>OX465094.1:36373904-37577249 GCA_949987625.1 Chalcis sispes | reverse complement strand
AAATTTTATCTCGTGCCTGAATACAAATTTTTATCGTTTTAATAAATTCGTAGATGTTACAAATGAGAGAACATACGAGGGTGGTCATTAAACACGTCTATTCAAAAGGCCTAACACTGTTACAAATTAAAGAAGAGCTGGTTTCCACGCTGTAAGACTCTTCTCTATCACATTCAAAAGTGAAAAAGTGGGTTTCTAAATTTAAGAAGGGTCGCACATGCACTTTTGACGAATTACGATTAGCAGGCCATGCTAAGGTCACAGCTCCTGAAATGATTAAAAAATTCATAAAATAGAGATGGAGAATTGCAGATAGAAGAGAGAAGATAGCTGTGGCTACTAAAATGTTAACTCAACGTGTTCGCTATATTTTACATAAACATTTAAGGATACAGAAGCTCTGTGCTAGGTGGGTGCCGCGTTTGCTAATGGTGGGTCTAAAATTTACTCGGAAAACTGCTTCAATTAAAAATTTGGCGCTGCACAAGCAAAACCCTAACAAATTTTTGCGTAGTTTCATAACTGATAAAACTTGGATCCACCAATACACCCCTGAGAGTAAGCAACTGTCGAAGCAACGGATTGGACCAATTTAACCGACTTCAAAGAAGGCAAAAACAATTTTATCGGCGAATAAGGCTATAACAACTACTTTTTAAGATGAGAAAGGAAATATTTTCATTGATTACCTGAAGAAGGGTAAAACTATTACTGGTCAATACTGCACAGAGTTATACCAGTGTTTGAAGGATGAAGCGAAAAATAAACGACCTTACTTGACGAAGAAAAAAATCTTGTTTTACCATGACAACGCACCTACCCATTTATCGGTTGTCGCGATGGCTAAAATCAACAAATTGAAGTTTAAATTGTTACTTCAACCGCCATATTTACCAAACTTAGTTCAGTGACTATCATTTGTTTCCTAACTTTAAAAAATGACTCGATGACCGCACGCTTCTCTGATTTTTTCATTTTCACGTAAGCTGTTAAAGTGTCTTGTTCAATCAGCTCTTAAATGTACACTAACAGCAATCAACCTAAAAAATTTATATACAAGCGAATGACATGTCAGGCTATAGAATATAAGCCGAACACTTGACCTGTTGGCTACATCTCTAAATCAATAAATTAATTTTTATGTGTCGTCTGATTTGCGATTTTGAGAGGCGCCTAGAAATCATCAATCGTTTAGGTCTAAAGATCTGGGTATGATTAAGATTAGACAATCATAAATATTTGATTTTTTTTTACAAATATCTAACTTTAATTACGAATGTATAAAAACTTAACAACAAGAAAAGAACTTGTAACTCAACAAATTTATTAAAGTTCTTAACTTAATTTACAATTTAACCAAAAAAACTGATACAAAAATTTTTATTACGTAACTCCGGCTATTTCGGTGTTTTCTAAATCTTGAATAAAAAATAGAAGTAAGAAATATAAATGATCGCGTAAAACTGAAAGCTTTCTATTATGATAAGCTTACGATCAGCGCTATCCGGCTCTCGTAGTGTGTGTCCTCTCGTGCGTTATCGTGACCGAAACCTCTCCATTCCGATGGGTACTATGAGCATTTGTCTATCCAGAGCTGTATATAAAAATGTTAAGTGGTGTGGCGTGTCCGATTGTCCCTTTGGCGGTGGTGATTTTGTGATCTGGGTGATCGGTCTTGTTTTCCGGTAAGCCACTGTTTCCACGGCCGCTATTGAAGTCGACTTAAGTGGCGATATCGATCTCGTCGTCCTTGGTTCGGTCATATCATCGTTTCTCTTGCATGGTGGTAGTCGTATCTTCCGTAGCCGCGTCGGCTTTCTTACCACCGAACTGAGAACATACCAGGCTGTTCAATAAGTTTTGCGGTTTGATAAGAAAAACACAATTTTATGGTTTGAAATACACTTTATTATTTAGTATAGTCTCCCTAAACATCAATACACTTGTTTCAACGAAATTAATTTATGAATTCCATTACTGAAGTGAGAATCTGGAAGGGCTGCAAAATACGCTTCCACATCTGTTATGACCTCATCATTTGATGAAAAACGCTTTCCATACATGAATTTTTTTAGGTCTGGAAACAGATGGAAGTCGCTAGGGGCCAAATCTGATAAATACGGTAGATGCTCCAACAATTCGAACTTTAATTCATGGATTTTAGCCATTGTCAAAATGCTCTTGTGACACGGTGCGTTGTCCTGATGAAAAACGATTTTTTTCTTCTGCAAACCGGGTCTTTTTTCACGAATTTTTTCTTTCAGCTAGTCAAAAAGGTTACAATAATATTCAGAATTTATTGTTTAACTAGTTTACAAGTAATCCACAAACAAAATTTCTTTCGCATCCCAAAAAACTGATGCTAATGCCTTCTTGGCAGATTTCTGGACACGAACTCGTTTCGGAGCCGAAGAACCAGGTTCACACCACTCTTCAGCCTCTTGTTTTGATTCAGGATCATGATGATAGACCCAAGTCTCATCCATAGTGATAAATCCACGCACAAAATCCACTTTATCCTTTCGAAAACGCTCTAAATGTTGCTGAGAAAGTTGCATTCGAATGTGTTTTTGTTTCATTGTTAGCGAATGCGGCACCCATTGTGCACCCAGCTTTCTGAAACCCAATACTTTAGTCAAAATATTGCTCACACTGCCCAATGAGATGCCTAGGGCTTCTACTAAATCTCTTTTAGTCACTCGACGATTTTCCAATACGATATCCTGTATTTTTTCTACGATTTCTGGTGTTGTTGCTGTTTTTGGACGTCCTTGACGTGGATCGTCTTCAAGGCTTGTACGACCACGTTTAAATTCAGCAACCCATCTTTCTACTGTACTAATTGAAGGCGAAGAGTCCTTATACACTTTCAACATTCGTTCATAAATTTCCTTTGCTTTTAAACCATCCAAAAATAAAAATTCAATTACTCCCGATGCTTGATTTTTTCCATTGTAAAAAAATACTGTGACACGTCAATACTAAATGGCTTGTAAACAAAGAATAAATTGACAGATTGAAATAAACTTCACATACGTTCATATGAAGATTGTACCAACATAACAAAAAAAAATTAAGGCTAGTAGCAACACCCTCTCTTATCGAACCGCAAAACTTATTAAACAGCCTAGTATACCTTGATTTTTTGCTATTCAATGTTGCAGTCTGTATCCGTTTCGTCTATCCCGTTTCTATGATTGCATCTTATTTTATCGAATAGTATAAAGATGGTGTGCTCTAATTCGTACTGGAGAGCTTCTATCGCCTCCTCGGTATTTTCGATTTCTTGTTCGATCGTATTTGATGCCATTTTATAACTGAGGACGGTTTTCGCAATTTTCTTCTTTGTATAGGAAAATCATCGCTATATCCTTTTACACCTTCCGAAATTTTGCTAAGTTTATTTCTGTGTGTGTGATGGGTGTTGTATGTATAATTTTTCGGGTCAGTTGCCCTAGGTCAGTGCTTTCGTCTATTGTTTATGTCAGAGTTCGTTATCTTGTCGGTTGTACTTTTGCTCTCGCTTGCGCCTGAGTCTTATATTAAATGTCTTGATTCTCGTGCTTGTCGTCGTCGATTTGCTCTTCTTCGTTGTCTCGCTGCGAGGCTGCGTTTTTGCAAAAGCATTCGATATCCGATTATATGCAGTGCGTTCATGCCAAACATGATGTGACAGTCTTGGTCTATCACCATGAAAAAGCCTTTGTACACTTTCTCTTTGTATGTGAAGGTTATTTTTAATGTCTCTACCGATTGTATCGGTACGTGATTTGTGAAGATCGGCAGAGCGTGTGTGTATATCGGGCACACATCTTGATCTTCGATCGCCCCTCTGGCTTTGCATATTTTTCTTTTATATTGTTGATACCATGCTGCCAGTGTTTACTAAAATACCCATCTCTCTTCCATACATCTGTATCTTTGGATCGAAGTAAAAAACCCCATTTAGCATAATTGGTTCGTGTGGATACTGGACCTGCATGATACGTGGTTCAGTGAAAGTGAGTTTTTGAGGATGCTTATTAACGCGATTTCCGTGTTCTCCTTTCCATTATGGAATGGTTTGAGGTCTCGTACGTATATATGGTAGATGTGTTTCCCGTTCTCCAATTTTAAATCAGATATTACATTAGTTATTTGTTAGATTACTATATATAGTCCGTCGTATTTAGTTTAAAGTTTTGCATTCACATTTGTGACTTTACTTGACAGTATGTGTGATCGCTTAAGTACACCGTCTTCTATGCGTGGTTTTTAATCTCTTCTACGTAGATTATGATATTTTTGTTGCTTCTGAAAATTTGCGCAATTAATTTTTTCGCTACTTCTAGTGCGCTTTCAATATTATTTCTCGTGCTTTGCTTCATTTCGCTTTTCGTACCAATTTCTCGCGCTAAGCTGCCTAGCACTTTGAATTCCCGTCCGTAGTTGAGATATGTTGGCGTAAACCTTGTCGACTCGCTTTACACCGTGTTATACGCGGAGCTTACTTCTCTGACTTTTTCATCTCACGTTCTCTGCGATTTTTTTGTTTTGAGCTATCACAATTTTAATTACTCTGTTCGCTCGTTCTACCAGATTAAATTGCGGCGTATATGAAGGTGTTGTCCTGTGTTGTATCATGGCTTCTTGTAAATACTGGCGAAATTCTTTTCCAATGAACTGTTTGCCGTCATTGGAAATTATCGCTTCTGGTGTGCCGTGTCTCAAAAATACCCCGTTTTTCACTACTTCTATAATTGCGGCGCTCGTTACTTCTTTAAGTGGTAGCAATTCTATTTAATAAGTTAACTTGTCTTGCATTACTAGTAACCACGTATTTCCGCTGTTTGACCAAGGAAACGCGTCTTCTTGCTCTACAGCTACGATTTCTCTCATGATTAATTCGATTAATTCGAAGAAATCTGCACTCGGCACTGGTAACGGTGTAAGCGATTTATTTTGCTCTGTTAGTTCTACTTGCCAGTATCCATTTTTTAAGTCTATTCGATTATACTCAATTCGATTCTGCATATCTCGAAGTTTGATTATTAGAGATTCTATTGTTGTCGATCTATTGTATTATAACGCAAAATTCATGTTACATTTACTGAAATGTAAAAAATGAATAATCTTAGAAGCACACTTTTTTATTTTACACAGAGGCAATTGCGATATAAGAATCGAATTTCGAGATATACATACTCGAATTTTAAGATATACAGATTCGAATTTTAAGATATGCAGACTTGAGTTTCAAGATATGCAGAATCGAATCGGAGTAGGTGTATAAGTGCTAACATCATGACCTTGACTGTGACCTTCAAAGTCATTTGAAGACCTAGTTGATTTTTTAAATAGAACGCTATATTCAAATCACGGAAAATATGCAGGGTGGAAAAATTTATATCCAGATATGTCCTTGACCATTTCAAAATATAACCTTAAAAGATCATGGTCATGGTCATTATGCCACAGCTGCGAATTAATTCGAACAACAATAAGATAAGGTCAAATAAAAAAAAAAAAAATTGTATGACTCTTTTCTGGCTATCCAATGATAACCTTAACTTTGACCTTGTTCGTAAATTTCAGAATCACTTCAAGGTCAGAACAATTTTTTTTAAATGAAATTCCATATTTTTGACCCTGCAAATCGGAAGACTGGAATATACCACGTCAGCTAAGACAAGTCAAGGTAAAGTCCGGTCAGCCGAGGCAAAATAAGGTATGATAGAGTCCGGCGAGCTAAGGCAAGACAGAGTAAAATGCGGTCCTAAAAGGCACCTAATGGCGATTGAAAATTGAAAATTACTTTATAATAAATGCTTAAAATGATGGCTGTTTGCTTCTTGTCAATAAGCCATTTTATTATAGAAACTATTCATTGCATCATATAATATTAACGAGGTACAAGAGCAAATTTATCAATTATGCGTTGCTGTAGTTCAGCTAAATTTTGTAGTTTAGTTTCATAAATCCTATCATAAATTAAATAACTTCGCAGGAAGTAACCAAAAGGTGTTAAATCAAAAGATCACGTAGATCACTCAATTGCACCTCTTCTGCTTACCCTTAAAATTTAGGAAGAGTTTCAATAACAAGTACTTTTGTACTAGGTTTAAGATCTATCGAACTATCTCATACAGATTAATTACAAAAAAAAGTAAGACGAAAGAAATTCATTTCCAACTATCTTCAAATAGGCCATAATGGAATATAACACTGCACAAGATACTAGCTAAACAATTATCATTGAAATAATTTTTAATAAGAAACCAATAGTAAATCAATTAATATTCAAGTAAGTAAGAAAAAAGTAGAAGACAAAGTAAACCACTCTAATCAAACATCCCGACGAGGACATAATCCTATTACACCCACGTCGTTGTCTCTAAGCAAGACTAAAGATCGGATAAATAATACGATTAATCATAATTTTCAAGGCGTATTACAGAATTTCAAATTGCTTTAAAAAAAACCATAACGAAAAAGTAATTAAGAAATTAATTTTGCTTCAATTACAGTCTGTCAAGTAAGAGCGTGGTCGTGTTAATTTATAAAAAAATTTATTTGATGAAACTTTCATATTTATATATACATTGTACACATTACAAACAATGATACAATTCAGTCAATAATGAGTCCAGTCACCACCGGCGTCGATAATTGCCTGGCATCTCCGAGACATGCTTTCTACTAATTTGACGGCGTATTCTAGTGGCAAGGATCTCCAGATCCGACGAATTTTGTAAGACAACTGCTTCGAAGTGTATGCGTGTCTTCCACAAAGCATCCGTTTAATATATGCCTACACATTTTTAATAGGGTTTGCATCGGGCGACTGCGACGGCCAATCCAATTTAACGATGCCAGATTGAGTCTTCCACTGAGTACAGAGCTTGCTGCGGTGTTTAGGATCGTTGTCCTCCTGCAGAATCCAATCTTCATTTTTTGTGATGAACCATCGTTTGGCAGATGGCGACAACTGAATTTTTGTTGACAATGCATCAAGGACAAAGCTTTTTTCTATCGGCTCGCGAAAAAATTAGAGCAAAATCTTGTATTACCTGTCGGTGAAATCGACCACGCTCTTACTTGACAGACTGTAGCTTCAATAAATTAAATTTGTAAAACTAAGTGTAAAATTTAATTCACCGCATCAAAAAACTTCTTAATTAATACATGCTGTATATGTATTTTTATTCACATTCGTATAGACGTTAAAGGATTTATTAAAATTTAAAAATCAATTACTTAATAATTTGTAAGTAACAAAATGTATTTTAACTTAAACTACTATTTCGGACGTATTCTTTCGCGTAGAATTTAGTTTTAGTATTGATTTTGCAATAATTTGTTCAAACCAATTATTTAAACAATATAATTTTGCAACCTCACGTTACCGGACCCGATAAAACCTACTTGGAAACGCTCAAATGGGAAGTCTTGCCCCACACGCCATATTTTCCAGATAGTCTGGCTGATCAGCAATTCCACTCATATGAAGATATCAAAAATTGGCTTGATTCGTAGATAGCTTCAAAAGATGAACACTTTTACCGTAACGGTATTCGAGCTCTGCCAGAAAGATGGAAAAAAGCTGTAGCTAGCGATAAGCAACACTTTAAATGATTCACTTGTAACCAGTTTCTTACAATAAAGTTGTATTTTCATCAAGGAAAACAGTGAGAAGTTAGTTGTACACATAATACATTAAATAGCCTATTACAAACGCATCACAACATTTATGTAGACAGATATATTCAAGTAGATAATGTTAATTATTTTTAGCAAACAATGAAACAAAATTCAAAAAATATCCTCAGAAGCTGAAACAAGAGATGACACTCCGATTTACAGTCCTGAAAAGGACTGTAGACAGATCACCACACTTTGCAAGCTCCACATAAAAATATTCGTCAACTATTCTGGAAAAGACTATTTGACGAATAGAAGCTAAAGGTTCAAGTTAGCTATGATACTCCAATCTACTATATTTTTCAATTCAGAATATTTTTCTTTACCAAATCATTGATTTTATAAATACTCTTTAAAGGATGTTTCTTTTATAGAGAAGTTAAATAAGAAACTTATATGAAAATCAGAATTGAGAAATAAAGTAATAAAGTGACAATACTCTTGTAATACTAGGGTGTAGCGGAAAACATTTTTTTTCCGTACTAGTGCGTAATCGTAATAGTGCGGAAAACTTGCCCACCTATAACAGTACTTTGTGTGCAAAACCTCAAGCTCATCGGATGATATCTTCTGTTCTGAACCTCACCTCAAAGTTTCAACTTTTCAGTGAAAAAGGCAAATTGGTAGAAAATACAGTAAATTAATTTGTGTGATATATGAATTATAATCAACTTTATTCGAAATATTGAGATTTCGTTTATTCCAGTGAAAATTAAATATAACCATTTGCTTATACATATACATTGTACACAACGCTCATATTCATTCTGTAGGAAGTCTGCATTCACTATTTTCACATGGGTTAGTGTCAGTATTTGGTACATCGCTCAAGTTTACTTCTGTGATCTTCGTTGTTTCTGGCGCTACAATATTATCGTAATAACATCAGTCTTATCCATACAAAAATTATCGTACATAAATCTCATCGCTATAATATTTTCATACAATATTTCGTATTATCGTCGGTCTTATCCACACACACCTGTGAATTGAAAAGTTCTTCGTTGATTGCTACACATCTGGTATGGCAATTCACTTCCAGCATGTCTTTTTCTAAGTTTAGTTTTAGGTAGAAGTGTCCAGTATTTGACTGTCCCCCAGCAGATCTCGGAGGCCATCAGCTTCCAACTTTCAAGGATGTCATTCTGTGCTATCTAGATGAAAGGCGCTGCAAAGGTCAGAAAAGTAGCGGCAAAAGAGAGCCACCGTTTGCAGACCTAGCAGAATCAGTCGCACTCAAACTCGAAAATATATATATAAGAGCTTCTATTCCAACAGTATCGCATACAAGAGTCATACAAAAGATAAAAACGTACCACAGCAACTACATCAAACTTAAAAGTGAACTGAAACACATCAAAAGATGCCCTGGGTTAGTACAAAAAAAGGATTCATTCAGGTCAGAGGCAGAGAAGCTTTTTGACATAGCCTTTAGCTAATGTGCTCCTTTCTCTGCTTGCAAATGTCCTAAGGAGATGAAGGTTCCTCTGATTGAACAACCGTTCCTCCTTGATTAGCGAAATAATAGAGTGGGCTGCATCGTCAGTGTTGACGTTACTAAAACACAGAAACTCGTTAAAAGACAAGAGCGAAGGTGAAATTACAAAGACAAGAAAAATTACTTGATCAAGAGGTACCTACTTGTTTTAAGTATTTAGAAACTGAATTCCAATCCTCCTCTGATGATGAGAGTGCTGATGAGCAGGAAGATGATGAGTTTAAGGCACCTCAAGGTGTTAGGAAGTCTCAGTCTCAACAGATGAAGGTTATATTAACTGAAACAACCTTGGCAGCACAAAGGTTTGGTGTTAGCAGCACAGCTACAGCTCTAATTGTTACCTTCGCCTTTAAAGATGTAGGGTTGATTGCGGGAGAGAAGTCTGCTCTCGTGACAGGTCGAAGTAAAATCTGGCGTAAAAAACAGAGAGTAGGTAAAGAATTGCAGCAGGAGTCACAAAGCACAGGTCCTATTTTTGGTATTAATTTCGATGGACGTTAAGATGATACTTTAGCTCTAGTGAAGGAGGGTGCAAAATATTATCGTATTGTATACCCTCAATCGCTGAACCAGGGTCAAAATATATTGGTCACGTGATTCCCAAATCAGGTTTCGCAGAAGATATAACCGATACTATTTACGAACATATCAGAAATAAGACTAGTGATAGTTTCGGAGAAGTAAAAGTTGTTGGTGCCGATGGAACCAATGTAAATACTGGCTGGCGTGGTGGAATAATACGTAAGCTTGAGGAAAAACTTGATAAGTCATCCCAATGGATTGTGTGTTTACTACATTTTAACGAACTTCCTTTTCGTAGCTTGTTCCAGCATATGGATGGGGTTTCAGTTAGTCCAATTTCATTCACAGGACCTACAGGCTCTAAGCTAGATGATTGTGAAAAGCTTCCGATAGTAAATTTTAGAGCATTCTCTGTTTATTGTGACTTACCCGACGTAGACACCTCAGATCTTAGCACTGATCAAAAGTATCTGTTCGAAATATCACTGGCCGTTATATCTGGTCACTGTCCCAATAGTCTCCAGGCTCGGGATCCTGGTCGTCTTTACAAGGCTCGATGGCTAACCTGTGCAAACAGAATATAAAGGCTTTATATTTTAACAAAAAGACCCACTAAATAATTGAAGGACCTAGTCAAATACATTCTTACTGTATATTCACCAATGAGGTTTTTAATAAGATTTCAGAGATCAATCAAGGACGGCTCCCGACACCTTCTTGAGACCATAAGAAAAACGAGATACTTACCTGCTCGTTATCGTGAAGTTGTTAATGTTTCCATTCAGCACAATGCGTTTTTTGCGATGCCTGAAAATATACTTCTTGCAATGATGACAGACAAGGGTCTTGAGGCCCAAAAATTAGCTCTCAACAAGCTATTGAGTGCAAGGGAGAATAAAATCGTTCGTTCCTCTACCTCCACCTCTGTTAGGTTCAATACAATACCAAAAATAAACTTTGAAACCACTGATTATGAAAACATGATTGACTGGCAAAGTCCCGAATTTGTGGTTACTGTACCTCCAGTTGTTAAAGACATTTCTAACGCGGAGCTTATTCGAAAGTTCTCCCTGGATTATGAGGCTGACTGGGAGTTCTCAAAAATTCCGTTCCATACCGTCGCCGTTGAGCGAATGGTACAATTAGTAACAGGCATCAGCGACGGTATGTGGTGCCGATTCGCGAGACGGTCAAATTCGAAGGGTGCTAAGATCAAGGGAAAATCTCGCCCAGTTTTTGACAAAAAATGAATATATTAAAACAATATCAGAAACAAACATAGGAAGTGATCTTGGGTAAAAAATAGAAGTCCAGCATATGGTTGGTTGGTTAGGTTGGGCTTGGGTGGAAACCCTTGTGCAGACACCTCCTCGTGGTGGGTTCTGGATCAGTAAAAACTGAGCGAAGGTTTGCACGAATGTATTTTGCGACAGCAAACAAATAACACATAACGTTGCGTATTTTAACAACACTTCCCTGGCATTTCACAGTACAATAGACTACTCGATGACGATTTCAAGCATAAAAACGTGCTTCAACATGCATTTGTACATATCACGAAAATTCGGAAGGGGGATCTATCAATATCTTTCGTTCATCACTAATTTGCTATCTTTCACTAAAGAACCAAAACTTTGAGGTGAGGTTCAGAACAGGAGATATCATCCGATGGGCTTGGGGTTTTGCATACAAATTACTATTATAGGTAGGCACGTTTTCCGCACTATTACGATTCGATCCGGAATACAAATGTTTTCCGCTACACCCTATTGTAATACAGTCTGTCATGTAAAAGCGTGGTCGTGTTAATTTATAAAAAAATTTATTTGATGAAACTTTCATATTTATATATACATTGTACACATTACAAACAATAATGCAATTCGGTCAATAATGTGTCCAGTCACCACCGGCGTCGATAATTGCCTGGCATCTCCGAGGCATGCTTTCTTCTAATTTGACGGCGTATTCTAGTGGCAAGGATCTCCAGATCCGACGAATTCCGTAAGACAACTGCTTCAAAGTGTATGTGCGTCTTCCACGAAGCTTCCGTTTAATATATGCCCACACATTTTCAATAGGGTTTGCATCGGGCGACTGCGACGGCCAATCCAATGTAACGATGCCAGATTGAGTCTTCCACTGAGTACAGAGCTTGCTGCGGTGTTTAGAATCGTTGTCCTCCTGCAGAATCCAATCTTCATGTTTTGTGATGAACCATCGTTTGGCAGATGGCAGTAAAGCCTTTTTGTAGATTTTTATCATTTTCTCGGCATTTAGGTTGTCAGTAAAGAGGTGCAAAGTGCCGAATCCCTGCTTTGAGAAGCAGCCCCAAAGATGCACCTTTATTCCATGTTTTACGGTCCGCTGAACAAGCCTATTGGTGGAAGTTGACCAGGCTCGCGTGAGGACAGAACGTGCCCATATAGAACATTCATCGGTAAAAATGACATTTTCAAAATCTCTATCAATATTCTCATGCGCCCAAGCGAGTCGCTTTGTCACATGTTTTTCAGTCAACAGAGGCTTCTTCATTGTGTTGCGCCATTTCAGATGATGAGTACGAAGATGGGTTCGGATAGTTTCGTAGGATATATCTTAACCTTTTGCCATTAATTTTGCTTGTCCTTGCCACAGTGTTAAAGCAGGATTTCGCGAAAACAGATTCACTATTCTTTTTTCATCTTTTTTGTTCACTTTTCCTATCGAGCCACGTTCTGGTAAATCATCGACATTTTTAGCCACTTTATATCGCTGTATCCACTTCTGTACAAATGCCTTCGACTTTCTCATATATTTAGCAGCCGCTGATTGCGACATTTTGGGACCTTTCGGGTGGATGCAAAGGAACACAGCCTCGTAGCGCGACGCGTACTTAGCACTCATGGCGTTCAACGTGATTCTCTTTTAAAAGATCAACGACAACTAAATCTTTGTTGACAATGCATCAAGGACAAAGCTTTTTTCTATAGGCTCGCGAAGGAATTAGAGCGAAATCTTCTATTACTTGTCGGTGAAGTCGACCACGCTCTTACTTGACAGACTGTACTAGCCCTCCAAAAATTTAAACCCTTGCTATTCACTTCCCATCTATTCACCCTCATCCCCAACCAATGCTTACCGCATTTCTTTTAAGATAACTGCGATGTGGCCTGCAGGAATTAAATGATTCACAATCAGCCATTAGTGAAATTTATATGGTGAGGCTAAATCAGCGGTGAGAATTGAGTAAGAAAGAAATAAGAGGTGAAAGGCGGTATATAGTCGGGGAAAAGGAAGAGTCGGAGTAATGTCTGAAAATAAAAAAGATATTGGTTAGCCAATACTTTATGTCTAGTTACATCTATTCTCGATATTCTTTTGGACAGTATTTCAGGAAGAAGAGATTTTATGGTCGAGGATGACGGAAGTAGGGGTATGTAGGAAGGGAGGAGTTAGATAATCAGTGGTTTAAGGGTTAAAGAAGTGGTTGTTTGGGATGCTATTGGCTAGACTACAAGTATAAATTATTTTGCTTCATAAATTAATTATAACTCCCCTGGGGGGGAGGGAGGAAAAGTTATAGGGATTTATGCTGATTGAGACTTTTGATTTACTTATTGAAAACTATCAATCTGCAAAATTTTAAGATAATCAGCCGAAAGCCAGTTTCCGTTAAAAAAGTACGTGACCTTTTTTTAATAATTTTCACAAACAGTAAAATTTGGTGAACTAAACTTATAAAGTATTTTTTTTTATTACAACTAAGATATTATAAATTATGATTCTTTAATATTCTTAAAAAAATTATTCGGAGTATAAATTAATTCAGTCCGTTTTATTGCGGTCAAAAATGCATTTATTTTAAAATAAAAAGTATTAAGATTAATCAAAGAATCGTCCACCGCAGGTTACTACTTTTTCCCACCTTCAGGCAATTTCCGAATTCCATCTCGAAAAAATGACTCGTTTTTTGAGGTGATCCAACTTAGGAGCCATTTTTTGATTTCTGCGAAAGAAGTGAACCGATGACCTGCCAGATCGTGCTGCATCCCTTGGAACAACCAGTAATCAGAAGGAGCATTATCCGGAGAATAAGGCAAGTGCGGCGAAATATCCCACTTAAGCGTTTTCAAATATTTTTTCACGACTTTTGCGACATGATGCCGAGCGTTATCATGCAGGAAAGTAACTGCCATGTTTTTCCTTGTATTCCGCCAGTTTTTCTCGTAATGCACGGCTCAAACGAATCCATTGCAGCCTATAGCGATCCGCCGTTATAGTATCGCCAGGTTGTAACAGATCACAGTACACAACACCCTTTTGGTCCCACCAGATACACAACATGATCCTCGAACTATGAATATTCGGCTTTGGTGTTGATGTTGAGGTCGACGGCAACGATTGACTGGGCATAGCGTAGTATTTTTTCTTCTTGGGGTTATCATAGAATATCCATTTTTCATCCCCAGTAACAATTCTATGTAAAAAACCCTTTCTTTGTTGCCTTTGAATCAGCTGCTCGCAACAGAAAAATCGCCTGTCAATGTCTCTCGGTTTCAGATCATAAGGCTCCCAATTGCCTTGCTTTTGAATCATTGCCAAGGATTTGAATCGTACAGAAACGGCTTGTTGAGTCACTTCCAATGATTCTGCAAGCTTTACTTGCGTTTGACTCGGATCTTTATCGAGCAATGCCTCCAACTTTTTGTCTTTGAATTTTTTTGGCTGTCCAGAGCGAGGCTGAAATCTCCATTCTTGAAACGTCGAAACCATTCCATACAAGAATTATCAGTTGGAGCATTGTCACCATAAACTTTCACAAGCATTTGATGCGTTTCAGCTGCACTTTCCTTCCAATTAAAACAGAAAACTAAAACCTCCCGCAAATGCTGCTTAGTTAACACAAAATTGGACATATTTAACATAATTGAAAACAAGATTTTTTTATGAAACTCGAAGCAATATAAACTGAATATTATTGACAGATGTTTAACCTCTCTGAAACTACTAACTTCAGCTGTTACTATTTAATATTCATAATAGCCAGAACCATCTTTTGGGAACGGACCAAACTAATTTGTGCTTCCAATATATATGAAACTTTGCGTTTTTATATAAGTGCATTGTATCCAGTGTAGCCAACAAGTACTGTGTTTTGTTAACATTAAAAAAATTAATAGAATAGTAAAAGTTATAAATAAACAAAATTAAAACATATTAAAAAATATATTTTATTCTGCAGTTTTTGTATTAAACAAAAAGAAGTATCTTCAAGAATCTCTCTATGGTCTGCTAATTAATGAGAATCATAATTTTATTAAACATATTTTAGTTGATTAAGTAAAACATTTTTTATACTTCTTATTGCACTTAAGTATTAAAATCATGTAAGATACATTAATTTAATATTTATTTTCTTAAAATACAATTGAATAAAATAATGTTCAAAATTTCATGTCGTTTATTTGTTAACTATTTGTGATTTCATCTTGCCAATATTATTCAGAGTTTATTTATTACGTTCCATTGCTTAGTATTTGAAATTTAAGATTTTCAACAATTCAATTATTTAAAATGAAAAAATAAAAATTTGAAATTAAAATATTGCAAATGACATAATAAATATTCATATTAAGATATTAATTACTATTTTAGAAAATTTTTTGAAAGTAACATTTTATATTATTTCAAGTTTTTTGTTTAACTATAGATGTAAGTAGTGAAAAAAAAAAAAATATTTTGGGTCAGTTGTATTTGACTTCAAGTCTCAGCATTACAAAGGAAGAGTAATAATTGTTTCTTATCCTGCACGACCAATAAAGTATTCGCATATACAATACAAAAACTGGAATTTGTTCATCGACTTAATAAACTAATTTACTATTAAAATATTATTCAAAATAATAACGTGGGCTTGATTAAAACGTTATTATGATTTAGCTAAAAAGATAACAGGTATTTTAATTCAGGATTTGTGTCAGCTTTGTATTAATTTTTTTATTCAGTTTGGCGATAAATAGTTTTTTTGAAAAATTAAATTAATCTATTAAGCACTTTAGAAATTAGTATTTGTTCATTCGCTTGTACTCCGCTTAAATCATTTAAAGGAGATATGTTAAATGAAAATACTAACTAATTTTTAATATGCCACAAATTCTATTTTTTTAATGAATTATTTGATAAATTGAATCAAAGATCTTTGAAAATATTAATACAAAGATAATTTATATTTCGCTTTCTTATGAGATTTCAATGTGCAAGAACATTACATAATTAGCCAAAAAAACCGTTTAGTCAATAATAATACGATGAATGAATTCGTGTACGAGGTGTGTTCAGAAAATAACGAGAATTTTTGTTTTTTGAAAAAATATTTATTTATTCGTCTACATTAATATTGTCACCTTCAAAGTAGTCCCCATTAGATATTATGCACTTGTGCCAGCGCTTCTCACAATCCTCGAAACACTTCTGAAACTCGATCTTTGGGATAGCCTTTAGCTCTTTCAGCGATGCGCTTTTAATGTCATCTATACTTGTAAGACGACAGCCCTTTAAGGTTCTCTTTATTTTTGGAAATAGAAAAAAGTCACACGGAGCCATGTGTGGCGAACATGGAGGCTGGGGCATCGTTACAGTATTTTTTTTGGCCAAAAATTTACGAACAAGCAATGCAGTGTGAGAAGGTGCATTATCGTGGTGCAAAAGTCATGAATTGTTTTGCCTCAAATCTGGGCGTTTTTTCGGATTGCTTCACGCAAACGGCGTTGAACTTGTAGGTAGTACTTCTTATTGACCGTTTGACCACTAGGCAAAAATTCATGATGCATTATGCCATTAAAATATTAGGTTGCTGCAGATAAAATAGCCGATTTAGCAATGACATAAAGTTGGCGGCAATTTTAGTGTATTATGTTGGCAAAGTAAAAAAGCTTGACAAATGGGTTCCGCATGATCTTACCGAGCAAAACATGACGTGACGAATGGAGATTTCAAGTTCTCTTCTCTCCCGCAACAAAAAGGAACCGTTCTTGCACCGAATTTGATCTGCGATGAAAAGTGGATTTTATATGATAATTGTCGCCGATCGGCCCAATGACTAGATGCCGATGAAGCGCCGAGACACATGCCGAAACCAAGTCTTCATCCAAAGAAAATAATAATAACTGTTTAGTGGTCTGTAGCTGGAGTTATCCACTATTCGTTCCTGCAACCTGGCGAAACCATCAATGCTGAGAAATACTGTGCTCAACTGGATGAAATGCATCAGAATTCGATAGTCCAACGACCTAGGCTTGTCAACAGAGATGGAGTGATACTGCTTCATGATAACGCACGACCTCATGTATCGAGAACAACAGTCCAAAAATTAAACGAGTTGTGCTATGAGACTTCTCCTCACCCTCCATATTCACCAGACCTCTCACCAACAGATTACCATTTCTTTGAACATTTGGATCACTTTTTGACAGGAAAAAGATTTAATAATGAAGCTGCTGTCAAAAATGTCTTCGAGGAGTTTCTTCGAACCAGAAACTCGGACTTCTACAAAACTGGAATAAATTTACTCATATCTCGTTGGAAAAAATGTGTTGCATCTATTGGTACCTACTTTGATTAAATAAATTGTCTTTATAAAAAGTTACAGCTGTTTAAGAATTTATTACTAAATCGGCCATTTCATCTGCAGCAACCTAATAGAAGAACACAGTGAGCATAACCTTTACGTTCGATCGCGCTTGTCGAGCCTTTTTCGGTCTTGACAATCCAGAATGCCTCCACTGGGACAATTGAGCCTTAGTTTCGACGTCATATCCGTAAACCCATGTTCCGTCACCTGTTATAACACGTTTCAGCAATTCTGCATCGTTGACTTCATTTAGTGACTCCTGAGAAACTTCCATTCGTCGCTGTTTTTGTTCAAAATTCAATAATTTTGGAACAAATTTTGCTGCCACGCGTTGCATACCTAAAACATTCGAAAAAATTTCATGGCAGGAGTTAATCGATATGCCAACATCATCAGCGACTCTTCTCTGATTGTGATTCGGCGATCGTTCAAAACCATTTCTTTCACTTTTTCCACTTTTTCATCGGTTGTTGGTGTGCTGGGGCGTCCGGGCCGTTCGTCATCTTCAACGTCTTCACGGCCATCTTTAAATCGCTTATACCACTCGTAAACCTTTGTCGCTATGTGTACCAACATGATAAAAAAAAATTTGACAATCGGAATCTCCAAACTCGCGAAATTTAGAAATTACCGTTATTTTATGAACACACCTCGTATGTCGCATAACCTTCATGCCGAAAAAGCGTCAGTGAAACTTTCAGATTGCGTGTTTTATAAAAAAACTTGACTAAAGTTTTAGGAATTTTCTCGGCTATTTAATGGTGACATATTTGACCTTGACTAATAAACCTTTCGTATCGTAGGGGTTTTGTAGGACCTACTTTGTTTAGGATGTTGTAGAAAACTAAAATTAAATAAATTTAAGATCTACTTATTTAATTATTAAATAAATTTTAAATCTACTTATTTAATTATTAAATTAATTTTAAATCTACTTATTCAATTATTAAATAAATTTTAAATCTACTTATTTAGTCGTGTTTTTCCATCAAAGAGAAAACTCTCTGTCTATAAGAATTAAAATTTTTTGTTTTTTCTTTCGTTCCATCTAGTATATAAAAGAAGGGCTTGGCGATGAACACAAGGATTTCACGAACATTCGGATCTTGGTTTATTTTCAAATAAAAGAAGGATTAATGGGGATTTTTTTAATTCTAAATAGTGAATCTTGTTAATGAGACACCGTACTGAGAATTTATTACCTTCCGAGTTTAATAACATAATGCTTTTGACGGTGCATCTTACGTAAACGTAGTAGGTTCTAGAGGAGCCAGTCGGTCTTACTGACAAATTTTATATGTATATATCTTATCGTGGATCTTACGTAGCGAGGTTTTAAATAATGCCAATTACACTTGGAAAATGTTTTTTCCGAAAGTTTTGTTTACTTATCTAAGCTACAAACTATGCTTCAAAATAATAAACAAACTTTTCAAACAGGGTCTATCGCACATGGATGTAAGTTAAGATTTTCGTTATAATTTCGTACGTATTTTTCGTTTTAACTTATTGAGACGTTATATTTTTATACATAGGCACAATGAGTAAAGGGTTCAAAAATAAGTTCATGGTGCCGTAAGATGAAATGATTTTAGAATGCGTAACATCTGATGATTCTGATATTGAGAACATTTCTAATTGGAATAAATACTAGGATATGCAGAATCGCTCTAAATCCCAATGCCTAATCGAAACAGAAACAGAATCGAGTGCTAAATGAGATGAAGAGTTGTCTAATACTTCATTAAATGCAAAGACAAGAACTCGGCATTGTTCAACGCAAAAAAACGCCAAAGGTAAAAAAGTAAAAGTTAATAAAAAAAACTTAAATAAAAAAAAGGACAAATAGTAAAAATACAAAAAGAGTTAATGCAACAAATAAGGCAAACTGGTAAATTGAAAACTACGTCCAAAGCAAAGACCGAAATAATGAAAACTGAAAAAAATTCTAAAAATGATAAAAAAAGAAAATCAAAATATAAGTGGAAATAATAAGACTTGCCAGACACTTCTTTTTCTAAGAATTCCTTCGGGTTACGATTTTTCACATACTACACCATAACAATATTTTTTGAGTTTTTTTCAGCAAAAATTGTATTCAAAGTATTGTAGAATAAACCAATTTATGTTTAGAACAAAAGTTGAGTAAGAGTATCGAGTTGATTTACGATAAATTCACACATTTCTTAGGAATAATCATATTGATGGGTATTTTTTAATTACCGCTAATAATAAGAGATTATTGGAATACCACAACTCGTATACCTCAAATAGCTAATATAATGATTAGAGATAGATTTCTGCTCATGCGAAGTAAAATTCATTTTTTAAATACTGAAAGTTATAATGAAGATAATAAAGACCGATTTTTCAAAATTAGGTTTTTTCTTGAATCAATACTATCGTATTGCTCAAAGTTTTATGATGAATTACAAACTTTTTCAGTAGACGAAATTATGATTCAAGTACAAGGGCAAGATGGCTGGTATTTTGCGACAATATATCAGAAGTAAGCCAATAAAATGGAGATTCATAATATTTGCATGTTTAGGTTCTAATGGTATTATAAAAAGCTTTATTCCATATCAAGGTACAGCAACATTTACTATGCTTACAATCACGGGCATGGAACTAACGATACAAGAAAGCGAACTCGGTGTCGGCGCATCAGCAGTTTTAGCCCTATCAAGCAGTATAGAGTATAAACAAGGTTGTGTTATATATTCCGATGATTTCTCTTCTAGTATTCCATTATTTCTTTATATGCGTTTGATGCGGCATATTTTGTGTAGGTGCTTTTATATCCAATAGAATAGATAATTGCCCATTAGCAAACGAAAATATATTAAAAAAAAAAAAAAGTAGAGGTAGCTATGATTCTAGGTTAATTTGAAAAAAGATGGTTCTTGTAAAGTATTTTGATAATAAATGTGTCATTATTGGAAGCACTATCAAAATAATCGAACCAAAATATACAATTTTTTGCTGATCAAAAAAAGAAAGGAGAAAAATTAAAGTAAAGTGTCCTAATCTTGTAAGACAATATAACCAGTCAGTAGGTGGAGTTGACAAGAATAATTTTCTATTTATAGAACCAGTTATAAAAGCGACCTTTGGTATTTACCTATTTTTTTTTTTGTTTTACATTATAGAGATGTGTATTTCAAATGCATAGTTACTGTCTAAAAAAAATTTTTAGCTGTTGTAACGTCGGGATGACGTACAACTGCGTTTTTAAATAACGCGGACTGCATTCGCCTTTTTGAGCCTAAGTACCAAAACTTACGGGCTCAGGACGGCAGAGGAAATAAAATCGTAAGAGTTTTTTTTTTTGGACGAACATGAAGTTCAGGACTGGACAAACCTATAGGCCGACGAAAATGTGTGCATAAGTATTACAAAAATATAAATGTAGTAAAAAGCAATATACAATTAGAACAAAAGGGTTTTTATTAAATATAATGTAACGTTTGTAAGAAAAAATTTTATCATTAACAATCAAATCCCCCGATATGGCAGTAATACAACTCATGGAACTTGTCGTTGTTGTTCTAGTGGACAGCATAAACAAAATATCCAAATAATCTTTAAAGTGTATAATATTGTAAAATGAAGTACCCAAGATTATTTGTAAAAATTAAAAGTGAAATTCGATTTTTCGTAAAGAAACTTCCATTATAAAATAAAATTAAAAAAAATTTTTCGCTAATCAGAAAAATTGTAAGTACTTTACTAGATATTTATTAGATATTTAATACTTCTTAATTCAAAAGAAGACTCATCTTCATTGGTTAAAAATTGTTAAAATCTTGTGGCCTTTTCATTCTAACATATTGCAAAATCACGAAGACTTGAATGGTGGCGAAGGCGTGATTGTCGTGTTGTTTTTGGCCAAAAAATCTCTCACAAGCAACGATGAATGAGCAGGTGCATTAGAGTGATGCTAAAGTGTATTGCTTTTTGCAAACGGCGCGTAACTTTAAGGTAATACTTCTTATTGACCGTACGACCTTGAGGTAAAAACTTCTGATGCACTACGGCATAGTAATAAAAAAGAACAGCAAAACTTTGACATTTAATCGAACTTGGCGTGCTTTTTTCGGTCTGGGCTCTTCATTAGAACAATTGGGCTTTGGTTTCGACGTCATAACCATATACCCATGATTCGTCACCAGTCATGACCCTTTTGAGCAAATCAGGATCATCACAGTCGTTATTCCAAAGCTCCTGAGCGATGCTCAGGCGATGTTTCTTATGATGAAAATTAAACAGTTTCGGAACAAACTTCGCTAACACACGTCTCGAGCCAAAAATATCCGAAAAAATTGCATGACACGAGCCGACCGATATGCCAACATTCTCAGCAACTGATCTTATGGTAATTTGACGATTTTCCAAAACAATTTTCATCACAGCTTCAACTTTATCATCTGTTGTTGATGTGCTTGGGCGTCCAGAAAGAGGTTTGTCATTCGCATCTTCTCGACCATCTTAGAAGAGTTTATACCACTTACAAACACTTTTTTTTACTTAAAGCAGACTCATTGTATGCCACTGTCAATATTTTAAGTGCTCTAGAGCACTTAATTTCATTTTTAACATAAAGTTTGATGCAAATTCTTTGCTTCATTTTTGATAATAATAGAAAGTCACCGAGCACAGTAAAACATATTTAACCTTTCTATCTGTCAAAAACTAACTATGCTATACACTTGAAACTGTGAACGTATATTCGGAACATGTGTGCTAACACAACAAGAAAAAAATCGATAATTGAATGTACGTTGCCCACGCAATTTGAAGTCACCTTATTTTTTGTACACACCTCGTACTTGCAGAATAATCTTATGTATTCAATCAATTTTTATTATATATAGTTTTATTAAGAATTATCATGAATTATTATCTTAACTGATTATATATCAAAATATAATAAGAATATGACAAATCTAAGATTATATAGACATTTTTAAATTATTATTGTAAAACTAAAACTATTAAACAATTAATTTAGTTAATAAATTGTCTATTATATTTGAAAATTAAATAGGTTAAATATTTATGATTTATGTATATTTTAGATGTAGTTATTAATTACGTATAATAAGAAAATGTAAGCCATCGAAACTGTTGACTTGTTCTTCATAAATTAGAATTCATTCATAATATATTTATTTATATTAAATTATGAAAAAAAAAAAAAATAATAATATATAACTATAACAGAAATAATGATAATGTTTCTGAAAATACAAATTATTTTATAATCACTATGTTGACAGTGTTATATTTTTATAATACTTTTCTACTATTTTTAATTTTTTTGGTAATATAGAAAGGGAATGCAGAGCAATACACAGGCATACGGCAAATTCACACATTAACATAGCGTTGTACGCGTTACCCTCTCTACTCGCAGTAAAGTGCAGTGAAGAGGGAAGAGCTGCATACTCACACAAGCATGCGCATACGCACATAAACAGACACACGTATTCATTCTATAGGAAGCGTCGCGCACTTTTTTATCACGGCCACGCATGAGCCTTGTTCTTTCGGATTCACTCCCAAGCGCCGAAGCGCGCCATTAGATGTTGACATCAATAAAATAAATACAAGTGTAAAATGTAAATAATTATACTAAATTTTGCTTACTAAAAGTAAATGCTGCTGCGGTTGCTGTCGAGGCATTGGAGCAATACTTCTTGAAGTTCTTGTCGCAAAAGAAGTTTCTCCTGTTGCTCCCGCACTGCTTATTGCTTCAGATTGTTGTTGGCTTGTAGAAATTCCGGATTGAATTGTTCGAGGAACTTCTACTGCAGATGGATCTTCTATGATAATTTCAACTTCATTATTGTCACCTTCAACTTCTACACCATAAGGAAGTTCTTCTTCTATTTCTTCATAAGCATCATTGTCAAATTCTTCTTCTTGGGCTTGATTGTTTCCACCTCCACCTTCATCACAGTCAACAACAACTATACTTTCTTCACCTTCCTCATCTTGATCACGTTGACTCGATGTTGGTACCTATCATAAATATTTTTTTTTTTTTAATTTTAATTAAAATTATTTTTAAATTCATTTGAATGCGATTTAAAATTTTTTGAGAAAGTCATTTGCTTAAAATGTCATCAAACAAAAAGAAATTAAATATTTGAAAATGATACAGAAACATAATATTTAATTAAATTAAATGATTTATAAAAGTATTTTTACGCATACAGATACTTAACACATACCAAGTTATAGGATTACATACCCAGTTGCAAGAATCTACGTGAAAATCCACATGAAAATCCACGTGGATTTTGACATGGAAATCTACACTGAAATCAGTCCAATAAAACACTGTATGCGGATTTTCACATAGATTTCGGCGTAGATTTTTACGTGGATTTCTGCGTAAATTTTTATGTGGATTTCCGCGTAGATTACCACGTGGGTTCAAACGTGAAATCAGTGTAGAAATAGACTACATATGTAGTAAAATCTCAAGAGCGAAATTATGTATTTAAATATATTAAATTTTTAATTATTTCTTAATTTAAAAAAATACTTTACACTATAGAAGAAATTTTAAATGTAAAATTAATACAAGTGTATATGCATTGCCATGCAACTTATCATTTAAATTTAAATCTTAGTTCTACAAGCGTTGCATAGCGTAATAGTTAGGGCGTCTGCTTTATAATGCGAAGGACCCAGGTTCGATCCCACCGTAGGTCAAACATTTTTCTGCGTTTTTTTCCGTAAAATAATATGTAAAATAACATGTGCGACAGTGCGAATAAACGATTAAATATAATGCGTATGTTAAAAATATGTATAATCATAATAAAAAATAAAATTCTAAAATATATAAAATACTTAATTGAAGTTTTTATAAAAGTGTTAAAAAAGTATTTTAAAAGGTTTCATCAACTACATTCACAAATGTTTTTTTTTTAATATTTCTATAACTTTTATAGAAATGTTTTTAAAACTTGTATCGAAAGGTTTATAAAAGCTATTATAGAAAACGTTGCTAAAGGGTTAAAAAACGGACATAAACTCATTTTAAAAACATTTTTTTAAAGCTTTTAAGAAGGTTGTTATCCTTTCATGAAACGTTTTAAAAACATTTTAAAAACCTTTCGATCTGTGTGGGTTTCTACACGTATTTCTACGTACATTTCTACACTGATTTTCACATAGATATCGGCACTGATTTCCACATAGATTTCGATCTGTGTAGGTTTCTACACTTATTTCTACGTACATTTCTACACTGATTTTCACATAGATATCGGCACTGATTTTACGTTAAAACCCACGTCGTAATTTACGCGGAAATCTACGTAAAAATCTATGCGGAAATCCACGTAAAAATCTACGCGGAAATCTAAGTGGAAATCCACATAGTACAGTGTGCTATTGGACTGATTTCAGTGTAGATTTCCATGTCAAAATCCACGTGGATTTCCATGTGGATTTTTACGTGGATTCTTGCAACTGGGTTTATAAGTAACAGTTTAATCATACCTAGTATAGTTAGAACTAAAAAAAAATTATATTAGATTGATTTAGTTTAATTCATCCTAATTATTTCTTATTTCAAATAGAATTTACAGTCTGTCAAGTAAGAGCGTGGTCGATTTCACCAACAGGTAATGAACGATTTCGCTCTAATTTCTTCGCGAGCCGATAGAAAAAAGCTTTGTCCTTGATGAATTGTCAACAAAGATTTAGTTGTCGTTGATCTTTTAAAAGAGAATCACGTTAAACGCCATGAGTGCTAAGTACGCGTCGCGCTACGAGGCTGTGTTCTTTTGCATCCACCCGAAAGGTCCCAAAATGTCGCAATCAGCGGCTGCTAAATATATGAGAAAGTCGAAGGCATTTGTACAGAAGTGGATACAGCGATATAAAGTGGCTAAAAATGTCGATGATTTACCAGAACGTGGCTCGATAGGAAAAGTGAACAAAAAAGATGAAAAAAGAATAGTGAATCTGTTTTCGCGGAATCCTGCTTTAACACTGCGGCAAGGACAAGCAAAATTAATGGCAAAAGGTTTAGATATATCCTACGAAACTATCTGAACCCATCTTCGTACTCATCATCTGAAATGGCGCAACACAATGAAGAAGCCTCCGTTGACTGAAAAACATGTGACAAAGTGACTCGCTTGGGCGCATGAGAATATTGATAGAGATTTTATAAATGTCATTTTTACTGATGAATGTTCTATATGGGCACGTTCTGTCCTCACGCGAGCCTGGTCAACTTCCACCAATAGGCTTGTTCAGCGGACCGTAAAACATGAAATAAAGGTGCATCTTTGGGGCTGCTTCTCAAAGCAGGGATTCGGCACTTTGCACCTCTTTACTGACAACCTAAATGCCGAGAAAATGATAAAAATCTACAAAAAGGCTTTACTGCCATCTGCCAAACGATGGTTCATCACAAAAAATAAAGATTGGATTCTGCAGGAGAACAACGATCCTAAACACCGCAGCAAGCTCTGTACTCAGTGGAAGACTCACTCTGGCATCGTTACATTGGATTGGCCGTCGCAGTCGCCCGATGCAAACCCTATTAAAAATGTGTGGGCATATATTGAACGGAAGCTTCGTGGAAGACGCACATACACTTTGAAGCAGTTGTCTTACAAAATTCGTCGGATCTGGAGATCCTTGCCACTAGAATACGCCGTCAAATTAGTAGAAAGCATGCCTCGGAGATGCCAGGCAATTATCGACGCCGGTGGTGACTGGACACATTATTGACCAAATTGCATCATTGTTTGTAATGTGTACAATGTACATATAAATATGAAAGTTTCATCAAATAAATTTTTTTATAAATTAACACGACCACGCTCTTACTTGACAGACTGTAAACCAATGTTTTAATATCACAAAAAAACTTTATGAAACGTGGATATAACCAACATAAAAATTCACGATTTATTTACTTTGACACTAATCTACAGCTAAATTCCTACGTATTCTTATCTCATAAATTAAAAGCACTAATAATCTATAAACAAAACACAAAAAAAGATAAAAAAGAAAAGTAGAAAAAGAAACAATGTAAAAAAATGAAAAAAATGAATAAGCACTTAAGTAACGAAGTAAAAAACAAACAAAAAAAAAACGAATAAAAAAATGCAGGCGATTATCTTGGTTATAGGAGAATCCTCGTAGAAGCTTGCTGCTAAGGTGAGGGCAGTAGCAGATTATTGGCTGGTGCATAGAAAAAATAAATAAATAAATGAATAAATAAATAAAAATTAACTATTCGGTTCGTTTCGTTACGATTTTGGATGCAACTTCGTACGTGGTTTTTTTTTCGCTGACACTTCACATGTTTTCCGCAAGTCGACAAAATTTTGGTGCGTGTGTAGGTCCGGTAGATATGCGATACGAACTCCGCTTTCGCGCGCTATCGTGGTCGGTAAGCAGATTGCGAATAACTGAGATCAACTCTTTTTGGCTTGCTCGCATGTAATTCGTCTCTGATGACTCCGCTACTAAAAGTTGCGGTAGCGTTTGTACGATGCGATTGGCCTACCGACGTGCTTATTGAGAAATTGCTCTAATTAGGCAAGTGCTCGATATGACGGTTTTAGCATAGCCCTACGGCAGGTTCAGTTTAATTACTCAAATGAATTATCATGGTTACCGATCCCACAATAATACTGTCAATAAAAATTCAAGATTTATAAAATATCTTAATTCTGTCTCAATTTTTATAAACTCACATTTGAGTGCAAAACATTTAGACTAATAACTTAATAACCGTTCAACAAAGAACGAATTTGTAAAATAGAAGATTACTTTGTTATAATTTCATTATTGAATATAAATTTTTATATTCTTCCAAGATTATGATAGTACCACCAATATATTTATACAAGCTTATCTTTAATTCAGACACTATTTTAGAAATTTGCAAGACGCCAAGTTAGATATAAAAATGATAATCTAAGCTTACTAAAATATATTAAACTTATAAATAATTCTTAGGAAACCTAATTGGTATTCTAGTACACACATACAAGAATAAAAAATATGATCAATTAGAAAATCTTAATGAAGACAACTATTAAAAGTAAAAATAACACAAGAATCACTGACCGATTCCATCTTAAATCATGCAGGCTGACTGCACCTACTTCTCAGAATCACTTCAAAATTTATTATATTATTCTATCGGCAAATAAGTAACTATGAATTTTTTTGTTTTTCGATATCATCAAAATTTTAGGCTGTATGCACTTTTGAAAAGCGACTCCTCAATTTTCGATTTTCAGAAATCAAAAACTTTTTCCTTTTTTAACTGTTCTCTTGTATGTTCCTACCGACCTTTAAAAATTACTTTATAATCGTTCAATACTATAGACGATGCTCTTTCGATTACACCCTTATTAATTTTTTTTTAGAAAAAAAAAAAAAAAAAAAAAAAAAAAAAAAAAAAAAAAAAAAAAAAAATTATACAACACTTTTTATAAAAATAAAATATGCATTTTTCTCATAAAAGCTACAGCTTTTTGGCTCAATTTATTTATATGGGTAGCTAGCCTTAATACATATATTTTCATATGTATCAGATTAGGAATATTTCGGTTTTTTAAAAGTTATAAATGAAATTAAAAAAATTAATTTGTATTCTCATAACAAATTTACATACGTGATAGTTACGATAAATATTGCAGGAGTATGGTTATTTCAGACATGTATGTGTCCGTAGCAAAATATGAACATAGGTTTTACCCACATAACAGAAGAAACTATATAGAACTAAGATTCTCCGCTAGATGGCTAAATATCGTCTATTATTATCGCATAGATAATTTAAATACTTCAGGCTTATTTAAGAAGACATTCGCCTTTGAAATTGAAAAAAAAAACACAATTTTTAAAAATTTTATTATGAAAAAAATATTATATTTATTGTCAAAATTTTTTTTGGACATTGTTAAACAGTCTCTAAAAAATATAAAAAAATTATTTTTTTTCATTTTTAGTCTTCCTTGACTGCTGTAGAGGGCTTCATCCCAAAGTTACTTTTCAAACGGTAGGACATATTGTGGACCTTCTGTAACAAATTTTTGAAAAATTCAAAATGGATTTTATTCTTTAGACTCAAAACTATACAATAAGCTTCTACAACTCATACTTTTTCATATTTTGAAGTTTTCGTATGTATATTTCTGAAAAATGCAAAAAAACGGCATTTTTTGGGGGTAAGTCACCCCCGTAAAAAAAAGGGGGGGTATTTTTTTCAACTTTTAGAGGCTTATTGTTTACTATTTTAAATAAGTAATCGAATGCTTTTTGGTTTTTTAAAATCGGTCGAGTAAATTCGAAGAAAAATGTCCTACCAGTTTAAAAAAGGTAGTTTCGAGAAAAACGCGTTTAAAGTTTTTTCACCATAATTTTATTGAATAAAAGGTCGAAAACTTTTTTCTTACCTTTAATCGGCCATTCCTGATGAATACTGAGGACCCTCGTTATCTAGTAATTGCTGGAAGTGGCTGGCCAAAGCTTTTTTCTTCTTAATTCGACCTTTTTTTGACTGCTCACTGCTCCTCCTATTGGCTTGAGAGATACGGTCCTCGTCAACTTTTTGCGCAAAAGCCGTTGCAGCTTCGCCAATTTTGATGCCCATGAGATCCTTAATAGCTAGGTAAGTTCTCGAGCCTTCGTTGAAAATGGATGCTGCGATCCACGCTGCAATTTCAGTCACATCTTTGCCAAAAAACTTGCTTTTCGGAGAAATGTTCCAAATCAAATTGTTGTTACTTTCGTTACTATTTTGAGTATTTTTGCCAAGTCATCTTTGCAGCAACTCATCACTACTAAGTGACTCGTAAACTGGCAAAATGTAGCCACAAATGTTTGGATCTAGTGGTGGCTTATGGGTAAAAGGCTCATTTTTTTCCTCGTCACCAATATAATTACCGTAAAAGACATCATAAAGTCCTTTTGATCTATGAAAAATGCTTATGGCTGAGTCAGTTTCCATTTTTCCAGCAGATCCTTCGTGATTAGCTGAGCATTCAGATTTATGTTCTTCGTACCACATGGCAAAGTCTGACCCACTTAGCTGAGATTTATTTATATTACACGCTTGACAAAATGACGATTTAACCTCCACATCCAAAATTTTGCCTGTAAATTTTCCTATGACTGAAAAAACACCCATCAATGATATAAAACCTCTCTTAGCCCAAGTACCGTCGCCTGATACAGTCAAAACGTTAGCTTTATTGCCAGCCTCCTCATTTAATTGCATTTCTTCTTTGACTGCTTTTTTAGTAACAAAATCAAAACATTGTTTACAAGCTTTATGTATTCTTAAAATTGCAGTATAATAAAGCGAGTCCAAAAATTTTGCAGGAATATCCATCAAACTCAAAAACATATTCACGCCATTATACCCTACGCCGAGAACTCTCTAAACAAATATGAGTCTCCGATTTATTTCGTACAAATTTCGAGATATAGATGGGGAAGATCCAATGAATTTTCTACCACACGAACATTCCACACAGATTTTAAATCCAAGGCCTCTACCTTTTTGTTGGGTAAATGAAATTTCACTATTACATTCTTTGCACTTTATATATTTAGAAAGAGCTGAAAAGACTAAATTAAAGCACAAAATCACATACCGGATAGAGCTGTCCGTAGGAGGTTGCAATTCACTACTTGTTTTTAATTTTTTAGCAGAGGAACTTGGTAAATCAGGATTTTTTTCTGCAGTAAACTGATTGCCAGTAAATGTTCTTTTCTTGTTTTTACGTCTAAAACGAGGAGTACTCCGACTACTTTTAAAATGATTTAGACATTTTTTACAACTTTTTAGCCAATTTTTAACGAATTTCAAAAAAATAAAACACGTGCTTGCTCAAAGAATAACACAGAGTGACTGCCAAGCAGTATAATATCACATATATGTATACTAAAGATGTTTACACTAGGAGAAGAAGCAGCTGGCGCGCCGCGCTACACGCATGAATAGAAACCGGTTTTTACTCATGGGCATACGCTGTTACAAATACAGCAGTAATTTCTTTCATATTACGAATTTCTTAATGAAATTTTAGAAGTCAACTTTTAAACGTATATAGAATCAAAATATGTAAAAATCTTAAAATCGATTATTTGAAATTTTCAAAGGCGAATGTCCCCTTAAAGAAGCAACGATTAGCGGTAAAGTTATCTTACATTTTTAGTATTATTTTACATCTAGATATTGAGATTCATCTTGAGTTATGTGAAACTTATTTAGTGAAGAAGCGAAGACATCCAAATTTTTTGGATCACACAAAAAAATCGCTTATGATATCGCTACTTAATTTAGGAACTTGGAAAATTTAGCAAAACTTCTGCAACAACATTTTTGCGACAAAGCGGTGCACCAATCTAATTATGTATGTTTCAATTGTTATGAACCGAAGAAAATTATTGATGCGATCAGTTCAGGCAATGATGTTACGAGGGCAGTCCCAAAAGTACCCGAACCGACAAAGAAAACAGTAAAAAATTTGCGAAAATGTTTTTTATTTTTCAACATATTCTCCTTTCAGTTCGATACACTTTTCTCAACGATGTTCAATAGCTTCGATACCCGCTTTATAGTAGGAACCGTCAAGCTCCTTAAAATACCTATTAACCGCAGACTCTACCTCTTCATTGTTGGCAAGTCTTTTGCCGCCGAGCCACTTTTTCAAATTCGGAAAAAGAAAATAATCCGAGGGAGCCAGATCTGGCGAATGGGGTGCGTGAGAAAGCAATTCGAACTTCAACTCATGGATTTTAGCCATCGCAATGACGCACGTGTTGACTGGTGCGTTGTCGTGATGAAACAACACTTTTTTTTTCGTCAGATGGGTCCGTTTTTTTTATTGATTTCATGAATCAAACGCTGCAATAAGGCTGCATAATATGCGCCGTTGATTGTTTTTTCTTTTTCGAGATAGCCAATAAATATTATTCCACGCGCATCCCAGAAAACGGATGCCATGACCTTGCCAGCTGACTGAACTGTTTTTGCTTTCTTTGGAGCCGGTTCTCCCTTTTTAGAACACTGCTTTTAATGCTCCTTGGTCTCAGGTGTAAAATGATGGACCCATATTTCGTCCATGGTTATGAATCGACGCAAAAACTCGGCTTTATTGCTGCGAAACATTGTCAAACACTAGATGGAAACATCCTCAGGTTGCTGTTTGTGATCCATTGTGAGCAAACGCGGCACCCATCTTGCGCACAGCTTTCTCATGTCCAAATTTTCGGTCAAAATGCGATGCACAGCACTTATTAAAATGCCTGCCATGTCTGCTATCTCGCGCACTTCTAGTCGACGGTCATCTAATACCATTTTGTGGATTCTCTTCACATTTTCTGACGTAGTGACCTCACTTGGTCGACCACTGCGGTGTTCATCTTGGCAGCTCGCACGACCTCGCTTGAACTCAGCTACCCAATATTTGACCGTTGAAAACGAAGGAGCAGACTTCTCCAGAGTAGAATACAACTCGGCTTTGATATCGGTTGGACTTAGACCTTTCAAATGAAAGTATTGTATCACATAACGATGCCCGATTTTTTCCATATTTACAAATTCACTGAGAGCGTTCACTTTGGATGTCTGTAAAAAAAATTATAATAAACGTACCGTTATGAATTTTTCACATTAAGTTGTTGAAAGGTGCTATTGTCAATCGCAGCAATTGTTTTTTTAAAACTACCTATATTCATAAGTCAGGTCGGGTACTTTTGGGACTACCCTCGTAACAGCCCATACTGAAGACCACGATTTTCGTGCAAGCACTCCAGAGCGTATTGAGTATCTGAGCAAGACCTTAATTTCAAATTTGTTTGGTAATGTTTCGCCGTTCGAAGAGAAAAGACCTATTTGAGACTCTGCTATAGAAAGATACGTTAAGAAAGAAATTAGAATTAGTTTTTTCATTCTCTCCTGCAACTAGTTCAAAATTATTAGGAGCATACAAGATTTTAATTAATAGATTAAATGATCATTTTTCTCAATGCTTCTGTAATGAATGGCTTATAAATTTGGAAGCAGCGGTTGCAATCTAAGTGGAAAAATTAGAATTTTAACATAAGTTCCTTCGTCAGTATCAAAATCTAAAATTTTATCAACATTTCTCGAAGTGGTTGTTTATACGAGGGCGGTTCAAATATGATGGAGACAAACGCTGTAGATGGCGCGCATGTATGTTTTGAAGGTCGTGGCTTGAGTATGTGATAGCTGGGTCCCATACGAACAGTGTGGCATAGTTTTCGTCGGAAGTGCATGTTTCACGCGCGTGCTACGACCATGAGTGAACGTCAAGTGCCGACCACCGTTGCGCAACGTATTGTCATTCGTCTTTTAGTGTGGGAAGGCGTTAAAAACAGGACAATTTTTCTGCGTTTGCAAAATCAGTTCGGTAGTGAGTGCCTAAGTAGGGCTGCTGTGTTTAAATGGGCCAAAGCATTCAAGGATGGTCGCGAAACCGTCGAGAAAGAGCCGCATAATCGTCGACCGCGAACCAACATCACACCAGACATTTGCCGCGTAGAACAACTCATTTTGGAGGACCGTAGGATGAATGTTCGAGACATTTTGGCTGAATTTGGCATCAATATTGGTAGTGTAGAGTCTATCATCCACGACACCTTCAATATCGCAAAATAACGGCGTGATGGGTTCCTAAACTGTTGAGCTTCGAGCAAAAATTCACGCGGTTGGAAGTTTGTCGCCGCTTGCTGACGCGATACGAGGTGGAGGGGGACGGTTTCTCAACGCGAATCTTCACTACAGACGAGAGATGGGTACACTATTACACTCCCGAAAGCTAGGTGTCGTCTAAAGAGTGAAGGAAGAAGGAGGAAGGGGCGCCAGTCAAAGCGAAGACAACCAGGTCCGCGGGTAAGGTTATATGTACTGTGTTCTGGGACCAGCGGGGCGTGCTGTACGTCGATTTTCTGCGCACCCAACGTTTCATCAATGATGCATACTACTCTAACCTTCTGAAAACACACGTGAAACCCGCTTATCGCTCGAAACGGAGGAGCATTCCAGCACGAAGTGCGATTCTTCTTCAGGATAACGCACGCCCTCATACCGCGTGTCTCACGCTCGATACAATATCAAAATTAGGGTGGGAGGTACTGGAACAACCCCCTCCCCCCCCCCCCCCCCCGCAACAGTCCGGATTTATCACCCTGCGACTACCACATGTTTAGACCGCTTAAAGAAGCCCTCGGAGGTCAAAGATTCAACACCGACAACGAGGTAGAGGAGTTCGTGCGCACATGGCTGTCCGAGTTGCCCAAGGAATTCTTCGATACCAGCATCAAAAAGCTTCCAGAAAGGTGGACAAAATGCGTAACTTGTAAGGGGGAGTACATAGAAAAACTGTAAATTTTTGTAAATTTTTTCGATAGTAAATAAACGTGTTAGAGCATTTGTCTCGATCATATTTGAATCGCTCTTGTATGATTGACAACGTACGAATGCTTCTAAAATCTAAAGGAATATATTTTGAACCTGACATGTACACTGGTTATCCGTTGAATGTAAAATCTATTAAAATGGCAATTAAATATTTTCTAAACAATGATTTCAACTGTATACGACAAAGCCTTAATTAATGTCGCATTGTTATTATTAAGGAAAATTGAAAGAAATAAAAAAAAGTGAAACGTTTTCTAACGCCCAGTTTAGAAAAGGCGTAAAAACTATTCAAGCAAAAACATCCAAAAAAAAAATGTGTATAAACAAAGTTTTATACTTTAAGGCCAAAGTTTGTCATGTTAAGCTCTTTTAAAAATGTGTGTTCGAATTTACTGTGAGAATTTTGATTTTTACGTGAACAGCAAAATCAAATTTTTATGGAAGAAAAGCATTTAGATCTTGATAATGTTCGCTACAAACTTTCATCAGCAATTATTTGTTCAAATTAATTAAAGCAGTGTTCTTTCCAAGAATGTTCTGTATGCCCAGGTTTTAGAGATATTAATCTACGTTTGCTTGGATTAGAAACAGTAGGAGAATATGAGAAGATTGTTTTTGCTTAGTAAAACAATAGACACCTAGTAAGAAAAATATTAACAATTCTGATTTTATAAACAATCTTGCTATTGAGACGGTGAAAACAAGTAAAAAAAAAAAAAAATGGCTATATATAATACTAATCATCTAGTACTGCATAATGATTTTATTCATCTCTGATTTTATTCTCTTTTACGCATAGAAAGCAGAAGTAGGTACAAAAAAAATAAAATGCTATACAGCTCCAAATGCTCCTTAAACATTCACAAAATTTTGAAGTAAAGGAATAGAAAAAAACAACTACGTCGAAAAAGAATGTACGCAACAAGATTAAAAGCAGTAATAAAAAATCCAGAACTTATAAAAAAGATGAAAATACTATTTTTTTTTTAATCAATATTCAGTTATCTATCCTAAAATTTACGTTATATCATAATATGATCAAAAAATGAGACCATTTTTTTTTTCTAAATTCTTTATTTATTCTTTTGAATCTATTTTGTGTACTTTTCAAAGTAGTCTCCGCCGGACACAATGCATTTATGCCAACGTTTTTTCCAATCCTCAAAACAGTCAGAAAAGTCCTTTTCCGGGATTGCCTTAAATCGACACATCACAGTCTGTCAAGTAAGAGCGTGCTCGTGTTAATTTATCAAAAAATTTATTTGATGAAACTTTCATATTTATATATACATTGTACACATTACAAACAATGATGCAATTCGGTCAATAATGTGTCCAGTCACCACCGGCGTCGATAATTGCCTGGCATCTCCGAGGCATGCTTTCTACTAATTTGACGGCGTATTCTAGTGGCAAAGATCTCCAGATCCGACGAATTCCGTAAGACAACTGCTTCAAAGTGTATGTGCGTCTTCCACGAAGCTTCCGTTTAATATATGCCCACACATTTTCAATAGGGTTTGCATCGGGCGACTGCGACGGCTAATCCAATGTAACGATGCCAGATTGAGTCTTCCACTGAGTACAGAGCTTGCTGCGGTGTTTAGAATCGTTGTCCTCCTGCAGAATCCAATCTTCATGTTTTGTGATGAACCATCGTTTGGCAGATGGCAGTAAAGCCTTTTTGTAGATTTTTATCATTTTCTCGGCATTTAGGTTGTCAGTAAAGAGGTGCAAAGTGCCGAATCCCTGCTTTGAGAAGCAGCCCCAAAGATGCACCTTTATTCCATGTTTTACGGTCCGCTGAACAAGCCTATTGGTGGAAGTTGACCAGGCTCGCGTGAGGACAGAACGTGCCCATATAGAACATTCATCGGTAAAAATGACATTTTCAAAATCTCTATCAATATTCTCATGCGCCCAAGCGAGTCGCTTTGTCACATGTTTTTCAGTCAACAGAGGCTTCTTCATTGTGTTGCGCCATTTCAGATGATGAGTACGAAGATGGGTTCGGATAGTTTCGTAGGATATATCTTAACCTTTTGCCATTAATTTTGCTTGTCCTTGCCACAGTGTTAAAGCAGGATTCCGCGAAAACAGATTCACGATTCTTTTTTTATCTATTTTGTTCACTTTTCCTATCAAGCCACGTTCTGGTAAATCATCGACATTTTTAACCACTTTATATCGCTGTATACACTTCTGTACAAATGCCTTCGACTTGCTCATATATTTAGCAGCCGCTGATTGCGACATTTTGGGACCTTTCGGGTGGATGCAAAGGAACACAGCCTCGTAGCGCGACGCGTACTTAGCACTCATGGCGTTTAACGTGATTCTCTTTTAAAAGATCAACGACAATTGAATTTTTGTTGACAATGCATCAAGGACAAAGCTTTTTTTATCGGCTCGCGAAGGAATTAGAGCAAAATCTTTTATTACCTGTCGGTGAAGTCGACCACGCTCTTACTTGACAGACTGTCAATTCACGTTTGATCTCCTCAATCGAGTCAAAACGATATGCCCGGACTAGTCTTTTGAGTTTGCTGAATCGCCAGAAGTCGCACGGAGCCAAATCAGGCAAATACGGTGGTTGCGGAACGATATGAGTCGAGTTTTAGGCAAAAAAGTCGCGAAGAACCAATGCAGTATGACATGGTGCATTATTGTGATGAAGGAACCAAGAGTTGTTCGCCCATAATTCCGGCCGTTTCAGACGAATAGCTTCACGCAAACGACACATAGTACTCAAATAATATTACTTGTTAATAGTTAGGCCTGGCGGAAGAAATTTTGAATGTACAACACCACGATAATCGAAGAAAACTGTCAACATAACCTTGATTTTTGAACGACTTTGACGTGATCTTTTTGGTCTTGCTTCACCTTTGGCACGATATTCACTCGATTGATTGACTGTTTATGGATTGCAGGCATAGTTCTATGTCTTATTTTCAGTAATAATGCGTTCCATGTCGTTCTGGTAATCAGAAAGCATCTCTTCGCACACATTAACACGAAGCGCTTTTAAAAAAAAATTGAGTTTTTTTGTGAGCCAATCGAGATTTGACGCGTGAGACCCAAATGATCTTTCAAAATTGCTTGAATCGACCCAAATCAAATGCCAACAGTATCAACAAGGTCTCTAATTATTAACTGACGATCTTTGAGCACAAGGTTTTTGATTTCTTTGACGTGTTTCTCATCAGTTGATGTCGATGGTCGTCCTGGACGCTCTTTATCTTCGATACTGTCTCTGCCTTCTTTGAACTATTTGTACCACTTGTAAACATTCCTTTTCGACCAAGTCTGCTCACCAAAGGCCTTTTGCAACATTCTGAACGTTTCTGCACAAGAAATATCATTTTGAAGACAAAATTTAATGCAACTTTTTTACTCACTAAAATCTGACATTATAAAAATCGCCGAAATCACTTTTTAATGTTCACAAAAAAGAGCGTCACTTGCAAACTTATGAATATGTTGACATGAAATTTGACACAGATGTCTCTCACAGTACTACCAACTTAAAAAAATAAAAAAGTTTCGTCAAATCGATAGACCCGCGAAATTTAAATTAAAAATTGGTCTTACTTTTTGATCATAGTAGTATACATATATAGTGCAGACTTGTCTATTAGAGTGGACTTGTCTATTAGGTGGAGAAAACTGATGCACGTATACACACGGATTACCGCAGCAATAGGGTGTTGTCTGTTCGGAAATCTATAAGCATACAGCATTGACGCTTGATGATAATTGCGTCGACATTTTTCAAAAACAAGCAGAATGTCGACGATCTCATGGGCTGCATAATCAGGTATATCTCAATGATGACTATAAAAACAATAATGATAACGTTACAAGCCAACAAAGACTGTCTTGCGAAGCAAATTTTGACCAAAACAATACTTTTTTTTAACTTGAAACGAAGAAAATTAATTCTCGATAAGTGTCAACAAAAACTATCTCTCTTGCAATTGGTTGTCAGACAAAATTCAGACTCAAGCGTCGAAGAATAACTCGCTGTAATATTGTTAACGGAGGAAATTTTAGTTCAAAAAGTGCGATAAAATCTATTTCGCTGTCAAATCATCAGCGAGGAAAACCAAATCTCAAAAAATGTCGCGAAGAATATCTCGCAGAATATTTGTGAGAAAAAAAATCTCAGCTCAGAAAGACGATAAAGAGTATTCAATTATAAAGTTGTCGACAAAGAAAAATAACAGAGGAGTGCTTCTGCAGTGAAAAATCATTTTTCACTTTGTTTTATCATATAGATCGTTTTTGTTTATGTCTGAAATAGGAATTCTCATTTAAAAAAAATTTAATTGACCCTTAAACGGCTTCTAAGGTGATGATCAAAGTTATGCTCAAGGTAACTGTTTGGTGTCTACAACTTCTGTTTTGAACTATCTTTGTAAGGAGGCTTCTTGAGATTTTTAGGTTTATCGATTATAATGACCTAGTGGGACATAATTCGGATCTTGATCTATGTCACATTCAAAGTGATATCCGGACGTAAAATTTCTTGCTTTTTCCATTTCCAGGGTTACAAATTGGAGTTTTCAAAAATTTATTTCAAAAATTGACTTGACCTTGAAATAACTTGTATGGTCATGATTAAGGTCATGGTCAAGGTCACCACGAGTTGTCCGCCTCGGAATCCTACTACCTTTATTGAAAAAGTTATCCATTCCTGTCCTTTAATTCAGAGATATTTGTATGTATTTTTTAAAATGAGACACCCGGTAAATAAATTCGCTTTCTAATAAAAAATCTAGAATGATTTTCTATTTCATTAATCGAAATAAAATTAAAAATTTGTATAAGTTGTTATACTTTTTCAACTGAAAGTATTATAATACAATAACTTTGTGTGAAATTGAATCAGAGAAAGTATTATTTGAAATTATTTTATTATTTATTATTATTTAAAGCATTTTAAGAATTTTGAAAATATATAAATACATCGATTTTTTTTTAAATGTTTAAAAATATTCAAAATTACTTAGATACGTGTTTGCTTATTTTGAGCAAAATATTTATTCAAGAGAACATAAGATAGATGAAATCTTGTGTGCAAATACAAAATTGCAAACAGCTACGAGTATTAGTCATATAAAAAATAAATACATATAAAATGAATGTGAAAGTTGAAACTAATGTAATTAAGAACATAAGTCAAGTTTTCATCATTTATTAGTCAGTTTGTTAATAGAATACTAAATAGAGCAAATAAAAACGCCAGGATCGTTAACAAAAAATAAAATGAGAAGTATTGAAAAAACAGTAATAAATAAAAACAGATAGATAAAATAAAGAGTGCAATGTTAAGTATATAGCGAAAAAAAAATTAAATAATTTAATTAAACCTTAACCGATTAGCCTAAAAAATAAATAAACAAATTACTTTACAAAATTATTTTTAGTACTTCTTAATTTTGTTTAGAAACAAATTATATTCATAATGGTACTACTATTTTTTAGTACTTTGTGAGTATATACTGTAGGAGGCTCAATTTCAAAAACGAAACCAGCCATGAACTCTGCTGTTGATAAGATCCTAATAAATGTGTTTAAGCTATAGGATGATCGGTCGCTTGTCGGCCAAAAGTCCTTTAGGAGAATTAAAGGGTAAAAGAAAAAGAAAGCTTGACTGTAAAAATTTTTTATATGTTTGACTCACATGTATTTTTGATATTTCCAATGAAGATAGTCCCTACAATCACTTCTCTCCCTCTCTCCCACAGTCCCTACAATCCCTCCTCTCTCTATCTCTGGTGAGTGGCATTGTTTATTATTTTACGCTCCTCTAATATTTATCAATTTACATAATTACTCACGTTTTTTTTTGTGAGTTTTATGTTACAGCAAAAAGGTATTTTTCGGGGCATCAATTTATGTTTATATTTTATACATTCAATTTATTTCACAGCCTTGAAAGTACCGTGAAAAATTTTAAAACTTACTTAAAAATTTGAGGTAATTTCCTCTACGCGGCGTTTCTCGACTAAATTTGGAAAATTTATTTCATCGCCGTCATTATTTTCATGGAAATCTGCTTTAAGTTTGAGGAACTAGGAGCAATCAAATAATCACCAGCTGAGCAACCAATCGCGCGCTATTCAAACAACATCTAGAGAGAGACTGGCGTTTAAGGAGAGGTTCTCATCAAGCACGACCAAAAAATCGATTTTTTTTTTTTTTTTTTGCCTAAAAAGTTGGCAAATGTCTCGTAGAATACGCTCGTAAAACCCGTTTTTCCGAATTCAATTTATTCTTAAAGTTATAGTCAAAAAACCGAAGTCGTCTTTTTACGCGAATATCGAATTTTTGCGGTAGCGCGTATTAATTTGCGTTTCGGTATTAATTTTGAATTTCTAACACTTTTGTGACCATGGCATGGTATTTATATGTATTTCTAGCAACCTCGAATGCCGCTAGATGTCTATACATATATATACACACACATACACACACATATATACATGTTGTATTCTGAAATCGACCGTAACTTCAGTATAACGTTAGTCGCCCACGTGCTCTAAAGTACAAAGTTTTATTGTGTTAAATATATTCTAAAAAATGCCTATCTAACAAAAAAAAATACGAAAGGAAGCAATCCAACTAGAAAAAGTAAAAAAAGGTTTAGTGGTAACCGCTATACTGTAGAATGTGACACAGACTTCGTTAGTACATCGGCGAAAAAATTAAAAAGTGCGGATTACGATGATATCATCATAGATTTAGATGCGAACTATGTTATATTACATTTTTAACTAATGTTTTCATTCATTAGTACATTTATAAAGTGCAAAGATTGTAATAGTGAAGTGAAATTTAAAAAAACAATCGGTGCTGGAGTCGCTTTTAAATTAGTTGCCGAGTGCTCTTGCTCACAGCGAACGTGTGATTCAAATCCAATCGTTAATCGTTTTTCTGAAATAAACAGACGCTTAATGCTTGCCGTTCGACTGATGGGAGGAGGTCTTCAAAATTTGAAAATGCTATGTTCTGTTTTAGATCTAACACATTCGTTTAGTAATAATATTTACTATACTTTTATTCAAAATTTACGCACGGCAACAAAAGTTTTGTTTGAAGTTAATCAAAAGAAAGCTGAAAATGAAGAGATACGTGAAAATACAGCAAATGGAAACGAGCCTAAAAATTTAACTGTTTTGGGAGATGGCTCGTGGAAAAAAAGGGGTTTTTCGTCGCTCTTTGGGTTTGCTACATTGATAGGAAAATATGCAAACAAAGTTTTAGATATTGAAGTTAAATCTGCTTTTTTTCAAAGTTTCGCCAATTGGAAACACAAGCAAGGTACTGTCGAGTTTAGTGTATGGAAGGAAAGTCATGAAGAATCATGTAGTGCAAATCATAAAGGGAGTGCAGGAAAAATGGAGGTAGATGCAGTCAAGGAAATGTTTGCGCGTTCAAAAGATTTGCTCGACGTGCAGTATGAATTTTATATTGGCGATGGCGACACAAAAACTTTCAAGACACTTTCAAATTTAAATCCATACGACGATATTACAGTAAAAAAAAAAGAATGCGTTGGCCATGTACAGAAGAGGATGGGCACTCGGCTTCGTACTGCAAAAAAAAAATGAAAAGGGCCTCGGCGGTAAGGGTGCTGGAAAACTAACCGATAAAGTTATAGCAGACCTTACTGTGTATTATGGATTAGCGATTAGAAGATACCCCAATTTAGTAACAGATATGAAAAATGCTATATGGGCTATCTATTATCATAGTATCTCAACGAATAAAAATCCTCAGCATATGTACTGTCCTGAAGGCAAAGACAGCTGGTGCAAGTGACGCGTTGCCGAGGCTTATAACAATCTAACATCATTCAAGCACAAACCTGCTCTTCTAGACAAAGTACAAGATGCTATTAAACCTGTATTTAAAGCCTCATCATCAGACGATCTATTATAGCGATGTACCGACAGTAACACCCAAAACTCGAATGAGTCAGTTAACGCTTGTACATGGAAATTAGCGCCGAAACGTTTACACTGTGGTGCCAAAACTGTGGAAATTGCCGCATACATCAGTTGTTCACTCTTCAATGAAGAGTACACGACTATTCTACAAATAATGAAGTTGTTGGGAATCAACATTGGTCATCAAATATTCAACTTTTGTCAAACAGCCGACGAGAAGCGAGTTTCTAATGCTGAGTTCAATATGTCCGATGCCGCAAGATCAGCTGCACAATCAAAAAAAGCTGAACGAGCAAGTAAATCAAAGTTATATGAGACCAAGGAAGGCTTAATGTATGGGCCTGGTATCGCTGATTAGCCGGAAGGTACGTTATTTTGTCATTAAGTCAAAAAAATCGCGTACTAAAACTTTAAACGCGTTTTTCTCGAAACCATGTTTTTTGAGACGGGCGGCAAGATATCTCAAAAACTATTATAGATATCGAGATAAATTATTTTATTTTAAAGGTAATTAAATTTGTTGGATCTTAACCTAAAATAATAATTTTACAATGATTATTTTTATTGTTATTGCACTTTTTAGAGCAAAAAAAAGTGCAAAAAAATTTTTTTTTTTTTGCAAGTCCGCCATTTTGTTAATTTCTAACTTTTCCTAGTGATTTTAGTTCAAGATCCAGCAAATGTCTTCTACTTTATGACAAATTTTGATTTTTTGATTTCAGACGAAAATTGGATGAGTTACCTTGCCGCCCGTGGAGGTGTCTTTTTTTTCGATGACTATTTTTCAATGCATACAACTAATAAACTATTTGGTATTTTTATTAAAAAAAATTTTTAAAAATAGTTAATAACATACTTAATAAGTACCTAAAAACTTGACAACTTTATTTATTTCCTTCCATGAGAAAAGAAATCGCGAAAATCACGTAATTTTTGGGTCGCTAGAAGAGAACCTCCCCTAAATTAAGTATTTTATTTTTTTCTCTAGTCGAATACTAGTCACAGTTATTTATTTGGATTTTTAACTTAATTATTTTATATATTTTACAAAATTTTATTGTATTTTATTTAATTGACTTATGTCTAACTAGTATTTAGCTTTACTACTTATCTGCTGTTGAGTCATTCTACTTGTCTGACAACACGTTGACTTGTCGGACAAAATATTGACTCTTTACTGACTCTGCATGATGGCTCCGTCAGCTTGTCTTAAATGCAGGAAAATAAATCGTAAAGTCGGTATTGTTCATACCTGCTATAAATGTAATAAAAATTATCACGATATTTGCAACAAATTAATATCTCGCAGTATTTTAATTAATAAAAAACCGACTATTATTTATATGTGCGAGAATTGTTATGCAATTGGAAATCGGAAGAACGGAGACTCTACGGTTGAAAATGTTAATATTAACACGACAGCGAACGGTAGTGTACCTACATCTAATTCCACTCCAGTATTATCGAAACAGAAGAGTATCACCACGCTTGACACGGCAACAGGTAAAAATGAAAACCGTCGCTGAAAAGGTCGCTGAAATCATGAAAACACAATACAATAACCTTTTACAACAAATTAATACTGAATTTTACGACATACAAAAAAATTGTATTAATCTGACTGTTGGCGTGGCGACCATGGTGCAGACCGTCTCCGATCTGAGACAAGCTGACCTAGACTCTGAATCGAGCACAAAAGCAGATGATTGTATAGCAAACCCTAAAATAACAACTGTAACTCCGAAGATTGCAAATGGTGGTAGATTTTCTCTGCAGGGTGGGGAAAAGTGTCGTGTTGAGTCCAGTTGCATCGTGATCTCTAGCAGAATAGACTGTACGACAGCCAACATTGATCTTATGGACTACGCGGTGGCTGTTCTTAGCACGGTACTTCCCTCTATCACCTCGGAGAATGTTCTATCGGCTAATGTAATTTCTCGGGGAAAGGTCGGAGATAGTTCGAGGAGTGTCTCTTCATTGCTTGTTACATTCTCTAGTTGCGACCTTGTTACACAAATAATGGCGGTAAAACACAAAATCACTGCTTTTAGTACAACCGATCTAGAACCCCCATTTCTTGATAGGTTTCCTGCATTGGCGAACTGCAAGATCTTTATTAATGAATGTCTGAATAAAAATCAATATAACAAATTTAAACAAATTAAATTTCTAGCCAAAAATCTTGGTTTTAAGTATATTTAGCATCCTCAAGGCAGATTTCTTGTCAGGAGAAAAGAGGGTGGTCAATAATAATAAAAACGAATATAATAAAATTAAAAACAAAGATTAGATTAGCGAAGAAGCTGTATAAAATGTAATTAATAAAAATAAACAAAATGAAGGTACTGCTTTAAGTGAAATTATCCCGATTAACAATAAAAATAAAAAGAGAAGTAAGAAAAATAACAAAGAAACTGAAATTAAATCAAAAACATCTAAAAAGGAAAATATAACAAGCAGAGCAAATTGACTATTGCAAAATGGCGTAACTGGAGAGATAAAGGGAGTTAAGGGGAAGTTTCGAGCGTGATTTCTCAATGTGAACTCTCTGCGAGCTCACATTGAGGGTGTCCGACAATTTCTACGGGACGATCCCTCCTACGACCTTTTCGGAGTGGCTGAAACCTGACTGAATTCAGATGTACCTGACGACGTCATTCAGATTTGTGGCTTTAATCTATTTAGACAAGATAGAAATGTCAGGGGTCAAGGTGTTGCTTTCTATGTTAAAAATCACCTAAAGTGTGAGATTCTCTCTGTGTCGAACACTGAACAAGAGAGCAAACCTTACAGTCCTGAATTTATTTTTTGTAATATTCAATTAGTTAAATCTTCTCCTTAATTAGTAGGAGTTATTTATAGACCACTTAAAATACCATTTCAAAAAAATGAAAATTTTTTGAATGATCTTCGCACATTCTGTTTTAACTACAGTCACAAATCATTATGGGAGACCTGAATACCGATCTTCTCTGGGAGAGTGATGATGCTAAATTTGCTCGCGAATTATCAGCGGAACTCTCTCTACAGCTGGTTCAGCATGGTCCTACTCATTTCACTCCCATGTCTCGTACCTGGATTGACTTGATTTTCGTGGACGACAACGATACTGTCACGGACGCTGCCAGTATTCCAGCGAACTTTTACAGTAAGCACAATATTATTACTGTTACCACAAACAGCAATATACAAACTGAATCTACAAATTCTTTTATGTACCGTGATTTCAAAAATATTTTTCCGGCTGACCTTAATTCTTTTTTAACTTACTATGATTGGTCGTCTTTTACTGACATAAACTTTGACATCGACGTTGCGCTGAACAGTATCTGCAACAACTTAATGGCAGCAATTGAGGTACTAGTTCCCATTAAAACTGTTACTCCTAAAAAAGGTAAGCTTCCATGGCTTGATGCAGATCTGTTTCGGTTGTACAAAAAACGAGAGGCTCTGTACCGTCGATTTAGAAGAACTAACGATAAGTGACTATTAGATGAATTTTGTAAAATAAGACTAATAGCAGACGAACGAACGGAGAATGCGAGAACTAATTATTACAATAACGGACTGTTCAATGCAAATACCCTTCTTCAGCATCGGACTTTAGACCGATTGCAATCTTGTGCTTTGTTTCAAAGGTTCTAGAGAAGTTAGCATATGAACAGTTGCAGGGGCATCTGACAACTCGCATTCTCGACCCTCTTCAGACAGGTTTCAGACCATTTCGTTCTACACAAACAGCCCAACTGAAACTCACTGACGATATCAGACTAGGTATCGACAAAAAAATGGTGACGTTACTTTTTCTATTCGACTTCAGCAAGGCTTTTGACACAATATTACCGACACGACTACTTGAAAAATTGCAGTCTATGGGGATTTCCAGGGCAGCTCTCAAGTGGTTTAATTCTTATTTATCAGATAGATGGCAAGCAGTTAGCACTACTTCAGCTGGCAACTCCGACTGCTTGAGTACGAATCTTGGTGTGCCACAGGGATCTGTCTTGGGACCCCTTTTGCTCTGCTTATACATTAACGACATACGTGACGCACTTGACACTAGAAGCATTCAGCACATATTGTATGCAGACGACCTTCAAATGTATATTCAAACTTCTATAGACTGTCTTGATGGGGGGATATCGGAGCTTCGGCGGGCAGCCAAAGCAGTTTCGGATTGAGCCGTGGATGCCTCTTTAAGACTCAATACAAGTAAAACTAAGGCTATTTATTTTGGTTGCCAGAGATTCGTTAACGAACTTCGTGAAGAGCTAACCTTTATTGATCTTAGAGATGGCGTCTGCATCCCCTTTTCCGACACTGTAACCAGTCTTGGGATGATTTTAGACTCAAGATTATCATGGAAACCCCATGTTGATAATTTAACAAAAAAATTTAATCGAGTGTTATATAATCTTCGTTTCTTTTGGAAATATACCTCCCAAGAGCTACGTAAGATGCTTGCTGAGGCGCTGCTATTTCCTCACCTGGACTACTGTTCGGTGGTCTTGCTGGATGCTTCTCAAGAACAACGTAATCGACTGCAAGTTTTACAAAATTCCTGTGTTCGATAAGTAAAGGGTCTAAGGGGGGATGACCATGTTTCTCTTCATCGGGACTCTCTGGGTTGGCTGCGTACTGATATGAAGAGACACCATTTTATGGCTGTTCTTATGTACAAAATTATACGCATGCGTGTTCCTGACTATCTAGAGAGTCTCTTCTCTAGATTTGTGCCCAGGGGACCTCTTAAAGGTGAAACTAAGGAATTCGTTACTCCTCTGATGCGCACTGCGACTGAAAAGCGCTCTTTCCAAGTTCAAGGTGCGCATTTATGGAACTCTCTGCCTACTGACATACGAAACATCTCGTTTCTCGGTAGGTTTAAAAAAGCGGTCAAGAGACACTACCTCGAACTCAATCAGTAGCGTCTCTGTGTTATTTAATTTATGTTAATTTATTTAAGTTGATTTATTTATTTAGTTAATTTATTTATTTATTTATGTGCGTTGTATGTTTGTATTTAAGTGAAATTGTACTAGTATTTGTTCGTATTTAGCTATCTCTGATATCACTTGTTTTATTGACAAGATTTATTTTAGCTCTATTAGTTTTTAATTTCTGGACTGTGATATCACGTGCAATATTTTTTATAAATATTAAAAAATTTTTGTATTCATTTTGTATATATTGTGACGTGGTGTTTTTGCACCAGTCACATGAGGAGGCGAAAACATAGCTTGTAAGCCTCCTCGTAGCTGCAACACCCCCTTTCACAATCTTGGCAATCTCGCAGAACTGCCACGCTTGACCCTAACTAACAGCCACGCAGGGCTGTGCATACTTTACCTTCCCCCGGGTACATGGGCTTCGAGCTCATGTCAAGGCTCCAGCGAGGAACCAGTCTCATGAGCCCATGGCTAATCCAGGGATTCCTTTCCAAGCTCCTTCCTGTCCATTTACCACGAGTTTGTCATGTTTTTCTGTATACCTTGATTTGTGCTTTTACCATTATCTACTAGTTTTGTGCATTTTTTTTTGTGGTCTATCATTTTCATTAATTTATCTTGCTATTAATTTTTAAAAAAATATTTAGTAATGAAAAAATGGTTGAATATCCTACAAATGAGAAAGTTGACATTATAATGGTTTTGGGGGAATGTAACAACAATTATCGTTTTGCAGAAAGGCGTTACACTGAACGTTTTTTAGATAGGAGATATCCTAGTGATATAGCGATATGCAAATCAACTGCCAGAGCTCATCAAGGACATCTTGTTCGCCAGCGTAGGCGCCGAAGATATGACAAATACGACGCTCGTATTGTTACTATTCTTGCAATCATACATTTTAATCCTCATATTAGCAGTCGTCTTGTTGAAAGGGAAATTGATAAGCCGAGAAGAATATTTTTAAGAATATTTTTAAGAACGCCTAATTTTCATGATTATATCATATTTGTTCAAGAATTGAGACAAAATCACATTCAATCACGCATTGAATGTTGTCAATAAGCTTTGGGAATTATAGAAAATTACCCACAATATTTATCTTTGTGATATTTTCTAATAAGGCTGAATTTTGCAGTGATGGACAACTGAATAGGCACAATTAACATTATTGGTTAAATGAAAATCCGCACTGGTACAGAGCTGTAGACCATCAACATCGCTGAAGCCTTATGGTATGGTGTGGAATTGTAAATAGATATCTATTGGTCTTTACTTTTTTGATCGAAATGATGATGTAAGTAGCTGTTTGGAATTAATAAGAGATCGGTTGCCAGTATTGTTGGAAGATGTCGATCTGGAAACTAGACGAGGAATGTGAAAGTTCACATATTGCACACATAGTACATAATTTTTTAATGAAAACCACAATGGCATATGGATTGGAAAAGGAGGCCCAGTTAACTGACAACCTAACTCTTCTGATCTCACATCTCCAGATTTTTATTTATGAGGTTATTTGGAAAATGTGTGTTTTCAGCGACTGTCCACGGATGTAGCAGACATAATATTCTACGTTGTTTTTTCGATTTCAATATCAAAAATAGTTTTTTTTTTTTTTTAAGTAATGTTATGACCTGGAATCGGCCTTGAAAATCGACCCCAAAGATAAGCTTAATGTTATATTTAAGAAAACCTATCTGTTAAAGATACCTTCAGAACATAGATTCTATTAAAAAAGTATAGATAGTAAGAAAATTTTTATTATTTGACCTTGATGTGTCCTTCAGAAGTTCAAATCAATAAAAACAACTAAAATATCAACTCTTACGTTAAATTTTTCGCTTTTTTTGAATCGGGTATTATAAACAAAATTTTCCGCTAAAAACCTCTTCTTGACCTTGAAATAATTATGAAAGGTCAATCTTTTCAAGGATAACACAGAAATATTGCCTACATATTCTAAGACCGATAAGTTGTCCATAGTCAACTTATCTTTTATACTAATCAAAGAAGTGAGACGCCCCAAATTAATGAGAGAAACGCTCAAATGCAGTGATCATTACATAAGCAGCGATCATTACGCTCTAACGTACGAACTACAAGTTACCCGCAGAACATTCGTAGATACCAATAAGAGGATCAAAGTCTATCGCAAGCAATAATAGTAATTCGCGATGCCTCTATGTGCAAGAAATTAAATCTCCGCAGACGAATACTAGACTATTGATAGAACAAGGATATTGCAACTATCATATGAGAGAGCTTCCGGATCAGAATGATACTGTCTGTTAAAAGAGTACCAGGAATTTTAAATTAAAACAACATTTTTACGTTTAATAATCAAAATTTATAGGGTTGCCTTTAAAATAGGCTCCATTTGCTCCGATACATCTATGCCAACGGCACTTCCAATCATCGAAACATTTTTTATAGGCGCTTTCCGGGATGGCCTTCAGCTCGCGCGCCGAATTTTGTTTTATGGCTTCAATCGACTGAAAACGGGTGCCACGGAGCGGCAATTTAAGTTTTAGGAAGAGGAAGAAGTCACAGGGAGCCAAATCCGGCGAATACGGTGGTTGTTCAAGCGTGTTCGTTGACTTTTTGGCGAGAAAATCGGTCACAATCGTAGCACGAGTTGTTCGCCCAAAAATTTGGCCGATTCTTACAAATACGCTCACGCAAACGTTTCATAACGCTTAGGTAATACTCTTTGTTTGCCGTCTGACCCTCTGGAACGAATTCGTAGTGCACCACGCCACGGATATCGAAGAAAACAATGAGCATCACCTTCACTTTTAAGCGGCTTTGGCGTGGTTTTTTTGGTTTCGGCTCGTTTTTTCCCACCCATTCCGATGCTTGCTGGCTTGTTTGCACATCGTACACGTACACCCACGTTTCGTCACCAGTTATGATGCATTCCATGAATGCGGGATCGGAATTGGCGCGATCCAGCATGTCCGAAACGACCTGTTCGCGATAGCGTTTTTGAAGAAAATTAAGCTCTTTTGGAACGAGTCTTGCGGCCACCTTTCTCATGCCCAAAATATCAATTAAAATCGTACGTGTGGACTCGTGGGATATCTCAAGTTCATGTGCTATCTCTCTCAAGCTGGTATGGCGGTTTTCAAGCACCATTTCCTTAATTTAATCGACGTTGTCTGCGGTCGAAGCCGTCGATGGGCGTCCGGAACAAGGCAAGTCTTCGACGACTTCACGACCCTCCTTGAAGGCTTTGTACCGCTCATACGCACGGGTTTTCGATAGTGCTTTATTACCAAAAGCCTTTTGCAACATTTATAATGCATCGGCACACGAAATTTCATTCGCAACACAAAATTTTAGACAAATTCTTTGTTCAACGTAATCACCCATTGTAAAAAATCGGCACGCACTATTGACATCGACTGACTTAACCAGCCACTGTTAACACATTCGTTGACAGATTCTGCTCAAACTTGGCATCGTCATTAAGGACAGTTGTACCAACCTAGAAAAAAAATTTTACCTGCCTAAATTGCCTCACCAGATTTAAATCGACAATTCCCGGTACTTTTTTGACAGAATGTATATCAAGGAGTCGGGAAAATGCAAGCATCTGATCCACTATTTGAATAATTACGGGTGATCTACGACAAGCAGAGGCAAGAGACTAGTACTGCCATTAAAGCAGCTAAGAGCAAGTGCTAGCAGATGCTTTGCAAAGAAGTGGAACGAGATTACTGGGTCAAACTATATAAACCGGTTATGCTTAGAATAACCAGCAACTTAAAACACCCAAAAACCACACAACACTGGATCAAGACCAACATCAGACGAAGATGCAGCTAATCTGCCTATCATAGCCGCGATCGAACTGCGGCCAAAAAAGTTTGTATTTAGAAGGCGCCTATACCAGATGAAATATCCGGTTTTGCCATAAAGATAGCAACAATGTATGGACCAGATACATTCTTGGAATCGTAAGATCGTTTTCAGTCTCGCAGGTAAAATGTTGTAATATCTTATAGACGGAAGTTCGCGAACTTACAAATTGACAAGAACGATTGACAGCAGAAAAGACTAAAGCGATGATCATCTCGCGTACCAAGAAGACAGAATATGCTAATTTTTTAGTAGATAAGCAGAAGATACAGACTAGAGAGAGCATCAGATAACTCAGAGTTGCCGCAGATGCGCAACTATTTTTAAAAAGCATCTATCAAAAGCGGATTGTAAGGTGGTAAAACACCTGAGAATTAGCAGGTTTCGTTCCCAATATGGAAGGATAGACAACCAAGGAGGTCTCTCCTGCTCTCGATAGTAAGCTTCATAATATTTCAGAAAACTCCAATAAAAAGATACTATTCGAAGCCATACAAGCTATGGAACCGTATACCGAAGAGCAAGTAGAATATCCACGCTCAGAGTAGCACATGCCTGCTGCACCGTGTCGGGCATCACCCTACTGATCATTGTAAGAGTTTTTCCTATTGACTTGTTAGCAATGAAAAGGGCCGATAAATTTTACAATATAGGGTAGTTGGAAGAAGAGAAAGTATTTGGGTATAGTCACAGCATATGGTTCAAGAAAACCATGGAGAAATGCCAACGGCAATGGGATACAGCCAAGGAGGGTCGGTGGACATACCGTAACACATCATTTCTAACGTTGCTCGGACAATAAGGAGACACGGATTGTTCAATTTCTATATAACTTAAGTGTTGATAGGGCACATTTTTTGGCCACATAAAGGGACCCTTTAACTCCAGACGGTTTAGACCGATGTCTGCTGGGTTTGCAGATGAGGTGGGAATATGATAAAAAAAAAAAAAAAAAAAAAAAAAAAAAAAAAAAAAAAAAAAAAAAAAAAAAAAAAAAAAATAGGAGGGACAAGCAGAAACAGATCATCAACGTCTACTTTTCCTTCGTAAAAAAATCTTTTTTATCTTAAAAACGCTCTAACTTGCACCAAGTCTACTAGTGCTGTGACATACATAAACAAACACACGCGCGTAGACATATTGACTCTTAGACGCAGACACTCAGACATACACACTGATTTACATTGATGATTTTTGTTAATTTTGGTTCTGTCGTATTTACAGATAGCGCAAGGCGCTATTTAGTAAGGAAAAGGAGAAAGAAAATAAAAAGAGGCCTACTAAATCGTTGAGTAGTAGTAATACCCTGATTGTCGCAGGGTTTATCATCTTAGGGCAGGGTGCCGTCGGAGAAAAAATGAAAAAAAAAGACAAAGAAAGAAGAAGAAACAAAGAAGATAAAATCTGCTCCACCAAGGTAGAGGGATCTAAAGTTAGATCAATTACAAGAAGGTTTCAGCAAAAAAAAATTGTACATAAATTGTAAATCTATATTCACCAGTAGGCAAAAGCAAACTTTAAAAATTTTGTTATCATATTGTTATAAAAATAAACTACATATTAAACGAGTGGATATAAGAACAGCTGTTTTTAATAGCTATGTAAAATCAGAAATTTATGTAAAAGAATCAAAAGACCATGAATATAGTCAAAATAAATTTTGAAATAAAAAAGAGCACTGTTTGGTTTGAAAAAGCCCAAGAGCTTGGTATGAATATTTTCACAAATTTATAGAAAAATTAAATTTTTTTAAGAGCAGCTACTTTTATTGTTAATATGTATGTTAAACAATAAAGGCAACCATCCAATATACATTATAGTTTTTGTTAATGATTTGTCAGTATCGTAGATACAAAAATAAGATACGAGTAAAAGATATAAAGTCCATTTTAATAAAAATAAATGTCATAAAAGATTTGATAATTTTAACGGAATTGAGATAAATTATAGTGATGATAAAAAAAGAAAATGAATTAATAAAACAATATACACATATATTCAATCTTTGGCTGAAAAATATTAAGAAATAAAAGAAAATTTAAAATTAGAATAAACAAATCAAATTAATAGAAGTATAGAAGTTTACAAATTTAATAGGTGAATTGTTATACAGAGTATAACAAAAGTAACGATACCTCTGAATAACTTTCCAGAATCGTATTTTCCGAGAAAATTTTACAGACAAAAGTTGTAGGGTTTGAACCAAGAATTGATTGATGACCTTACCGTTAACTCCAAGGTCAATTTTTAAGGTTATTCAAGGTCAACTTTTATTTTCTAAACGGAAAAATATTTTTCCATATTTTTTACTTCAGAAACAGAAAAAGCAAAAAATTTAACGTTTAGATATGTACTTAACCTTGAGTAACAGTTATCCTAGAAAGTCGTTTAGAGATTATATTTATATGATAACCATGACTTTGACTTCAAGGTCATTTTTGAAAGCTATTAGAAGGTCAACTTTCTTTTATTCAAGGGCAACCCTTATTCTTTACTTTAAAAATGGAAAAAGCGGGAAATTCGCTTTTAGCGTGACTTAGGACGTGGACATAGCGACAACATGGTCCCATTAGATTACTTGATTAACGTGAGTCTCCTTGCCTTTCACGATGGGGTGCTTGATTAACGTGAGTCCCTCTGCCTCTCACACTGTAATGCTTGGTTAACGCGAATACTCTTAGCATTTGCACTTACCCTAAGTTTCACATAGAAAATGGTTTACGATCGTCTAAATCAACGAGAGAAAAAATCTATCCTTATGATGCGTGGGTGGGGAGATAGGGAAAGATATTTCAACGGAGTACAACAGTTTTTTAACCAAACCTAATCCGTAAATGCTAGACCTGTTTCTAAGATGACTGTATTACATTTAAAGAGGAAATTTGATGCAACAGGAAGTGTTGAGGATCTACCTAGAGTGAGTAGGCCGTGATCGGCAACTAACAAAGAAATGCGACTTAATATTGCACTCTCTTTTCTGGTAGAATATCATCTTTATAATCGTTGAGCGGCACGGCATGGCGCAAGACATATGTCTGTAGAAAAAACTCTAAAATAATGCAGTTTAACAATTATAAAATGCATTTACAAGGAAACCAGAGCGATCTGGCTTCACCGATTTTAATGATTTTTTGATATGTTATAGAGTACAAAAATAAAAGACGTAATTTTTACCTGCGGAAAAAAAATTAGGGGACGAAAACCACCCTTGAAGTTCACCTTTCAAAGAAGTTTATTTAAAATAACCATAAACTACTTGGACTTCTTGAATAAAATCCACGTCTAAAAATTTATTATAAAAAGACGCTCCTACTGACATAGCTTTAATTCCGAAAGGTTGCAACACCTTTTTTCATCGCGGTAAATGCGTTATTTTTTTACTTCTTTTCGACGCAAAATTTATTAAACTAGCTCGATTGGGTTCAAAATAGTACTGATAATGAGAATATAAAATTAATTTGACGTGTTTTGAGATTTTCGAAGAAAAAATTTTATCAGGTGTGTTCTACCACTAGAAATCACCCCTGCCAAACCACAAGTAGGCTGATTTAGCTAACCAAGAGAACAGCGATTTTAGTTGCTTAATTTATCTTCAACTAATTGAATTCTGGACTACAGGTCACCTAACCCACCTAACCACCTACCCCCTAACTCATCTAACCCCTAAGAACGACCCCTGTGAAACCACAAGCAGACTAACTCCCCTAACCCTAGGAACAGCAAGTTTATTCGCTTGATTTTTCTTAAATTATTTAAATTCTACACCACAAACGAGCTAAACTTCGTGCAATTAAACACCTAGCCCCTTACCCTATTATACAAAATTTATAAAATCAGCTCTTTTAGGTTAAAAATTGCACTGATATTAACAAAATAACAACTCAAATATTACAAATACTTTGGGATATTGTAAGAGAAACAGAGTTTAAATATATACATACATACGAGGGCAGTCCTAAAAGTACCCGACCCGACAAAGAAAACAGTAAAAACATTACGAAAATGTTTTTTATTTTTCAACATATTCTTCTTTCAGTTCGATACACTTTTCCCAACGATGTTCAATAGCTTCGATACCCGCTTTATAGTAGGAACCGTCAAGCTCCTCAAAATACCTATTAACCGCAGACTCTACCGCTTCATTGTTGGCAAATCTTTTGCCGCCGAGCCATTTTTTCAAATTCGGAAAAAGAAAATAGTCCGAGGGAGCCAGATCTGTCGAATAAGGTGCTTGAGGAAGCAATTCTAACTTCAACTTATTGATTTTAGCCATCGTAATGACGCACGTGTGGACTGGTGCGTTGACGTGATGAAACAACACTTTTTTTTTCGTCAGATGGGGCCGTTTTTTCTTGATTTTATCACTCAAACACTGCAATAAGGCTGTATAATATGCGCCGTTGATTGTTTTTCCTTTTTCGAAATAATCAATAAATATTATTCCACACGCATCCCAGAAAACGGATGCCATGGCCTTGCCAGCTGACTGAACTGTCTTTGCTTTCTTTGGAGCCGGTTCTTTCTTTTTAATCCACTGCTTTGACTGCTCCTTGGTCTCAGGTGTGAAATGATGAGCCCATGTTTCGTCCATGATTATAAATCAACGCAAAAACTCGGCTTTATTGCTGCTAAACATTGTCAAACACTCGATGGAAACATACTCACGTTGCTGTTTGTGCTCCTTTGTGAGCAATCGCAGCATTCATCTTACGCATAGCTTTCTCATGTCCAAATTTTTGGTCAAAATGCGATGCACAGCACTTTTTGAAATGCCTGCCATGTCTGCTATCTCGCGCACTTTTAGTCGACGGTCATCCAATACTATTTTGTGGATTTTCTTCACATTTTCTGACGTAGTGACCTCACATAGTCGACCACTGCGGTGTTCATCTTGGCAGCTCGTACGACCTAGCTGAAACTCAGCTACCCAATATTTAAGCGTTGTGAACAAAGGAGCAGACTTCCCTAGAGTAGAATCTAACTCGGCTTCGATATCGGTTGGACTTAGACCTTTCAAATGAAAGTATTGTATCACATAACGATGCCCGATTTTTTCCATATTTACAAATTCACCGAGAGCGTTCACTTTGGATGTCTGTAAAAAAAATAATAATTAACGTACCGTTATGAATTTTTCACATTAAGTTGTTGAAAGGTGCTATTGTCAATCGTAGTAATTGTTTTTTTAAAACTACCTGTATCCATAAGTCAGGTCGGGTACTTTCGGGACTACCCTCGTAAATACTTATAACACATCGTTCAATAAGTCCCGAGACTAACCCAGAGATGGTGCTAGTAGTACTAAACTGGCCACCTTTCCATAGAGTGCGAACCTTTACATGAAACGTGTAGAAATTTTACGTCGATCGGATCACAAACAGCAGAGTTATCGAGGTTAGCGTAAAGTCACTTTGTAATTTGTTTGAAAAATAAAAAAAAGCGAGTTTCGCGTGTTGATAAAACATTGTTTTTTAATGCGTAAAAACACTGTAGAAGCCCAGCAATGGCTTGAAAAACATTACCCAGACTCCTCTCCATCCAAGCCAACGATTTGTCGTAGGTATGCTAAGTTTAAACGTGGTCGTACGGACACAAACGATGCGGAACGTTCGGGTAGGCCATTGGAAGCCGTTACACAGGAAAATGTGAGTGAAGTGTTAAAAATTGTAATGAAAAATCGCAAAGTGAAGGTCCGTGAGATTGCAGAAATGACACAGATATCATCTGGAAGCGTATTTACAACCCTTCATAAAAAATTGAGCATGAAAAAGGTTTTTTCCAAGTGGGTGCCACGATTGCTTTCAGTAGAACAAAAACAGCAACAAGTCGACGATTCAGAGAGCTGTTTATCGCTATTTACTCGCAATTAAAAGGATTTCCTACGTCGATACGTGACCATGGATGAAACATGGATACATCATTTTGCTCCGGAGTCGAATCGGCAATCATCTGAGTGGCGCATGGCTGGCGAAAGCCGCCCAAAGCGTCCAAAAACGCAGCAGTCTGCTGGCAAAGTCATAGCGTCTGTTTTTTGGGATACACATGGCGTGATTTTCATTGACTACCTGGAAAATGGTAAATCGATCAACAGTGATTATTATATTGACTTGTTGGTACGTTTGAAGGAGGAGATCGCAGCAAAACGACCGCACATAAAGAAGAAAAAAATCCTTTTTCACCAAGACAATGCACCATGCCACAAGTCCATGAAAACAATGGCAAAATTGAACAAATTGGGCTTTGATTTGCTTCCCCACCCCCCGTATTCGCCAGATTTAGCCCACAGCGACTACTGGCTCCTTGCTGATCTCAAAAAAATGCTCCAGGGAACAAAATTTGGCTCGAATGAGGAGGTCATTGCCGAAACTAAAGCCTATTTTAAAGCAAAGGATAAATTCTTCTATAAACGTGGTATAGAAATGTTGGAAAGGCGTTGGAAAGATTGTATCATTCTAAAAGAAGATTATATTAATGAATAAAAATGATTTTTGAAAAACAATGTTGTTTTCGTTGTTAGTCTCGGGACTTATTGAACGATGTGTTATACTCTACAAGTGTCTGGCAAGTATGGTTTTAATTACATGTCACAAGTAACTTTTTATAAAATATATAAGTTGTAAAAGAATATAGCATAAAAGATATAGAAAAATCGTGTGGAAGCGGGCGTATCCGCGGATTTTAGAAAAATGGAGAAAAAGCAATATTGGTCAGTGATTCGATTCTTGTTTTTGGAAGGGAAATCGTGCGGCGAAATCAAAGAGCGCTTGGATGCTGTGTACGGTGACTCGACTCCTGCGATGGCGACCGTAAAAAACTGTTTTAACGAGTTTCAACGTGATCGCACGTCGGTTTTTGATGAGTCACGCCTAGGTGCCCCGAAAACGGCTACCACGGAGGATAACGTGACACAAATCCACGATTTCGTATTGGGAGACCGCCGATTGAAGGTGCGCAAGATAGCTGAGACAGCAGGCATCTCAAAAGACCACGTGGGTCATATCCTGCATGCAATTTTGGGCATAAGAAAGCTGTCGGCGCGATGGGTGCCGCGTTTGCTCACTCCAATCAACAAGCACAACCGTGAGACCACTTCAGAGCAGGGTTTGACGCTGTTCAAGCGCAATCCGAGAGAGTTTCTGCGTCGTTTCATGACCGTCGACAAAACCTGGATCCACTGCTACACACCAGAGACCAAGGAACAGCCGAAATAGTGGATTGCGCCCGGCGAACATGCTCCAAAGAAGGCAAAGACTGTCCTATCGGCCGGAAAGGTGATGGCCACCGTTTTCAGGGATTCACAAGGAGTGACCTGCATTGACTACCTAAAGAAAGGCAAAACGGTCTCAGGGCTCAACTATGCCGAATTATTGGGCCGATTCGACGCCGAATTGCAGAAAAAAGGCCCCATTTGGCGAAGAAAGAAGTGCTCTTCTACTACGACAATGCACCGGCTCACACCTCCGCCGTCGCTACGGCCAAATTGGTCGAATTGGGCTACGAACTGCTACCTCATCCACCGTATTCTCTAAATTTAGCCCCGTGCAACTTCTTTTTGTTTCCAAACTTGAAAAAGTCACTCGCTGGGCAGAAATTTGAGTCGAATGAGGAGGTCATCGCCGCCACGGACGCCTACTTTGCAGACCTCGAGAAAACGTATTTTTCAGACGGGCTAAAGAAGTTGGAGCATCGCTGGGTCAAGTGTATCGAGCTAAGAGAAGACTATGTTGAGAAATAAATCGCCACTTTTCCAAAATTTTCGTTTTACTTTTGTAGGCTAAGTATTAAGTTGCTGCAAATGAAATGACCGATTTTGTAATAAATTTTTAAACAGCTGTAACTTTTTATAAAGACAATTTATTTAATCAAAATAGGTACCAATAGACGCAACACACTTTTTTCAACGAGATACAAGTACATTTATTCCAGTTTTGTAGAAGCCCGAGTTTCTGGTTCGAAGAAACTCCTCGAAGGCATTTTTGACAGCAGCTTCATTATTAAATCTTTTTCCTGTCAAAAAGTGATCCAAATGTTTAAAGAAATGGTAATCTGTTAGTGAGAGGTCTGGTGAATATGGAGGGTGAGAAAGAGTCTAATAGCACAACTTTTTTAATTTTGGGCCGTTGTTCTCGATACATGAGGTCGTGCGTTATCATTAAGCAGTATCACTTCATCCCTGTTGACAAGCCCAGGTCGTTGGACTATCAATTTCTGATGCATTTCATCTAGTTAAACACAGTATTTCTCAGCATTGATGGTTTTGCCAAGTTGCAGGAACGAATAGTGGATAACTCCAGCTACAGACTACCGAACAGTTACCATTATTTTCTTTGGATGAAGGCTTGGTTTTGGCATGTGTCTCGGCGCTTCATCGGCATCTAGCCATTGGGCCGATCGGTGACGATTATCGTATAAAATCCACTTTTCATCGCAGGTCACAATTCACATTTGTTACGGGAGGGAAGAGAACTTGAAATCTCCATTCGACACTTGTTTTGCTTGGTAAGATCTCGGTAAACCCATTTGTCAAGCTTTTTTACTTTTCCAAGTTGTTGCAAGTGGCGGCAAACTGTCAAATTGCGAACGCCTAATTTCTCGGCAAGATCCCTTATGGTTTAGCGAGGGTCAGACTCCACTAATGCACGCACCTCGTCGTTATCGACCGATAGTCCTGGGTGTCCACGTGGCTCATTTTCAAGGTCCATATCTCCGGATCGAAATTGTTCGAACCACCGCCAAGTGGTTCGTTCGCTAACTGTATCAGGCCTAAATGCGCTGTTGATATTCCTCGTTGCTTCCATTGCGTTGTGCTCTAATTTAAATTGGTATAGAAAAAGTAGCCGTTTTTGCTTTACTTCCATGTTCACTTTTTCTTTTTGTTTTTACGATCACTATGAAGTGCAAAACAGAAATGACTCCATAAATCATGGTAGCAGTATTTATACTTCAATATGTCATATCATTTGCGCTGCCATGTGCCAACATAATACACTAAAATTACAGCCAACTTTATGTCATTGCTAAATCGGCCATTTCATTTGCAGCAACCTAATACTTATCGAACCGTCCTCGTATTTTGAGAACTTAGTAACTGCATACAGATGCGAGTATCTGTAAAATACGTTTTATTTTATTAATATGGAGAATTTTCGTGCGACTAAGTGTTTGACATATATGAGGGCGGTTCAATAAGTACCCGTTTTAGAAATGAAGACACCATTTTTTCAAAAATTTTTTTTTATTTTTCATTATAGTCTTCTTTCAGAAAGATATACTTCTCCCAACGTTCCTGCTATTTTTTTAACCTCTCCAAAAAATAGGATTTGTCAAACTTTTCAAAATACGCCTTTGTCACGGCGATGACTTCCTCGTTTGAGCTAAATTTTTTTACCGCGAGCCATTTCTTCATGTTAGGGAACAAGAAAAAGTCGCAGGGAGCCAGATCGGGTGAATACGGGGGGTGCGGCAGCAATTCATAACGCAATTCATGCAGTTTGGCGGCGACAACTCCGGATGAATATGCTGGTGCGTTATCATGGTAAAACAGCACCTTCTTTTTCGCCAAATGCGGCCGTGTCTCCTTCAATTTTTGTCCAGTGATTGTTCTTCCTTTTTCTAAAAAATCCATGAGGATGACGCCGTTCGCATCCCAAAAAATCGTCGCCATGACCTTTCCGGCCGATAGGACCGTCTTCGCCTTCTTTGGAGCAGATTCACCGGGAGAAATCGATTGTTTTGATTGTTGCTTAGTTTCTGGTGTGTAATGATGAATCCAGGTTTCATCAACGGTGACAACTCGACGTAAAACTCCTTCGGATTTCGCTTAAATTGCTCCAAACACTGCTTCAGAGTTAACAGCCTGAGATTCGGCTAACTACCTTTTACCTAATATCACATCGGTTAGGTCCTTATCCAGAGCGGCGTAGTTGGCCTGAGTTTCGGCCTAGACGTGTGTTCAGTCCCGAACCACACCATTACATCCTCAAAAGAAAGAAAAGATAAAGCTTCGAATCTCCACCGCTATCCTGAGCCCGTAAGCTTTACTGCTTAGGCTCAAAAAGGCAACTACGAGTTTGCGTTACTCAAATTAACGCATGGTGGCATCGCCACCGACGTTACAATCCTTTCTAGAGAGCTCTGAAATAAACGATATAAAACGTGTCCCGTGGGCGTTAATGGGTTAAGTAAAATACATTTTATATTTCACTAACGAAAATTTCATTGCTTCTTTTAATTATACATTCTGTCAAAAAAGTACCGGGAATTGTCGATTTAAATCTGGCGGGGCAATTTAGGCAGGTAAAATTTTTTTTTCTAGGTTGGTACAACTGTCCTTAATGACTATGCCAACTTTGAGCGGAATCTGTCAACGAGTGTGTTTACAGTAGCTGGTTAAGTCAGTTGATGTCAATAGTGCGTGCCGATTTTTTACAATGGGTGATTACGTTGAACAAAGAATTTGTCTAAAATTTTGTGTTGCAAATGAAATTTCGTGTGCCGATGCATTGAAAATGTTGCGAAAGGCTTTTGGTAATATGGCACTATCGAAAACCCGTGCGTATGAGTGGTACAAAGCCTTCAAGGAGGGTCGTGAAGTCGTCGAAGACTTGCCTCGTTTCGGACGCCCATCGACGGCTTCGACCGCAGATAACGTCGATAAAATTAAAGAAATGGTGCTTGAAAACCGTCATACCAGCTTGAGAGAGATAGCACATGAACTTAAGATATCCCATAAGTCCACACGTACGATATTAATTGATATTTTGGGCATGAGAAAGGTGGCCGCAAGACTCGTTCCAAAAGAGCTTAATTTTCTTCAAAAACGCTATCGCGAACAGGTCGCTTCAGACATGCTGGATCGCGCCAATTCCGATCCCGCATTCATGGAATGCATCATAACTGGTGACGAAACGTGGGTGTACGAGTACGATATGCAAACAAGCTAGCAAGCATCGAAATGGGTGGGAAAAAACGAGCCGAAACCGAAAAAACCACGCCAAAGCCGCTCAAAAGTAAAGGTGATGCTCATTGTTTTTCTCGATATCCGTGGCGTGGTGCACTACGAATTCGTTCCAGAGGGTCAGACGGTAAACAAAAAGTATTACCTAGGCGTTATGAAACGTTTGCGTGAGCGTATCCGTAAGAAGCGGCCAAATTTGTGGGCGAACAACTCGTGGATTTTGCACGACGATAACGCGCCGTCTCACCGAGCTACGATTGTGACCGACATTCTCACCAAAAACTCAACGAACACGCTTGAAAAACCACCGTACTCGCCGGATTTTGCTCCCTGTGACTTCTTCCTCTTCCCAAAACTTAAATTGCCGCTCCGTGGCACCCGTTTCCAGTCGATTGAAGCCATAAAACAAAATTCGGTGCGCGAGCTAAAGGCCATACCAAAAAGCGCCTATAAAAAATGTTTCGATGATTGGAAGTGCCGTTGGCATAGACGTATCGGAGCAAATGGAGCCAATTCCGAAGGCGACCCAATAAATTTTGATTATTAAACGTAAAAATGTTGTTTTAATTCAAAATTCCCGATACTTTTTTGACAGACAGTAGCTAGTCTTTTCAGCGTCGAGTTAGTCGAATTCCGCCATTTTTCTTTCTCGCACGTGATTCTACCTTCTTCCTTTTGAGAACCATTTCGTTCAAAAGAACGTTCTGGCGCACCGAGAAAATTTGAAGACAAAGAATTGGAGAAATCACTTGATCAAGACCGATATCAGATGCTAGCAGAACTTGGAAAAATATTACAAGTAGATGAGTCGACAGTTTCAAAACGTTCAAAAGTGTTAGGAATGATTCAGAAGCCAGGGCATTGAATGCCGTATGAATTGAAGCCGAGAGACGTCGAACGGTATTTTCTTACAACGCTTGGCCTAATGTTGCAAAACTAGTGAAAACATACCTAGAAACGTTTCAATGGGAAGTTCTACCCCACCCGCCGTATTCACCTGACATAGACTTTTCCGATTTTCACCTACTCCGTTGGATGGCACATGGTCTGGCTGAGCGCTTTTCATTCTTACGAAGATACTAAAGAATGGATCGATTCTTAGATAGACTCAAAAGACATATCGTTTTTCCGACGCAGAATTTATATACTGCCAAAAAGATGGAAAATAATGGTCTCTAGTGATGGACAATACACACTTTGAGTGAAATGTTTTTGTGCTTTGTTTTTTAAATAAAGCTTTTATTTTGTAAAATAAAACAGCGAGAATTTATTCAAGGTCCTAATACTATATAGTTTTTTTCGAATACAAGTGCTACATTGATTTCAAATACAGAATAATTTCTGAAAATCAAGACGCTTAGAATAAGTATAATTAATGAGAACAAATATAATCATGTTTACTAATTAACTTTGCTTTGCCACTTAAAATGCATAGAGTATAATACTTTTTTGACACGTGTATTCTAAATGCAATGTTGTGGTCAGAGGATTTACACTCATACTAATATATCTATGCGCACAGTTAAAATAGAACTATATCTATTTATACGGTATATAGAAATATTATATAAATGTTTGTACGGTATAAATATAGATACAGTATATCTATACATACGATTTTAAATCTTCTAACTACAACATTGTTTTTATAACAACAAATTTATATTTCGTCAATTTGTATTTGTTTATATCATTTTTACACTAACAATTTGAAATCTGACAAAATAAACATCACAAAAGTTTTTTTCATAATTTTTCTCGTAGGATTGATTGCTAAGTTTAGTTTCTCGAAATTCAAAACTTTTTATCTATTTGTTTGAATAATGTTTTATAAACAATTGCAAATAATAAAAGAAAAAACACGGTTACTTTTTTATTCGGCTATGCCACCAATTCAATAGTTAGTTTGTTGCTATCTAGCCTAGATTCGGCTCAGGATTTAGTAGGTTAATACTCGTATAATTCATTAACCCATTGATGCTAAGAAGGACATAATTTTTACTCTTATTTCAAACGTCTTAAATGATTCCAAATTATTTTTATTTTATCGGAAACGTATCTACTTAACTATTATAAGTTATAGTAATTAGAATATAAAAAAAATAATGAATTTGGAAATACTGAAATTTAACATAATATTGATAATTTAATGTAGTAAGAAATAAGAAGTGTTTAGAAAATTTAATAATATCCTAAGACATATAATCAGTTTATATAATTGATGTTTTAAGAATATAATTCTTTGGAAAAAGTACCTGATATTCGATGTCGGCAGCACTAGCAGGGGTAGAAGGGGTTAGATCTTGTGGCCTACTTCTTTTAGTTTTTGGGCTTAAGACTTGTTCCTGTCTAGAATTATCTAAAGTTTCAGTTAAATTTGATGGTGTGGTTGATGAATCTAATGTTCTTGGACGTTTATGCGCAATAGATACATGAGATGTGCTAACGGATTGAGTAGAACTGCTTGGTGCAGTCTGCTGATCATTAGGCAACGCAGGTGTTTGTAATGATTGCTGCTGTTGTTCAACTCGTGGACTCACTAAAGCAACAGTTTGTTGCTGACATGGTTGTTGTGATTGAACCGATTGCTGTTGAACTGACAACGGGTCTACAGCTTCAATTTCTTCACGTTGTGTAGACTCAGCAGATTCGCTTAATTGAGGTTGTACTAACAACTGTCTACTTGTACTAGGAGGTTGATAATCCATAAGAGAACTGGTAGGTGAGCTTGTTTCAGTTGTATGCACAAGCTGCTGTTGTGATTGCTGTGATGATAAAAGAAGTGGTGCACCTGCAGTGGTCGGTAAAACAGCTGCTGTACGAGATTGAACAACCACACTCATTGGACGTATACTAGCTAAGGGTGTTTCTGTACGAGCTGACATAGGCTTAATATTTGCAGTGGGTGGCTCACTTATTCCAGTGCTATTATTATTTTGACCTGCTAATTGTCTTTGCAGTTGGGCAGCACGTTGTGATAAAGCTTCTCTTTCAGCTTGAAGATCTGAACGCTCGTGTTCAAGACGTGATATCCTTCCTTCCATTTGTGATTTTAATGCTACAAGTCGAGCTTCGTATTCGTTTATACTTGATTCACACTCGCTTGTGCTTGAATCTAATTTTTCTTTAAGTTCCTGTACTTCTTTCTCGCAAATTTTTTTATATTCTGTAAGTTGCATAATTTTTGTACGAGCTCCTTTTAGCACTTGTTTCGCCCTCTCTTCTTTTTCAAGACTTGTTTTATTAATATTTTCGATTTCTTTTTTTAAATTTACGGAATCTGACTGCAAAATTAATATTTGTTGATTTAATTCTTCGATTTTTGATGTTAATTCAACATTCACTTGTCTCAATTCTGATCGTCCTTCTTCTCTTAATTGACTTTCTCGCTCTAACGTAATTTGAATGTCATCCTCATTTATTATTTTAGAAGAGGTTTGATTAATTTCAATACAAGTCTTTTCCATATTTTTAGCTAATTCCTCATACTGCGTTTTATATTTCTTAGCAATTTTTTTAATCTGAATCTCTTTATTTTTAATATCGGCAAGTAGGGTATCTTTATCAATTAGTTCTTTTTTTAGATTGACTAAATTTTTCTCTTTTTCATTCAAGATTGCAGCAGATTCATTTAAATTTTGATTAAGTTTTTGAATGTCGTCTGTCATTTTAGCATTTTGTTCTTCATGAGCTTGTAATAAGCGTTGTACTTGAATCAATTGTTCTTCTAATCTGCATTTGTCACTTTTTAAATTATTTAGTTCTTCTGTACGTTTTGCGTGTGTCTCACGCTCTGAAGTGAGGAGTTTACTTAAATTTTCTCTTTCCGTTTGTAATCTTCGCCAATCTTCAGGACTAGCTTTATTAGCTCGCTCAACAAGAGCGTTCGCTCTTTGGCGCCACCTCATAGCTTCACTTTTCAAACTATTATTCTCTTGGACAAGTGCTTCATTTTTTGCCTCCGTATCTCGAGATTTTTCTCGCAAGGGTATTACTTCCTCTGATAACAAGTTAAATGAAATCGTTAAATCTTTTATTTTATTGTTAAGAGAATCTCTTTCTTCCCTTAAGATTCTATTAGAATCAGTAATAGCATTTAATGTTTCTACTTTCCGCAGTAATTCTGCATGTTTTGATGCAGTTAACACTTCAATTTCATTACATTCTCGTTCACGTTCAAGTAATTTTTTCATTTCCTTAAGACGTTTTTCTGCTACTTCAGCTTGAGACTTAAGTCTTGAATTTTCAGATTTCAAAACGTCAAATTTTACAATGGCTAAATCTTTTTCTCGGCGCAAATATTTCATAACTTGAAACAATTGTTCAGCTGACTTCGAATCTTTCTCATTTACACTGAGATTTACTAACTCTGTACTTGTATTAGGATTCATCTGATCATTTAAAGTTACTTGTTTTTGGCTTTGAATAAGGGCTGTTTGTTCACTCAAGCTCTGAATTTGATCATGTAAAAGAAAATTTTGCGCATCTAAATCTTTTACTCTTTGCTGTAATTCTTGAATTTCATTTAGAAGTTGATGCTCTCGATCCTGCCAAATAGACTTTTCAATTTTTAAAGTTTCTTCAGCCGAATTTTTTTGGTGTAATAATTCAGATAATTTGTTGGTAAATGTTTGATTTTCCTCTTTTAATTTAGCAAATGCTTGAATGTCAGCAGAATGTAAAATCATTTCTCTTGTGTATTTATCTTCAGCTACTGCTGCTGCAGCAACAGCACTTTGTAATTCTACTTTTGTAACTGACAACTCATTTTTTAATTTATCAAGTTCTTTAAGTTTTTCTTCTGCATCTGTTAATTGTCTATTAAATTCTACATCAGTTGTTTGATTTCCATTTTTAAATTCCAGAATCTGTTCTTCTAAGGTTTTAATTTTGTTTTTTAACGTTAAAGCTTCATCACGAGCTGTAGCAAGATTCATTTCAAGTTCTCCTTTTGTCTTATTAAATTGAAAAGCTGCATCTCGGAATTGTGATTCTGCACCTTCAGCTATATCACAATATTGTTGACATTGAAAACGTGCAGCTTTTAATTGTTCTGACAACGATCTGATTTCTGATTGACTGCTTGTTAACTGAATCTCCATCTCTTTTATTTTCTTGTTAAGATTATCTTCTCCTAAAAACAAATGAATTATTATAATTGTAGTCAAATTATTTTAATTATGTAAACAATATACTAACAGTAATTCAGATAAACTCTATATTATAATAAAATACTTCTTATATATTTCAAAAATGTTTAACATAGATTAATATAAATAAAAGTTTCGTGTAGAGAATGTTATTTATTTAAAAATATATACATTTTGTCGACACAAAAATAAGTTTTGCGAGAGAAGAAAATCATAGGGAAATAAAGAGTTCACAACTGACAATCTGATTTTGTGCTCCCACACAACTTGCTCGAAGAACTAAAATATTTGTTTGAGCTCTGGGTGGCAAAGTAAAAACAAATGATTTATACAGAAAATCTTATCTGAAGTTATTGTGTGCAGCAAAGTAAACTTATTATTATCATGATTATAAGTTACAAGCTATTATTTTCTTTTTTCATTTACATTTACCTCTTAATATGGATCGAATCTTACAACAATTTTAAATCAATTACACGTAACCGATTGAGCTGTAATTTTGCATAAACTTTCAGTACTGGTGACTATAGAATTTAATATACTCGATAAAAATGATAAAAAAAAATAGCCTCTGATCAAAAATGATAAAATACCTTTTTCTTTACAAAATGATATGGCTATTATGATCGACTCCCTACTAGGAATGCTAATTTGAATTGACTCCGAGAAATTTGGTCTGGATTTGACAAATAAATTTGTTTTCAAAGAAACCGTCTGTCCGCTCGTAAGCTAGTTTTCTCGACTTACCTTGTAGATAGAATTTATTTGCTTCGATTTATGAAATTCAATTATTTTGTTTTATTGGAATATATTTCTTGATGAAAATTAATTATACTAATTATATTAACTTATTATAAAGGTCTAGGAAAATTAAATTTTGAAACACGTGATTTAAGTTTTTTGTTAAAATTTATTTGAGAAAAGGTAAATTAACATTATTAACTTACAATGAGTTTACAAGCCTCGAAATAGTAAAAATTGCGCGCTAGTTACGCTAGATTAACAAACGAACAAATTTAATCAGCGAAAGCTCGGCTTCTAGTATGTAGCGCGTCTTAATATAAGTAATTGCTTACAGAAGACTCCGACGAAGTTTTAGAAGCTTAATGGTTATAATTCGATGTAATGTTAACAATTCGATGTTACGTTATTTTTGTTATGATGTGGGCTTGGAGGGCTCGCCAGTCACGAACTCCAACGTATTATTGATGAGAGGATAATCCTTATAGTTATTAAGGGTCCGGAGAGGAGGGGAGGGGAGGTGCCAGTCGTTCTAATATTTCTAAAAGCACTTATGTAATTATTAATCAAGGGCTCGTAGAGCTCACAAGTCGCGAACTCTGATTAACTCAACATCAAACTTAATCTGTGGTAATCACACACTAATGCTGATTACCTTAGACAGATCCTGCGTTGTTGAGTATGGCGTTTTATTACGAGCGCGTCGTCGATATATTTCCGTTGCCTCAAAGACTAGCATGTAAAAAACAAGGTGTCGTAGGGAACCGAGGTATTTATACCCTCGGTTACTATCGTATGGCCTGATATTTTCGCCTGTACGAAAGCGACAACCAAATTATCTTTCGTCGATCGGTATGTCGACGGAGCCATCGGTGGCGTAGAACTGCTAAAACAGGTGTCAGTGCTCGGTGGACTACAGGTCGTCGACTGGAATTTTAATACATAACCTGATCTGGTGCTCACGGTGTCATAAGCCAAGGTATGTATGTAGCTCGATTGCGTGTATGGGACGTCACATAGATATCGAAGAAAGGATTTAAGGGGTGAGATTAAATCAGAGGCATGAAAAAATGAACATTTGAAAATTATTTTTTTTTTTAACAGTAATTAAATTTATTTTTTAAAACTTATAGAGTATTTCAATATGACAACCAAATTTTTAGAAAAAAATTCTAATTTTTGACAAAGTTATCGCCATTTTTATTAGATCCCGTCCCACGAGTAGCGCTTTGCGGTGACCATTATAGAATGTTGCTGGTTCATCTAAAATCAATTAGAGAAAAAAAAAAAAAAAAAAAGTTTAGTAATAAATCTTCTACTTGATGGAAGCTTTTTTTGTAAAAACTAACAAAATGGAGGAATGCCATCCCACAATGGGTTTGTGGGATAGTACGATTTTCAACGAATTAACCTGCATTTTAACAAAGTCAGGAGAGCAGTGGTATTCGAGTGCTAGTCGAGAGAATATGCACTTATCAGAGGAATTTAAAGCTGCGTTTTAATATCAATATCTCGAAGATTTGAAGAACGAAGATGTTGTAGAGGACATGAAGATGGCCAGAAGGGAAAAATTACCAAGTATCTTCAACGCCTCAGGTATATGATCGAGCACTTCAAGAAACCGCCACCGCGAAAGGAGCTTGTTCAACATGTGTTGAAAAACCTAGTTCTAGAGTCCTAGGATTATATGGAAGAGCAAGAAGTGCTATCTTTTAAGAATATTGAGATACATAAACGTCGTTTAAAACTGAGAAAAAAGTTGTACAGCCAATACGCAGGCCTCATTGTAAAGGAGAAGATACATATAAGGGAGGCTGCGCATATTTGGCATACTTGAAGTTTGAAGTTTCGCAATAGAAAAAGTCACGAGAAAGTTAGCAAAGTATGCCAGCAATAAAAGTGGGTCAACAAAGAAGAAGCTAGATATAGTAAAAAAAAACAGCGATGATAGCATAAAAGGCAAAAAAAAAAAAAAAAACAAGAAAGAAGACTAAACCAAAAAAGACGGAAAAGGACACAGAACAGATTGCACGAGAGGTGGCTGCAGCTAGCGCACCACCCGTAAGGAATCAAGCGCCAGTAAGGCTGCCTACGCACGTACCCGTCATGCAAACGTACACCCAGCACGGGTGAATTATCATCTATCTGAAATAGTAAAAAACGAAATTTTGACTGCGACTTTTCAAAATTATATCGCTATCCTTATCTTACCTCTTAACCCTCCGAGTACACACCTATTTTTTCGATCATCGAGTACATATGGGGTCAATTTGACCCCAACCTTCTTTGAACGTATACAGTATCGCCCCCACTACAAATGTTAGTTTAAACAAATTTTCAGAAATAGTTTGAAAGCTCTTTTAGTAATTCTCATACATTAAAAAGGCCTTAAATGTCCTTAGCCTACCTAAAAAAATTCGCGAACAACCTGAAAAAACGAAAATTAGCATTTTTACATAAAAAATCGTAACTTTTTCAATTTATAATATTTTTGGCTAAAAATTTACGTGAAAACTCTCAAGATATAACAGAATAAAGGAAAAATGAGCCCTATAGTGTCCCTTAAAAAGAAAGTATTTATTTTGCATATTTACGATGACAATTTTGAAGATTTTAAAATTTTCATATTTTTCCCAAAACAAAAAAAAAAAAAAGGTTCATAACTTCGTCAGTTTTCAATATTTTGAGCTAAAAATGCATATGAATACTCTCAAGACATAGTAGAATAAGGAAAAAAACCAGCCCTATATATAGGGTTGCAAGAAAAAGGTTTTCGTTACGCATACTTGTAATGGTAATTTTAAGGGTATAAAAAATCATGCTTTTTAACTTTTTTCAGTAGGAAAAACTTTTTTTATTTTTCAAAACATATAATAATAAAGAAAAAATAAGTAAAAAATAAAAAAATCAACTATAACCAGCACAATCGTTGCATAAGTATACTCGATGCTCGTTACACATCGGTCGGCTGCAAGATGGGCACGCATCACTTGTTTTGTGGTCCTGCTGACGAGTGCACAAAGAACACCTTGCTCTTTTTCTCAGCTGAACACGCTTTACTGTGACAGGTGGGATATTTATTCCTAAAATATTTTCAACCCCTTTTCTAATATCTGTACGCATACAAGGGTTTTTAATTTTTTCTCATAAGTATAGGTGAACAAGGTGAGCCACAACATCTTTTAAGGCACCAACAGCAGATTTCTTTTTGGTAGCGTCATTGGCATATTTACACATATACAAGATTCTGGCATTTATAATTGCTTGATCCAGCATACCAAAAAAGTATCGCACTGGCCAACGCTTTGTTGCTCGGGTAGTTGTATAAGCGTGGCACAGTTTATCGAACACATCAGTTCCACCTTTGGTTTTATTGTAATACAAGATAACCTCTGGTTTATCTCTTTCTCCAATATTTCCAGTTGTGATTTTTGTACTAAAAACTAGTACAATTTTATTTTTTTTTGGCGTGAAACTGGCTAAAGTGATATCGCCATGGTAGCAAAATTTAGTGGAAGGTATTTCCGTGCTAGCAAACTTCATTTCAATAGGAATGTCGGGCTTATTTTTCCGGATTGTGCCAGTTACATGCATATTGTACTTTTCTTCCAACATATTTTTCAGAAGAGGAACGGTTATAAACCAATTATCGCAAGTAACAGATCTATTAGAACCATGAATAGGTTCGGTTACTTTTTTGAAAAAAAATTCTCCGGAAGACTGATTACGTGGGTGACCCGTTTTTTCTAAATAAGGAATGCCGTTTATCTGTAAATAAGATGAATAATTTTATTATTTATGAAAAAATAATAACAAATAAATAATAAAAAAATTACCAAATAAAAAGTTTGTGCATCGTTCATTGTAATAATTTTCAAGCCATATTTATTAGGCTTCGATTTTATGTACATTCGAAATTTGCAGCGCCCTCTGAATGAAAGAAGCTGCTCATCCACAGTAATTTCATTGCTGGGATTGTAATAAAATTCATAATTTTTAATGAATTTATCCCACAATTCTCGAATAGGTGATAATCTATCATCCTGAGATCGATTATCTCTAGCATCAAAACGTAAGCTATTAGCAAGGAAAGCAAATCTTGATTTTGGCATAACGCACCGATAAAAAGATGTTCCATGAAAGTTGCTCCATAACTCCTTGACATCAACATGATTAGATTTCCACATTCCTGCATAATAAATAATTCCAATGAATGCGTTCATCTCAAGTATATCAGTAGTGCGGTGATATGTCTGCAACGGCACGTCATCAACCATCATTTTGGAACAAACATCTTCAATTTCAATATTAGTATATTCTACTATCTTCTTTCTTATATCCTCATCGAAAAGAATATCCCAAAATTCAACAATGTTGTTAAAATTTTCTGCTCCGTTTCGTGGTCCAGGTACTCTCTCTGATACAATCGACAATCGATCTGTAACATAGAAACAATATATATTTATACTAAAAGTTTCATTAAAATATGATAAAAGTATGCGTATATTACTGTTGCAAAAAATGTGTTGATAAGAATGAAGAGAATTATAAAATGTACGAAATATATTCCAACCTGATAATCTTTCACGAGCTCCCATTTTCCACTTTGTCTTATTTTTACTGATCAATGTTGATGTTGGTCTCCCTCGTGCGGCTGAATTTTCACGCTGTTGTAAAAGGCGTTCACTGAGAATTGCATTCTCCACATCATCATTTTCTGAACATTCAGAAAGTTCATAATCAGATACTGATTGCTCAGAGACGTGGTCGTCTTCGGAGGAACCACTGCCGCCAAAATCATCACCGCTGTCTTCAGCCAACAAACGATTACGCACACTAGATCGCAGATTATATTCCATATTGATTTAAAAAAAAATAAAAATAATTTCAAACTTTTTCTTGTCTTTTTGAATTAATCTATCCATTTATAAAGTAAAAAAAAAAATTTAATTTTTACCTCAAAATTGACGTTGAGTACACAATGGGGTCAAATTGACCCCAGGCTGATTTCAAAGGTTTCTCAACAATAACTAACGTCTTCGAAAGGTAAACAAACTATGTAAACTTATAGTCAAGACACTAAAATATACTTAGAAGCCCATAATACCCCCACTCTCCCGCAGGCCTAGGCGCTGCAATCGGTCAAAGTAGCGTCTGGGGTCAAATTGACCCCATGTGTACTCGGAGGGTTAATGTCATTTATGAGTATACTTGATACAAATAAAAACGAAATTATTATGAAAATAATAATAAAATTATAAAAAAAACGTAAAAAAATCAAACAAAATCTAAGCTTAAAGAATTCTGCAAGATTCAAGAATCACAAAGTTTTAGCAACTCCCAGAGATCAGCAGGCTAGTAGATAAGTTGATAGGTGGCTTCAGCATATAAAATATGCTGAATGCTTCTCGCGTCAAGTACGTCACGTATATCGTTTATGTACAGACAGAATAAAAGAGGTTCTAGGACAGACCCTTGTGGTACACCAGGATTGGTGCTTAGTCAGCTAGAATTGCCGGCTGATGATGTAATGACTGACTGTACTCTACTGGAAAGATAAGAGTTGAATAACTCAAGAGCCGTCCTAGAAAACACTATAGACCTTAATTTTTCCAATAATCGTATAGTACAGTACAGTGTCGAAAGCCATACTAAAGTCAAATAACAGTAATATCGTCACCATTTTTTTTATCAATACCATATTTAATGTCCTCTGTTAGTTTTAGTAAGGCGGTTTGCGAAGAGTGGTAAGATCAAAGCCAGTTTGAAAGGGGCCAAGTATGCAAAGGACTGCCAAATACTCATGCAATTGTTTATATGCTAGCTTTCACAGTACCTATAAGAGAGTACACAAAATTGCAATAAGTCTAAAATCTGATGTTGATAAAGATGCTTTGCACTTTTTCAAAGGGATAATGTGCACTCTTTTCCAATTGCTAGAAAAAACACCACTTGAAAAAGAGTGATTCAATAGCTCTACCAGGTAGTATCCAATAACCGCAAGTGTATTAATGGTGACACTTATCGAAATGTCATCAGCTCCCTGTACCTGCGATAAAAAGTGAGAGACCGCAAGAATAACATCATTGATGTTGACATTTTTAAATAAAAAACCCCCTAGAGTTGATCTTTTAATAATTTTTTGACGTTCTAGTTCATCATCCCGAGGAGAAACTGATACATCCACAAAGTGCTCATTAAGATCATTTGGAAGAAAACCATTCCACCCTTCTTTAAGCTTAGGTAAGAACCCCAGGCTACGCATCTTCTCTCAAGCATTATTGTTAGCTAGAGTACAAAACAGCTTATTGTGATCTGTTCTCTATTCGTTCGTCTGCAAGTCTTCAGATGTCTTGAGATTCCTCTAGTAGCATCAGATCATTTGTGCGTTTAAATGGACGGTATATTTTGTTACGTTTCTTATACAAGATAGCCAACTCTGCATAAGCCCACGAGGGTTGACCCTTTTTGGTTTAACTGATTTTAAAGGAGCAAGTTCATTTACAGCTGCCATTATTTGAAAAATATTCGAGCAGAAAAACTTATTTTGTCGAACTCAGCGCATCAAAGAAAGTAAATATATCAAAATTGAGGCCAAAATAAAAAAAAAAAACAAGTTTTGAGATCAAGGATGCCTTCAGGGCTTTTTTTACTACTTTTTTCGTATACAGCACATCAAATTACGTAAGAAAACACCCTTAAATTGTTGAAGGAAATTTCCAACGTAGGCCTTTACGTTCTAAACGAGTCTGCTCAAATTATCGACCACTAGTTTGCTCAGGCACTCTACGTGAAAAATTAATAGATATTATGCACGAATTTTATGTAAAATAAATGGTCAATTTCAACGTAAAAATTCCCAACCATAAAAAGTCAATTTATTTGAAAAAAAATTGCTAAGAGCCGTGTGACGGCCTAGTCGGTAGAACACTGAACTCGTAACCCAACGTTAAACGAATAATTATGAAACTCAGTCCAGTTATGCCAATCTGGTAGAGGAATCATTAAGTAAGGTAACAAGATATAAGATAGTCAGCCAAAAATTAGTCCAGTAAGCCGCTCTGGTAAAGGTACTACTTAGTAAAGTAACCAAATAGAACATAGTTAACCGAAACTAAAACTAATACTATCTTTTGAAAGTAATAGAAAAAGATGTTTCTTGAATTTTAAAAATAAAATAAAGGCTTAATTTTATTCGTAGTCACTCGCTCTCTCTTTCCATTTTCGAATCTCGCCTTATCAGCTCGCGGATCACCGTCAGAAAAGGACGCAAGCGCCGTCTATTATTTATTGCTTGCTTGAGTGCTAAACATGTAAAGGATGTTATGCGTATGAAGAAAAAAAAATTATTATTAATGAGGCACTACGTTAAACAAAATATATGTGTAGCAAATTTTTTAGCCTGAAACAAGAAGCACGGAAGCTTGATTTTAAGTGTGCCTGGTAACTTCCTGGTAAAAAAAATATGGTGAGCGCAAGAATATATTTGCAACAGCTGCAAGTCTTGATGCCATCTCTGAGACATATAAATCTAGTTCCTCTTATTCTGAATCTTAACAATCGGGTGGTATCAGACTGAGCTGTGTTGCTTCTTGAGAGACAAGTCAGGAGGCATTAAAAGGTGCATTTCTCAATATTGACTCTCTTCGCGTTTATATTGAACAACTTTATTAGTTCCTGCTCTGAAACCCCTCCTATGATCTGTTTAGCGTAATGGAAACACTAACTACTATACCATCATTCAACAGGATTAGAATGTCAACGAAGGTGAGGTCGCTTTTTATGCCTGCAGCATTTTAACCCATTAACGCTCAAAATGACATAATTCACATAGTCATATTTGACCGATAGTCAAGAACGCTAAGGCACTGTGTTTTAATGAAACTTGGTACCCTACTATTTTCGATATCGCTCTTTCAGATAGTGTTAAAATTCATGAAAATCCATTTTTTTTTTAAATTATTTTTTTCAAAGTTCTATGCTACTCAAATCTAAATCTTCTTAACAAAAGTTGTAGACTTTTTATCTGTACTTTCAAAACCTATGAGTAAGGAAAACGATTTTTATCAATTATTTTCAAATGGCGGCTCGAAAAGTGGGAAATTGTATGAGAAATCAAAACAACGGTTTCTTGTTTGATTTCCAGAGCTAATCGTTATATTTTAGGTTGAATTTTAGGTATAACCTTTTTTTTAACTCTCTGATACCAATTCTGAAAATTAAGAATAGCGGATCCAAGATGGCAGACGAAAAAATTAAAATAATGCGATTTGGTGCGAAAACCTTATTTGGAGAGTTTTTGGGGTCGCTGATTACAGGTCTGAGCTCAGATTTCAAAAATTCAAAATGGCCCATCCAATATCGCGGATGAAAAATGAAAATTACATAATTCTGTGCAATAATTAGTTCTTAAGGTGGAACTTGTATTGTACATATGTAGTTTAACAATATCTACCAGTAGATTTTTGTATCTATACCACTCTTACCCAATTCTTACTACAAGGAGGTTCTGGAAAATCTTTTTTTCATTTTTTTATTGTTTTTTAAATTTTTGTTGTATTTTATGTTTTGTCATTGTTTCTTTATATTTCTTTTTTACACTATTTTGTTGTTTTATTTTTTGTTATTAGATGCGCCTATAAGCTGATTTTCTTGATAAAAATGCAACTTCATTCTAAGAAAATGGTTACAAAGGAATCATTCAAAGTACTGCCTATCGCTAGCTACAACTTTTTACTATCTTTCTGGCAGGGATCGAATACCGTTACGGTAAAAGTATTCGTCTTTTAAAGCTATCCACAAATCAAGCCAATTTTTAAAATCTTCATATAAGCGGAATTGCTGATCAGCCAGACTATATGCCATCGAACAGAACAATTGATAATCGGACAACAATACGAGGTCTGGCTATTAAATAACGATACTGGTTACGAAAAAGGGTTTTATTATGAAAATTATTCTACATTCGAATGCTCCCCTTCCCTCGCCACCCACCTTTCCATACGTTTTTTCCATTGATCGAAGCAGTGCTGGAAGTCTTCTTTGGTGAGGGCCTTTAGAAGCTCTGCGGTTTTTTGCTTTACCGCTTACATCGACTTAAATCGGGTCCCTTTCAAAGCAGATTTTATCTTCGTAAACAAAAATAAGTCGCACGGTGCCAAATCTGGCGAGTACGGCGCGTGTTCGAGCACTGGAGTGTGCTTACCGGCCAAATACTGCTTCACAGATAGCGCGTTATGGGCAGGTGAGTTGTCCTGGTGCAAAATCCACAAGTTGTTCTTCTACAACTCGGGCCGTTTCTTACGAACTCGTTCTCGCAGTGTTGCCAAAAATGACAAATAGTAAGTCTGGTTGACAGTCTGACCCTCTGGAACCCATTCAGTCATCACGATACCGTTAATGTCGAAAAAAACGATCAACATTGCCTTGAATTTTGATTTGGACATCCTTGCTTTTTTGATTCTGGGCGATTCAGGCGTCTTCCAATGCATCGATTGCCGCTTTGTTTCAACATCGTATTGAAAAATCCACGTTTCGTCGCAAGTAATAATGTTTTTCATCAGTCCAAGATCTTTTTTTAACCTTTCAAGGAAATCTGAGCAAACCTGTTGACGCAAAAGCTTTTGGTCAGGAGTCAGGTTTTTTGGCACCAACTTCGCACAGACTTTTGTCATGTGTAATTCCTCGTGTAAAATTTGTCTAACCGTTTCTTTATCGGCGTTTACAGCCTCGGCAATCATCCGGATGCTCATTCGACGATCTGCACGCACAATTTGGTTGATTTTGGTCACTGTTTCCGGAGTTGAAACAGTGACAGGGCGACCTGGGCGTTAGTCATCTTCAGTGCTCACTCGGCCCTCACTGAAGCGCTTACACCACTCAAAAACACGCGCACGAGATAGAGAATTGTCCCCATAGGCCTCTTGCAACAATATACAGCACTCAGTCGGAGTTTTTTTCAATTTAACGAGAAATTTGAGATTGATACGTTGGTCCTGTTTTTCGTCACACATGGCTTTTGGCACGAGAAAAAAACACGTTCGTTTCAAACCGGTACTGCACAAATACAATAATAGTGACGAGAACGTGTTTTGGTACGTGAATAGACAAGATATCTAGACACCCAACGCACTACTCGTTTTTTTCCCGACCCCTCTACGGCGCCCTCTAGGCGCGCAGTCTCATTATTTAATAGCCAGACCTCGTATCTGGGGAATATGGCGGGTAGAGTAAGACTTCCCATTTGAGCGTTTCCAAGTAGGTTTTGTCGAGTCCGACAACCCAATCACTTTTTTGTGCCTTTGCTTGTATTGTAGCCGTTTTTCGCGTAGTGCTTGGCTTAATCGCATCAATTCAATTCGATACCGTTGCCCAGTGATGGTTTCGTTTGGTTTCATCAGCTCGTAATAAACAACACCGACCTAGTCCCACCAAGTACACAGCATAACCTTCGTAGCGTGAATATTGGAGCCAACGACGTAGAGGCATGGCCAAGCGGTCCTCATGACTTTCTTCTCTTTGGGTTGCTGTAATGAATCCATTTTTCATTACCTGTTGAGATGCGATGAAGAAAACCCCTTTTTTTTGCCGCTGCAGCAGTTGCTCATAGGCGAAAGAACGACGCTCAACGTCCTTTAGCTTTAAATTATAAGGAACTCAAGTTCTGATTTTGTATCAATCCCAATGCATGCTATCGCTTGTGAATGACTTAACAGGTAACTGCTAATAGTAAAACAAGTTTATTTTCCGTTTGGCATGGATCTTCGTCGAGCAATGCCTCAAATTCAGCGCCTCCCAAGGTTTTTGGCCTTTCTTCATGCGGACGGTTGTCAATATAGAAATCACCGTTTTGAAAGCGACGGAACCAATCACAGCACGTTGTTTCACTTAGAGCAGCATATCCGTAAACGTTTTGGAGCTACCGATATGCTTCAGCCGCTGTTTTCTTCGATTGAAAGAAGAAAAACTTCCCAAGAATGACGATTATTTGGCATAAAATGAGGCACTTTCACACAACGAAAAGTGTATGACGCAAAAACAAATCACTAATGTGTCAAAGCGAATTGTTTACCATATGTCTAAGCTTGCTTCATGACGTTTTGGATGTCCAAATCGACGATTACATACTGCTGGGGCAATCTAACACATTGACGAACAGCGGGAAATTGGTTGCGCACCTAATATTTTTCATTTTTCTCATTTATTGTTTTTTTTTTTTTTTTTTTGTTTTTTATTTTTTGTCATTATTTGTTATTTTCTTATAAGTTTTTTATCATATTTTTTTGTTATTATTTTCTGCTTTTTTTTTTGTATGTTTCGATTAAATAACACAATTTTTTGTGTTAATTTATATATTTTTTCAACTATTCATATATTATCTTTATTATTTATGTTGATTGTCAAAACATTTCTTACAGAAATAAAGCTTACATGCATTGCAATTATTTTCGGTTCGCATACCACATTTGCTAACACTGCAATATTTCATAGTTGACTAGAAAACTTTTTCATGTTATTACACGATTTTTTAATTTTTATGCGGACAAGTGTTTAGATTTCGAGCGTAAAGGGTAGTTACTTTTGGTCTTACGATCTCTTGAAATAGTTGGGCGAGCAGAAGCGTGCGGCGATGGTCCTATCGAAACTAAAAACCTTAAGTGAAAATTTCTTTCTGAGGCGCGTACTGTTTAGAACAATGCATATAAAAACTAATAAAAAAAATGGGAGCCTGCCTATACAGGGCTATCTTAAATATGGCTCCTTGGTCGTGCTGCACACGTGTTATGGATTTAAATACTAACCTTCGCGCTTTCGGTGGGTGTCTTGAAGATGTTTGTAAGTATATAAAAATTAGAGAAAAAAAGATACAAAAAAAACAGGATAGGGCAGGAAAATGAATAAGAAGCCACTAACACACAACTAGATGGAAGGATAACCGTAAATCTAGCAGGGGCAAAGCCGTACACAATCTTGAGGTACGGAGTAGGATGGATACGCCAAGGTTTGAAAGGTAAAAGTTCTAAAAAGGGTAATCTTTTTAACAGGAGTACACCAAGGATTGGGAGATGGAAATTTTGAGAAGGGTGAACACACCAAGGTTTGGGAATTGAAAATTTAAAAAATTGTAAAAATCGCGCTTGTAACATTTGACGTTGAAATTTAGAATCAAAATTATAAAAATTTAATCTGGAAGTTATTAAAATTTAACTTTTGAAAAATTGTAAATTAAACTTAGAAAAATTCAAACTTGGAAGAAAAAATTTGAAGAAAATTTCCTTCGAGCGTTATTCTAAAGTCTGATAAAAAGCTCGATCGAGTGCACAAAGGATGCACGAGACGAGAAGAGCAAATGTCATAAGCCAGTGCTCATCAGAACTGCTGTCGATTTATAAAAACTTACCCCTTTTATACAAAACATCGGCCCATAAGGCCCATTTTTAAGACGCAGATAGGAGACAGAAGTACGGAAGAGCATGAAAACGTCAAAAGAAAAGTCAAAAAAAAAAGGTTTTCCTGCTACTTTTAACCCTAATCTTAAAATTATAATATTATGCAACGCGAGCAGGAAGAAGGTCCTCGCATCATACATATAAAGCATCGAAGAGAGAAAACACAATATGCGGTGGAGGGAGATATGCATAGGCTTGGGACTTCTCCCACTTCACGCATTTTTTGTTTCTCTAACGTATTCTCTAACAATAAAATATAAAATGGAACATTTTAAAAACTTATCCACAAGTATTTTATAATTATACAATTTATAAAATTAAATTATCGTAATTAATATCGTAAATCAAAATTATAATACTATTGTAAAATTGAAATTAAAAATGCTACTCAGAATCAATTAGAAAGAAATAACTAAACTAAATATAGTATAATAAATTATTATCAATATTAATAGCAACTGAATTTAACGAGTACATGTATCATTAGCTAAAAAATGATTCTAAAAGTAATCTCAAACCCTTACTTAAAATTAAAAAAAATTCTTATACTTAAAAGTTAAAAGTATATTTCAAATTAAAATTAATAACAATAACAAATAGAATAATTAATATAATTAAACTTAAATTAGCAATAGTAAAATGTAATAACCCTAAATTAAATAAAAAATAAGTTGGGTTGTTCAATAATTAATGTCGTCTTTTTCATGTTTTTTAAAGTGAATTTAATTATATTAACAACAAACATTGATTAATTATATATTGACCGTTTTGTTGGATGACCTTTTGCCATCTTGCGGTAAGTTGAAAAATTCCATGTTCGAAGAAGCCCTGGTTTTTAGAAGCAAAGAACTGGTCCAACTTATTTTTAACAGCCTGATCGGAATCGACAGTTTTACCATTCAAATGGTTTTTAAGGGAGCAAAACAAATGATAGTCTTATCGTGCTAAGTCAGGGCTACAGGGTGGATGTGGCATCAGTTCCCAAATAAGCTCCATTAATTTTTGACGAGTTATCAAAGAGGTGTGAGGTCTGGCGTTATCATGATGGAACATCACACCTTTGCGATTGGCCAGTTCAAGGCGTTTTTTTTTTATTGCTTCGTTCAAATATGATAGTTGACGACACTAGACATTCGTATCAATAGTTTGGTTTCTTGGAAGCAGCTTAAAGTAGACTATACCCTTAGAATCCCACCACACGGAAAGGATAATCTTCTTTTGGTGAATATTGGCTTTGGATTTCGATCGTGGGGGCTTATCTTGCTTGATCCACGATCGTTTTCGGATCACATTATCGTACAAAATCCATGTTTCACCACCCAATATGATTCTTTTTAGAAATGGGTCGTTTTAGTTACGATTCAGCAAAGAGACGCATATGTTGACGCGTTTGGTGAGGTGGATTTCCTTTAATTAGTGAGGAAGCCAAACATCCAGTTTGTTTACGTAACCAAGCTGTTGTAAGTGCAAGTAAACGGTTGAATTCGATATGCCGAGCTTCTCTGCTATCTCTCAAGTTTTCATATGCCAGTTAGTTTCCATTAACGCCGTTATTATGTCGTCATCTGTAGTGGTTGGACGACCAGTATGTAGTGCATCTTGCACATTAAAATATCCAGAACAATAGCAAGCAAACCAACGCTGACACTGGCGTTCAGCAAGGCCGTCCTCACCATAAATTTCACACAATTTCTTCCGAGCTTGCACCGCATTTTTGCCCTTTCGGAAGTAAAACAATAAAATATGCTGATAATGCTAACGATGATTGTCCATTTTCAACTTAATTTTTGACCAACTTGTTATTTACTAATGACGCTTAGTTTTTGACAGAAGATAGTGTACAATCCAACCTTTATAAAAGTATATAATAATATACGCCACACAACCGCTACTACATGAAATATGCAGTTCACGCCATCTATTAGATTGCTGCAGATGAAATGGCCGATTTAACAATGACATGAAGTTGGCTGCAATTTTAGTGTATTATGTTGACACAAGGCGGCGCAAATGATATGACATATTGAAGTATAAATATTGCTACCTTGATTTATGGAGTCACTTCTGTTTTGCACTTCATAGTGATTGTAACAACAAAAAGAGAAAGTCAACATGGGAAGTGAATCAAAAACGGCTACTTTTGCTATACAAATTTAAATTAGAGCACAACGCAACGGAAGCAACGAGGAATATCAACAGCGCATTTGGGCCTGATACAGTTAGCGAACAAACGACTCAGCGGTGGTTCTAAAAATTTCAATCCGGAGATATAGACCTTGAAAATGAGCCACGTGGACACCAAGGACCATCGATCGATAACGACGAGCTGCGTGCATTAGTGGAGCCTGACCTCCGCCAGACCATAAGGGATCTTGCCGAGAAATTAGGCACTCACAATTCGACAGTTTGCCGCCACTTGCGACAACTTGGAAAAATGAAAAAGCTTGACAAATGGGTTCCGCATGATCTTACCGAGCAAAACATGCCGTGCCGAATGGAGATTTCAAGTTCTCTTCTCTCCCGCAACAAAAAGGAACCGTTCTTGCACCGAATTGTGACCTGCGACGAAAAGTGGATTTTATACGATAATCGTTGCCGATCGGCCCAATGGCTAGATGCCGATGAAGCGCCGAGACACATGCCAAAACCAAGCCTTCATCCAAAGAAAATAATGGTAACTGTTCGGTAGTCTGTAGCTGGAGTTATCCACTATTCGTTCCTGCAACTTGGCAAAACCATCAATGCTGAGAAATACTGTGTTTAACTAGATGAAATGCATCAGAAATTAATAGTCCAACGACCTGGACTTGTCAACAGGGATGAAGTGATACTGCTTAATGATAACGCACGACCTCATGTATCGAGAACAACGGCCCAAAATTAAAAAAGTTGTGCTATTAGACTCTTTCTCACCCTCCATATTCACCAGACCTCTCACTAACAGATTACCATTTCTTTAAACATTTGGATCACTTTTGGACAGAAAAAAGATTTAATAATGAAGCTGCTGTCAAAATTACTTTCGAGGAGTTTCTTCGAACCAGAAAGTCGGACTTCTACAAAACTGGAATAAATGTACTTGTATCTCGTTAGGAAAAGTGTGTTGCATCTATTGGTACCTATTTTGATTAAATAAATTGTCTTTATAAAAAGTTACAGCTGTTTTAAAATTTATTACTAAATCGGCCATTTCATCTGCAGCAACCTAATAATTTGGCGTCGACCGAACGGACCGGATCCTACCCTTTAGGAGAATTGAATAATTGAAAATTTTTTTTTCGTATCCTAATGCTGCTTAGGTATATTATTTTGCATAAAATCTCTTTTTATTAGAACTTATTTATATATATTCAGAAGTGTATTAAATATGAATATTTTAAGATAATTTAATTGTATATAAAATAGTTTTCGATTTAAGTGACAAATGCATTTTCAATGTCAATGAGTTATCACTCAACAATTAATTGTTATATTTTTAAATGTTAAGGCTGTTAATATTTTTAATTGAAATGCCATATCATATTAAAATTTCTATTAACAATTTATAAAACTTGTAACGGGGTAAATTTGTTTGGCCCGTTAGCAACGCAGGACCTTCCCCTGGTCCTACTTTATTTTCTTTTGTGTGTGAGGGGCCTTCCCTCAGGCCCGGGGTTGCTCCCCCCCGAGCTCGGCTACTCAGAGTGTGTGCCAATGTTAGATTGGCACACCCGCGGAGGCGGCGGTATTCGGGATAGAAAAGCTAAAGGGAATGAATTAATACGAACGCACCGGCTCCGTGCTCAATGATAATTTAATGAATAAAAATATCAAAACAATACAACATGTGATAAGTTATTTTGAAGAGGCCCGTTAATGCGAAGAGCAATTACTATTGCCTCACGCGCAATACTAATTCTCGGAAAGCGCACTGCGCATGCGCACCCTCTTCGCTTTACGCGGCTACACACACACGTGCAGTCTATGGACGGCAGATATGGAGAGAGCAGTTCCCTCTCTATACTACCGTAGTCCGTGACTGCCCGAGTGAGAGCGTCTTTCCCTCTCACTCGACGCTGCAGTCTATGGTTGAGCGAGAGAGCTCGTTCCTCTCGCTCAACTGCGTGCTCGCAGGTTGTACGAGTAAGAGTGGCTTTCTCTTACTCGTACGCCTATTCTATGACAGTGCGAGAGAGAGAGAGAGATCGATCCTCTCACTCGCACTCGCACGGCCTAATCGGGTTTGAGTTACGCGGTCTCGCGCGTAACTCTCCTCTTCATATATATATGCCTGACGCGATCGCACACGCGTCAGGAAAACTCAATATAATTTATTCGCGAACTAAATATATTTCGCTAAAGTGGCCACTTACTTAAATAATTTGCTCGCGGGGTCGTTCTCTCGATCACTGCTGCGGAAACGCTGCGGAAAAATCTTCAAAGATCGCGTAAGAATCGTGTCTACCTCAAAGCACGTGCGGCTAGCTGAACGGCTCGGACGAGAAGAAGGCTTGAGGGGAGGGCTCCTCCTTCCCCTCTCGACGATCAGTTTTCGCCTATCGATAGCGCCGCGTTTCGCTACGCCGCGGAATCTCGCGCCTTTTTCCCGCGTCAAGCCACTGATCGCTTGATCGATGGCGCCGCGTATCGTCACGCCGCGAATTCTATCTTTATCGCCTATGGCAGGTGGCTTAACCTCTATAAGCCACCTGTCACAAATTGTTCTAATTAATAGTAAAATATATAAATAGTTTTCATATTAAATAAAATTTTAATTAAATTAAAATTTTTTTGTTATAGTATTTTATTACATTTCACGTTATTATAATAAATAAATGAATTTATTACAATAAATAAATGATTAATTTTTCAATAAAATAAGTCATTTTTTCATTTATTGTTTCTTTGAAAAATAGCAATCTTATGGCAAGTGAATGTCTACATATATATATATATATATATATATATACATATTAGGTGTAGTATAAGGAAATCCATCATTTTTGCATTAAATTGAAGGTTTTATTTAGCATAGATAGAATTATACGATTTAGGTCAAATATGCACCGTTTTGTTCAATAACTTGTTGCCATTTTGGAGGTAATTTTATTATGCCTCTTTCGTAGAAACCCTTGTCCCTATTGTCAAAAAACTGGGACAGTCGATTTTCACAATCTTCTCTTGAGGCGAATTTTTCACCTGCAAAATCATTCGTCATAGACAAGAACAGGTAGTAATCACTTGGTGCCAGGTCCGGACTATAAGGTGGATGCATAAGAACTTCTCAACCAAGCTCCCGGAGCTTCTGGCGAGTCACTATCGATGTATACGGCCTGGCGTTGTCCTGATGGAACACAATTCCTCTCCTATTAGTCAAAGCTGACCGCTTCTGGGTGATTTCTTCTTTCAGACGGTCCAGTTGTTGACAGTACAGGTCCGAATTAAAAGTTCGGCCGTAGCGGAGCAGCTCATAGTAGATGATTCCCTGCCAGTCCCACCAAACACACAGCAAAACCTTCCTGACTGTTAATCCTGGCTTGGCCACCGTTTGCGCCGGCTCACCGCGATTTGACCACGACCGTTATCGCTTGACGTTGTCGTAAGTGACCCACTTTTTATCACCAGTAACCATCCGCTTCAGAAATGGATCGATATTGTTGCGATTCAGCAGCGATTCGCAGATAGAAATTTGGTCCATAAGGTTTCTATGCGATAACTCGTGTGGCACCCACACATTGAACTTCTTTTTGTATCCAGCCTTATTTAAGTGGTTCCAAACGGTTTTTTGTGCAATGTTTAGCTCCTGGGCAATCGAAACAGTGCTTACGTGACGGTCGGACTCGACGATTTCCATTATTTTATCGACATTTTCGACAATTGGCCTTCCAGAGCGTGGTGCATCTTTGACGTCAAAATTACCGGAACGGAATCGACGAAACCAAAATTGCGCGTGATTGACTGTTACAGTATCAGGACCATAAACACTATTCACATTTTTAGCTGCCTGGTTTGCGTTTTCGCCTTTATGGAAGAAAAACTGTAAAATATGGCGTATTTTCTCTTTGTTGGTGTCAATCTTTAACGCGTGCTAAAAAAATACTGAGTCAAGCAATCACAAAACTGTATGAGAAGCTTATTTAGTACAAAATCTTATCTTTCTAACGCCATCTAGCGTAACCCGATCGCACTTTTACAACGGGAGATACAGACTACTAAAGCCATCTATTGGCAAAATAATGGATTACTTTTTACTGCACCTAATATACAGCCTGTCCCACTATCTAGTGAAAATATTCATAACGCCTGATGCAGGAAGAAATTTTATAAATTAAAAACCTTCTTACGTTAAAATCGGTTAATTAATTACTATTTAATTAACAATAGATTAACAGCCAATCAGATTTCTTCGCGATCAAGTAGGCGGGCCTTGAGAGGAAAAAAACCAAAAAAAAAAACAAAAATGGGCGGAGCTTTCAATTTCGCACTATATATCGATATGCTGCGATGTGTGCATCGCATTGCTATGTTATTGTTTCTCCTCACACGCGAATTTTAATTCTGATCTTCTTTTGTCTTCTCATTTATCTTCTTATTCCTCTCATTTAGGCTATAGCACTGACGGTTTGGGTTCTAATCCTCAGTTCCGATTTTTTTTTTTTTTTTTTTTTTATAGCTTTTGCAAGTCTTTGTTAAATTCAAAAAATTGAATTAAAGTTTTTCAAAATTAAGTTTTCATTCGTTTGTATGCGTCTTTAAATATGTGTTCAAAAAAATTATGAATTAAGTATTATAATTCTTTATTACAGTCAGTTGATTCATAAATACGATGAAATTTTCATAAACTAAGATATTAAAGTAATTAAAATTTTCTCTACACACGAGATTTTAAGCTGTATAACATTATTCGTTACACCAAATAAAAAAAATGCCTTTTAAAAAAATATTTTAAAAAAATTCATCCATGTTACAATTAAATAATAGTGTGTAAAAATCATAGTTAACTAATAATCTTAAGCATAAATCATAAAAAAAATTAAAAAACCTTTAGATATATTGGCTTTCGTTGAAATACATAAAAAAAGTTCTTTTACAGAAACTATACGAATAAGTTAGTGCATTATAAGTTACGAATTGAAAAAAATCATATCGTATTTGCTATAACTTTAAATATTTCAAATTTAATTTGTTAAAATTATTATTTTATAAACGAAAAATTTTTATTTATTATGTTTCTTAATAATTTATGGAAAGTTAAAACAAAAAAAATAAATCTAAAATTAATCGTTAAAACTATAAATGAAATAGAAAAAGATAAATTTTATTATACAATAATACAAATTAAATAAAGCATCGTCATCGTCATCGTCATCGTCATCGTCATCGTCATCGTCATCGTCATCGTCATCGTCATCGTCATCGTCATCGTCATCGTCATCGTCATCGTCATCGTCATCGTCATCGTCATCGTCATCGTCATCGTCATCGTCATCGTCATCGTCATCGTCATCGTCATCGTCATCGTCATCGTCATCGTCATCGTCATCGTCATCGTCATCGTCATCGTCATCGTCATCGTCATCGTCATCGTCATCGTCATCGTCATCGTCATCGTCATCGTCATCGTCATCGTCATCGTCATCGTCATCGTCATCGTCATCGTCATCGTCATCGTCATCGTCATCGTCATCGTCATCGTCATCGTCATCGTCATCGTCATCGTCATCGTCATCGTCATCGTCATCGTCATCGTCATCGTCATCGTCATCGTCATCGTCATCGTCATCGTCATCGTCATCGTCATCGTCATCGTCATCGTCATCGTCATCGTCATCGTCATCGTCATCGTCATCGTCATCGTCATCGTCATCGTCATCGTCATCGTCATCGTCATCGTCATCGTCATCGTCATCGTCATCGTCATCGTCATCGTCATCGTCATCGTCATCGTCATCGTCATCGTCATCGTCATCGTCATCGTCATCGTCATCGTCATCGTCATCGTCATCGTCATCGTCATCGTCATCGTCATCGTCATCGTCATCGTCATCGTCATCGTCATCGTCATCGTCATCGTCATCGTCATCGTCATCGTCATCGTCATCGTCATCGTCATCGTCATCGTCATCGTCATCGTCATCGTCATCGTCATCGTCATCGTCATCGTCATCGTCATCGTCATCGTCATCGTCATCGTCATCGTCATCGTCATCGTCATCGTCATCGTCATCGTCATCGTCATCGTCATCGTCATCGTCATCGTCATCGTCATCGTCATCGTCATCGTCATCGTCATCGTCATCGTCATCGTCATCGTCATCGTCATCGTCATCGTCATCGTCATCGTCATCGTCATCGTCATCGTCATCGTCATCGTCATCGTCATCGTCATCGTCATCGTCATCGTCATCGTCATCGTCATCGTCATCGTCATCGTCATCGTCATCGTCATCGTCATCGTCATCGTCATCGTCATCGTCATCGTCATCGTCATCGTCATCGTCATCGTCATCGTCATCGTCATCGTCATCGTCATCGTCATCGTCATCGTCATCGTCATCGTCATCGTCATCGTCATCGTCATCGTCATCGTCATCGTCATCGTCATCGTCATCGTCATCGTCATCGTCATCGTCATCGTCATCGTCATCGTCATCGTCATCGTCATCGTCATCGTCATCGTCATCGTCATCGTCATCGTCATCGTCATCGTCATCGTCATCGTCATCGTCATCGTCATCGTCATCGTCATCGTCATCGTCATCGTCATCGTCATCGTCATCGTCATCGTCATCGTCATCGTCATCGTCATCGTCATCGTCATCGTCATCGTCATCGTCATCGTCATCGTCATCGTCATCGTCATCGTCATCGTCATCGTCATCGTCATCGTCATCGTCATCGTCATCGTCATCGTCATCGTCATCGTCATCGTCATCGTCATCGTCATCGTCATCGTCATCGTCATCGTCATCGTCATCGTCATCGTCATCGTCATCGTCATCGTCATCGTCATCGTCATCGTCATCGTCATCGTCATCGTCATCGTCATCGTCATCGTCATCGTCATCGTCATCGTCATCGTCATCGTCATCGTCATCGTCATCGTCATCGTCATCGTCATCGTCATCGTCATCGTCATCGTCATCGTCATCGTCATCGTCATCGTCATCGTCATCGTCATCGTCATCGTCATCGTCATCGTCATCGTCATCGTCATCGTCATCGTCATCGTCATCGTCATCGTCATCGTCATCGTCATCGTCATCGTCATCGTCATCGTCATCGTCATCGTCATCGTCATCGTCATCGTCATCGTCATCGTCATCGTCATCGTCATCGTCATCGTCATCGTCATCGTCATCGTCATCGTCATCGTCATCGTCATCGTCATCGTCATCGTCATCGTCATCGTCATCGTCATCGTCATCGTCATCGTCATCGTCATCGTCATCGTCATCGTCATCGTCATCGTCATCGTCATCGTCATCGTCATCGTCATCGTCATCGTCATCGTCATCGTCATCGTCATCGTCATCGTCATCGTCATCGTCATCGTCATCGTCATCGTCATCGTCATCGTCATCGTCATCGTCATCGTCATCGTCATCGTCATCGTCATCGTCATCGTCATCGTCATCGTCATCGTCATCGTCATCGTCATCGTCATCGTCATCGTCATCGTCATCGTCATCGTCATCGTCATCGTCATCGTCATCGTCATCGTCATCGTCATCGTCATCGTCATCGTCATCGTCATCGTCATCGTCATCGTCATCGTCATCGTCATCGTCATCGTCATCGTCATCGTCATCGTCATCGTCATCGTCATCGTCATCGTCATCGTCATCGTCATCGTCATCGTCATCGTCATCGTCATCGTCATCGTCATCGTCATCGTCATCGTCATCGTCATCGTCATCGTCATCGTCATCGTCATCGTCATCGTCATCGTCATCGTCATCGTCATCGTCATCGTCATCGTCATCGTCATCGTCATCGTCATCGTCATCGTCATCGTCATCGTCATCGTCATCGTCATCGTCATCGTCATCGTCATCGTCATCGTCATCGTCATCGTCATCGTCATCGTCATCGTCATCGTCATCGTCATCGTCATCGTCATCGTCATCGTCATCGTCATCGTCATCGTCATCGTCATCGTCATCGTCATCGTCATCGTCATCGTCATCGTCATCGTCATCGTCATCGTCATCGTCATCGTCATCGTCATCGTCATCGTCATCGTCATCGTCATCGTCATCGTCATCGTCATCGTCATCGTCATCGTCATCGTCATCGTCATCGTCATCGTCATCGTCATCGTCATCGTCATCGTCATCGTCATCGTCATCGTCATCGTCATCGTCATCGTCATCGTCATCGTCATCGTCATCGTCATCGTCATCGTCATCGTCATCGTCATCGTCATCGTCATCGTCATCGTCATCGTCATCGTCATCGTCATCGTCATCGTCATCGTCATCGTCATCGTCATCGTCATCGTCATCGTCATCGTCATCGTCATCGTCATCGTCATCGTCATCGTCATCGTCATCGTCATCGTCATCGTCATCGTCATCGTCATCGTCATCGTCATCGTCATCGTCATCGTCATCGTCATCGTCATCGTCATCGTCATCGTCATCGTCATCGTCATCGTCATCGTCATCGTCATCGTCATCGTCATCGTCATCGTCATCGTCATCGTCATCGTCATCGTCATCGTCATCGTCATCGTCATCGTCATCGTCATCGTCATCGTCATCGTCATCGTCATCGTCATCGTCATCGTCATCGTCATCGTCATCGTCATCGTCATCGTCATCGTCATCGTCATCGTCATCGTCATCGTCATCGTCATCGTCATCGTCATCGTCATCGTCATCGTCATCGTCATCGTCATCGTCATCGTCATCGTCATCGTCATCGTCATCGTCATCGTCATCGTCATCGTCATCGTCATCGTCATCGTCATCGTCATCGTCATCGTCATCGTCATCGTCATCGTCATCGTCATCGTCATCGTCATCGTCATCGTCATCGTCATCGTCATCGTCATCGTCATCGTCATCGTCATCGTCATCGTCATCGTCATCGTCATCGTCATCGTCATCGTCATCGTCATCGTCATCGTCATCGTCATCGTCATCGTCATCGTCATCGTCATCGTCATCGTCATCGTCATCGTCATCGTCATCGTCATCGTCATCGTCATCGTCATCGTCATCGTCATCGTCATCGTCATCGTCATCGTCATCGTCATCGTCATCGTCATCGTCATCGTCATCGTCATCGTCATCGTCATCGTCATCGTCATCGTCATCGTCATCGTCATCGTCATCGTCATCGTCATCGTCATCGTCATCGTCATCGTCATCGTCATCGTCATCGTCATCGTCATCGTCATCGTCATCGTCATCGTCATCGTCATCGTCATCGTCATCGTCATCGTCATCGTCATCGTCATCGTCATCGTCATCGTCATCGTCATCGTCATCGTCATCGTCATCGTCATCGTCATCGTCATCGTCATCGTCATCGTCATCGTCATCGTCATCGTCATCGTCATCGTCATCGTCATCGTCATCGTCATCGTCATCGTCATCGTCATCGTCATCGTCATCGTCATCGTCATCGTCATCGTCATCGTCATCGTCATCGTCATCGTCATCGTCATCGTCATCGTCATCGTCATCGTCATCGTCATCGTCATCGTCATCGTCATCGTCATCGTCATCGTCATCGTCATCGTCATCGTCATCGTCATCGTCATCGTCATCGTCATCGTCATCGTCATCGTCATCGTCATCGTCATCGTCATCGTCATCGTCATCGTCATCGTCATCGTCATCGTCATCGTCATCGTCATCGTCATCGTCATCGTCATCGTCATCGTCATCGTCATCGTCATCGTCATCGTCATCGTCATCGTCATCGTCATCGTCATCGTCATCGTCATCGTCATCGTCATCGTCATCGTCATCGTCATCGTCATCGTCATCGTCATCGTCATCGTCATCGTCATCGTCATCGTCATCGTCATCGTCATCGTCATCGTCATCGTCATCGTCATCGTCATCGTCATCGTCATCGTCATCGTCATCGTCATCGTCATCGTCATCGTCATCGTCATCGTCATCGTCATCGTCATCGTCATCGTCATCGTCATCGTCATCGTCATCGTCATCGTCATCGTCATCGTCATCGTCATCGTCATCGTCATCGTCATCGTCATCGTCATCGTCATCGTCATCGTCATCGTCATCGTCATCGTCATCGTCATCGTCATCGTCATCGTCATCGTCATCGTCATCGTCATCGTCATCGTCATCGTCATCGTCATCGTCATCGTCATCGTCATCGTCATCGTCATCGTCATCGTCATCGTCATCGTCATCGTCATCGTCATCGTCATCGTCATCGTCATCGTCATCGTCATCGTCATCGTCATCGTCATCGTCATCGTCATCGTCATCGTCATCGTCATCGTCATCGTCATCGTCATCGTCATCGTCATCGTCATCGTCATCGTCATCGTCATCGTCATCGTCATCGTCATCGTCATCGTCATCGTCATCGTCATCGTCATCGTCATCGTCATCGTCATCGTCATCGTCATCGTCATCGTCATCGTCATCGTCATCGTCATCGTCATCGTCATCGTCATCGTCATCGTCATCGTCATCGTCATCGTCATCGTCATCGTCATCGTCATCGTCATCGTCATCGTCATCGTCATCGTCATCGTCATCGTCATCGTCATCGTCATCGTCATCGTCATCGTCATCGTCATCGTCATCGTCATCGTCATCGTCATCGTCATCGTCATCGTCATCGTCATCGTCATCGTCATCGTCATCGTCATCGTCATCGTCATCGTCATCGTCATCGTCATCGTCATCGTCATCGTCATCGTCATCGTCATCGTCATCGTCATCGTCATCGTCATCGTCATCGTCATCGTCATCGTCATCGTCATCGTCATCGTCATCGTCATCGTCATCGTCATCGTCATCGTCATCGTCATCGTCATCGTCATCGTCATCGTCATCGTCATCGTCATCGTCATCGTCATCGTCATCGTCATCGTCATCGTCATCGTCATCGTCATCGTCATCGTCATCGTCATCGTCATCGTCATCGTCATCGTCATCGTCATCGTCATCGTCATCGTCATCGTCATCGTCATCGTCATCGTCATCGTCATCGTCATCGTCATCGTCATCGTCATCGTCATCGTCATCGTCATCGTCATCGTCATCGTCATCGTCATCGTCATCGTCATCGTCATCGTCATCGTCATCGTCATCGTCATCGTCATCGTCATCGTCATCGTCATCGTCATCGTCATCGTCATCGTCATCGTCATCGTCATCGTCATCGTCATCGTCATCGTCATCGTCATCGTCATCGTCATCGTCATCGTCATCGTCATCGTCATCGTCATCGTCATCGTCATCGTCATCGTCATCGTCATCGTCATCGTCATCGTCATCGTCATCGTCATCGTCATCGTCATCGTCATCGTCATCGTCATCGTCATCGTCATCGTCATCGTCATCGTCATCGTCATCGTCATCGTCATCGTCATCGTCATCGTCATCGTCATCGTCATCGTCATCGTCATCGTCATCGTCATCGTCATCGTCATCGTCATCGTCATCGTCATCGTCATCGTCATCGTCATCGTCATCGTCATCGTCATCGTCATCGTCATCGTCATCGTCATCGTCATCGTCATCGTCATCGTCATCGTCATCGTCATCGTCATCGTCATCGTCATCGTCATCGTCATCGTCATCGTCATCGTCATCGTCATCGTCATCGTCATCGTCATCGTCATCGTCATCGTCATCGTCATCGTCATCGTCATCGTCATCGTCATCGTCATCGTCATCGTCATCGTCATCGTCATCGTCATCGTCATCGTCATCGTCATCGTCATCGTCATCGTCATCGTCATCGTCATCGTCATCGTCATCGTCATCGTCATCGTCATCGTCATCGTCATCGTCATCGTCATCGTCATCGTCATCGTCATCGTCATCGTCATCGTCATCGTCATCGTCATCGTCATCGTCATCGTCATCGTCATCGTCATCGTCATCGTCATCGTCATCGTCATCGTCATCGTCATCGTCATCGTCATCGTCATCGTCATCGTCATCGTCATCGTCATCGTCATCGTCATCGTCATCGTCATCGTCATCGTCATCGTCATCGTCATCGTCATCGTCATCGTCATCGTCATCGTCATCGTCATCGTCATCGTCATCGTCATCGTCATCGTCATCGTCATCGTCATCGTCATCGTCATCGTCATCGTCATCGTCATCGTCATCGTCATCGTCATCGTCATCGTCATCGTCATCGTCATCGTCATCGTCATCGTCATCGTCATCGTCATCGTCATCGTCATCGTCATCGTCATCGTCATCGTCATCGTCATCGTCATCGTCATCGTCATCGTCATCGTCATCGTCATCGTCATCGTCATCGTCATCGTCATCGTCATCGTCATCGTCATCGTCATCGTCATCGTCATCGTCATCGTCATCGTCATCGTCATCGTCATCGTCATCGTCATCGTCATCGTCATCGTCATCGTCATCGTCATCGTCATCGTCATCGTCATCGTCATCGTCATCGTCATCGTCATCGTCATCGTCATCGTCATCGTCATCGTCATCGTCATCGTCATCGTCATCGTCATCGTCATCGTCATCGTCATCGTCATCGTCATCGTCATCGTCATCGTCATCGTCATCGTCATCGTCATCGTCATCGTCATCGTCATCGTCATCGTCATCGTCATCGTCATCGTCATCGTCATCGTCATCGTCATCGTCATCGTCATCGTCATCGTCATCGTCATCGTCATCGTCATCGTCATCGTCATCGTCATCGTCATCGTCATCGTCATCGTCATCGTCATCGTCATCGTCATCGTCATCGTCATCGTCATCGTCATCGTCATCGTCATCGTCATCGTCATCGTCATCGTCATCGTCATCGTCATCGTCATCGTCATCGTCATCGTCATCGTCATCGTCATCGTCATCGTCATCGTCATCGTCATCGTCATCGTCATCGTCATCGTCATCGTCATCGTCATCGTCATCGTCATCGTCATCGTCATCGTCATCGTCATCGTCATCGTCATCGTCATCGTCATCGTCATCGTCATCGTCATCGTCATCGTCATCGTCATCGTCATCGTCATCGTCATCGTCATCGTCATCGTCATCGTCATCGTCATCGTCATCGTCATCGTCATCGTCATCGTCATCGTCATCGTCATCGTCATCGTCATCGTCATCGTCATCGTCATCGTCATCGTCATCGTCATCGTCATCGTCATCGTCATCGTCATCGTCATCGTCATCGTCATCGTCATCGTCATCGTCATCGTCATCGTCATCGTCATCGTCATCGTCATCGTCATCGTCATCGTCATCGTCATCGTCATCGTCATCGTCATCGTCATCGTCATCGTCATCGTCATCGTCATCGTCATCGTCATCGTCATCGTCATCGTCATCGTCATCGTCATCGTCATCGTCATCGTCATCGTCATCGTCATCGTCATCGTCATCGTCATCGTCATCGTCATCGTCATCGTCATCGTCATCGTCATCGTCATCGTCATCGTCATCGTCATCGTCATCGTCATCGTCATCGTCATCGTCATCGTCATCGTCATCGTCATCGTCATCGTCATCGTCATCGTCATCGTCATCGTCATCGTCATCGTCATCGTCATCGTCATCGTCATCGTCATCGTCATCGTCATCGTCATCGTCATCGTCATCGTCATCGTCATCGTCATCGTCATCGTCATCGTCATCGTCATCGTCATCGTCATCGTCATCGTCATCGTCATCGTCATCGTCATCGTCATCGTCATCGTCATCGTCATCGTCATCGTCATCGTCATCGTCATCGTCATCGTCATCGTCATCGTCATCGTCATCGTCATCGTCATCGTCATCGTCATCGTCATCGTCATCGTCATCGTCATCGTCATCGTCATCGTCATCGTCATCGTCATCGTCATCGTCATCGTCATCGTCATCGTCATCGTCATCGTCATCGTCATCGTCATCGTCATCGTCATCGTCATCGTCATCGTCATCGTCATCGTCATCGTCATCGTCATCGTCATCGTCATCGTCATCGTCATCGTCATCGTCATCGTCATCGTCATCGTCATCGTCATCGTCATCGTCATCGTCATCGTCATCGTCATCGTCATCGTCATCGTCATCGTCATCGTCATCGTCATCGTCATCGTCATCGTCATCGTCATCGTCATCGTCATCGTCATCGTCATCGTCATCGTCATCGTCATCGTCATCGTCATCGTCATCGTCATCGTCATCGTCATCGTCATCGTCATCGTCATCGTCATCGTCATCGTCATCGTCATCGTCATCGTCATCGTCATCGTCATTAATATTAATTTTAAATTTAATTAAATTAAATTAAATTTTCGTATAGTGATCGTGATCGTGATCGTCATCGTCATTAATATTAATTTTAAATTTAATTAAATTAAATTAAATTAAATTAATATTATTTTTTGAATATTACAAAGAAAAAAATCTGAACTAGGATTAGAACCCAAACCGTCAGTACTATAGCCTAAATGAGAGGAATGAGAAGATGAATGAGAAGACAAAAGATCAGAATTAAAATTCGCGTGTGGGGAGAAACAATAACATAGCAATGCGACGCACACATCGCCGCATATCGATATATAGTTCGAAATTCAAAGCTCCGCCCATTTTTGTTTTTTTTTTTTGGTTTTTTTCTCTCAAGGCCCGCCTACTTGATCGCTAAGAAATCTAATTGGCTGTTAATCTATTGTTATTTAAATAGTAATTAATTAACCGATTATAACGTAAGAAGGTTTTTTATATATAAAATTTCTCCCTGCATCAGGCGTTATAAATATATCACTAGATAGTGGGACAGGCTGTATATATATTTATAGACACACTCCCACAACGGTAAGGAAGCTGTTCTCTTCTTTTTAAATTCGAATTTAAATTATATATATTTTATAAGTTTAATATTATTCTCGTAATTGAAAAAAAGAATTACGTTATTCAGATAATTATTATTTGAGATATAACAGTTTAAACATTTTACTTCTTCTCTTTCTAAAGATAAAATATTTAAAAAAAAAATTAATTTTTTTTAAATATAACTTTTTAAAAAATTAATATTTCAAGCTGATACTTGGCATGATATTTTACTTTGATATAAACTAGGAGTTAACAAATTTTCCAAAAAAAAAATCGACTCCGAATCATAATAAAAATTCATCGGAACCTCCCACATGTTGTTGACATAAATGGTTAAGTATATCGAAATATCGAGTGCAGAGTAATACACTCAGTCGTACGGCCAATACACACACAAATGTAGCGTTGTGTGCGTTACTATCTCTACTTACAGCGAAGCACTGTGGAGAGGGAAGCGCTACCTACATGCCAGGCTAATAACACAAGCGCGCGCACGAAACATACAGGTACGCGTATAGCTGTAAGTAGCAGCTTTGCTTGGTTGAATACATCGTGCAAGCTATGTTTTCGTCAGCGCATCACAAGACAATAGAAAAACATAAGAACGCGCGCCGAAATACGTATTCTTTACCGTTGCGTGTGTATATATATATATGTAGACACTCACTTGCCATAAAATTGCTACATTTTTTAATAAAACAGTAAATGAAAAAATGACTTTTTTTATTGGAAAATTAATCTTTTATTTATCATAATAAATAATGTGAAAAGTAATAAAATACGATCACAAAATTAATTTTAATTTTATTAAAATTTTTTTTAATATAAAAACTATTTATATTTTTTATTATTTATCAGAACAGTTTTCTAAATTGTTAATAAAAATTTTAATATGATATGGCATTTCAATTAAAAATATTAACAGCTATAACATTTAAAAATATGACAATTAATTGTTAAGTGATAACTCTTTGACATTGAAAATGCATTTGTCACTTAAATCAAAAACTATTTTATATACAATTAAATTATCTTAAAATATGTTTATTTAATACACTTCTGAATATATATATATATATATATATATATATATATATATATATATATATATATATATATATATGTATATAAACGATATTGTTTAAAAAATTAACTTAATTGTTAGTTATAAAATGTCTTTAAATTATCCATATTAATTAAAAAGACTATAGTTCGTACCTGTGAGATCCAAATGTCTATTTTTACACAAATGATTCTAAGTAAAATAATATAATGCATAATAATTTAACCACATTAAAATTCTTTTAATAATTTTGTAAGAATATTTTAAATGTAGAAAAATTTGTTATAGCTTAAAAATAGTTTTTATCAACGTACAAGAATATCTTGATTAAGGATGTTAATAAATTAGACTTGAAATATATTTTAAACATATTAAAAGAAGATGACTATTCAATATTCGTACATAAAAATTTATTATTATCATATTTTTAAAGATAATTGAATTACATATGAAAAAATTTTTTATTTAAGCGACAAATACGTTTTCAGTATCAAAGAGAAATTAGTAAACATGAAATTGGCATATTTTATAATGTTTAAAAAGTTGTTTATATTTTTAATTGAAATAGAATATTATATTAAAATTTTTATTCACCATTTCTAAAATTGATCTGATCGATAATAAAAAATTTGAATAGTCTTTATAAAAAAAAACAATTCTAACAAAATTGAAAATTATTCAGCAATAGTATTTTATTACTTTTCACGTTACTTGTTACAATAAATAAGAATAATAATTTTACAATAAGAAAAAGTCATTTCTTTATTTATTTTGTTTCATTAAAAATTGCCTTCTTATGGCAAGTGAGTGTCTATATAAATATATAATTATATACATATATATATATATATATATATATATATATATATATATATATATATATATATACATATATATATGTATACACGCAAGGGCAAAGAATCCGCATTTCGGCGCGCGTTCTTATGTATTTCCGACGTCATGTAATACGCTGACGTGAAACAGCACGCACGATGCATTCAAGCAAGCGAAGCTGTCCGCTGCCCACGCATATGGTTAATAGCGCGCTACGGCGCTTGGAAGTGAAATTCAAAGATAAAAGTTCGAATGTGGCGATACTCGAAAAAAATTCGCGACGCTGCTTATACAATGTACGTATACGCGTGCCTGTATGTCGTGCATGCGCTTGTGTAGGTAGCCTGGCCTGCAGTCCGCGACTACCTCTCCACTGCGCTTCGCTGTCAGTAGAGAAGTTAACGCGCGCAAAGTTATGTTTGTGTGTGTATTGGCCGTATGACCGAGTGTATTGATCTCAACTCCATTTCGTTATACTAAACCACGTATGTAAACAACACGTAGAAAAGTATAAAATAACACTGTAAAAAGAGTAATTATAAAAGTAATTTAATTTTTTTTAATTCCAATTGTTATTAAATTAATAAAAAAATTCAATAATATTTAAATATTTTACAAATTAGTATAACATCAAATGCTATAAAAAATTACGTCTCATATCCAAGTGAAAATTTAAATATAATTTTCATTTTAAAAAAACTTTTAAAATTAGCAAATAATAATAGTCCTCTTATTTTATTGAAGTTTCAAATACAAGTTTGGTGCATGTTTTATAAATTTTAAACTCTGTAATTATTTATTTTAAATAAAATAAAAATAATTTCAGAAAAAGTACCAACAAAATACAAACGTTGATAAATTATTATTTCTGCGCAATGACATCATATTCATGTAATATAAATAAAATATTATTTAATAGAAACGCTTAATTGAAAAGAATATTATAATAAGTAAATCAATAAAAAAAGATAAGACTTGTTTTAAATTAAAAAGTATTATAAACTAGAACTTATAACCAGTTTAAAGACAAGCTAAAATGTATTCAAAAATTTATATTATAACAAAAGTTTTTTTTCAAAAACTTGAATTTTACTTTACATATTGACGAATACGAGTGCTTTCTTTTAATATTTGAATTTTAAGAAAGATTTAAATAAGGATCGTTAATAACAACATTTCATAAGAAAAGTTATTAAAAAGTTAGTAAATACGTTCTAACAAAAAGAAAATTTATAAAAAATAATATACCTAAGCAGCATTAGGATACGAAAAAGAAATTTTCGAGAATTTAATTCTCCTAAAGGGTAAGATCCGCTCCGTTCGGTCGACGCCAATTTTTTTATAGGTTTTTTTATGTGCCAAGTAATCATATACGCGTTTATTTTTGTGCCAACGGTATTGGGAAAGTTGTCAGATTTTTTTTCCGTAAATTTTGACTTTTCATCCCCCTGAACAGTAAGTTCCGGAGCCGTCTATCGAACACCAATTTTTTGATAGGTTTGTTATGTGCCAAGGAATCATATAAGCATTTTATTTTTGTACCAACGGTATTCGGAAATATGTCAGATTTATTTCTCGTAAATTTTGACTTTTCATTCCCCTAAACCGTAAGTTCTGCGGCCGTTTTTTTAATGCCAATTATTTCATAGATTTTTTATGTTCCCAGTCATCATATACGCTTTTTATTTTTGTGCCAACGGTATTAGGTAAGTTGTCAGACTTTTTTTGTATAAATTTTAACATTTCATCCCCCTGAAGGTTAAGTTCCGGAGCCGTTTTTCAAACGCCGATTTTGTTATTAGATTTTTATGTGCCAAGGAATCATAAACGCGTAATATTTTTTTGCTAACGGTATTAGAAAAGTTGCCAAATTCTTTTTTTGTAAATTTTGAGTTTTTATCCCCCCTGAAACATAGGTTCCGATGCTGTTTTTTTAACGCTAATTTTTTTATAGGGTTCTTAAGTGCCAAGGAATCATATACGTTTTTTACATTTGTGCCAACGGTATTGGGAAAATTGTCAGATTTCTTTTTCGTAAATTTTAACTTTCCATCCCCCTGAAGGGTAAGTTCCGGAGCCGTTTTTCTAACGCTAATTTTTATCGGATTGTTATATGCCAAGAAATCATATAAGCATTTAATTTTTGTGCCAACGGAATGAGGATAGTTGTCAGATTTTTTTATCGTAAATTTTGGCTTTCCATCCCCCTGAAGGGTAAGTTCTGAAGCCGTTTTTTTATCGCCAATTTTGATCGAATTGTTATGTGCCAAAGAATCATCAATGCAATTTGTTTTTGTGCCAACGGTATTAGGAAAGTTGTCAGATTTTTTGCTCGTAAATTTTGACTTTTCATCATCCTGAACCGTAAGTTCCACAGCGGTTTTATTAACGCCAATTATTTATAGGATTGTTATGTGCCAAGTAATCATATACGCTTAATATTTTTGTGCTAACGGTATTTGGAAAGTTACCAGATTTTTCTTTCCTAAATTTTGACTTATCATCCCCCTGAACCCTGAATAAGTTCCAGAGCTGCTTTTTTAACGCTAATTTTTTTATAGCATTTTTATGCGCTAAGAAAACATATACGCTCTATATTTTTGTGCCAACGGTAATGGGAAAGGTGTCAGATTGTTTTTTTCGTAAATTTGCACTTTTTATCCCCCTGAAGCGGGATGTTTCGGAGAGTTTTCAAAACACCATTTTTTTGATAGGATTTTTATGTGCCAATTAATCATATACGCTTTTTATTTTTGCGCTTACTGTATTAGGAAAGTTGTCAGATTTTTTTTTCGTCAATTTTGACTTTTCATTTCCCTGAACCGTAAGTTCTGGAGCGGTTTTTTTAACGCCAATTTTTTTATAGGATTCGTGTATGCTAAGTAATCATATACGCATTTATTTTTGTGCCAACTGTATTAGGCAAGTTCTCAGATTTTTTTTTCGTAAATTCTGACTTTTCATCCCCCTGAACGATAAGTTCCGGAGCTATTTTTTTAACACTAATTTTTTTATAGGATTGCTATGTGCTAAGAAATCATATAAACTTTTTATTTTTGTGCTAACGGAATTAGGAAAATCGTCAAATTTTTTTGCAAATTTTGCCTTTTCATCCCCTGGAGGGTAAGTTCCGGAATGCTTTTGTTGACGTCAATTTTTTTGTAGATTCCTTTTGTACCGAGAAATCGTATACATTTTTTTTTATTTCCAGCTTTATTAGGAAAGATGTTGAAATTTTTTTTATGTTTAAACCTTTTATTCTTCTGAAGGGTGAGTATCGGAGATGTTTATTTAACAACATTTTTTTATAGGATTGTTATGTGCCAAGAAATTATATACACTTTTTATTTTTATGCCAATGGTATTATAAAAGCTGTCATTTTTTTTTCGAGAATTTTGACTTTTTATCCCTTTTTAAAATTATTTCCGAAAAGGGTTGACAAATTTTTTTTGGTTGTATACGGTTGCTGGGACCTTATATATTTTTTATTATACTGTTTTTTTTTTTTAATTATAAAAAACGGTTGTAATATTTGGTTTTCTTTTATTCTTTTTTTTAGGGTATTTTAGGGGTTGATTTTGCTAAAATTAATGTTAATGATCAATTTTAATACATTTTTGTTTATTTCATATGCATTTTATTGAGTAAAAACGAATATGAAAAATTTTGTTTCTTCGTTGGAGTCCAACGTTGCAAATTTCAACATCATAACGGAAGGGCGATTTCGGATTTTGCAATAAATTTCTTTAAAAATCCCGTAGCGTTATTTAGACAGGAAAATTTTCCTTTAACTCTGATTGTTACGTGACGAAATTTTAATAATTAAATTGAATGATTAAATTAAATAATAATAATTAAATTAAGAATTTATAAAAAATTAAATCAAAATTAAACGGTTCAACGTACTACTGCAACACATAAATGTGTACGTTTAATGTGTGAAAATGCTGAGCGCGCAATTCGACGAACTCTGTACAACAGAGTGTTAGAAAAAGGTGGGTGATACTTGCACTCACGCTGCGAATTGACTCTTGTGGAAAAAACCCAGGAGACATGGAAAATAAACGAATTCTTATAGTCAGATATTTTTCCCACATACCTTTAGAGAGTTGTGTTGCTCAACTCGCCTCGACATACATTTGAACAAATAAAATATCCAAAGTTGCATTTTAGTTGGGAGGCGCAGGCAAGGCTCGAGAGTCCACCGAGGCTCGCGCCGATGCCAAATAAGCGAAAATCCCCACGATGCCTCCACCTCAAGGTCTTTAAAAATAAGTACCAACGGGCCGCGAGAAGTTGACCGTAGTGACCGGAGGATAGAGTATAGTCTAATTTTCATCGCGTTAGCGGCAAGTAGAAAATAAAAACTTTTTCATCATTTAATTTTTTATGATTTTCCGTCACGGACTACGGCGCGCATCGTGCTGTGTTGTGTAGCAAAAAAAACTGTGAATTCGAATAAACTCATTGAAAGAGACAGTATTATTAATCATAACTTTCCACCCTCACTCCTCACGGCGATCCCAACGAAAAGCGCAGAGTTCAGGGGCACTCATCACAAGGTAAGCTTTTAATCATTGCTATTAATGTTTCGTTAATTATAAAGTAATGGGGCAGAGGCGGCAATTCCCCTCCCCCCTCCCTGAAGTATGTGTTCGGCGCAACAGTAAAGGTCCCTTCGGTTTGCGATGCGCGGGCGGGCCCGTACGGGACGCGTTGGCGGGTCCCGCAATAAAATAAATATTAAAATTTCGTGTTGTGCGTGTAGTTCCGCACGTAACACTGATATTAACTTGGAAAAGGTTAAAAAAGGTCATTTTTTCTGTTGTTTTAGATAATCGGCCGCATATTTGCTAATTTTGATGAAACCGTTAATGTTTTTAAGAATTCTTTTACCTCAATATACCCTTAATAGCTTTGTGAAGTTTCAGATCGATCCATCGAACGGTTTTTCCGGACCGATTATCAAAATTTCCGAAAAAATTAGAAGAGCAAGATTTATGTTTTTAAGAACATTGTTATCATCTTAAAAATAGAAAAAATTAGCTTTTTTCGACTTATCCCACAATCGCTCATCTCTCACTTATGGAATTTGTAAACAAAAAAAAAATTAAAAAAAAAACATTTTTTTTTAAACTAATCTTCTTTTGGTGAAAAACCATTCAACAGTTTTTTTCAAAACTAAAAATTTTATCCACATTGTTAAAAAAAATCAACTAAAAGTTTTTGTAAACCTCGATTATTTTTCAATTTTTTTATCATGCCTAGGCACTTAACCGCATCGCAAGTTGCACAGCTCGTGACTTTTGTCCAGGAGGGGTAACATTATCGGGAGATCGGCGATACACTGGGCGTTAGTTTGTTAGTCGTGTCTCGTGCTTCCATTCTTACGAAGATACTAAAGAATGGATCGATTCTTGGATAGCCTCAAAAGGCATATCGTTTTTTCGACGCGGAATTCATATACTGCCAGATAGATGGGAGAAAGTGGTTTCTAGTGATGGGCAATACTTTGAGTGAAATGTTTTTGTACCTCATATTTTAAATAAAGCTTTTATTTTGTGAAAAGAACAAATAAATAAATAAACTTAAAAATAACTTAAGTGATGAACGATCTGCCATTCATTATTTAAAATTATTGTAAATACGATCTAAAATTAAAAACATCATCAAGCACAAATATGCGAATAAAATAAAACTGCGCAAAAAAAAAACAAGGTGGCACACGTCTAATACGTAGGTGCAGGTAGAGACGCAATAAGAAACACGTAAATTTTTACCGCTGCTAATAAATGAGACCTATTAGAAAGACAAAGAAGACAATAGCAGAATAGCAGAAGGTTCTTAAGAAAACTGCAAGGCGCATGGGGCTGCGCAATCCGCTTTACTGTTAGCTAATGCATAGGATCAACGAAGACGCAATGAAAAAAGATAAAGCAGCAGGGAAAGGGGAAGAAAAGCGCAACATGACAAGTAGCTGAGAAAATTCAATGATGTTATCGTGTGATGTTGAGTGGAAAATTCTAGAAATTGCAGGCAAAAAGAAGGGAGTCACAAGCGACCATGTATTTTCGCGGGTATAAAAGGGGCAGGAAAAAATGACGGAAAGTAGTTTTAGTTTAGCATTCGAGTGCAGCTCAATTCAGTCGACCGGAATGGTCAGTTAACACAAGTCGACTCCAGTTAATCGAAGCTTCGCTTCAATCATGTGAAAATATATATCAGTAACAAAAGTAAAAATATAATTTGGTAAGAAGTTATAAGTCACTAAAAGTATTATATTTAATATAGCAACCAGTCCAACTCATCGCGCTCACTACTACTTAACCTTTACAGGGCTGGAATTACGTATATATACGTCTGAAAATAAACTATTGAAAAACATATTTTGTAAAATAAATAATTATAAAATATAACTAATAATAATCATTAAAAATATAATTATCATTATTATTTTAATTATTACATACACAGGGTCTTTAAGAAGTCCGGGACCGGTTGAATAACTTGAAACGTAGGCGTTACTCAAAAAAATGGTTGAGTAAAAGTTGTCGGAAATTTCCCTAGCTATCTAACTGCGACCTCGGCTGTGACCTTGACCTTGACCTTCAAGGCCATTTCAAGGACAAGTTCATTTTTTTTATATGGCAACCCCTAATTTTGACACTGGAAATGAAAAGGGCGAACAATTTTACGTCCAGATACGATCTTAACTGTTGGAAAAATTTGACATCGGAAGGTCACGTTAAGGTCAAGCAGTGAGCGGCTGGATATCTTGAAAAGTAGGCGCAGCTTAAGAAAAATGTTTTAGCAGAACGTTGTAGAAAAGTGCCCTGGCTGTCCCACGATAATATCTTGATCTTTAAGGTCATATTAAGGAATATTTCCATTAAAGCATTCGATAAAATGAGACTTGCATTTATACCAGCTAATTATGGTAAGATAGCGTAATGAAACTGATGATACATCCCAGTCAACTAAAGCAGGGTGGTGTGATGACCAGCCAGTAAAGGCAAGGCTAGAGTCTACCCCAACCAGTTAAGGCAAGGTGGTATGATGCTCAGCCAGCAAAGGCAAGACTAGAGTCTACCCCATTCAGGTAAGGCAAGGTGGTATGATACCCAGCCAGTGAAGGCGCAGCAAAGGTCTACACCAGCCAGTTTAGGCAAGGTGGTGTGATGCTCAGCCAGTAAAAGCAAGGCAGAGTGAAGATCATCAGGTGAAGGCAATGTTAAATCATTTTAGTCAAATATCAATCAATTTTTTTTTATTTTGCCATTGCTCAAAGTTTCCACACTCAACTGCCTAGCAATGTGCTCTGCGGTAGTAAAATGCTGCTACAGCTTGACGAATTATGCCTTTATCAATAGTAATAATTTCATCTCTTATTTTCTGCTGGAGTTCATTGAGGTTCGCTAGTTTCGTTTGATATACTTTATCTTTAAGGTAACCCCACAAAAAATAATCAAGCGGACTAAGGTCAGGAGATCTGGCTGGCCATTCTTGTTATTGCACCTCCTCTGCCTATCCACCTTTCTGGAAACACTCCATTCAAATAAGCACGTACACCTCGCCCATTATAAGGTAGTGCATTGTCTTGCTGGAACAACGTTTGATCAAAATTATTGCCCACAAATGCGTGAATCGCTGGGATGATTTCATTTCGGAGCCTGTCTTCATACTTGATCGCAGTAAGATTTCCTTCGATAAAGAAGGGCCCAACAATACTGTTGTTATAACGCCAGCCCAGACATTCACTTTCTGAGGGTATAGAGTACTGCGAGTATCCGACATCCATCTTGGGTTTATATCACTCCAGTACCTCAAGTTATGTCTATTGACATTGTTATTAAACTCAAGGGTAGTTTCATCTGATAATACGATTCTATCAAAAGAATATTCATCAGCAGTTATTCGTGTCATTATCAAGCCACAAAACTCTACGCGTTTAACTGAATCATGTTCAAGTAATTCATATACAAGTTTTACTTTGTATGGATGGAACTTCAACTTTCTTGTCGAAATATTATGCACTGATCCGACACTAATATCATGTTGCTGATGCAATTTCGTAACTGTACTGTGGCAATCTTTATTAATTAAAAGAGCAACATCTAGCTATTTTTCTTCAGTAGTTGCTGTAACTGGATGACCTGATCTAGGAAGATTTTTTATACCCTTGCTTAAATTGAAACGCTTACTTGTCATTTGTACTGTCGATTTGGATATCGGTTTCATTGTTACCCTAGAAGTATAGTTAAATATGATCCGTACATCTTTATTAGATCTCGTTCTATCACCATATCCTTTCATCATAAGAATAATTATTCGCTCTCGTTCAGTGAAAGGAACCATGTTACATTCAGATGAAGGAATAATCTAATATAAAAATTTAAATTTAAGATTACAATATAAAAAGCGATGAAATCGTAAGACCTAAAAATTACGGATGGAAGTATGAATGAAGAAAACGGCTAAATCATCAAAGGAAATGACACGCAGTTTTTGAAAATAATAAAAAAAATTAGAAGTAAGGAGCCAACTTAATGATGAATATTGAAATTAATGGAGTATTAACATTTATTATTAATAAACGAAAGCAATTTAGAGACATTTTAAATTATATTCTTTCGCTCACACAATTATTACTTTCCGTTGATTAAAACTCTGAAGTCAGATTTTAAGAATTTTATAATTTAAGATGGCGAATCCAACATAGCGGGCAGAAAATTTTGAATTTGTTTAGAAGTGTACTGAAAACTTCCCATATAGGTTTTCGAGGACGCTAATTATTAATTTGAGGTCAGATTTTAAAAACTTAGAATTTTTCATTTCCGGATTCAAAATTGGGGGTCGCCATATAAAAAAATAGACTTGACCTTGAAATGACCTTAAAGGTCAAGATCAAGGTCATGGCCGAGGTCGCGGTTGGGTAGTCAAGGAAATCGCCAACAACTTTTGTCTCAACCATTTTTTTAGCAACGCCTACGTTTCAAGTTGTTTAACCGGACCGGGACTTCTTGAAGACCATGTGTATGTAACAATTAATATAATAATAATAATTTTATTTTTAATAATTAGTATTAGTTATTTTTTATAATTATTAGTTTTATAAAATGTGTTTTTCGTATGTATGTACGTATTTACGTATGCACGTATGCACGTATGTACGTAGGTACGTATATGTACGTAGGTACGTATGTACACATATTCGTATGTACGCATGTACGTATGTACGTTACATTTTTAAACTGATGAGAAAAATAAATTAATACATAAAATGAAACACATAAACACATACATACGAGTACATGTTAAGAATTAAAATATAAATACCAAAAAGTTTAAAATGGAGAATAATACTGCATTTTTGTCCATTTTTTTATGTAGACACGCCGTTAGGAAAACCTGCATATAAATTTGTAATGTTTTTCATTTTTAAGATTTTTAAACTAGTGAGTTTAAATTTGGTATTGTATTTTTAAAATTGAGAATAGCGAATCTAATATAGCGGACATAATATCCAAAAATAAATAATACATTTTTTCAACAGAGTGCGTCACATCGAAACAAAATATGACAATAATAATTATTTGACTGTTATTATATAACATACCAATCTTGTGAATCTTAAATTTCGAAAATACTTTTCTTTTTACTGATTAAGAGTTCAATAACACCATTACAAATTAAAGAAAAGCTGGATTGTACACTGAAAGACTGTGCTTCATTATATTTAACGGTTAAACAGTGGATTTTTGAATTAACGAAGGGACGCACGAGCACTTTTGACGAATCACGTTTGGATGCCCTGTTGAGGTCGCAACTCCTGAAATGATTGAAAAAATTTATAAAATAGTGAATAAGAGCCACAGATTAGAAGTAAAAGAAATAGCTGAGGCTACTAATTGTAAGATGTAAACTCAATGTGTACGCAATATTTTACACGAATATTTGAGAATGGAGAAGCTCCGTGCGAGGTGGGTGCTGCGTTTGCTAACGGTCGATCAAAATTTCACCCGCAAAACTTTTTCAATTAAAAATTTGGCGCTGTGCTAGCGAAACATTAGCGAATTTCGGCGTCGTTTTATAATTGTAGATGAAACTTGGATTCACCACTGCATTCCAGAAAGTAAACAACAGTCGAAGCAATGGACTCTCTTTTGGGATGAGATAGAAATTATTTTCATTGATTACATGGAAAGGGTAAAACCATTACTGGTCAATACTATGCAGAGTTATTGCAGCGTTCGAAGGATAAAGTGAAAAATAAACAACTTCACTTAGCGGAGAGAAAAATCTTGTTACACGATGATAACGCACCTGTCCATTCGTCGATTGTTGCTCAAATCAACGAATTAAAGTTCGATTTGTTATCCCAACCACCTTAATTACTAGATTTAACTCCCAATGACTATAATTTGTTTTCTAACCTTAAATGACTCAGAGATAAAAAATTTCATAGCAACGTGGAAATCATCGATGCTATAAGTGAGTATTTTGAGGGACTTGACATATCGCACTATAAAAATGGTATCACTGCATTAGAGAACCGTTATGAAAAATTTATTGAACTTGATAGAGATTATGTTAAAAAATAAAGAAAAAAAAAACTGAATAAGTTGTTTTTCTTTATCAGACTAAAAACTTTCCACCCCACCCTCGTATATGAAGTCACTGTATATTTATTGCGTACAAAGCTAAAATTTTATACGAAAATTTAAAATATGCACTTACTATTAAACAGTCATCGATTTATTTTTTGAATACCCGCGCACTAGTACATAAGGTTACGAACGAGGAAAACTGCATTAATCTTAAAGGGGAGGTCAATCAGCAGCATCCACGCACTAGTCATTTTGTCGCTCAGACCGCCGCAAACGTATTTGCACACATTTAGTGTGTCTCTCTTTACCTATAAAGAGGTGAAATCGACACAACACAAGAGAAGTATTTGTAGAAATGTTTAGAATCATTCAATTGTACTACTCGCAATGCGTGTTAAAAGATTACATCGACAAAATACTGGTATTCTATTAGTATAGATGCGCACCATATTTTATTACTAAATGCACTATATGATGTACTGGAATCACTGCACTGTGATCACACCAGGACAATTTATTAGAAGCCTGATCAGCACAAACTATGAAATCACTTCACTAAGCACAAGTACACTAAATTACTTTACTGCGCATAATAACATTTACGTTACACAAACGCTCATCACTATGTGCAAGGTGTGTTCAAACAGTTAGGTGACTATATTTTTATGAAAAAATATTTATTTATTCATCAATATTCGTGTTGCCCTCTTCAGAGTAATCTCGCTCAGATACAATACACTTGTGCCAGCGCTTTTACTAATCCTCGAAGCACTTCTCATAAGCACTTTTTGGTATAGCCTTGAGCTCTTCCAGCGATACAGTTGTCCTATGTCATTGCAAAACTTCGTCCTTTCATAGATCTCTTTAATTTTGGGAACAGGGAAAAGTTGCAGGGGGCAAAATTTAATGAATATGGTAAATAAGGCATGATTATCGTGTTGTTTTTGGCCTGATAATTTCTCACAAGCAACGATGAATGAGTAAGTAGATTATCGTGATGCAGAAGCCATGAATTGTTTTTCCACAATTCTGGACGTTTTTTTCATATTGCTTTCCGCAAACGGAGCATAACTTCAAGGTATTACTCCTTATTGACCGTACAACCTTGAGGTAAAAACTCCTGATGCACTACGCTACGGTAATAGAAAAACAATGAGCAAAACTTTGATATTTGATCGGATTTGGTATGCTTTTTTAGGTCTTAGCTCTCCTAGGTGCTTCTATTGAGACAATCGGGTTTTGGTTTCGACGTCATAACCATATAACTATAAGTCATCACCAGTTATGGCCCTTTTGAGCCAACCAGAATAACCATTGACGTCATTCACGAGCTCCTGAGCGATGCTCATGCGACAGTTTTTCTGATCAAAATTAAGAGGGTTTTCGGAACAAACTTGGCTGTCACAATAATGATGCCCAAAACATCCAAAAAATTGTATGACACGAGCCTACCGATATGCCAACATCCTCAGCAACTTCTCTTATGGTAATTTGACGATTTTCCAAAATAATTTTTTTCACAGCTTTGACATTATCATCTGTTGTTAATTTGCTGGGGCTTCCAAAGCGAGGTTCGTCATTGGCATCTTCTCGGCCATCTTGAAACAGCTTGTACCACTTGTGAACATTCTTTTTACTCAAAGCAGACTTATCGTATACTACTAGCAACATTTTAAGTGTTTTAAAGCACTTGATTCCATTTTTTACACAAAATTTGATGCAAATTTTTTGCCCTATTTTTATTAATAATAGAAGATAGCATAATAAAACACGTCTAACCTTACTGTCAAAAAAAAAAAGAAAAATATGTATGCTGTACACTTGAGACTGAAAACATGTTGGGAATATGTTTACCAACACAACAACAACAAAAATCGATAATTGAATGTATGTTGCCCACACAATTTAAAGAGTCACCTTACTTCTTGAATACACCTCGAGTTTGAGGCTCTCCAGGGCTCCTAAGAGATGGAGGATGCTCAGGATAGGTCAGAAAATACGAACACCCACACAAGTCTCTAAAGAATTTTTGGGTGCCCCCAGGACACTGTGCGCTATCCAGACTTCTCTGAGCAGTTGATAACAACTCTCTAAAATAGAGTTGAATGACTAGTCACACAAGTTGCCCTGGTTACCCTGAAAGATAAGAAAATTAAGAATAATTGCAGTCCTCAAAATGTCTGTGGTCTTTAGATTTGTATAACCCTTAGAAGAGTTGTATATGGAATCCCTCCACTGGGAACTTACCACAGGTCCTTCTACTAAGCTGCAGGATTGATAAGAGAGTACTTTGCATCTCGTGAAACATTTCTTTATATAGATATAGTGCGGACCTTCTCACCTTAACCTTTAAAATAGGCAGCTTGTGTGCGTCAAACAAATTACCGGTACCTAGATAATTAGGTTACGTCATCTATTCTTTATTAAATTCAAAAATATCATTTTTTTTTTCAAATTATTTAGAAGCACTTTTAAATATGATTCATCAATATTCAATTACTTAAACCTTATCGAATTTATTTTTATCATTTGTTTATTCAATTTTAGTTGAAGATTGCCAAAATCAACGATTTAAACATTTGTTAAACTTTGAGTGGTCGCAATGATAGTGATTTACTTGCTTTGCAATTGTACTATATAATTTAAATTTATTTGTAAAATTTTAATTTTGGATAACCATTCAAAAATATTTAGAAGCATTTTGCTCCTTGAAATATATAAAATTCATAATTTATTATAATGATCTAATGAAATTTATTACAGAATAATTTATTTATATCTTACATTTTCAACGAAAGATGTTCAAATATTGACTCTTAATTATGTAAGAAAGCTGGTAAATACAATACCGGCTTGCCATGAATTTTTTATAATAAATCGATGAAAAATTGTGCTTTTCGTTTTTTATTTTCATTCAACGCCCGTTTCATAGTTTACAACCTAATACTTATTATTTTGTTCAAAGAGCAGTAACAATAATATCAGCAGTAATAATGATAAAGTCATAATAATTATATTATTATTTTTATAACGATCGTTATTTAACAATAATTATAAAAATTATGGTAAGAGTAAACTTAATTATAGAAGTAACTCAAAAGATTAATAATGACATATATTAAAATTAAATACGATATTATTAATTCTACTAGAATAAAACAAATGCTACATTATGAGATAAAGATGATGCACAAAATTTCTATATCAAATAACAAGTTTCTTGCCGTTTGAATCATTAAAATATTCTCAATAGACTAGGAGGGATTTAAAAGTTCGTTTTAGGGGTTGGTTACCCCTCTGAAGGAATGATTTTTAAAAAACCCCAGGACACGTCAATTTAGTTTTCTATTTATTGAAAACAAAAATTATTTGCAATTATTTTCATAAAATTTGAAAAGTTTTAAAACGAAAGTTACGTTATAAAAACTGAATTTACCCCCATAAAAATTAGCGGTTGCAAAATTATGGGATAAAAATGATGTACTAAATTTCAGCATTAAATAACAAATTTTTTGCCGTTTGAATGGTTAAAATATCCCTATTAGTTTATGAGATATTTACAAAAAACTGTTTTCACCCCTTTTTTAGGGGTCATTTCAATCCCTTATAAGTGGAAGTTAGCTGATGAAAAAAAAACACGTATCTCTTATTTTATGTACTTTAACATATCCCAGAACCAAAGAAATCGATAGGTCCGGGTTGAGAACCTTTCCTTGTAAGATTTTTATTCCTACAAATTTACAACGAGATACTGTTAGCAATGTCTTTTCAGATTTTATTTTTTTTGCCGATGATTTTGCAGCAGAATAACCTTTATTGCACTTTTTAAGCTAAAATTTTGTTCGTTGAAAATATTATAGCGGAATATTCGTTGGCTTCTGACGTAATCGTAATTGTTTTTATAGTCAGCACTGAGATATACCAGACTATACAGCTAATGAAATCGTTGACACTTTCTTTATCCTGCAAGCATGAGGACGCAATTATTGTTAAGCGTCAATGCTGTATGCTAATAGATTTCTAAACGGACAACATCCCAATGCCACGGTAATCCGGAATATCGAATTTCGAGTTCGAGTAGGAAATTTTTCTCAAATAAGGCGCAATCTTAATGAAGAAAATTATGAAAATAATCCTCCGATTGGTTGTGGTATTAGCTATGATGCATTTGGATCCTCATGCTAGCATACGTGATATTCAACGAAATTTAGGAATTCCTAGATCGACATCTAGCAGTTTCATAAGAAATATAAAGTATCATCCTTATCACATATTATTAGAACAGGCCTTAACTGCTGCCGATTGTCAAAAGAGAGTAAGTTTTTACCAATGAGCAACACACTAAATCATCAAGAATGAAAATTTCTTCAAATACGTTATGTTTGATGACGAGGCCACATTCTATTGTACTGATATTTTGAATCATTATAATTGTCATTATTGATATCCAGTAAATCCTTATTGGACACAAGAAGTTAATAACCAACATGCTGGTGTTAGTGTCATAAGTGTCAAAATATTCCACATGGTGTACTATTAAGAACGATTACTAGGTTTCAGAAACGAATCAATCGCAGTTTACAAGTTGATAGAGCAAATATTAAACATCGTTGAGCGATAACCTCTGAACTTGCCTTAATTGACCGGGTCCTTCAATGAGTGCCTTGACTAGCCAGGTCCTCTAGTGATCTTGCCTTGACTGGCCGTCATAGTCAAAATCATATTTGGATATACAATTTTTTGCTCAATCCATTTTCGGTATGGAATGAGGGGATTTATAATTAAAAAAATAAACTTAATCTTGAAATGACCAGGAAGGTTATTTTAAATGTCATTGCAAAACTCTAATTTCAAGATTTTTAGGTTTATCGATTACAATGACCTTGTAGGTCATAGCTTAAGTACTGGTGAATGTCATGTTCAAGGTCATATCTAGACGTAAAATTTTCCACTCTTTCCATTTCCGGGATTACAAATTGGAGTATCCATTTGAAAAAATTGATTTGATCTTGAAATGAGCTGTACGGTCATGGCCAAAAATACCATAAGTCTTCTCCCTTGGCCTCCCTTTGAATTTTTTGATTAAATGGAATGGACCTCTTCATTAAAGTAATTATTTTAAAAAACGTAGAAATCTACCCATTTTTTTAATCTAAAATACCCGTTGCGTCACTTACGTTTACTCTAGAAGCGTGACAGCCAGGATACTATCGGCAAACCAATATCACAATAATAACGGTAACGATAACGTTACAACTACCGACCATCAAGACGTCAAAGCATAAATAAGAATGACACCTCAAGAATTAGAACCGTTCGACTGCGAAGATAGCGACGGACGTTTAAAATGTTCCATTATGAATGTCGAACACTTCCATAAAAAAAAGAGAGAATCGAATACATATGCTAAAGTCTTAAAAAATAATATTTAAAAATGTTTGGACTTTTTCTACATTAAGAGAGGCGAGCACTCTAAAACAATAATTATGCGCCACAGTACATCAATCACCGAGAACATCCTAGTCAAAACAAAACAGTACCGATATTCGCCAGCACTCCATCAAAAAGTACGAGAACAAATAACGAAAATATTGAACGACAGCACATCATCCAAGAATCCCGAAGCTCATAAAGCAGAAATTTATGTATCGTCTTGAAGAAAATCTTAGCTGATGGTAAGAAGTGATACTGTCTAGTAGTAGATTATAGAAAATTGAACGCAGAAACCATACCGGAGTTATATTCGCTATCCGATAATGGAAATAATGGAACAACTTGGAGGCAAAGAATATTTTTCTCTTTCAGACCTTTCCAGTGAATTTCCATAAATAAAAGTAGAACCTGCAGACAGAGCAAAAACCACTTCAAATACATCACATAGACACTGCAAATACGTCTACATGCCATATTGTTTCGCATTACCGTAACCGCCTTTTGGATAGCTCCATTATTTCCGAATTTGACCATCGCCATGTCCATTTAAAGTTAAATTTTATAAATGATCCAGGACATATTCAAATGTAAAATGTTCCGCTCTATTCATTTCCGGTGTCAAAAATAAGGTTACCATTTAAAAAAATTATTTTGACCTTTAAATGACCTTGAAGGTCCGATTTAAAGTCGAAGCCAAGGTCACCGCCAGATAGCCAAGGAAATTTCTTAATAAATTTGTACGGAAAGTTTTTCTCCAGAACTATTATTTTTCAAGTTATTCAGCCGTACTAGGACTTTTTAAACACGCTGTGAATACATACCTATATATATATATATATATATATTAGGTTGCTGCAGATGAAATGGCCGATTTAGCAATGATATAAAGTTGGCTGCAATTTTAGTGTATTATGTTGGCACAAGGCGGCGCAAATGATATAACATATTGAAGTAAAAATACTGCTACCTTGGTTTATAGAGTGATTTCTGTTTTGCACTTCATAGTGATCGTAAAAATAAAAAGAGAAAGTAAACATGGAAGTGAATCAAAAACAGTTACTTTTACTATACGAATTAAAATTAGAGTACAACGCAACGGAAGCAACGAGGAATATCAACAGCGCATTTGGGCCTGATACAGTTAGCGAACGAACCACTCGGCGGTGGTTTGAAAAATTTCGATCCGGAGATATGGACCTTGAAAATGAGCCACGTGGACACCCAGAACCATAGATCGATAACGACGAGCTGCGTGCATTAGTGGAGCCTGACCCCCGCCAAAATATAAGGGATCTTGCCGAGAAATTAGGCGTTTACAATTCGACAGTTTGCCGCCACTTGCAACAACTTGGAAAAATGAAAAAGCTTGACAAATGGGTTCCGCATGATCTTACCGAGCAAAACATGACTTGTCGAACAGAGATTTTAAGTTCTCTTCTCTCCCGCAACAAAAAGGAACCGTTCTTGCACCGAATTGTGACCTGCGATGAAAAGTGGATTTTATACGATAATCGTCGCCGATCGGCCCAATGGCTAGATGCCGATGAAGCGCCAAGACACATGTCAAAACCAAGCCTTCATCCAAAGAAAATAATGGTAACTGTTTAGTGGTCTGTAGCTGGAGTTATCCACTATTCGTTCCTGCAACCTGGCGAAACCATCAATGCTGAGAAATACTGTGCTCATCTGGATGAAATGCATCAGAAACTGATAGTCCAACGACCTAGGCTTGTCAACAGGTATGGAGTGATACTGCTTTATGATAACGAACGACCTCATGTATCGAGAACAACGGTCCAAAAATTAAACGAGTTGTGCTATGAGACTCTACCTCACCCTCCATATTCATCAGACCGCTCACCAACAGATTACCATTTCTTTAAACATTTGGATCACTTTTGGACAGAAAAAAGATTTAATAATGAAGCTGCTGTCAAAAATACTTTCGAGGAGTTTCTTCGAACCAGAAAGTCGGACTTCTACAAAACTGGAATAAATGTACTTGTATCTCGTTGGAAAAAGTGTGTTGCATCTATTGGTACCTTGTAACGCCACTGGGGATCAGGGTGGCGTACAAATGAAAAAGGGGGGGGGGAGCGGGAAGCGGGTTGCTTGCTTACTAGTAAACTACTGATTCAAAAATTTTACACGCGAACACATACGTTTATTTAAACTAATTTACCTAATACAATAATTTATCGCGTTTTTACGCGAGCCCAGGGCGCCAGCTACAATCGTGTAGCGCGGCTTCTTGCGCGGCAAATACTCTGCGCGGCTAACTCACGGTTAGAGCGGTCGCGGGCGTTCAGCATACAAAACGGCCGAAAATGGCGAGTAACACGCGACGCGGTCGCACACACGCAGCCGGGAAGGATACGGGGACGATTCGGGGAAGCTGTGCCTCCTGGCAGCTGCCACTGCATCTTGGCACTCACCAGATACTCCAACACGCTCACGGCTACTATCCGGACGCTCGCTCGCTCGTTTTGCAAAAGTTATTCGTTCGCGACTGCTGGCTTCGACTATCCCGAACGGAGTTTCGACTGCTCGCTAATACTGACTCTTTGCTAACACGGACCCGAACGGAGTGAAAGAGAAGCTTATTGCGTGGCACTTTCGCGAGCGCGGCTTTTTGATGATCGTTCTGCGCCGGCGCAACGTACGTGTAAGTACGTTACGCAACGCAGCCGCCGCGCGCGCTCAGCGCTGGCGGCAGTTGATATTACTGCTTGCCAGCAGCGCGCGTTGAGGTTATCCGCTCGCGAGTGCCAGTGTTGTTGTTGTGTATTCCCTGGAGCGGCGAGAATCTACCTCAGATACGGAGGATCAAGGTAAGTCGACGCGTTCCATAGCTGGTAGGCGTCGACTAATTTGCCTATCTTCTTTCTGTGTCAGGCGCGGCCGTACTGCGGGTCAACAACTGCGGCACAGACGAAAAGCGGTTGAGAAAGCTAAGCAGCGGTGTCGGTGACAGCTATAGCCTGCTTGCAGCGGCAACGAGGCAACACTATCAGACACCTCCAGGTGCGTATTTACTTGCACTCATGCTGTGCTTCTATGTTTTGCCTGCCTTCTAACCTCCTCTTCCACTTTCCTTTGATGTGTGTGGCAGCTTGTACTTCCTTCCAAGGTGCAGCTGCTATTATTATTCTCTTCTTTATTTAATTACCGTCTGGGAGGTTGCAGGTACGGGGATCACTACAAGGACAGGAAAGAGCATGAAAATGGGAACCTGCTGCAGTGTGTGCGAGCACTGCTACGACTTATTCATGGGCTCCTGAGACTGGCTCCTCGCTGGAGCCTTCACTTGAGCTTGAAGCCCATGTACCTGGTGAAGGTAACGTATGTACAGCCCTGCGTGGCTGTTAGTTAGGACCACGCGTGGCAGTCCTGCGAGGCTGCCAAGATTGTAAAAGGGGGGATATTTCAGCTACAAGGAGGCGCATAAGCTATGCTTTGGCCTCTTCATGTGACTGGTGCAAAAACACCACGTCACAACCTATTGTGATTAAATAAATTGTCTTTATAAAAAGTTACAGCTGTTTAAAAATTTATTACTTAATCGGCCATTTCATCTGCAGCAACCTAATTCTTTTATAAAAACGCATGTTACAGACAGTTATTAAAGATACATAAATATTACGTGACAAAATTTTAATAATTAAATTGAATTAAAAACTTATAAAAAATTAATTAAATTAATATTAAACAGTTTAATGTACTACTGCAACACATAAATGTATACGTTCAATGTGTGAAAATGCTGAGCGCGCAGTTCGACGAACTCTGTACAACAGGGTATTAGAAAAAGGTGGGTGATACTTGCACTCACGCTGCGAATTGACTCCTGTGGAAAAAACCCAAGAGACATGGAAAATAAACGTATTCTTATAGTAAGATATTTTTCCCGCACACTTTTAGAGAGTTGTGTTGCTCAACTCGCCTCGACATACATTTGAACAAATAAAATATCTAAAGTTGCATTTTAGTTGGGAGGCGCGGGGAAGGCTCAGGAGTCCACGGAGGCTCGCGCCGATGCCAAATAAGCAAAAATCCCCACGATGCCTCCACCTCAAGGTCTTTAAAAATGAGTACCAACGGGCCGCGAGAAGTTGACCGTAGTGACCGGAGGATAGAGTATAGTCTAATTTTCATCGCGTTAGCGGCAAGTAGAAAATAAAAACTTTTTCATCATTTAATTTTTTATGATTTTCCGTCACGGACTACGGCGCGCATCGTGCTGTGTTGTGTAGCAAAAAAAACTGTGAATTCGAATAAACTCATTGAAAAAGACAGTATTATTAATCATAACTTTCCACCCTTGCTCCTCACGGCGATCCCAACGAAAAGCGCAGAGTTCAGGGGCACTCATCACAAGGTAAGCTTTTAATCATTTCTATTAATGTTTCGTTAATTATTAAGTAATGGGGCAGAGGCGGCAATTCCTCCCCCCCCCCCCCCCGAAGTATGTGTTCGGCGCAACAGTAAAGGTCCCTTCGGTTCGCGATGCGCGGGCGGAATCGTACGGGACGCGTTAGCGGGTCCCGCAATAAAATAAATATTAAAATTTCGTGTTGTGCGTGTAGCCCCGCACGTAACAATAAAATAGTATAATAATAATAGATATTCACTACAAAATAGTGAAATAATAATAAATAGGAAAGTTGAATTACCGCTGTATAAATTAAAATTTAACTAGAGGAATGTTTTTTAAATAGATACATGTAATATCTGAACATTGGCCTTTTAAATTAATTATTTATTTTAAAAATTTCATGTAACTAATTAATTATTTATAAAAAAAAATTATTACGAGGGTTTTGCAAGAGGAATTCGTGACATTCCAAGTTATTGCGCGATGTCCCAAATTACGCTATAGATGCTTATTCAAGAAAAAATTACTTTGCAAAAATTTGTATGTCGAATGTTAATGAAATTTGTATTGACCGACTTAGAAAGAAGAACATTATTTTCAGCTGTAGTATGCATGATTTTGATTACTTGTGTGTGATTGTTTGTAAAAAATTGCATCGTAGTCAAATTAGGTTTAATGAGAGCGGCTATTCAACTCTCTGTTTGAGTTTAGGTTGATTTTCACAACGGTTTATGTCAGTGGAGAGTGCGTCTCGTAGGTTGTGGAGGGGGATTTATCTTGGTAGGGAAGGCAGAGAAGAAACTTATCGGCTGACTCGAGGAAAAAACGGAGGTCGTGTACCGACGTTACGTCTTTTATCACTTTTCATTTATTCACTTATATATTCACTTATTCATTTCTTTATAATATTTTTCATGATTTATCATTTGTTTATTAATTTTTTATCATTTTTTATTTACTCACTTATTTTATTCACTTATTCATTTTTTTATATTATTTTTCATCACTTATTATTGTATATATTAATATTTTATCACTTCTTATTTCTTTACATATTTATTTCTTTGTATAGGGTCCGGCAATAAAACCTCCCTCATTTTAATAGCTTGTCATTATAAACGGCTCCAGGGTATTCATCAATGAATTTTAAGAATATTTTATTATTCTAACTTCTTTGCTAAGCCTCTTAGTTCTTCAGTTAGAGCGCCCGAAAGATTTTGAATGAAATTTTTCATTCCGGGCGCCATTTTGGATCATCCAAAAGAGATTTTTAAACTCAAAAAGTGGTCTTTTTAAAGCTGAGATATTGAGGACACTTTTTTTTTTAATTTTTGAGGTGACTGCACAACCATGAGTAGAAAAAAAATGGAGTTGAACAATTTTTTTTTTATTTTTCATGTTTTTTCTTTGACCACATTTTTAAGAGTTAAAAATTTTTTTTTCCTCATTTTAACATTAACCGTTCGAAAGAACGATTGAAAATATTAAAAATTCATGTGCTCAAAAATTTTTTAGACCGAAATTGATTTCCTCTAGAGAGCTCTGAAATAAACGATGAAGAACGTGCCCTGTGAGCGTTGATGGGTTAATTATTTACAATTTTATTATTTACAATTATTATTATTTTACAAAAGAAAATTTGTATATTAAAACCACTTTAGTCTACTCTACAGTTTAAATATAAGTTTTCAAAATACCTTCTTCGTGCATTTATTTTATTGTCTACAAATTTCCTTTTCTTTTTAATATTAATATTAAAATTTTTTGTTCTGTTAAATATTAAAAAAAAATATAAAGTTTTGAGATAAATTTATTAAATTAAAATCAATATGAATATTGTCGCATACATAGAAGTTACCTTTTATCGTGGTGAATTAACTTTAAATATTTCTGTTTATCTAAATTAATTATTATTATTCTTCCCGCGGAAAAGGGAGGATCTCATGGCCATTGAGACAGAGTAGACGGGTTGTTCGTTCTTCTTTATAAACGCGTTTCGAGTTTTTCGCCGCCATCTTAATCGCGCGAACGCGTGTCTCTTCCCCGCGTCTCGGCAAGTTTTCCCGCGCGAGTTTTTTTAATATTTTTGGTGCGCCCCGGTCGTGCGTGTTTTTTGTGCAGGTGTGTAGCTTCGAGCTGCATCTCACAGGGCTCCGCCGCCAGAACGCAGGAGCGTATAGTCAAGGCAACGTACCCCGACACCAGCAACTCCGTTCGGCGACAGCGGCATTGTCGCATTTTCTGTTTCTTTGGCGTGGATGGCTGGCCAGGCCTAACCGTAAGTCGGTATTGTAAATTTAATTGGCGCGCGTAATCTTAGATATTTTTTTTTGTTTGCGTAGGAGTAACCTCCGCCGGTTACTCTACTCTCTATTTCATATATTTTACGCGGTTCGTGCAAGTGAGAGGGCGTTATCTCTCTCACTCTCGTATAGTCAGGGCGAGAGAGTTGCGTTCTCTCTCGCACCTGTGTAAGAATAGGCACGTGTGGGTGAGAGAGCGATACCTCTCTCACTCTAGCAATGTATGTGCGGGAGAGTGCATGCTTTCTCGCACTCGCGCGAGACTAGACGCGCACGGGTGGGAAACCGCTTCCTCTCTCACTCTTACGGCGTAGTACGGGAGAGTCGCTTTCTCTCTCGTACTCGCAGTAGATACAGCGCGCGCGAGTGAGAGAGCGCTTTCTCTCTTACTCCAACAGACTCAGTGCGGGAGAGTAGTCTTCTCTCTCGCACCCGTGCAGTATACGGCACGCGCGAGTGAGAGAAACCTTTCTCTCTCACTCCTGTAGGCGTAGTGCGACAGTTTCGTTCTCTCTCGCACTCATATTGTGCTTAACGTGCGTGAGTCCCGGTAGCGCGACATAGCGCGCTTTTAGACCAGCTGTTGAATATAACACATCGTTCAATAAGTCCCGAGTCTAACCCAGAGATGGTGCTAGTAGTACCAAACTGGCCACGTTTCTATAGAGTGCGAACCTTTACATCAAATGTGTAAAAATTTCACGTCGATCGGATCACAGACAGCAGAGTTATCGAGGTTAGAGAAAAGTCACTTTGTAATTTGTTTGAAAAATGGAAAAAAGCGAGTTTCGCGTGTTGATAAAACATTGTTTTTTAATAGATAAAAACACCGTAGAGGCCCAGCAATGGCTTAAAATGCATTACCCGGACTCCTCTTCATCCAAACCAACGATTTGTCGTTGGTATGCTGAGTTTAAACGTGGTCGTACGGACACAAACGATGCGGAACGTTCGGGTAGGCCATTGGAAGCCGTTACACAGGAAAATGTGAGTGAAGTGTTAAAAATTGTAATGAAAAATCGCAAAGTGAAGGTCCGTGAGATTGCAGAAATGACACAGATATCATCTGGAAGCGTATTTACAATCCTTCATGAAAAATTAAGCATGAAAAAGGTTTTTTCCAAGTGGGTGCCGCGATTGCTTTCAGTGGAACAAAAACAGCAACGAGTCGACGAATCAGAGAGCTGTTTATCGCTATTTATTCGCAATAAAAAGGATTTCCTGCGTCGATACGTGACCATGGATGAAACATGGATACATCATTTTACTCCGGAGTCGAATCGGCAATCATCTAAGTGGCGCATGGCTGGCGAAAGCCGCCCAAAGCGTTCAAAAACGCAGCGGTCTGCTGGCTAAGTCATGGCATCCGTTTTTTGGGATACACATGGCGTGATTTTCATTGACTACCTGGAAAAAGGTAAATCGATCAACAGTGATTATTATCTTGACTTGTCGGTACGTTTGAAGGAGGAGATCGCAGCAAAACGACCGCACATGAAGAAGAAAAATCCTTTTTTACCAAGACAATGCACCATGCCACAAGCCCATGAAAACACTGGCAAAATTGAACGAATTGGGCTTTGGTTTGCTTCCCCGCCCCCCGTATTCGCCAGATTTAGCCCCCAGAGACTACTGGCTCTTTGCTGATCTCAAAAAAATGCTCCAGGGAAAAAAATTTGGCTCGAATGAGAAGGTCATTGCCGAAACTGAAGCCTATTTTGAAGCAAAGGATAAATCCTTCTATGAACATGGTATAGAAATGTTTGTAAGGCGTCGGAAAAATTGTATCACTCTAAAAGGAGATTATATTGATGAAGAAAAATGATTTTTGAAAAAAAATGTTGTTTTCGTTGTTAGTCTCGGGACTTATTAAACGATGTGTTATCTTTTACCTGCGTTCCCCGTGCATTCTTTCTGTATTTTCTATTCTGTTTGTTATTTAATTATTTATTCTTTGTCTTAATTTTAAATTTTTTTTTATATTAAATAGTTAAATTATTTTATTTATTTTAATATTTATGTTTTCTTTTTTCGTTTATCTTTTATTTATCTTTTTCTCTTTTTTCTTGGTTTTATTAGTATTGTTTTATTATTGCTTTCTATATTTTTAAATATTTTTATTTTCATATAACGCATTTATGATATATATTTCTGTCATTTTATTTACTTTATCTATTTTTCTTATTCTTGCTTTTTTCGATTTTCTTTTTTTTCGACGAGGAAACTTTCAGCTTCTTTCCTGAATACCGCCCTCTCCGAGAAACCAGCTAACCGGCGAGGACGAAACACGAGCCGCGCAACGACGTTTGCGCGGCGTTGCAACAGATAAGTTAGGTCCGAAAGACGGCCTCTCGTGCCCGGACCTAGGAGCAAAGTCGATCGCGACTTTGACGGTCGAGAAGGAGGCGCTACAAGCAAATTTCGCACCTTTCGCGAATTGCGCGTCTCCCGAGGTCAATTGCTCCGGTGGTGGTTTACCTTTAAAACTACCACCCCGTTACAATATATATATATATATATATATAGTGACTGGTGGCCCGTCTAGGTTAGGCCACCTGCCATGCGGTGAGAGGTCGAGTTTGCGGCGTGACTACACGCGGCGCCATCGATCAAGCAATCAATGGCGCAACGCGGGAAAAAAGGAGAGGCGCGACGTAATAGGGGGAAAAAAAGAGCCTTTTTTTTTCTTAACTGCCAAGCCGCAACGACGTACAGATAGACAAATTACCGCCGCTACAGCCAATTTTCTCGAGCACCGAAAGCGAGATTTGAAAGGACGAATCGGAGGAATAAAGCGAATACGTGGCCACTTCAACAGTCTTATAGTAGTCCGTAAATTATTGTACGCGTCCGGTCGCTAAAATATATTATATTATTCGTGCGAGCGCGAGTGAGAGATTCGCTTTTACTCACCAATATATACATAGTAGTTAAGAGTGTTTGTGCGTGCGTGCGAGCGTGTGTGCGAGACTACACGTGCGTTGTCCCACGGTTGGCCGCGAGAGGCCGCGTCCAACCGTGGGCCGGCTCGCCAAAAGTAAAGGCCGATGCACACGCCTGAAACCAGCCTGCGAGCATTAGGACTAGTACACACGCCTTGCTGCGTGAATACAGCAAAGCGAGTGGACGACGCGCATGCGCAGTGCGGGCCTCGTAGAAAAGTATTGCTCGTCAAGCAATGCTAATTGCGATCTTTAACGAGAAGCCTCTACACGATGAATAATAGACTTTTGTACGATTTTTGTTGAGTTTTTCGTTAAAATAAAGTTAGTAGCGCATAACGGGTGCGCATTATTTACCTTTGCTCATCTAGCGTTTCTCAACCTACAGTTGACCCGCAAACTAAACACTCGTGCCCGGTGGACGCAGCACTAGCAGTGGGTATTAGGGTAAGGCTCCATACACCCATAAAGAAAGTAGGATCTGAGAAGGATCCTACGTTGTACGCGGATCGGCACTGCACGACAGTGCCATTGCACGACGGCTAACGTCCGTCAGCACTCGAAACCGCATCGAGGGACGTAGCGGCCTGATAGACCCGAAGCCTGCGCCTGCGCAATACGCACGTGCGAAGGAAAGTCTCGCACGTGGCTTCTAAGAGAAATATTCCGTTACAATATATACAGGGTGAAAAATGGGAAGTTGCCTAAAGTAATCACATAATTCTGAGATGAGTGCAGGGACAAAAATAATAAAAATATATATAATAAATCAGTGAAGTAGTCATTTTTATTTGAAATAGGTTTTAGTTTAATCGACATTTTTAACAGATACGTGTAACGTTTTTAAAAAAATGACAAAACCTGGCTAAGAAATAACTATTAATGGTAAATATTTTCGAAGTGATCGCCATCTGAGTTTGCATAATAATCGAGCCATTTTTGGAAACTATGTAAAACTTGTTTAATTTTAGATGAAAAAATTCTCGAAATTTCTTTTCTAATAGCTTTTCTTAAATCATCTTTGGTCTTGGGTAATTACGCATCACAGTAATCTTTTATGGAGCCCCACAAGAAGAAATCAAACGGGTTTAAGTCTGGTGAATAAGGTGGCCATTCTATACCGGCTTGTGCAAACTTGGGATATCCTAAACCGATGACACGTTCACCATAAACTTCTCAAATAACTATAAATACCTCTTGAGTTCTATGCAGCGTAGCATCATCTTGCATAAAATAATAGTTTCTGACTAAACCACGTTTTTTAGAGAGAAGAACAAATTTTGTAAGGAGGTTACTTAATAAAATTTTTTATTATTAATTTTAGTGTCTCTTGATTCAGTTTTAAAGCTGCTGCAGCTTTTCTTATTAAATCCGTTAGATAATTCTTTAAATGTTCTTTAACCTCGGCAACATGATCTTCTGTTGTAACTGTGTATAGAGGACCAGAAAGATCATGACGGCAATCGTCAAGAGTATAATGATTGATATAGGTATCAATTACTCTGAAAAAGAAGTAAAAGAAAATTTGAGAAATTTATTAAAAAATGCGGTCATACGATAAAGCCAAATATAATTTTTTTCATTCTCACCTTCTAAGAGTATTTTAACTGGCTACTCTTTTACTCCCAAACGTAGTACAAAAACCTCTATAAGCTTCAGTATAGTTTTTACCTCTATAATAAAAGCACTCGCTGAGATACACCTTTTCTTCGTTCGTAAAGTCACTTATTTTTAAGTACACGTATTGTTCTTTACGGCGTCTCAATAGAAACTGACAACATTCTAGAATGTACCTATGTAAGCCCAGCCTAATACGATACAGTAGAGGGAGAAAGAGATGCATACAGTCTGTCAAGTAAGAGCGTGGTCGACTTCACCGACATGTAATAAAAGATTTTGCTCTAATTCCTTCGCAAGCCGATAGAGGAAAGCTTTGTCCTTGATGCATTGTCAACAAAGATTCAGTTGTCGTTGATCTTTTAAGAGAGAATCACGTTAAACGCCATGAGTGCTAAGTACGTGTCGCGCTACGAGGCTGTGTTCCTTTGCATCCACCCGAAAGGTCCCAAAATGTCTCAATCAGCGGCTGCTAAATATATGAGAAAGTCGAAGGCATTTGTACAGATTTACCAGAACGTGGCTCGATAGGAAAAGTGAACAAAAAAGATGAAACGAGAATAGTGAATCTGTTTTCGCGGAATCCTGCTTTAACACTGCGGCAAGGACAAGCAAAATTAATGGCAAAAGGTTAAGATATATCCTACGAAACTATCCGAACCCATCTTCGTACTCATCATCTGAAATGGCGCAACACAATGAAGAAGCCTCTGTTGACTGAAAAACATGTGACAAAGCGACTCGCTTGGGCGCATGAGAATATTGATAGAGATTTTGAAAATGTCATTTTTACTGATTAATGTTCTATATGGGCACGTTCTGTCCTCACGCGAGCCTGATCAACTTCCACCAATAGGCTTGTTCAGCGGACCGTAAAACATGGAATAAAGATGCATCTTTGGGGCTGCTTCTCAAAGCAGGGATTCGGCACTTTGCACCTCTTTACCGACAACCTAAATGCCGAGAAAATGATAAAAATCTACAAAAAGGCTTTACTGCCATCTGCCAAACGATGGTTCATCACAAAAAATGAAGATTGGATTCTGCAGGAGGACAACGATCCTAAATACCGCAGCAAGCTCTGTACTCAGTGGAAAACTCAATCTGGCATCGTTACATTGGATTGGCCGTCGCAGTCGCCCGATGCAAACCCTATCGAAAATGTGTGGGCATATATTAAACGGAAGCTTCGTGAAAGACGCACATACACTTTAAAGCAGTTGTCTTACGAAATTCGTCGGATCTGGAGACCCTTGCCACTAGAATACGCCGTCAAATTAGTAGAAAGCATGCCTCGGAGATGCCAGGCAATTATCGACGCCGGTGGTGACTGGACACATTATTGACTAAATTGCATCATTGTTTGTAATGTGTACAATGTATATATAAATATGAAAGTTTCATCAAATAAATTTTTTTGTAAATTAACACGACCACGCTCTTACTTGACAGACTGTATATTTTAGGCAACTTCCTATGTGTCACCCTATATATGCAAAATGATATATTTACTAAAAATATACGGTAAACGTGATGCGTTCATTTTTATCCGTTTTATCTCGTTTATTTCAGTCTTTCTGTTATTTTTAATGAAATATAATTTTTAACTTTTAACCCAGTTGTCAATTTTACTAGTTTTAATTTCTTTGTTGCTTTGGGATGATTATGATTTGAAAATAATCATAAAAATAATTTGGTAATACCTAAATTTTTTTTTTCAATAAAAATAATGAACGTTCTGTTTTCGTAACAAAAATTTGGTTATTGTTTTTGAATGTTATATTTTTACATTATACCTAAACGTTAATAATTAACAATTTAAACGAAATAAATTTAATTTAAAAATTAGAAATAAATATACTCTAAGCGTGCATAGTTAAGAATCTAGTGTACAGATAAAGAAAACGGTTTTCTTGTAAATAGCTTTTTTTTATATGTACCTTATAGATTTGATAAAAGAGTATGAGAGCAGAAAAAAAAAATGAAAAGGTCTCCGGGGAAAATTCATTACTTTTCAGGTGCCTCAGTGTCGCGCACGTGTCTGTCCAGAGCGACTCGCATTGCGTCAAACTTCCCTTTTCTAAGGATAACCTATTATTTTAAATTTATTTTTTTTACATTCATATGTAAAAGATTTTTAGTTCAAGCTAGGGCTAAAAATTAGAGTCCTAGGGTTTCGTCTGCAAGGAAGTTTCTGAGTATAGATCGATCTTCTTTACCCGCACTTCTGAAGTGAGTTTAGGTAATAGAAAACGGTGATCAGTAGGGCGACGTTATCGAACGGTTTCAATGCATGTGATTTAAATGTGTTGCAGGTGTATGCGTGTAGGTGGCGAAAGAGAAAAATAAGAAAAAAAATTAAAAATTAATTCTGTGTCTTCTAAATGTCGAAACGGTGCACCGACGTTACAACACCTCGTATATAAGGGTGCATGTACCAAGCTGTTCAATAAGTTTTGCGGTTCGATAAAAGAGGGTGTTGCTACTAGCCAAAACTTTTTTTTGTTATGTTGGTACACTCTTCATATGAACGTATGTAAAGTTTCATTTCAATCTGTCAATTTATTCTTTGTTTACAAGCCATTTAGTATCAGCGTGTAAAAGTATTTTTTTACAATGGAAGAATTCAAGTATCGTGCAGTGATTGAATATTTATTTTTGAAAGGTTAAGAAGCAAAGGAAACTTGTGAACGAATGTCGAAAGTGTATAAGGACTCTTCGCCTTCAATTAGTACAGTAGAAAGATGGGTTACTGAATTTAAACGTGGTCGTACAAGCCTTGAAGACGATCCACATCAAGGACGTCCAAAAACAGCAACAACACCAGAAATTGTAGAAAAAATACAGGATATCGTATTGGAAAATCGTTGAGTAACTGAAAGAGATTTAGTAGAAGCCCTAGGCATCTCATTGGGCAGTGTACGCAATATTTTGACTGAAGTATTGGGTTTCAGAAAGCTGTGTGCATAATGGGTGCCGCATTCGCTAACAATGGAACAAAAACACATTCAAATGCGACTTTCTCAGCAACATTTAGAGTGTTTTCGAAAGGATAAAGTGGATTTTGTGCGTCGATTCATCATTACGGATGAGACTTGGGTCTATCACCATGATCCTGAACCAAAACAAGAGGCTGAAGAGTGGTGTGAACCTGGTTCTTCGGCTCCAAAACGAGTTCGTGTCCAGAAATCGGCCAAGAAGGTGTTAGCATCAGTTTTTCGGGATGCGAAAGGAATTTTGTTTGTGGATTACTTACAAACTGGTAAAACAATTCTAAATATTATTGTAACCTTTTAGACCAGTTGAAGGAAAAAATTCGTGAAAAAAGACCCGGTTTGCAGAAGAAAAAAATCCTTTTTCATCAGGACAATGCACCGTGTCACAAGAGAATTTTGCAAATGGCTTAATCCATGAATTAATGTTCGAATTGTTGGAGCATCTACCGTATTCACCAGATTTGATCCCTAGCGATTCCATCTGTTCCCAGCCTAAACAAATTCATCTGTCGGAAGCGTTTTTCATTAAATGATAAGGTCATAACAGATGTGGAAGCGTATTTTGCAGCCCTTCCAGATTCTCACTTCAGGGATGGAATTCATTAATTGGAATATCGTTGGAACAAGTGTATTGATGTTCAAAGAGACTATACTGAATAATAAAGTGTATTTCAAACTATAAAATTGTGTTTTTCTCATCGAACCGCAGAACTTATTGAACAGCCTGGTAATTAGAGTAAGGTATATGCTGCTTTCTCTCTGTACGTTACTCTGGGTACGTATCTATATGTAGACTGCCTAATTTACTGTGTTATCACAAACAGCGGACAACTTTCATAGAAGATTAAACTTGTGTTTACAGGAAATTGGAGACAATTTTAAACAGCATCTTCGTTGTTAATTCTAAAGGCCGAATTGTGCGAGGCAATGGGACTTACATTAAAAAAGCACTCTATGTGGACATGATTCTACTACGTCCACGTCGTTGTCCCCGATTAACGTTAAAAGTAGAATAAACATATTCATCAAAACAGATTTTTTTTAAACGTATTTATCCACAGAATTCTAATTAGCAAAACAAGATGTGTATTTATCAAGAAATTCTAATTCAGTAACGATATTTGTACGAATTTTTAATTTTGTCGATTACAGCGACGTCTGTCACGAATCTAAAAAATGTTCCGACGAAAATTTCCATATTTTTCGACGCAGAATCAGAGTCTACAATATAAAATTTGAGTACTTAATTCAGATTTTGAGGTTGCAACCGCTCCATACGGGGGGTTAGAGAGAGGGGGGGGTCGATTGGGGTGTCATTGCATGTCCCTTATCCAGATTAATAAATTTTCCTTTTCTACCTTTACGTATGCGTAGTTGCCGAGCTATTCGCATCGATAGATTAAAACTGACGAATACAGCGCCATCTGTAACGCATCGAAAAAAATGTTTGAGACAAAACTTTTATATTTTTTAACGCAGAATCAGAATCAGTAATGAAAAATTGGGATTTATTTAAAAAATACGCGATTTGACCAACAAATAACCTTTAAATTTGACTTCAAGGTTAACGCCAAGGTCAGCGTAAGACGACCCCTTTCAACCCTTACAACTTTTGTCTAAAACATTTTTTGATATAACTATCTCCCTTTGAAGTTATTTCGACCGACAGATTAAACCGGTCCACCCTGTTTATGTACACTACTATGATCAAAAAGTTAGACCCATTTTCAACTTAGATTTTGCGGGTTTATCAAGTTGACGTAAGTTTCTTTTTTTAGGTTGCTAGTACTGTGAGAGACATCTGTGTCAAATTTCATATCAATACATTCATTGGTTTGCAAGTGAAGCTCGTTCTTGTAAACATTAAAAAGCGATTTCGGCAATTTTTATAATGTCAGATTTTAGTAAGCAAAGAAGTTAAATTAATTTTTGTCTTCGGAATGAAATTTCTTGTGCAGAAACGTTCAGAATGATGCAGAAGGCCTTCGGTGAGCAGATATCTCGGAAAGAAATGTTTACAAGTGGTACAAACAGTTTAAAGAACACAGAGACAGCGTCGATGACAAAGAGCGTCCAGTACGACGTTCGACATCAGCTGATAAGAAACACATTAAAGAAATCAGAAACCTTGTGCTCAAAGATCGTCGGTTAACAATTAGAGACCTTGCTAATACTGTTGGCATTTTATTTGGGTCGATTCAAGCAATTTTTAAGTTTAGCTGAGGAATTAGCTGGAGAAAACAAGGAGAATATTTGTCAAAGTTCAGACTCTTCATTTCTGTTACCTACAACGTCAGAAGTACGAAATAGTTGTCAAGTGGGCTGCTGCAAAAAAAAAAGAAGCAATAATAGTTGTATATATTGCAAATAGATTGTGTGCGGAAAATGCACAAACAAAATTCAGTATATTTGTAAAAAATGTGCTTAATAAATATGATTACTCTATGCCGTTAATATCATTATTATCATTTCCGTGACATTTTTCAAAAAAAAGATTTTTAACTCATTAATAATTTATTTACACGTGAAGCCTTATATTGTTCAGTTCAGACTTAGTTTAAACAAATTGATTTTTTAAAGAAAATGCGTATTTTCGTTTACCCGTTAATTTGACAGGTGCTCGTAGATTAATATTAGGTGTAGTAAAAAGAAATCTATTATTTTTGCATTAAATTGAAGGTTTTATTTAGCATAGATAGAATGATACGATTTAGGTCAAATATGCACCGTTTTATTCGATAACTTGTTGCCATTTTTGAGGTAATTTCATAATGCCTCTCTCGTAGAAACCCTTGTCCCTATTGACTATAAGGTGGATGAATAAGAACTTCCCAACCAAGCTCCCGGAGCTTCTGGCGAGTTGCTATCGATGTCTGCGGCCTGGCGTTGTCCTGATGGAACATAATTCCTCTCCTGTTGGTCAAAGCTGGCCGCTTCTGGGCGATTGCTTCTTTCAGACGGTCCAATTGTTTACAGTACAGGTCCGAATTAAGAGTTCGGCCATAAGGGAGCAGCTTATAGTAGATGATTCCCTGCCTGTCCCACCAAACACACAGCAAAACCTTCTTGACTGTCAATCCTGGCTTGGCCACCGTTTGCGCCAGCTCACCGCGATTCGACCACGACCGTTGTCGCTTGACGTTGTCGTAAGTGACCCACTTTTCATCACCACTTACCATCCGCTTCAGAAATGGATCGATATTGTTGCGATTCAGCAGCGATTCGCAGATAGAAATTTGGTCCATGAGGTTTCTTTGCGATAACTCGTGTGGCACCCATACATCGAACTTCTTCTTGTATCCAGCCTTATGTAAGTGGTTCCAAACAGTTTTTTGTGCAATGTTTAGCTCCTGGGCAATCGAAACAGTGCTTACGTGACGGTCGGACTCGACGATTTCCATTATTTTATCGACATTGTCGACAATTGGCCTTCCAGAGCGTGGTGCATCTTTGACGTCAAAATAACCGGAACGGAATCGACGAAACCCAAATTGCGCGTGATTGGCTGTTACAGTATCAGGACCATAAACACTATTCACATTTTCAGCTGCCTTGCTTGCGTTTTCGCCTTTATCGAAGAAAAAATGTAAAATATGGCGTATTTTCTCTTTGCTGGTGTCCATCTTTGACGCGTGCTAAAAAAATACTGAGTCAAGCAATCACAAAACTGTATCAGAAGCTTTTTTAGTACAAAATCTTATCTTTCCAACGCCATCTAGTGTAACCCGATCGCACTTTTATAACGGGAGATACAGACTACTAAAGCCATCTATTGGTAAAATAATGGATTACTTTTTACTATACCTAATAGTAATATAAGAAACGCCCGTAAACCTAGTGCTGAGAAACTCCCGGCATTGATACACATGTAAATAAGTTTCAAGACTTTAAATTTATTCTTTTTTTTTTTTTTTTAAATAAATTAATAATAAATGTTGTTATTTTTATATAATATTTCTATATAATAATTGTGTACCTTCAAAAAAAAACTATTGTTATATTACATCAAATTTATTTGTCTAAATATTATAGTAGAAACTTCATCCTTTTTTGTATTAGATTTAATTTTTGCGTAAAACAAAAATAGACTTTATGAATTACGAAAAAATTATTGTTTATATTAGTTTTAAGAAGTTTGTAAAAATTGAGGAAAAAACGATCTCCTCTCTCTCGCACTCTTGCTATCACCACAGAGGAGGACTTTTGAAAAAGGCCCACGCCCCCGGGCTGGGCCCGAATTTTCCGGTAAACTATTGGTACGTAATAACTCTCCTCTATAGTGTATAAATACAACCGACGCAGAAAATCGACTCAGTCAACCACCATCAGCCAAGGAGCATAAACACCGCCCTTCGCACGGACTGACAACAAGAAGTTAGAGACTTGGAGTACGTTGCTGGATTAAAACGAGGCAACTGTGCCCCGGACCGAAGGACATCGTAAGACCTCAGCAGGCAGAGCCCGATCCGGATCACCACGAGCCGACCGCGCCTCAGCACAGCAACAAGCTAACTCACCAATTAAATGAGAAAGGGAAAGACAGAGAGTGAGGAGAGTTTTTTCTTAAGAGTGAATTAAGAAAATATACATACACATAATAAAGTTAATTTTAACTTAAATTCATCTTTTTATTTTTACTATCATCTATTTCCTCCAAAAAGTCGCTGGACTAAAAACAAAGTGTCCTTTGACTTTTTACCTCAACACACTATTTATTAGGTCCTCTACCGAGAGTAGACAAGCCTGTAGCGGCTTGCCGCTTCTCAATCCCGAAATTCACACCTATCCATAAAAAATATTTTTCCTAGTCTGTTATTCCTTCGGCCAGCCCATGAACTTTAGTGTTCAGGCTTAAGAGAAAAGACTAAGGCTGCGTTTAAAGTTAAAACTCCGACATTACAGAGTGTTCAAGAAGTAAAGTTACTTCTCAAATTGTGTGGGCAATGTACATTCGATTATTAATTTTTGTTGTTATGTTGGTACATATGTCCCGCACATATGTTCACAGTTTCGAGTGTATAGTATGCTTAGTTTGCTTCTAACAAATAAAAAGGTTAGACGTGCTTGAGTGTGTTCGGCAATTTTCTATTATTGTAAAAAATGGAGTGAAAAATTTGCATCAAATTTTGTTTAAATAGAATCAAATACTCTAAATCACTTGAAATGTTGACAATGGTATACGATAAGTCTGCTTTGAGTAAAACAAAAGTTAACAAGTGGTACAAGCTCTTCCAAGATAGTCGAGAAGATAAACATGATGAACCTCGCTCTGAACGCCCCAGCACATCAACAAAAGATGATAACGTCGAAGCTGTGAAGAAAATTGTTTTGGAAAATCGACAAATTACCATAAAAGAAGTTGCTGAGGATATTGGCATATCGGTCGGCTCATATCATATATTTTTTTTTAATGTTTTGGGCATGAGAATTATGTTAGCGAAGTTTGTTCTGTAACTTCTTAATTTTGATCAGCAGAACCATCGCATGAGCATCGCTCAGAAGCTCTTGAATCACGTCAATGATGATCCTCATTTGCTCAAATGGGTCATAACTGGTGACAAATTATTGGTGTATAATTGAGACTTCGAAACCAAAGCCTAATCGTCCTAATAAAAGCAGAAGAGCCAAGAAAGAGAGCGATCTAATTTCAATGTTTTGCTTACTGTTTTTCTCGATTACCGTGGCGTGGTGCATCAGAAATTTTTACCCCAAGGTCGTACGGTCAATAAGGAGTATTACCGTGAAGTGATGCGCCGTTTGCAAAAAGCAAAACGTAAAAAACATCTAGAATTGTCGAAAAACAATTGATGGATTACGCATCATGACAATACACCTGCTTAGATATCGTTGCTTGCGAGAGATTTTTTGGCCAAAAACAACACGACAATTATACCTTGGCCGCCATATTTATCGGATTTGGTCACTTGCAACTTTTTACTGTTCCAAAAACTGATGAAAATGTTTCCAAAAATCTATAAAAGGATAGAGATTTGCAATAATTAAGGAAATAAAAACTGCATCGCTGGAAGAGCTTAAGGCTATACCAAGCAGTGCTTATGAAAAGTGCTTCGAGGATTGGAAAAAGCGTTGGCATATAGTGTATTGTATTAGGTTGCTGCAGATGAAATGGCCGATTGAGTAATAAATTTTTAAACAGCTGTAACTTTTTATAAAGACAATTTATTTAATCAAAATAGGTACCAATAGATGCAATACACTTTTCCCAACAAGTTACAAGTACATTTATTCCAGTTTTGTAGAAGTCTGAGTTTCTGGTTCAAAGAAACTCCTCGAAGGCATTTTTGACAGCAGCTTCATTATTAAATCGTTTTCCTGTCAAAAAGTAATCCAAATGTTTAAAGAAATGGTAATCTGTTGGTGAGAGGTTTGGTGAATATGAAGGGTAAGGAAGAGTCTCATAGCACAACTCGTTTAATTTTTGGACCGTTGTTTTCGATACATGAGGTAGAGCGTTATCATGAAGCAGTATCACTCCATCCCTGTTGACAAGCCTAGGTCGTTGGACTATCAATTTCTGATGCATTTCATCCAGTTGAGCACAGTATTTCTCAGCATTGATGGTTTCGCCAGGTTGCAGGAACGAATAGTGGATAACTCCAGCTACAGACCACCAAACAGTTACCATTATTTTCTTAGGATGAAGGCTTGGTTTCGACATGTGTCTTGGCGCTTCATCGGCATCTAGCCATTGGGCCGGTCGGCGACGATTATCGTATGAAATCCACTTTTCATCGCAGGTCACAATTCGGTGCAAGAATGGTTCCTTTTTGTTGCAGGAGAGAAGAGAACTTGAAATCTGCATTCGACACGTCATATTTTGCTCGGTAAGATCATGCGTAATCCATTTGTCAAGCTTTTTCACTTTTCCAAGTTGTTGCAAGTGGCGGCAAACTGTCGAATTGTGAACGCCTAATTTCTCGGCAAGATCCCTTATGGTTTGGCGGGGGTCAGACTCCACTTATGCACGCAGCTCGTCGTTATCGATCGATGGTCCTGGGTGTCCACGTGGCTTATTTTCAAGGTCCATATCTCCGGATCGAAATTTTTCGAACCACCGCCGAGTGGTTTGTTCGCTAACTGTATCAGGCCCAAATGTGCTGTTGATATTTTTCGTTGCTTCCGTTGCGTTGTGCTCTAATTTAAATTCGTATAGTAAAAGTAGCCGTTTTTGATTCACTTCTATGTTCACTTTCTCTTTTTGTTTTTACGATCACTATGAAGTGCAAAACAGAAATGACTCCATAAACCAAGGTAGCAGTATTTATACTTAAATATGTCAAATCATTTGCGCCGCCTTATGCCAACATAATACACTAAAATTGCAGCTAACTTTATGACATTGCTAAATCGGCCATTTCATCTGCAGCAACCTAATAGCTTATTCTCCAGACTTGGCTTTATCTAATTATCATCTATTTGCATCAATGGGATACGCTCTCGCTGAACAACGCTTCAATTTGTATGAAAATGTACGAAAATGGCTCGATAACTGGTTAGCTTTATAAAAAGAACTTTTTTTTTTGGTAGCATTCATAAACTGTCGGAGGAAAAATGTATACATAGAAATGGAGATTATTTTGACTAAAATATTTTTTATTATTTTAGAACAACAGATGTATAATTTTTACAAAAAAATGCCGGTTTCATACTTATACACATAATAACTTGGTATTGTTAAATCACAAAAAATATAGAATATAAAATCGTATTAAGTTCTGATTGCATCAAAATGACAGTTTGTGATCATAAAATAATTTAATAGAGTCAATGTATCATGCATGATCAAATTGAATAACTCTCTTGATTTTTAACGAATTTATTTAATACTGGGTATGAATGGTTTTTAGGGTCGCTGAACACGAAACTGAGGTATTTACAAAATTGAAAATTGGGGCATAAGCTTTCCAAAATCAAATAATTCATGGATGGCTAAATTCAATATTGCAGACTATAATAAATTGATTAGGAATTCAAAACTAATAATATACCTCCGTAATTATGGTGACTTATCCACGACCTCAGAGTGTACCAGCAAGGAGGTAACGATAGGGTTTCAAACACCACTTTTTTTATTTTTTACATTTTTATTCAGTTATTTTATTTGTTTATACTTTTTATTTTATTGTTTATTTTTTTTTTGTAAGAAAATGTTCTTTGTTTATTTAAATTTTGCGAAGTATGATAATTTTTTAAACAAAGAGTTACACATAATAAATGTTTTTGCAACTGTCGCATATTGTAGTTACCCACTGAGTTCTTTTCTTTTTCTAGCATAAAGCACATCGTTTTCACAAAGGTTTGTCATTTGCTAAAATCTTATTTTATTATACCTAGAAGAGGTAACTTATAGGTTGACGTGTACGTGCGTACATAGTCTCGACTCTTTCCTAACCCCTCTCTCGCCATTCTTACTACCTCCCGCCTACGGGAGATGGCGCACACACAGTCGGACGACTGCTGCCGCTGCATGGGAGATATTCTCCCTCTCCACCAACACGCTACCTCTCGCGACCGGGAGAGGCGCTCTCCCGTAAGGCCTCAGCTCAGACCTGCTTCTCGAGCTCGACACTTACGCTTCGGCGACTGCGTTAAGTAGTAGCCTCCTGAGAGCGATCTTGCGCCTGCCGCATACCCCCTCTAGGTCGATGCGAACTTAGCGCCTCGCGCTGCCCCGCAGACCTATTAGACGTTTGTCTAATTCCTCCACGTCCTCTCCTCGTATTTCGGCGATCGCCGCGAATACCTCCGGCTCACGAGCGATCTTGCGCCTGGCGCATTCACGCTCTGCGGTAAGCAATCTCTGCGCCTGGTGCTGTACGCTAACCGTGGTCGAACGCAAGTTTGACGAGCTATTTCCCTCCAACGGTCAGGGCGTCCTGAGCAGCTAGGTTCGGGCTAGCAATTCGCGTTCACACGCTAAGCGCTGTAGTCCCGGAGATTAGCGAAAACCGCGCCTGGCGCGAACCGCTGATCTCGTCCCGCCGGGACTCTCACGAGGCTCTAATGACTCTTTTTCGTTATCTATTCTCTATCGCACCTTATCGCTTTTCTTTTCTCATTCACTTGCTCTCTTTCACACACTATTATATACTCACACATATCCACGCACACTCGCACATCTCGCAGACATACACAGCAGATGCGACATAAATCTGACTCTTTTTGTTGTGTCCATTCATTTCTTTTTTCCGAATATTCTTTTTTTTTCACCTCCCTGTCCTCCTACCAGACGGCTTTGACAGAGCTCTGCACTTGAGCTCAAGTCAAGGTCTCACCGGACCATCATTAGTTGAACCAATATTTTTTTTTGCATAATTATTATTTTGCATAATAATCATTTATTAATTGTTTAGCCAATTATATGCGGAAATCTAAACTTTTTATTTCACTGTCATCATGAATGATGAGATAAACAATACATGCATTGAATATTGTCATACCAAATAAATGAAAGAAAGTCTTAATATACCATTTATTTTATTTTGTTATTACTTCATAGGCCGTTGTACATTAATCAGATCTTTCAACACCACCCATATTTTTATTATACTCTAATGCCACATTCGGTTTCATTTTATGTTCTTTTGAGTATTTTTTATTTTTTCAGTTACAATTATTTCGGGTGAATGCATGGTTGAAAGCATAGTTACCATTTCTTTATCTTTCCATGCCATAAAAGTCATTTGCAAGCCACTAAATGTTTTCATCGCATTTTATTTTTTCATATTCTTCATATTTATTTTTGGAACATATTGTCGGTTTATTCGAACAGTTCCAAAAACATTAGTCCTTTCATCATGTAATTTTAAGAAAAGATTTGGTTAACTATATCAATTATCTACGAATAAGAAACGACCTTGTTGCCCAAGATCACCGAGCATTTTAATAACTACATCCTCTGATACTCCATAACGTGATTTATCATTATTTGTATTTTTTCCGGTATAGATTTTGAAATTATTTATATACCCACTATTTGAATTATAGGTTTCATAAATTTTTAATCCAAAATGAACTCTTTTATTTCGATTGAATTGTTTAAAACTCAACCTACCTTTCCATTTTATCAAAGACTCATCAATTAAAAATTCTTTACCAGGTCTATAAATATTTTGAAAACGATTTACAAAATATTCCATTGTTAGCCTTATTTTCGATAGTTTATCTGTTTCATTGGTTTCTTTTGCAAAATGTAAGAGATAATATACACTCAAATCTTTTAAGAGGCATAATTTTTGTAAAAATCGGTGTTTTAATCAATGAGTCTTTTGACCAAGACATTCAAACTTGTAGTTTTTTTGTGATGCCCATAAGTATGACAAGTGCTAGAAAAGTATTTAGTTCATCTATGGATATTTCATCGCATTGATACAAATGTGAGTTTTTCTACAACTTCTTGGCCTTATTCAAATCTGTTTCTTTTCTTAGAAGTAATTACTTTAACAAGCAATCATATCAATGAATTTTTCTGAAACCAATGCTTTGAAAATATCTATAACATAACTATTATTATCAAGTCCACAATCATTTTGTAGACCACTATTATTATCAATAGAAAGATGATTTCTTGAAACAAAATCAGCATTTTCAACAAAATTTAAGTTTTTCTTTATTCTACCTAATCTAATACTTAAAGGAATGCCGTCATCATCATCCTCCAAGTAATTATTCTCAGGAACGCCGTTAGATTTTACAAAGGTGCTTGATGGAGAATCTTTTTCATGGTCATCGCTAACTTCATCTGCTAAAAATTCATTATCAGCACTTCTTTTGATCAATTGAGTTCGGAAGAAGTTGATGATGGAAATAGTAAACATTTATTAAGTCACACTTTTTAAAAAATTAGATGAGTAATATTCCAATAAAATAGAAATATTAGGTTCAATTTCTGGCTGCAACACATTTTACCTTATAAATCTTGCTGTTGTAATTTACTTGTGAGAGGTGTTTATCTACCTGGTAGTGACTTTTAGTACTAAATCGAAACATACACATAAAAAAACTCAACCCCCTATTTTATTCTCATTATAAAAATTTGATTGATCAGAAATTGGAAGAAATTAATAAACTGAAATATTTAAAAGTTGCAAGTGTAGGATTGAGAAAAATACTGTTAAAATTCAATGAAAGCCCAAAAATTCCCAGTAAAAAGAAAGTGGTAAAAAATTGAAAAAACTAATATATTCACCACGAACATTTATTTATAACCCTTAAAAATAAACGTTAGGGGTGGTGTCGTTAAACAAATAATGACTGAAATTTAATAAAAGATTTAATAAGCTACTACAAAGAAAAATTTGATTCAATTTGGTAAGAAATAAAAAAAAAAATTGAAAATTCACCTCCAATTCGCCCTATTTCCAAGGGATTAGGGGCGGCGATTAAAAAAAATTAACTATCGGAATCGATTCAGCGACCTAAAAAATTAGAAAGTATTTTATTAATTTTTTTAATGTGTTGACCCTACCGCATATAATATGAAAAGTAAAAAAAGCTATGCCGTTCAAAAGGTTAAAGAACTTTGACTGCAGACGGTTCAATAATTAATTAATTTTAACAACTTAGATGTTATTTTTAGTGAAGAGAATATTCTTTGAAATAATCAGAACGTTATTAGCTTTTATAAATACCAAATCTTTTAACATAAAGCAATATAAAAATTCTGAAGACAATGATACCAAGTAGGCCAAGCTATCACTTAAGCGTAGGGCGCAATAAGCATGAAAATAGTAAATAATGTTACGCGAATTAAGATAATAAAATTGTGTCAGAATTCTCGATTAAAATGGGTTCAGCAAACATACAGAAAACTTGAATTTCGTTTTAACGTTTTAAAAATTTTTTCATAAACTAAGTTTAACATTGAAGTTAAATATTCTAACTTATAGGATTTTAGCATTTTTTTTTTTTTTTTTTTTACAATATGCGCCAATACATTTTGGAGGCAGCAAATAGATTCTTATTCAATTATTCTATCAATTACAAAAATTTAATAATAATTGTTAAGCCGTTAACGAAACTAAAAATAATAATGAAATATAATTATAAATTATTATATGCATAAGTAAAATAATTGTACCTGGAATTGCAGTTGACGTATTTTGGACTGAAGTTTGTTTAAGCTTTAAGTTAAGTTCTTCTATTTTTTTTTGGTACTCTTGTTCAGCTATTCGAGAAGCAGTTAGTTCAGTTTGAATTTGTTCAGAAAGAATTTTTTCTTCAGCAAGACGTTCTTCACATGTTTTGATTTGACGTTCTAAATGCATGGACATTTCACGAAATCTATCTTGTTCTTCTTGAAGACGCCTTCTTAGTGCTGCGCATTCACGAGTAGCATCATCTAAACGCTGTTCAGTGCGAAGTTGCCCTTCTGCTTGAACTCTTTCCAAACTTGCTTTTATTGATTCCATATCTGCTTTTAATAAAGCATGCGTTTTCCACTCGCGTTGCAAAACTTCTCGTTCTTTTAAAAGACGACCTTCTGAATCACGTAATAATTGTCTTTCTTGTCTTAAATTTTCTAATTGCACTTCAGCTTTAGATAATCGACTTTGTGCGGCGAGAACTTCGTCTTTTAATATCATTAAGCTTTGTTCATGTTTTCCTATTTAACATGCTTATTAAAAACTGGAATTAACTTTATAAAAATAACAAACGTTAAAAACTTACCAATAGTTGTATTATAGTTGGCACACTTTTCTTCTAAAATTTTAATTTGTGACTTATAAGTTGAGATATTTCCTTGTAAAAGGCAAAAACGTTCATTTGCTGAATCTAACTGAGCTTTTAACAAACAACACCGAGAAGAATTCTTTTCAGCATCTTTACGAAGCCTTTCAATTTCATCATTTAGCATTTTCTCATGTGTTGCTCTTTCATTTTTATACATTTCAAAATCAGTGTTAATTTGCTTGTTGCGATTTTCACAATCTTGAAATTGTTTATACCATTTATTCGTTAAATTGCCTTGATCGACATGTTTATCTACTTCTTTTAATATTAATAGACTTTCTAATTGATTGTTTTGTTTATTTAAGGATTGTGATTCAGTAGTCTCTAAATTTTTTGTAATAGAAATTTGATTAATATATTGTTGGTACATATTTTTATACATATCGCGTTGTTTTATAATCCCATCAAGCATTTTTGTTTGTCTATCTTGAGCTGCTTGCATTTCTGATAATTGCTCCATATATCTGTAATTATAATAGTAATAATAAACAATAGAAAACAAAAAAAATTATAATAATAATAATAATTATAATAATAATAATAACAACAACAATAATAATAATATAAATAATATTAATAATAATAATAATAATAATAATAATAATAATAATAATAATAATAATAATGGAAAGCTGGCTGTGGGTGGTGAAAAACCCTGCCCACGGCAAATGTCGTCCTTCAAGGTCCAAGTACTGCTTTCTGAGCGACGGTCTCGTCGCGTCGATGCTCTTACAGCAGCGAAAAATCAAGAAGGGCTAATAAAAGTCTCCGGCTCATGAATGATGCATGGAATAGTGGTAACATGCTAACATATCCAACCACCACATCACTAACACAACTACGAGTGCTCAAGTCTGCACGGTTGGGATCCGGTAGGACGTGGATCGGGGCGCCTCTTAAATCAGGCAACATACCGCGTGTTGCTGGGGGTCCTGTAAACGGATATCCCTCGGCGGTTCATAGACTACTGGGTCAAGGCATGATGTAGACAAATGTGCACTATGCAGTACTCACCGGGTGGTGATTTAGAAAGCGTTCAAAAAGGGGTTTCCCTCAAAGTTACGTGCCCTTCCAATCTGGTGGGTACATATGTAAAACCAGTGAGGCACTGCTGGACCGCCAAAAGTTGGGGGAGGGGGTCGGACCCAGCCTAGCCAGCATGGGAGGCTGCCCCACGCAATGATAGAGCGTCACGCTAAATCTCATCCTCCGTAGTAGTCTCGATTGGCATTCGGATGGGTCCTTGCTGTGAAGGGTGGGGAGGGGGGGGGGTGAGGGAACTTATTGAGGCCATCGGACTGTAAAAGGACTCAGTTCTCGGAGAAATTCAGGACGGTTCGCTGTATTCACCACTCGTTGAGCCTTCTGACCATCACAGTACGAGATGTGTTCTGAAAACGAGAATTTTCGTTTTTGAAAAAAATATTTATTTGTTCGTCTACATTAATGTTGTCGCCTTCAAAGTAGTTTTCATTAGTGTTATGCACTTGTGCCAGCGCTTCTTCCAATCATCGAAACACTTCTGAAACTCGATCTTTGGGATAGCTGTTAGCTCTTCCAGCGATGCGCTTTTAATGTCATCTATGCTTGTGAAACGACGGCCCCTTAAGGTTCTCTTTATTTTTGGAAAAAGTAAAAAGTCACACGGAGCCATGTCTGGTGAATATGAAGGCTGGGACATGATTACAGTATTGTTTTTGGCTAAAAATTCACGAACAAGCAATAAAGTGTGAACAGGTGCATTATCGTCGTGCAAAAGCCATAAATTGTTTCGCCACAAATCGTTTTCGTTGTTTTTTTCGGATTGCTTCACGCAAACAGCGTTGAACTTGTAGGTAGTACTTCTTATTGACCGTTTGACCTCGTAGTAAGAATACATGATGCACTATGCCATTAAAATCGAAGAACACAGTGAGCATAACCTTAACGTTCGACCGCACTTGCCGAGCCTTTTTCGGTCTTGCCGATCTAGAATGCCTCCACTGGGACGATTGAGCCTTAGTTTCGACGTCATATCCCTAAACCCATGTTTCGTCACCTGTTATAACACGTTTCAGCAATTCTGAATCGTTGTTGATTTCATTTAGTGAATCCTGAGCAATTTCCATTCGCCACTGTTTTTGTTCAAAATTCAACGCTTTTGAAACAAATTTTGGTGCATCGCGTTTCATACCCAAAACATTCGAAAAAATTTCATGGCATGAGCCAATCGATATGCCAACATTATCAGCAATTTCTTTGATTGTGATTCGGCGATTGTTCAAAACTACTTCTTCAACTTGTTCCACTTTTTCATCAGTTGTTGATGTGTTGGGGCGTCCGGGGCGTTCATCATCTTCAACATCTTCACGGCCATCTTGGAAACGCTTATACCAATCGTAAACTCTTGTTACTCATAGCAGACTCATTATAGGCCTTTTTTAACATTTCACACACTTACACTTTATTTCATTTTTTACGCAAAATTTGATACAAACTCTTTGATCCATTATTTTTAACAAATGGAAATTGCCGAGCTCATAAAAACGCGTCTAACCTTAGCGGCTGCCATTGACAAAGTAAACAATAAATACAGGTAAAAACTGTATCATACTTCAGGGGTATGTGTACCAACATAATAAAAAAAACAATTTTGACAATCGGACTCTCCAAACCCGCGAAATTAAAAAATTCCCGTTATTTTCAAAACACACCTCGTATATACACTAATTACACAACAAACAAAAAAAAATAAAAACAATGGACAACACAAAAAATATAGAAGGCTCGACAGTGCCGCCTGCGACGAATATGGACTCAGGGGAGTCCAGGGTGCAGCCCAGCACCCCTGCCGCAGCAGTAGCTAACGTGGCTGTTGCAGAGGTTCAAGCTACAGGACAGACAAAGACAGACGAAACGTGCCTCCAGCTGGCTATTCGAACTCAACTTGTATAAATACAGACTGCTCTGATAGCCATTGAGGCGCAGTCTAAAAGACAACGTAACGTAGGGGAACCCATTGAGACCGGTATGGCTGTTATACGAAAGGCTGTTGAGCGCACGCAAAAGGAATGTGACCGCCTTCACCTCCCCTCGGGCACCACGGCGAAGAGTGACCCAACTGCAACAGCTATGAAACGAAAATGAGTGGCAACGGGACTCAGCCCTGAATAGTCGGCTGCTTACCAAAACGTGGCAAACGACGGGCGCTGGAAGAAAGTTGTATTCAGAAAGACGTTGACGGAAACGAAGAAGGAGCCGAAACGAGTGGAATCGGCTCCATTAAAGAAAACCGCGAGGAAAAATGGCGCAATAAGGACAGATAAGGCAGTGCGCGCACCAACGCAATGCTTACTAAGCCGAGCGACGGGGTATCGTATGCGGACGCGCTAAAACGACTTAAGTCGGGAGTCATCCCTGAATTTGCCAAAGTGCAGATTTAAAATTGTCGAAAGACAAAAGATAGTGGGCTTCTCCTCAGACTTAGGAGCGGCGTGACAGGAAGACGAGACTTCCAGGAGAAGCTCAGACAGACCCTGGGAGGGGACGGTATGGTCAAGGACCTTACTCCAGCCATCTGGCTGAAAATTCTGGACATCGACAGCGTGACGAACGTTACCAACATAACGGACGCACTGCGACGTGAGACGGGCGACGACAAGGAACCAAAGCCGCACATCTTCGGTCCCAACAAGCAGAACATCTGCTTAGCTTTCTTCGAGGTTGAGGAGGGTGCGGCCCAAACCCTCTTCCGAAAAGGACGAATCAAAATCGCATGGAGCAACTGCCGCGTCAGACGTAGAGTAACAGTACCTAGATGCTACCAGTAGCTAGGATACGGACACACACGTGAAGAGTGCGAAGGGTCCGATAGGAAGCGATGCTTCTGGTTCCGTGGGCAACGCGACCATGACAGCAAGACGTGCCGAACACAAGACAAGAACTGCTTTCTATGCTCTGTGACAGAGCATAAGGAAGTCGCGCATAGCTCGGGTTCCAGGGCGTGTGGGGTTTTTCGGAACGCGCTTAAAAACCTCAAGAAAAAGTTCATAGCATGACGGGGGTCCTACAGGAAAACCTACATTAGTGCCAGGCAGCCCGGCTGCTATTAGTGCAGATTGCGACGGAACGTAACGCAAACGTACTGATACTGAGCGAGCAGTACCAGGACCTACGCACTACTGACGGGTGGTTCTCGAATGCCTCGGGCACTTCGCCTATCCGGGTAAGGGACGCGATAGGCCGTCGGGTACAAGCTTCGTCGTATGGAAAGGACTTCGTCTGGGTTAGGGTCGGCACTATCATCAACATCGATAGTTTTCAGTTCTACCTGTCCCCAAACATCGCGGCGAGGGCTTTAGAGAAAAAGATAGGTACACTGGACGACGCCCTAAGAGATCTTTCGGGTGATCTAATCGTTGTAGGCGACATTAACTCCTGAGCCACCGAGTGGGGTATAGCGGCAATGGACAAATGGGATAGACTGCTGCTGGATATGACCGCTAGGCTTGAAAAGGTAGTAGCCAACACCGGACGTACGCCGACATACCTTAGACGGAGGTTTGGGTACTCGATACCAGACGTAACGATGACGTCGGACAGTATTTCTTCGCGGATAAGTTGGTGGCGGGTGATCAGGGATTTCACGGCCGGCGATCACAAATACATCGTCTTTAAAGTGTTGAGTAGTACCTCGACGCTACGAAACATTCAAAGAGAGGGGGGGTTCTACGACCAAAAAGGTTCAATCTCGCGAAACAAAACCATGACCGTCTTAGGAAAGCGCTGTTGGAAGCAGTAGCGCCTCCCAAGGCCGTTCTAGAACACCTTACAAAAGGCACGGTCACAAGGATTGACTAGATAGTAGAGAAAACCATAACACTGATAACGCACAGGGCAAGGTTTTTATGCCTCGCAAACGAAACGCACCGGACAGAAGAGCTATGTACTGGTGGTCAGACAAAATCCGTCTCATCCGGAGAGACTACATCATGTGCGGTAGACGATCATATCGCGCGGGTAGAAGAGGAAACCCTATCGTCGACGAATTGAAGGTCACGTATAAGATGGCACGGAAGCGACTGACGCACGCTATCTAGGACAGCAAGAAACGGTGTTGGCGGAGACTGTGCGAGGACGTGTAGGGGGACCCCTGGGGACTGGGTTACAAAATCGTAACCCAAAAACTGGATAGTTTTGGTCCACCCGAGCGAAAAGACAAAACCACCATGGATGCGATAGTGGGTGGTCTCTTCCCGACCTATCCGGTGACGCTGGAGCCCTCAGACTATCGTGACCTAGCAGTCCCGGAATTCAGTAAGGTGGAGCTACTCCGAGCTATGTCCTTGCTGAAAACCGGAAAAGCACCTGGACCGGACTGTATCCCGGTGGAGATTCTCCGGCAGATCTCCATTGTACATCCGAGACTACTCTTGGACATGTACAGTCTGTCAAGTAAGAGCGTGGTCGATTTCACCGACAGGTAATAAAAGATTTCGCTCTAATTCTTTTGCAAGCTGATAGGAAAAAGCTTTGTCCTTGATGCATTGTCAACAAAGATTCAGTTGTCGTTGATCTTTTAAGAGAGAATCACGTTAAACGCCATGAGTGTTAAGTACGCGTCGCGCTACAAGGCTGTGTTCCTTTGCACCCACCCGAAAGGTCCCAAAATGTCGCAATCAGCGGCTGTTAAATATATGAGAAAGTCGAAGGCATTTGTACAGAAGTGGATACAGCGATATGAAGTGGCTAAAAATGTCGATGATTTACCAGAACGTGGCTCGATAGGAAAAGTAAACAAAAAAGATGAAAAAAGAATAGTGAATCTGTTTTTGCGGAATCCTGCTTTAACACTGCGGCAAGGACAAGCAAAATTAATGGCAAAAGGTTTAGATATATCCTACGAAACTATCCGAACCCATCTTCGTACTCATTATCTGAAATGGCGCAACATAATGAAGAAGCCTCTGTTGACTGAAAAACATGTGACAAAGCGACTCGCTTGGGCGCATGAGAATATTGATAGAGATTTTGAAAATGTCATTTTTACTGATGAATGTTCTATATGGGCACGTTCTGTCCTCACGCGAGCTTGGTCAACTTCCACCAATAGGCTTGTTCAGCGGACCGTAAAACATGGAATAAAGGTGCATCTTTGGGGCTGCTTCTCAAAGCAGGGATTCGGCACTTTGCACCTCTTTACTGACAACCTAAATGCCGAGAAAATGATAAAAATCTACAAAAAGGCTTTACTGCCATCTGCCAAACGATGGTTCATCACAAAAAATAAAGATTGGATTCTGCAGGAGGACAACGATCCTAAACACCGCAGCAAGCTCTGTACTCAGTGGAAGACTCAATCTAGCATCGTTACATTGGATTGGCCGTCGCAGTCGCCCGATGCAGACCCCATTGAAAATGTGTAGGCATATATTGAACGGAAGCTTCGTGGAAAACGCACATACACTTTGGAGCAGTTGTCTTACGAAATTCGTCGGATCTGGAGATCCTTGCCACTAGAATACGCCGTCAAATTTGTAGAAAGCATGCCTCGGAGATGCCAGGCAATTATCGACGCCGGTGGTGACTGGACACATTATTGACCAAATCGCATCATTGTTTGTAATGTGTACAATGTATATATAAATATGAAAGCTTCATCAAATAAATTTTTTTATAAATTAGCACGACCACGCTCTTACTTGACAGACTGTACAATGCGAGCCAACGGACTGGGAGGTTTGCAGCGCGATGGAAGACAGCTCGATTGGTCTTCTTGTATAAGGGCGAAGGAGAACTCGAGATACCGTCGTCCTATAGGTCCCCGAGTCTTCTCGACTCAGCGGACAAACTTTACGAGGCGTTGCTAAAACCGCGAATAACGACTGCGTTAACAGCCGCCGGAGGGCTGATCGATATTCAACATGCCTTTCGAAAGGGCACCTCGACGATAGGCGCGATAAGAGAAGTGACTGAATCCTTCCTACGGACAAGGCGGATCTGCTACGGCGCGAGACCACTAGTACTGCTCGCGACCTTAGATGCAAAGAACGCTTTTAATTCCGCCAGGTGGGGATATATCTAAGAGGCTCTGCGTGTTTTTAGGATATCCCCCGACCTGTTGCCGGTGGCGCGAAATTACTTAAAAGACCGACAAATTACTTACGAGACTACGGAAGGACAGTCAAGTAGGCCAATTACTGCGGGCGTCGCGCAGGGATCAATACTAGGACCTGACTTCTGGAACGCAGTTTACGACGGCCTGCTGAAGTTGGAAATACCAGAGAGCGCCTCACTCATCGACTACGCCGACGACGTGGCAGTAGTGATCGTTTAGCGCTCTCCCGCCTTATGGCAAACACTTATGGACTGAGACAGGAGAAAAGACGTCTGCTTATGGCCACCACCTACTCGATCTTATTATACGGGGCGGAAGTTTGAGCTGATGCGCACAAGGTGAATAAATACCGCAAGCGACTGACAAACGTGTTGGGAGTGTGAATAAGTTCTCGCCGTTTCACCGTCAGATGGTGGTACACAAATTTTGTGTGTATAATTCAAGATTATGATGCATCTATATTGAAGTTCTATAACCTATGTTTAAAATCAGCGCATGTCTTTCCATTAACCTATAAAGAACATTTTCTTTTTGTAGCGTAAAACATGTCAAATTTCGTGCCAAATAAACCGTTTTTGCGGGGAATTTTACTGCACAATTTTATTCAGAAGAAATCTGCAGCTGAAGCGCACACAGTTCTTGTAGAAACCTATGGTGATCATACTCTGTCGGAAAGAACATGCAGAGATTGGTTTAACCCTTTACCGCCCAAAGTCTGTCTCCACCAAGGTAAACTTTAGCCCCTTCAAAATATGACTAATTTATCTATTTTTTTTCTGAAAAGTACATTACCCACTATTTCCGGGTGAGCTTTTTCGGAATCTGCTATCAGAAATTCAAAAAAATGCACTTAAATACTATTTCTTTTATTTAACTTAAAAAATGATAATTTTTGACCTCTTTTTTTTTTATAAATTTTATATTTTCTATGAACTTTAATATCTTCAAATGAAAACAATTTACATCGTGAGTGATCTTAATCTCTTTCCTTTCTGATGCGACTTTCCGTTTTCAAAAAGCTGTAACGGCAGCTTCAAAATGGCCGTTTAAACAATGCAGTGTAAAATAAAGCTTTGACAATTATTTTCGAGAACAGGATCAACTTAATAAAAAAATAGTAAAGAACAAAAAGCACTTAGAATTAATCAAAAAATACGTGTGAATTTTTTCAAAATTTTTTGAGACGTTTTTGAATTTTTGGACTTAGCCACTTTTCGAAGAATCCCAAAAATGTCTCATAAAATTCTAAAAAAAGTCGCACATATTCTTTAATCAATTCTAAGCATTTTTGCGGTAGTAAAATTTTTTTGAAATATTGATTTTTTTTGAGTAAAGAGACTACAAAATCAGTTGACGACGTTACGCATATGTGGCTCATACAGTTACGCTTATATTGCTTTTCCGCCCCTCATAACTAAATTTTAACAAAATAAAATATCTATTTCTTGTTTCAATTCTGAAACTATTCGTTTTCGAGCATTTCGAATATACTACTATATCCATAGTACATATTATTTTATTTACTTCCAAGTAATCATAACTATAAGAATTTGCAAAAATCATAAAGTTATAATTTTTTGTTTATCCTTATCACTATGCCTTAAGGGGGGAAGTCCATGCAGAAGCCCCAAAATCGGTCATTTTTTGCTAATATTTTTAACCATGATAAAATAATTTTATTGTTTTTAAATTTTAACACAACTCTAATGAATCTTTTTAGAACACAAGAATGATTTTTTTTTTTTTTTTTCAATTTAAAATGGTGGCTCGGTATGATTTGTTATCTGCTGCCTCCGACGCGAGGTCCCAAACTGCTCCAGTTGTCACTCATTAACCGTTGATCTAAAACACAAAAATAAAAGTTGTTTTTTTTTAGGACATATAAACGGAAAGGATGAACCTATAAAATAAAAAAAAAAGTATAAAATTAAATATAAAATAAACCTTTAAAAAAAAGTCAGAATTTAGGGCTTTTTTCTGACATTTTTGACCCCAAAAAAATATTTTATCAACGCGGAATATCTGAAATTTTAGGTTTATCCTTCCGATATTAATGTAAAGAAAGGCCTCGAAAAATTTCAGCCAAATCGGTCAATAACTTTTTGAGTTACAACACGAGCAGTTTTGAAAAATATAGTTTCGAGATAATCGCATTTAAAGTTGAAGTACAGGAAAATGGCCAGTTTTAATTACTTACCGATTAATCGGCAATATCAGGTCCATACAACAGTCCTTCCTCCTTCTCGGAAAGCTGATTTTCTTCCATTTGTTGTTGCCTGCGAGCTGTACAAGCATCTTTGGTTTCTGAAAGGCTCTTACGATTCTGTCGGGTTATTCGCGCCTCGTCTGTATTATAAGCAAATACTTTAGCATAAGTGCCAATAGTCAAATTCAGAAGGTTTATTATTCTTAATACTGAACTAAAACCTTCATTAAATATCCCAGCAGCAATGTATGCCGAGATTTCAACTACTTTTAGTCCAGAATGCAGATATTTATCGTATATTTTTTTATCACCACATGGACACGTGACAACAATTTTAAAACCAAGACCTCTAGAGCCATACTCACTGAATTTTATCTTCTGATTACAGACCGAGCACTTCACAATTTCAGACAAAGCTGTAAACACTGTAAAAAATTCAATTATTCTGTACCCGTGCAAAGGATTAGTTATAATATCTTCACTATCACGCGTATACAATTTTTTTCCACTGGCACTGTCATTATGGCTTGTACTGGCTTCAAATTTTTCACCTTCTTTATCGGTAAACTGATTGCCCAGATATTTTCGTTTTCTGGAATTATTTCGTGCAATATTGCCCCGCGTACCTTTTTTATAATTCGGCATTTTTACGTTCCGAAATCAACTGAACACGATGAATTCTCCGGCTAAACTACCTATATTTCTCGACTAACCTTTATTCGTATAGCAATATTACACGTGTACAGGAACGTAAATATAGATATATATACTTACATATATACTATAATATAAAGTATTATTTCCGGGTATGGGACAAAAGAAGTTTTTCAAGTTATTATAATGGAGAGAGCCCTTTTGTCTGAAGCGCTCCGACTACCTGGCTCGCTACTTTACAATACGTACTCCGGCCCGCTCCATTATATTAGCTGTCACTCCGTAAATATTCGAGATTTTTTTTTTTTTCGTCTCGTCAGTAAGCGCTCAACATAGTATATTTTTAGATTATCGAAAAAAAAAAAAATCGATTTTTTGAGAATTCTATATGGACTTCCCCCCTTAAAGAAAGTCGAATTTTGTCTCTGTTAGAAGAAGTTAAAGGCAAAAGTATTCAGCCAAAATCACAGAAGACGATTATTATGTTGTAATACCTAATGCTGATGATTCGGGTGAATCGGACATTTTGTGGTCTCTGTACTCAAAAAGAATCAATTTATCGAAAAATTTATTTTATTCAAAAATGCTTAGAATCTATTAAAGAATACGTGTGAATTTTTTTAGAATTTTTTGAAACATTTTTGGGATTTTTTGAAAAGTGGCCAAGTCCAAAAATTCAAAAACGTCTCAAAAAATTTTGAAAAAATTCACACGCATTTTTTGGTTAATTTTAAGTACTTCTTGTTCTGTAATATTTTTTCGTTCAGTTGATCCTGTTCTCGTAAATGACTGTCGAAGTTTTATTCAACACTGTATTGCTTAAACGGCTATTTTGAAACGGCCGTTACAGCTTTTTGAAAACGGAAAGTTGCATCAGAAAGGCAAGAGAATAAGCTCACTCACGATGTAAATTGTTTTCATTTAAATATATTACAATTCATAGAAAATATAAAATGTATAAGAAAAAGGTCAAAAATTGTCATTTTTTGAGTTAAATAAAAAAAATAATATTTAAGTGCATTTTTTTTTTGAATTTCTGATAGCAGATTTTGAAAAAGCACATCCGAAAATAGTGGGTAAGGTACTTCTTAGAAAAAAAAAATAGATGAATCAGTCATACAGTCTGTCAAGTAAGAGCGTGGTCGACTTTACCGACAGGTAATAGAAGATTTCGCTCTAATTCTTTTGCAAGCTGATAGAAAAAAGCTTTGTCCTTGATGCATTGTCAACAAAGATTCAGTTGTCGTTGATCTTTTAAGAGAGAATCACGTTAAACGCCATGAGTGCTAAGTACGCGTCGCGCTACGAGGCTGTGTTCCTTTGCATCCACCCGAAAGGTCCCAAAATGTCACAATCAGCGGCTGCTAAATATATGAGAAAGTCGAAGGCATTTGTACAGAAGTGGATACAGCGATATAAAGTGGCTAAAAATGTCGATGATTTACCAGAACGTGGCTCGATAGGAAAAGTGAACAAAAAAGATGAAAAAAGAATAGTGAATCTGTTTTCGCGGAATCCTGCTTTATCACTGCGGCAAGGACAAGCAAAATTAATGGCAAAAGGTTAAGATATATTCTACGAAACTATCCGAACCCATCTTCGTACTCATCATCTGAAATGGCGCAACACAATGAAGAAGCCTCTGTTGACTGAAAAACATGTGACAAAGCGACTTGCTTGAGCGCTTGAGAATATTGATAGAGATTTTGAAAATGTCATTTTTACTGATGGATGTTCTATTTGGGCACGTTCTGTCCTCACGCGAGCCTGGTCAACTTTCACCAACAGGCTTGTTTAGCGGACCGTAAAACATGGAATAAAGGTGCATCTTTGGGGCTGCTTCTCAAAGCAGGGATTCGGCACTTTGCACCTCTTTACTGACAACCTAAATGCCGAGAAAATGATAAAAATCTACAAAAAGGCCATGGCTTTACTGCCATCTGCCAAACGATGGTTCATCACAAAAAATGAAGATTGGATTCTGCAGGAGGACAACGATCCTAAACACCGCAGCAAGCTCTGTACTCAGTGGAAGACTCAATCTGGTATCGTTACATTGGATTGGCCGTCGCAGTCACCCGATGCAAACCCTATCGAAAATGTGTGGGCATATATTAAACGGAAGCTTCGTGGAAGACGCACATACACTTTGAAGCAGTTGTCTTACGAAATTCGTCGGATCTGGAGATCCTTGCCACTAGAATACGCCGTCAAATTAGTAGAAAGCATGCCTCGGAGATGCCAGGCAATTATCGACGCCGGTGGTGACTGGACACATTATTGACCGAATTGCATCATTGTTTGTAATGTGTACAATGTATATATAAATATGAAAGTTTCATCAAATAAATTTTTTTATAAATTAACACGACCACGCTCTTACTTGACAGACTGTATTTTGAAGGGGCTAAAGTTTACGTTCGCGGAGAGACTTTGGGCGGTAAAGGTTAACCGGTTTAAAAATTGTGATTTTGATGTTTAAGATAAAGAGCGCAGTGGTGCACCAAAAAAGTTTCAAGACGAAGAATTTGAAACATTACTTGCTGAAGATCTATGTCAGACGCAATTCAATATTGCAAAATCATTAGGAGTTGATCGAACAACAGTTTCGCAACGTCTGACAACATTAGAAATGATACAAAAGAAAGGATCTTGGGTACCGTACGAAATGAAGCCGAGAGACGTCGAACGGAGTCTTGTCACGAGTGAACAGCTGCTTCAACAACAAAAAAAAAAAAAGGTTTCTTACATTGTATTGTGACTGGTGATGGAAGTGGATATACTACAGTAAACCCAAGCGTAAAAATCGTGGGTTAAGCCCGGCGAAGCAGTAGCATCACCCAATCAAACCATCACAGGAGACCTCTATCGACGACAATTGATGCGTTCGAGCCGAGCATTGAAAGAAAAACGGCCGCTATATGAGCAAAGACACGATAAGGTGATTTTGCTGTATGATAATGCTCGGCCGCATGTCGTGTCGCCGGTCAAAACATACTTGGAAACGCTGAAATGGGAAGTTTTACCCCGCCTGCCGTACCCTCCAGACATTGCGCCTTCTGATTACTATTTATTTCGCTCGATGACTAACGGCCTGGCTGAGCAGCACTTTACTTCGTATGAAGAAACGAAAAAATGGATCGATTCGTAGATAGTCGCAGAAGAAGTGTCGTTTTTTCGACGTGGAATTCGAATGCTGCTAGAAAGATGGGGAAAAGTAATCTCTAGCGATGGGCGATACTTTAATTGAATTGTTTTTTTTTTTATTATTTTTTCTAAATGAAGGATTTATTTTTACAAAGAACGGCGAGAACTCATTTACACTTACACTCAAAGACAAGGGGCTTAACGAATCGCGTGTGCGTATAGGACGGTTCCAGCGGAGGCCGTTCTAGTGGTGGCGGGCGTAATACCAATTGATCTGCTCGCTAGGGAACGGAAACGGTCATACGAACGAAGTGCCAACGTAGGGTTTACAAACGCGGCTGCTGAGAAACGTGACAGGACAATGCGCGAATGGAACGACCGTTGGCTTACGGACACCACTGCAACGTGGACGAGACGCTTGTTAAGCTGCCTGGGATCGTGGACCAGACGAGGGTTTAAGGAGGTTAATTTTTACTTAAACCAATTTCTGACGGAGCACGATTACTCCAAACAGTATTTATTTTGGTGTGACAGGGTTAGGTCGCCAAAATGCAAATACTGCGGGTACGAGCGCGATGACGCTGAGCACACGTTTTATGTGTGCCGACGATGGACCACAGAAAGATTGTCACTTGAGATGAGAACGGGCAGTATCGCGCCCTAAAATATAGTGGCGAGGATGCTGCAAAACGAAGACAGTTGGACGTCGATAGCTACCTTCGTCGAGACTGTTCCAAGGGGTAAAAAGACGGACGGGTGCCTGAAATAATTGATGGTAAGTAGCATGAGTTGGTGAGAGAATGTGAACAAAAGGATTGTATGAAAAGAATACAAGACGAAGACAGGTTGCAACGTAACTTGAAACAGACTGAAGAATAGACAGAAGCTGCAGCGGCGAAGTAATACAAAATTAGTTCCACGCTGCAGGTTGGACAGAAGGTGGATATTCCATCCACGCATCGTATGTCTACGATTTTAAATCAGACATATGCTGGCGTATGGCAGGTTAGACGGTGCCCGGGATTGCCAATGCCCTCGCCTCGGATGTATCCGAAAAATCAAGTTCATCCGAGGCTAGAGCCGATGCGACTACGGAACCGGTCAGGCCGGTGAGGCCCTCTGCGTCTACAGGTAGACAAAGTGGTTCTTACTGATGGTCTGGTTTAGGCAGATTCCCCGTTTTTTACCACCACCACCAAAAAAAAAAAAAAAAAAAAAAAAAACATCAACAACGAAAACAATGACAACCTCACATACTCATTTGGAATAATAAAATTGTCTCAAACTGACTTGGCCACATTACAAAGAACAATTAAATCACACATGACCTATCACAGAAAACACCACCTCAGATCATGCATTCAACCATTCACGCTTCCGAGACGAGAAGGAGGACGAGGACTAATAAACATCCAAAACCTACATAATAACCTCATAACCAAAATCCAACATTACTCCCATACTAAAATAGAACACACACAATTACACAAATACATGACAAAAATAAACAATAACCTCACACTAATTAACTTCGACAATAGAATATGGATACCGATAACAACCACAAATCAAGAGAAGTTCAACATGTGGTCACAGAAGTCGCTGCATGGAAGACACTTAGCGGACGTCAGCCAAGAACACGTCGACAAGCAAGTGTCGACTGACTAGCTGAGTCAAGGAGAGCTCTTTCCTGAGACAGAGGCTTTTGTGGCCGCTATTTAAGACCAAGTAATACTACACAATTACCAAAAACATATCCGCTAACCCAACCTACAAACCGACCTCTGCAAACGATGCGATTAAACTACAAAAACAATCTATTATATCAGTGGAACCTGTACAGCTACAGCCAAAACCGACTAAAAGCACAAACATGACCAAGTAGCAGCAATAGTACACCAAAATCTGGCCCATTGATATCCATTCATTCAGAACAAGGTAGCCTATTACAAATACCAACCAAACAGGATGTTAGAAAACAATCAATACAGGATCTACTGGGATAGGACCATAGTGACAGATAGGACAATACACGATAATAGATCGGACATAATCCTACTAGACAAGAGCAACAAAACAGCATACCTCCTAGACATAGCAGTCTGCAACACACACAACCTCCTCACAACCTACACAGAAAAAACAGCTTAATACATAGACCTGACAACGGAAATAAAAAAAAAATGGAAATTAAGAATAGTCAAAACAGTACCAGTAGTCATCTCAACAACAGGAGTCATCCCCACTACTCTACAACCCAACCTAGACACCATTTGAATGTCCAAATTAAGCTGACAACTCGTACAAAAGAAAGCTGTCCTGCTCAACACTTGCCGTATTATCCGCGAATTTCATTTATCATCCACCAATTCATAATATTCATCATACAGTAACCTATGTAAAATATGTACCCCATAGGACTTATGTAAGATATGTACCCTTTAAGGCCCATGTAAAAATGTACCCTCTGCAACAATCGAACTTAATCCTTTGGTATATAAATACTCGGGATACGTGAATAATCCTAGAGTAAGCTGAGAAAAGCGATAAGTCGGTTATAATAATAATAATAATGATAATGATAATAATATTAGCAATAATAATAATGATGGTTTTGAAAGGTATACACGAACAAATTCTCAGTCACATACAAGAAATAAATTTCACAATCATAATTTATCAGAGGTATCTAATATAAGAGGTAGGAATATAACAAATGTATTATTGACGAACGCCGATATTACCGTTATAAGGACAGGTCTGGACGATATATCGACCATCCTTGGAATACAAAGTATTTGAGATTTTCTTCAGATAATATTATTCACAATGTACAAAAAAAAAAGTTGGAAATTCCTGGAAGTTTACTTGATCTTGTAAATGCTATTATAAGGTAAAATTATTTATTAATAAATGCTGCTTTAACCTGAAAATCAATATACCTATATATTCAGATGCATTGAGTTCGAAAGAAATAGTATTTTGTATTGCAAAACTCATCTTGTAGGAGAATCTAAGGTTGAAAATTGAAATTATCGTTAGTTACTATTAGTGGGTTAACTTGTATATAACAAAACTACAAAAATGACGATACGAATTTTTTTGCTTTTGACGTGGTCTTGATTTTGACAAAATTGGCTTGAGAAGTCATCATTTGAGAAATTCTTGAGCAAGAAGACTAATGTTGTTGAACTTAGCGCATCAATACACGTAAATATATCAAATTCGAAACTTAAATAAAAAAACAAAAAAAAGAAAATAATAATCTTCAAGGTCAAGGATGCCTCCAGGACGTCTGTTATTACTTTTTTACGTATTCAGCGCATCAAATTATGTAGGAAAACAGCCTCAAGTAGTTAGACGGAATTTCTTACATAGACCTTTACGTTCCAGACGGGTATGGTTGAAATATCGACAACTAGTTGAGTCAGGCACTGCGCGTGAAAAATTCATTGATATTATACATGTATTTTGTCTCAAATAAAAGATCGATTTCTTCGTATAAATCTTCTTTCTTAAAAGGTTAATGGTAGAATTTGAGATGGTTTCAATAACTAAATCAATACAAATGACAGATAAAGTTATAAAGTTAAATCTGATATTTTTGATGGAACGTCTTCATTACGTGAATACTTATTCCAATTTGAATTTATTTCAAAAACAAAGGGGCGGAATGATACAAATAAGTTAGTTGCTTTAGCCTCCAGCTTACGAGGAAAAGTAAGAGTAATTGTTAATAACATAGAAATAGATACAACTTATGGAGAAATTAAAACATCTGTTGAGTTCAAATTAGGTAAATTTTATACGACACAACCATACTAGATATAATTTACTAATCGAAAACAAAAATTTGGAGAAGACTATCCTCCTCTTGGATGTAATTTAGAAAGATCATGCTGATTGGCACATCCTGAGTGTTCGGTTGAAACACAAGATAAAATAGCAGAATCAAAATTTATTTAAGCATTATCCGATTTCAGTATTCATCAAACCTTACTAATCGAAGGAATAACTTTTTTAAAAAGAAGAAAATATAAAAGCTTCACAATTAGAAGATATCAAGAATAGTCATTTTTTAAAACAAGAAAAATAACAATATACAGGGTGCGCCATCTAGATAGGACCTATTTAAATGTTAAATAACTCCGCCATTTTTCAGCTGATTTTGACAAATCAGCCAGATTCTGAAACGTCAGTCATTGCCATTTTAGTCATGCATCGATTTACGCCAAAAAAGCGGGCTTAAATTGTAGCGCTGTTCATTGAAAACAATCGTTCAACTGTGAAAACTGTGCGTGCTTATCGTAAAAAATATGGGAGACATTCGGCGCCTTCCGCCAAGACAATTCGTACTTTGGCGAAAAATTTCTTTGAACACGAGTCTGTAGCTACTCGCCCGCGACCCATTCGACCGCGTCCGCGACGCTCCAATGAAGTTGTTGAAGCGGTTAGAGAGAGTGTTGCCGAAAATCCAAGTGTGTCGTATCGCCGTCGTTCTCAGCAGTTGAACATGAGCGGAACCACTTTAAGAAGAATTTTGAAGGATGATCTCAATCTTTTTCCATACAAAGTGCAACTTACTCAAAGATTGTTGGAAACGGACAAGTTTTTGCAGAGCAAGTTCCCGGGACGCGTTGTGTCGAAAAAGGGTGATTTGGAATGGCCTCCTCGTTCGCCGGATTTGACGGCGCCGGACTTTTTTCTGTGGGGCTATTTGAAGAGTAAGGTGTATGCCAGCAAACCGAAGACTATTGAAGAACTTAAAGCTAATATCACAGCGGAAATTGCTGCTATTACGCCCGAAATGTTGTCAAATACAATGCAAAATGCCCAAAAAAGGGCCGCTTTTTGTGTGTCTAATGGAGGTGGTCATTTGATCGATATTGTATTCTGAGTGAATTGTCAATAAATGGCATTGTATATCGTAAATAAATCTTGTTCATTTTCCAAAATCGGCTGAAAAATGGCGGAGTTATTTAACATTTAAATAGGTCCTGTCTAGATGGCGCACCCTGTATTCTCGACAGCGTATAACCAAAATTCGAATATGATAAATTCGATCACAAAAAATCGATTCAATTAAAAAAAGAATCTATAAAATTCAAACAATAAAAATTGTTAAACTTGCGGATCCAGAAAACATCTAAAATATGAAGGTCCAAAATCAATTAAGACACAGGGAAACTAAGTTAAGTAAAATTAGTGGGGATAAGTTCGACTAATTGCGACAAAACCCCATTTAGCTCTAGTTTTATAAATTATATAATTAACTAGCGTTCTCCATCGCGGCTCCACTGTAATATGTGTGCGATGAACTCAATATTTTTCATTCTTATTAATAGAGATTTATTACTATAATAATTAATAGAGAATTATTACTATAATAATTAATAAAGAATTATTACTATAATTTGATCTATGCTGAAAAATTCATAACATCTCCTGATAAATTATGTTTCCAGTTATGCTAGTATTGGGAGCTAAGATGGAATATTATTCAGATTTCCTGTACGTAGAAATGCGAATTACAATTGTCTGCGCAAAAAACATTCTGATCGTAAATCAACTCTAACGTGTTTGCTTCTGTAATTTATTAAGAGTAAATGCAAAGGACTCTTATAGGAAATCGTAAACGTAAAAATTGGAAAGATCAATCCGCAAGAATCATAGGAATTCTAGGTATGAACGCGGTCTCTTCTGCTGTTGATTCTGACAAAATAATAGTTACGATAATATTATTAAGGATTACTTTAATTTATAATTCTGTGCCATTACAAAGAATTAGAGGATTTAAATTTCGTAGCAACATGATAGGAGTTCCAATATTTAAGTTGCGATTATATGATAGAAATCAGCTAGTGCGAAAAAATTCAGAAATTCTTGAGGATAGTAAACAGTATTTTTAGTATAAGCAATTGTATTAACTGTAAGGTATTCTCAAATTTCACCTGTAAATTTTTCCAAAACTATTAGTTACGCAATTAAGTTCTCGTTGTTCTTGAAGAAAATGTAACTTCATTGTAAAACAATCGATACAAATGAATCATTCGAAGTATTGCCAATCGCTAGCAACAACTTCTTCCCATCTTTCTGGTAGAGCTCGAATACCGTTACGGTAAAGGTGTTCGTTTGAAGCTATCCACGAATCAAGCTAATGTTTGATATCTTCATATGAGCGGAATTACTGATCAGCCAGACCATGTGCCATCGAACGGATTAAGTGATAATCGGACGATACAATATCTGGATAATATTGCGGGTGGGGTAAGACATTCCATTTAAGCGTTTTCAAATAGGTTTCAACGGGTTCGAGCTCAATCAAGCGAATATCGTGCCAAAGGTGAAGCAAGACCAAAAAGATCACGTCAAAGTTGTTCAAAAATCAATGTCATGTTGACAGTTTTCTTCGATTATTGTGGTGTTGTGCATTCAGAATTTCTTGCGCCGGGCCTAATTGTTAACATGGAATATTATTTGAGTGTTATGCGTCGTTTGCGTGCAGCTATTCGCAAGAAGAAGCCAAAATTGTGACAAGACAACTCATGCATCATGTTTTTGCATCAGGATAATGCACCGTCTCACACCGCATTGATTAATCGCAACTTTTTAGCCAAAAATTCAACTCATATCGTTTCACAACCACTGTATTTGCCTGATTTAGCGCCATGTGACTTCTGGCTGTTCAATAAATTTAAAAGACCACTCCAGGGACATCGTTTTGACTCGAATGAGGAGATTCAACGTGAATCGCTGCATCAATTAAAGGCAATTTCGGAAAAGGACTTCTCTGAATGATTCGAGGATTAGAAAAAAGGTTAGCATAAGTGTATTGTGACAAGCGGGGATTACTTTAAAGGCAACGGAATGAATTTAGAAGAATAAATAAAAAATTAAAAAAAAAAAAAAAAATTGGTCTTAGTTTTTGATTATAGTAGTATGAGGTCAAAACAAAATCACTTATGTGTCAAAACGATTTGTCTACCATATATCTAGGCTTGCTTCATGACGTTTTAGATGACGAAATCAACAAGCACTTACTGCTGAAGTTGCGCACCTTATATGTTATGTTATTTATTTCTTATACAAATGATTGCTTTTATAAATAACCATAAATAAGATTTTTTTTTTTAATTTTTAATATCAAGATAAAAGAAGGAAATAAGATCATTAATCGTATGAATGATTTGATCTTATTTAGTATCAATGGATATGTAACCATTGTTACTTGGAACATTTCTATCTCCAACTTTTAGACGTTGCAAAGGGAATTCAGTATCACCGCATTCAACATGAGCGTTGGTGGCTTCAAACACAATTTGGCGACATCTCTGGTTCCTTTCGGTATGATTAGTTAAGTTTAACAAAAATCTCCATCAAACACGAATTTAACATCATCTATGAGTTCCATACTTGATCGTAAGACGTGTAAAATTCGTTTAATAGCTTCAATGGAAGCTTTACGTGCCATTGTACATTCATCCTATACAATCGATATATTTTGCATTATTCTTGCAAGATTTCCGTTGCTATGGATATCATAAACAAAATCTTGGTCGCTAGATACATTTAAAAGAAGTTGAAATGTTGAATGTACAGTTCTTCCTTCTGTTTCAATACCTGATGATGTCACCGCTAATGCATTTACTTCTAATCTTACTTCAGAAAGAATTAAATTTATAAGAAAAGTTTTTCCTGTTTCCCCAAAAGCAGCTAGGAAAAAAATTTCACTCATATTGTTTCTAACACTTTTAATAATAGAATCAAAAGCTAGGCAAATTGTTCGTAACGTAATTTTGTAGTTCATTAGTGTCATAAATAAATAATAAATGCACTATCATGTTGATTGTTCAAAATACTTTGATCACTGTCAGGTGAAGATAGACCAAAGTTGATAAAATTTTTTTCGCAAATTCTAACAACTTGATCCTTTATTCGTATAAGACCAATGTTAAAAATATTATCAAAATACATTAAGGAATAATCGTTGAGTCTTCGACGCTATCTGTGCAGAATTTATCTTCATATAAATTAGTTTAAAATATTTTCCATAATAGAACTGGTTGCGGTCGTTGAGAGAATACTAAAATTATAACAAACAAATCTCTTATTTTGGATGGCGCCTATGATAATACAGCAACTGCAAGAGTGTCTTTTTATTGATTATTTTTAATAATTCCTAATGATTGGCAAGCTGCTTCAAAAAATAATTGAAGTACTGCATCCACTGTCTTTCAACTTTTAAACGACAATCATGATGTAGTAACAATCTCAAATGGAAACATTTAGTTTGATTAGGATAAATGGCAAAAACTTTACCAAAGGCAGCATCTTTTTTGATTCCTGGAAAACCTTTAGCATCTTGCCCAAGTCACTTCTTAAAAAATCTTATTGACCGAAATGTAATTATTAGGAGCTTGGAAATACAACAATGTTTTTGCAAATTCTTTAAATCGACAAGGTTCAAAAAAAGCAGTAAGAGTAGTACGCCGTAAATTTTCAACAACATCGTGGATATTTTTTTCTGTAAAATAAATGCGTTAATGATTTTCAAGATGAACAGCAAGATGTATAGTTGCTGGATGTCGATCATGAATTGAAAATTCTGAAACTCTTCAGATAACTTCAGAAGTACATATATAGCGAAGAAAATTAACGTATTTAGTTAATCTATCAAAATTTTGGTACATAGTATATGTGTAGTCAAAACAGGAGAGAATCCATCTCGATTATGTAAAACTGTATCTTCTGGATCACTTTCATTATCCACTAATAATTCTGCTACATCGTTGCAGGTAGGAGCATTATTACGCGTTTTTGTGTACTTAACAATTTTCTATTATTATAAAAGAAGGAGCAAAAACTTCGAATAAAATTTTGTGTAAAAAATGATAGCAAGTGCTCTAAAACATTTAAAATGTTGACAGTGATATACGGTGAGCCTGCTCTGAGTATAAATACGTTTACAAGGGGTACAAGATCTTCCAAGATGGCCAAGAAGATACCAATGACGAATCTCGCTTTGCACACCTCAGCACATCAATAAAAAATAATAACGTCGAAATTGTGAAGAAAACTGTTTTAAAAAATTGTCAAATTACCATGAGAGAAATTGCTAAGAATATTGACATATCGATTGGCTTGGGTAATGCATTTTTTTCGAATATTTTGGGCATGAGAATTGTGTTGGCGAAGTTTGTTCCGAAACTTCTTAATTTTGATCAAAAGAACCGTTGCATAAGCATAGCTTAGGAGCATTTGAATGAGGTTAATGATGATCTTGATTTGCTCAAAAGAGTCATAACTAGTGACGAATCATGGGTATATAGTAATGACGTCGAGAAAGCTCAATTGTTCTAATGGAAGCATCCAAGAAAATCAAGGAAAAAGTGCATCAAGAGTTTTTATCTCAAGGTCATAAGATCAATAAGAAGTATTACCTTGAAGTTCTGCGCCATTTGCGAGAAGTGATACGAAAAAAACGTCAGGTATCGTGGAAAAACAATTCATGGTTTTTGCATCACGATAATGCATCTGCTCATTCATCGTTGCTTGTAAGAGATTTTTTGGTCAAAAACAACACGTCAGTCATGCCTTAATTACCATATTCAACGGATTTCGGCCCGCTACGACTTCTTATTTCCAAAACTAAAAAGACCTATAAAAGAACGAACATTCGTAATGCGCGGGTGTGTGTACGCGTAGATTTTTTTATTTTCATTATTCACGCACTTTTAGTAAAATGATTACATTTTACAAACGCTTACCAATAAATTTTTAATGGTGAATTAGGTTTAGTGTGATAAATATAAAATCAAGAAGTTATACTCATTATCAGTGGAACGGAGCATTTACTGCAACGAAATTTAGATTCTGCTCTTTTATTTGTCATGAGGTACAAGGAGCTCTTTTCTTTTCTTTGACAAGAGAGAACAGGTAAACGTTTTTCCACAAGACGAACAGGGGTCATTTCATTTCTTTTATTTAGCTCATCTTTTAATCGGAGGATCTCTTTAACTATTTTTATTCTAAATCCACGAAAAGACAATCACGTATTATTTATAGTATACAATGCAAGTGCATTCATAAGGACCATATCGAGCAAGTAAAGAAATAATTTTTTGTACTATTTCGTTGATTTTCTCACAGTCTCGGTCAATGACAGCTGCTTGTCAATCAAGTCCATTCCTTTCATATTTTTATTAATCAATTATGCGTGATAGTTTTGTTTTTTCTTCATTAGTTTTTGAATCTCTTTTTCCCGTCTTTGAATACTGAAATTCGTGCACTGATGTACTATAATCATGTATACTTCCTTTTTGTCTAGCTACTTTAAGGCCACCAAGATCACATTATATTCAATTTGAGATTCTTCTCTTCCAAGTTTTATATTCAAATACGGTTATCCTTTTCTTTTTTTTTTTTTTTATGGAATAGTATAATCCTGTCTCCTTTACGTGTGAAAATTCTGTTAACTTTAGAGAGGAATACCAATTATCAACATAAAGAATGTGACCTTTGTTGAAATAAGGCCTCATCATATGAGCAACAACACTTCCTGAAACACTTTAATCGAGCTTTCGAAGTCAGTATTTGCCCCTATACAGGGTCTTCAAAGAGTCCCGAACCGGTTAAATAACTTGAAACATAGGCGTTACTCAAAAAAATGATTGAGTTAGAAGTTGTAAGAAATTTTCCTGGCTATCCAACCGCGACCTCGGCCGTGACCTTGACCTTGATTTTCAAGACCATTTCAGGTCAAGTCCATTTTTTAAATGACAACCCCCAATTTTGACGCCGGAAATAAAAAGGGCAGACAATTTTACGTCTAGATACAATCTACACTATGGGAAAAATTTGACCTCGGAAGGTTAAGTCAAGTTCAAGCAGTGATCAACTGGATCTCTTGATAAGTAGGCATCGCTAAAAAAAAATGTTTTAGCAAAACGTTGTAGGAAATTGCCCTGACTGTCCCATGGTAATATCTTGATCTTCAAGGTGATTTTATTAAATGAATTTTTTAAAGCATTTGATAAAACGAGGCTTGCATTTATACTAGCTAATTAAGGTGAAATAGCGAAAAGAAACTGAGATTTGCGTTAATCCTGCTCAACTAAGGCAAGGTGGTGTGATGCCCAGCCAGTAAAGGCAAGGCAGAGTGAAGATCATGAGGTAAACACAATGTTGAATCACTTTAGACAAATACGAGGGTGAATTAAATATAAACGGTAATTTAGCTATTCTGCTTAGCACGCACTTCCGAACTAGATGATATAGTATGGCGGTTACTGAGTTTATAAGAAGTGGAGGAATCAGCTTAGTTAGCGGCAACGCTCGGTTCTGTCCTCAGTACAGCCATGACTGAGCAAGAGGTACATCCCTCTGTCGCGCAACGCGTCATCATAAAGTTTTTAACCAATGAAGGCGTTGAACCGTCGGAAATTTTTACTCGTTCAAAGGTACAGTTTGGCGACACTACATTGCTTTAGAATCGAGTGTATACGTAGGCCAGGGAATTTAAGGGTGGGCGAGAACATGTTGAAAACGAAAGTCATGATTGACGATCAATGACAAGTCTTACAGATGACAACATCTGTGCCGTTCGAGAGCTTATTAAATGTGATCGGCGGTTAACTGTTTTAAAAATCTCGTCAAGAATGGGTATTAGCTAGAAAGTGCTCAATCCATTATCACTGATCATTTTGACTTCAGAAAAATTAGTGCTCGATGGGTTCCGAGGTTGTTAGCCGGGAATCAAAAACAGGTCAGATCGAAAATCACTGAGACACTTCTGAATCGATTTCGACAAGAAGGGGAGGATTTTTTATGGCGCATTGTCAGATGTGATGAGACGTGAGTCCTCCATTATACCTCCGAATCGAAAATAGCGAGTGAGGCGTGGCGAAGAAAGGATGAAGACTGCACAGTGAAGGTCAAAACTCGCCTTTCAGCCGGAAAAGTGCTTGCAACGATTTTTTTTTTACTCGAAGGGAGTTTACTCATTGATTTTCTTTACAATAAACAAGCAGTAAATGCGGCCTACTATTGCCAGTTGTTACAGTCAGCGAAGACCTCCTACCGAAACAAAAGACAAGGTATGCTCATTAGAGAGGTCGTGCTTCTCCATGATAACGCTAGGCCGCACACCACGGCTTCGACAAGGGATAAACTGAAAGAAATGGACTCGAAAATTCTCGAACACCCTCCTTATAATCCAGACTTGTCTCCCTGTGACTACTTTTTGTTCGCACCCCTAAAAGAATCACTCGAAGGAAAACGATTAAAAAGCAATAAAGAAGTCAAGGAGCACGTGCGCAATTGGCTGACAACTTGTCCTAAAACTTTTTATAAACAAGCAATATTTAAGCTTCCGAAACGGTGGCAAAAGTGTGTAGACAACGCAAGAGACTACATTGATAAATGCTAATGATATAGTTTATGTGTAATATTATTCAATAAATGTATAAAAAAAATTACCGTTAATATTAGATTCACCCTTTTATCGATCCTTTTTTTATATTTTAGCAAATGCTCAAAGTTTCCACCCTTAACTGCCTGGCAATGTGCTATGCAGTAGTAAAATGCTGCTACAGCTTGACGAATTATGCCATCATTAATAGTAATAAATTCATCGCTTATTTTCTGCTGGAGTTTATCAAGGTTTGTTGGTTTGGTTTGGTATACCTCATATTTAAAGTAAACCCACAAAAAATAATCAAACAGACTAAGGTCAGAAGATCTGGCTGGTCATTTTATTGCACCTCCTCTGCCTATCCACCTTCGTGGAAAAATTCCGATTGAATAAGCACGTACACCTCGCCCATAATGTGGTGGTGAAACGTCTTGCTGAAACAACGTGTGATCAAAATCATTGCCCAGAATTGCGTGAATCGCTGGGATGATTTCATTTCGGAGCATGTCTTTACACTTCATTGCAGTAAGATTTCCTTCAATAAAGAAAGGTCAAACAATACTGTTGTTTATAACGTCAGCCCAGACATTCACTTTCTGAGGGTATTGATTACTGCGAGTATCCGACATCCATCTAGGGTTTATTTTAATTATTTTTTTTAGGTTTTTTTTAATTATTTACTCCAGTACCTAAGGTTATATCTATTGACATTGCCATCAAGCTCAAAGATAGCTTCGTCTGAAAATACAATTCTATACAAAAAATATTCATCAGTAGTTATTCAAGTCATCAAGTCACAGAACACTACGAATCTAGTTGGATCATGTTAAAGCAATTTATGTACAAGTTTTACTTTGTATGGATAGAACTTCAACTTTCTTGTCAAAATATTATGCACTGATCCGACACTAATATCATGTTGCTGATGCAATTTCGTAACTGTACTGTGGCAATTTTTATTGATTAAAAGAGCAACATCTAGCTATTTTTCTTTAGTAGTTGCTGTAACTGGACGACCCGATCTAGGAAGATCTTTTCTACCCTTACTTAAATTGAAACGCGTAATTGCCCTTTGTACTGTCGATTTGGATATCGGTTCTATTCCTACCCTAAGAGTATCGTTGAATAAGATCCGCACATCTTCATTAGATCTCGTCCTGTCACCGTATCCTTTTATGATAAGAATAATTACTCGCTCTCGTTCATTGAGAGGAGCGATGTTACATTCAGATGAAGGAATAATCTAACAGAAAAATTTAAATTTCAGATAACAATATGAAAAGCGATAAGATCGTAAGACCTTAAAAATTTCGGAAGGAAGTATCAATGAAGAAAACGGCTAAATCATCAAAGAAAATGACACGCAGTTCTTGAAAGTAATAAAAAAAAATCAAAAGTAAGCAGCGAACTTAATGATGAATATTAAAATTGATGGAGTATAAACATTTAGTATTAATAAACGGAAGCATTTTAGAGATATTCTAAATTGTATTCTTTCGCTTACACAATTATTACTTATCGTTGATTAAGACTCTGAAGACAGATTACAAGAATTTTAAAATTCAAGATGGCGAATCCAGCATGGCGAACGGAAAATTTTGGATCTGTTTAGAAGTTTACTGAAAACTTTTCACATGGATTTTCGAGGTCGCTGATAACTAATTTGAGGGTAGATTTTAAAAACTTAAAATTTTAAGATGGCTGGTACAATATGCCGAATGGCAGGAATAAAGGTCAGGGTCAAGTTCACGACTGAGATAGCCGTCGGATAGCCAGGAAAATTTTCTATAACTTATGTCTCAACTATTTTTTTATACGACGCGTATTTTTCAAAATATCAGGCCGGTCATTACTTGACCTTGACTTGACCTTTCGAGGACAAATTTTTCCAAAGGTGTAGATTGTATCTAGGATAGAACTGAAATAAGAATAGAAAATGCTAAAAATTAAAGATGTTCTTTTTTTTTAAATTGACCCATAAACTCATTTTTATCTGTTCTTGTGCAGCGGTTTGATGTTGAAACCTATTTGTTTCTTCTCAAATAAGGTTAAGAATAATATCATCAAAAAACAATTTAAAATAATGAATGTGATTATTGCCATTCAATTCAATCTTCACTTTAAAACCAGATCGTGAAATGAATGGTTTGATAGAAAGAACAAAAGATTTTTCATAAAATATTTCTTGACCTGGAACTTACTTTAATTCATTAGTATTAATTTCGATGATTTTATTGTCAGAATCAGATTAAACTTCTGGCTCAGACTCCCCACTGCTACTTGGCATATTTGAAGAAATAATCAAATGTTGATCCTGATAAGTCAGATATTAAACAATTATGCATAAATGAAGTATAACTGTTCGTAGAACAATTTACGCAATCTCAAAATAACAGAGATTTTAGGTTTAACTCGTTATTTTAGCGCGCTTCTACTTATAGAAATTCATGAGTTGCTTTAGTTGTGGAAAAGGATTTTGGGTAAACGCTTGGCGGCAATTTTTAATATTATCGCAAGAACTATTTGAAATATAGTCATGGAATTTTCAAATTAAATAATCGAATAAATTAAAGTGTCGATTCATACAATTTGTATGTCTAAACAGTATTGGCAACTCCTATCAATAATGTTTTTTTGTAATACTAAAATATACGAGGGTAGTCCCAAAAGTACCCGACCTGACTTATAAATACAGGTAGTTTAAAAAAAACAATTACTGCGATTGACAATACCACCTTTCAACAACTTAATGTGAACAATTCATAACGATACGTTTATCATTATTTTTTTTACAGACATCCAACGTGAACGCTCTCAGTAAATTTATAAATATGAAAAAAATCGGGCATCGTTTTGTGATACAATACTTTCATTTGAAAGGTCTAAGTCCAACCGATATCAAAGCCGAGTTGGATTCTACTCTGGGGAAGTCTACTCCTTCGTTTACAACGGTCAAATATTGGGTAGCTGAGTTTAAGCGAGGTCGTACGAGCTGCCAAGATGAACACCGCAGTGGTCGACCAAGTGAGGTCACTACGTCAGAAAATGTGAAGAAAATCCACAAAATGGTATTGGATGACCGTCGACTAAAAGTGCGCTAAATAGCAGACATGGCAGGCATTTCATGTGTGCATTGCATTTTGACCAAAAATTTGGACATGAGAAAGCTGTGCGCAAGATGGGTGCCGCTTTTGCTCACAATGGAGCACAAACAGCAACGTGAGGATGTTTCCATTGAGTGTTTGACATGTTTCGCAGCGATAAAGCCAAGTTTTTGCGTTGATTCATAACCATGGACGAAACATGGGTCCATCATTTTACACCTGAGACCAAGGAGTAGCCAAAGCAGTGGACTAAAAAGGGAGAACCGGCTCCAAAGAAAGCAAAGACAGTTCAGTCAGCTGGCAAGGTCATGGCATCCGTTTTCTGGGATGCGTGTGGAATAATATTTATTGATTATCTCGAAAAAGGAAAAACAATCAACGGCGCATATTATGCAGCCTTATTGCAGCGTTTGAGTCATGAAATCAATAAAAAAAACGGACCCATCTGACGAAAAAAAAAGTGTTGTTTCATCACGACAACGCACCAGTCAACACGTGCGTCATTGCGATGGCTAAAATCCATGAGTTGAAGTTCGAATTGCTTTCTCACGCACCCCATTCGCCAGATCTGGCTCCCTCGGATTATTTTCTTTTTCCGAATTTGAAAAAATGGCTCGGCGGCAAAAGATTTGCCAACAATGACGAGGTAGAGTCTGCGGTTAATAGGTATTTTCAGGAGCTTGAAAGTTCCTACTATAAAGCGGGTATCGAAGCTATTGAACATCGTTAGGAAAAATGTATCGAACTGGAAGGAGAAAATGTTGAAAAATAAAAAACATTTTTGCAATTTTTTTACTGTTTTCTTTGTCGGGTCGGGTACTTTTGGGACTGCGCTCGTAATAACTATATTTTGTGTAACAATTAACCAAAAATAACTGAAAATCAATATTATATTGCAATTAAAAATTTTTTGAAATTTAAAAAATTTCAACGTGCAAAATTACCGTATCGGACTAGCATACGCATATATAACATACGTAAGAGATCTGACTCGCCAACATCCAAACTTAGTTTAGCCATAACTTAGGTACCTCAGATCACATTTCTTGCTGTTTGGAATATAATTTGAAATGTAATATTTTTTAAAATCAATTTAAATTCATCGAAATCTAAATTTATATAATCTTAAGTATAAAACAATATGGAGTTCAATAAAAAAATATTAACCTTTTAAATACAGGAATTTTTATGTTAAAATCGACCATCCACTTTACAAAAAATATGTGTATAATATCAATGAATTTTTCACGTAAAGGGCCCGACCAAACTAGAAGTTGATACTTCGACCAGGCTCGTTTGGAACTTAACATAAAGGCCTACATTAAAAATTTCGTCTAATTACTTGAGAGTGTTTCCCTCGGTAATTTAATACGCTAAATATGAAAGAAGTAGTAAAAAAAGTCCTAGAGGAACTATGACCTAGAAAACTGTTTTTTTTTTTTATATTGGCCTTAAATTTGATATATTTATAAAACCACGTCAAAGGCCAATAAAATTATCACGATCATCTTTTTAGTTTTGCTAGATACAAGCTAACCCGCTTATAGAGACTAATGATAATTTTAATTCTCAACCTTCGATTCACCTTCAAGATGAGTTTTGCAATACAAAATACTATTTCTTTCGAACCCAATGCATCTGAATATATATATATATATATATATATATATATATATATATATATATATATATATACTGATTTTCAAGCCAAAACAGCATTTATTAATAAAAAATTTGGGCTTAAAATAACATTTTTAAAGTCAAGTGGACTTCTAGGAATCTTCACACTATTCTTTCGTATTAAGCACATAATCTTATTTAAACCTTAAATATTTTGTATCCCATGGTTGGTTGATATATCGACCAGCCCCGTCCTTAAAAGGTTACAAGACTTAGCAAGTAATCGTCAAAAAAATTCAAAAGATAGGAAAGTACTTTAGATGTATAAAATAAAAAAAGTAAATTAAGTAATTTAATAAAAATATATAGTCGTAAAAATAAGTCGTTAATGATGGAGAAGAAATTGTAAGGAACTATACTAAAGTTATCGCTAAATTAATTTCGCAGCAAGAAATCCTAAAATAAATTTGAAATCACAATAATCTTTATTGAAAACTCCCTTGTACTTTTGTACTCAACTCGCTTATTTCTCTAATAGAAATCTTCCGCGCAAAGAAACCTTTTAAGAGACCTCGTAACTGACGTCGGAGGAGGCACAGATTGCCCTCTCTCTCTTGACTGGCGCTAAACGCATTATTTCCCACGCGGGCGAAATCTAGACCCACTATTAATTTTTTATGGTTAATAGTTTTCGGACTGTATTGCTGTTGAAGCAATAACCTATATTGCTCCAACCACTGTAAAAAAACTTTTAAGGAAATTTTCTATTGATCCATGGAGTAGATTCTGAGAACCATCAAGGAAGAAGGGCTGTCCCTTTATATACAATGTAGACATAAAAATAGAATTGATGGAGATTCAAATGACTTTATTTTTACAGGTTATGTTAATTTTAATTTACACTACCGTTCAATAGTATGGAAACACTACAGTAATTTGAATGAAAACGACAATAAAACACGTAAGTCATGATTTATTACACTTAAATCTTAATCAAACGTTAGATTAACATTTAATAAAAAATATTCAGTACAAATAAATGCAAAAATAATATATCTCATCACCTTTCTGGTCATAAAACACGTGTGCCGGTCTATTTTCAAAATAAGGAATAACTGGTAAGAAATAAATAATTTTGTTCATTATTGTTATAAGCACGGTCATAATAAAGAATGAACTTCCATAATAACGTGTTAATTTAAAGATTTATTAACGGTATTTTTTTTTTATCAAATAAAAATCGGGTGTTTCCAAACTTTCGAACGGTAGTGTATGTAATTACAGAACTGATACAGGTACTGCTGTATCGATTTTTAATAATTAAATTATAAATTTAAAACAAATTCAAATTCTTATCAAAAATCGTAATTTGAGATATCGAACTGTAGAAAATGTCTCAGTTAATTTTAAGACCAAAGTAAATGCTGTATTATAAAAATATAAAGTGACACTTCATATCTTTGTAACGAAAATGACTGACAAATATCTTTTAAGAAATGATTTCTTAAAAAAAGTTAGACTTTTCAATAAAGTTTACAAGGTTTGGACAGAGAATATTAAATTAGGTTGACATATAAGAAAAAAATTTTGTGTTGGTATACTAACATTAGAGAGTTACCATATTTTTTAAAAGTGTAATTAAACAAAATTTAAAAGACTTAGACGTGAATCAAAAGAAATTATTTCCGAAATTTTTATTGACATTTAAAGACACCTTTTCTAAATATTATTGCTAGAAGTTGTAATATTGACGAATAAAAAATATAACTACTAGATAACAGACACATTAAACAACCAATTAAAGGATACAGATATAAAAAATCAAGGAAAAGGTATTTAAAGAATCAAGTTTTTGGTGTAGGGGAAGGGGAGGAGGAGGGGGGAGAAAGAGAGACAGAGAAAAGAATAAGCATTGCGCGAGCACGTGCAGCTACGAAGTCTGGCTATTAAATAACGAGACTGCGCGCCTAGAGGGCGCCGTAGAGGGGTGGGGAAAAAACGAGTAGAGGGGTGGGGAAAAAAACGAATAGTGCGTTGGGTATCTAGATATCTTGTCTATGCACGTACCAAAACACGTTCTCGACTCTATTATTGTATTTGTGCAGTAACGGTTTGAAACGAACGTGTTTTTTTTTCTCGTGCCGAAAACCATGTGTGACGAAAAACAGGAGAAACGTATCAATCTTAAATTTCTCGTTAAATTGAAAAAAACTCCGACTGAGTGCTGTAAATTGTTTCAAGAGGCCAATGGAGACAATTCTCTATCTCGTGCGCGTGTTCTTGAGTGGTGTAAGCGCTTCAGTGAGGGCCGAGTGAGCACTGAAGATGACCAACGCCCAGGTCGCCCTGTCACTGTTTCAATTCCGGAAACAGTGACCAAAATCAACCTAATTGTGCGTGCAGATCGTCGAATGAACATCCAGATGATTGCTGAGGCTGTAAACGCCGATAAAGAAACGGTTAGACAAATTCTACACGAGGAATTACACATGACAAAAGTTTGTGCAAAATTGGTGCCAAAAAACCTGACTTCTGACCAAAAGCTCTTACGGCATCAAGTCTGCTCAGATTTCCTTAAAAGGTTAAAAAAAGATTCCGGACTGATGAAAAACATTATTACTTGCGACGAAACGTCGATTTTTCAATACGATGTTGAAAAAAAGCGGCAATCGATGCATTGGAAGACGCCTAAATCGCCCAGAATCAAAAAAGCAAGGATGTCCAAAGCAAAATTCAAGGCAATGTTGATCGTTTTTTTCGACATTAACGGTATCGTGATGACTGAATGGGTTCCAGAGGGTCAGACTGTCAACCAGACTTACTATTTGTCAGTTTTGGCAACACTGCGAGAACGAGTTCGTAAAAAACGGCCCAAGTTGTGGAAGAACAACTCATGGATTTTGCACCAAGACAACGCACCTGCCCATAACGCGCTATCTGTGAAGCAGTATTGAGCCGGTAAGCGCACTCCAGTGTTCGAACACGCGCCGTATTAGCCAGATTTGGCACCATGCGACTTTTTTTTTGTTTCCAAAGATAAAATCTGCTTTGAAAGGGACCCGATTTGAGTCGATAGAAGCGGTAAAGTAAAAAACGGCAGAGCTCCTAAAGGCCCTCACCAAAGAAGACTTCCAGCACTGCTTCGATTAATGGGAAAAACGTATGGAAAGGTGTGTGGCGAGGGAAGGGGAGTATATTGAAGGGGAGCATTCGAATGTAGAATAATTTTTATAATATAACCCTTTTTCGTAACCAGTCTCGTTATTTAATAGCCAGACCTTGTACAGCATGACAATGCTCGACCCCATGTTGCGAAAGTGGTCAAGACATACTTGGGAACTTTGAAATGGGAAGTCCTACTCCACCCGCCGTATTCTTCAGACGTTGTTCCCTTGGACTATCACTTGTTTCGATCAATGGCACACGGCCTGGCTGACCAGTACTTCCGGTCTTATGAAGAAGTAAAAAATTGGATCAATTCGTGGATCGATTCAAAAGATGACCAGTTTTTTCAACGCAGGATTCGTATGCTGCCTGAAAGATGGGAGAAAGTAGTGGCCAGCGATGGACAATACTTTGAATCATAAATGTAAAACCAGTTTTTTACAATAAAGCCTCGAATTCCGGAAAAAAACGGCGGAAGCTAAGTTGTACACCCAATATATGTTATTTAAATAACCTTCAAAATATTAATTAATTATTTCCTATTTTCTTCATCTAGGGGAAAACTTAAACATTTGTACGACATTCTGAAGTCAAATATGAGTTAAGTACATAAAACTGCAATAGGTACATTTTTCGCATTTTTTTCAATCTAAATCTGTTTAATCTGAGCAAAACTCTCGATTTACCTAATTTTATCCTAGCAAAGGGAAGTAAATGGCATCCTACCAAAATTAATTATGTGAAATAGGTCTCTACCACTTATAACACATGAGAATACAAGATCCATGTATATATTTTTGCGTACAATTATACTGTACATGAAGATATAATAATATATTTGAATAAGATAGAAAATGTCCCTTGATTTTTCCTTATTTTCTGCAACTAAGGTAAAACTGGGACGTACAGACAAAATTCTGCAATCAGGTTTGGAATCAACAGATCAAATAGGTGAAAATAGCCCAGTGACTTGTGACGTTTAAACAACTTTCTTTTTTGTGGGCTTGTGTTATTATTCGAATTAAAAATACGAATAATAATGAAGCTAGATATTTTTCAACGTAACTTAATAAGACATATGATTTAAAATTAACAATTCAATAACGTAAAATAAAAATTAAAAGCTGGTAAGAAATCAAGTACCTGTCAAGTTTTTCTTTCATTTTTCCAGAATTAATATGTTCAGTGCTTTTCTCTATTTCTTCTTGTCTTGAGGATAATGTTCTCACTATTGAAAGTAATTTCTGATTATTCCTTTGTAAATCCTGAATATCTTTAAACGTAACCAATTTTTTACTTATAATTTGAGAAGACGGTAAATCATGCATCTCTGTTAAATTAATTACATTTACAGGAATAGTATTACCGACCCGATTATCTTCAATTTCTTTTAATAAGTAACAAACTTGTCTAGCAAGATCACTAAGTTCAGATTTCAATCTTTGATTTTCTTTAGAATGATGATTAATCATTCTTTTGGTTTCATCTGCATTTTCTTGTAGACGACTATTTTCAGATAATAACTCATTAGTTTTCAAAGTAAGAGAAGTTACATTGGCTATCGCAGTTTCATATTCATTTCTTTGCTGTTGGAAAAGAGGTGCTTTTTCTTCTAATTCTTTTAAAATGATTTCCATTTGAGATTTCAGCTTATCATTTTCTTCTTTTTCTAAACTAAGTTCATTTGTTGCTTCTACTAATTGAGTATAAATTTGTGTAAGACTTAGACCTTTTTTTAAAATACGACTTGCTATAGCTGCAGTTGGTGCTAATTTTTCTATAGTTTGATCAAGGTGATCTGCAATATAAAATTCGTAACATATAAAATAAAACATTATTATAAATCGCTAAATAAATTATTAGAAATGTAACGAATTGTAATTAAAATTTTTTAATCTTATTAATTATTAAGTAGTTAAAATAAATAACATTTTATTTTCTATTTTTTATTGATATTTTCATCTTTTTTTTAGTCTCTGTCACAAGTAAACATTCACAACAAATACTCAATACTCAGGCTATTATATAAACCTTCAAAGCTTGTGATGTCTACATTGCGAAGGTTTTAATTAAAAGTTTAAATGTGAAAAATCAATATAACGTAGACAATATCTTCATTTAAAATATTTTTTCCATTACTTTTAAGGTTTTTTAAAATTATAATTATAATAATATTCTACAGATGTAGAATCGATTCAATAAATAATAAAGAAGTTAAGTGACTTAATAAGTATTTAAAATACGAGTATAAAATGCAATTTTTAAAATTAAAAAAAAATATCGGTTTTAAAATCAGAAATTGTAAATATTTAACATAAGGAAATTTTTTATATAATTTTTACAAGTTAACCACATTTTAGTTTGTAACTGGCAGCTTATAAATATTTAAAAAATTCACCGTCACAATAGTAAACGTAAGAAATTACTAACAATTTGTAATGTTAGTCTTCAAATTCATGCTGAACTGAAAAATGTGACGGTAAAGTGATTAAAAGCAAAAGATTTATTACATCGACTATCGCTAGAAGTAGTACCTAGAGGAATGCCTTAATTGGGTGTGCATGATGTTTGTGCGCCACTAAAGGGGTCTTATATGTATCGAAAACACTCAACTTACATGCTAGGAGTCTCTACAATTAAGACTTTTCCCTGTCAATCAGAGTACGTTACACAAGAGTGTAACGACGGGTTGACATTATTTGCGTTAGCCTAATGCTATGCTGACTGAGCGATTGCTTTTTAGAGCCTAAGCACCAAACCTTATTGGCTCGGGAGGGCAGAGGTTTTCGATTTTTGCAAGATTCCTTAGAAGGTGTGAGTTTTAGGACTGAGCAAATGCAGAAGGCTCTATTTCAGACACGAAACCAGCCTCGAGCTTTGCTCTTTATAAGGATTTAACAATGTGAGAATGGTTAAGGAGCGATCGGACGCTTTTCGGTCGAAAACTCCCTCGTGGGACTAAAGGATAGTAGAGAAAAAAAAGTCATTTACTGAAAATTTTGTGCATTCGCCTGACAGCAGAAAAATGTAAAAGTCTGAAAAGAAAATGTCCGAACAGTGAATAGTATCGTTCTAAGAAAAACAGTTCGAACAATTTTCTTTTCAATGTAAAATTAACGTAGTCTTCTCGTCTTCTTCTTCTGTTCGGATGCGCTGGACGCTCGTAGAAGTGGGTGGCTTAAGGTCTGCTTCTTGCAGTTGTTCCCTCGAGTGCTGCCTGAGGTCTGCTGCTTGCTGAAATATTTGTGATGTATTTAAACACGTGCACGAAGTTATCCCGTAATTTACCTATTGGTCGGAAAATTCGAGAAAAGGCAAGTTTTTCGGGCCCCCTCTTCGCGGTGGGCCTTTTGGTCCGAGGGAGGGAGAGGGTATGGAGAGCCTTTGCGAGGGTGTGTCCTCTTGATGGCGTAGAGAGAGAGATCGAGAGAGGATGTCTATTTTTACAAAAATTATTATAAAACTTAAAAACTAGTATTAATACTATTTAATTTTACAATATTTTATTATAATATTAATCTATGTAAAATTTGAATTATGCTACGAAAAAGAATTAAGTTTGTAGCTTAATTCTAACTAGTTATAATTTTTGTTAAAATTTTGCTAAAGTTATTATGTTTTTTTTATTATTATTCAACTTTCTATTATTTTTGTTGGTCATTCGCATTTGACCTTGTAACGTCGGGTTGACGTTGCAACCGCGTTTTAAATTAACGCGAACTGCTTTTCGCCTTTATGAGCCTAAGTACTAAAACTTATGGGCTCGGGACGACGGAGAAGTTAAAGTTGTAAGAATTTTTAGGGATAGAAATGGAATTCGGGACTGGACAACCGTATAGACCGATGTTGGCCTATATGCTGTCCTGTAAAGGACCTACTAAGTGTTTTTCTTTGGATAGAGATATTTAGCCGATTCTGGCTAATACTATCTCTTTGGAAATAAAAGAAAGAAGTACACAGTCTTAGATAAACTTACTTTTTATTGAATGTGAGATGCAAAGAATAAGGACGATTTTCTCTCTCTTTCTGTCTCTCTTTTGTTGCGGCTGCCTTCTCGTCGTCTTCTGCTCCGTGTGGTCTCTTCTTGAGGTCTGCTCGAAATGGATGGCCCGTTTTAATGTTTGTGTAATACGTGGATCCTTAGTAATGCGTGTGTAGCACGTGGGTCCTCGAGTGCTGCCTGAGGTCTGCTGCTTGGTGATCATTTGGTGCCGTAATTAAATGTGTTGGAGAAGCTACGCAGCAAATTCCTTCTTTGACAGGGAAATTCGGGGAGAGGCCGAGTTTTTCAGGCTCCCTCTTCCTGACGGGCGGGCTTCTCGGTTAGAGAGAGTGAGAATTAAAGAGAGAGAGAGATGATCCATTTTTGCAGAATTTTCACATAGGTTTAATATTTACTAGTTACAATTATGTTAATTTAAATTGTACAATCGCGTTCCATTAAAAATTTAACGCATTTTATAAAAAGAAAGAAGTTTTTTGTTGCATTTTAAGAGATTAATTTATATAGTGATTATAAATAAAAATAATTATTTAAAAAAAAAAGATTACTATTATGGATACGAATGATATCCTTAGTTAAGCGAGAAGGAAATAAAAGTAAGATAATAGCTTAAATAATCATTTCTCATTATTCTTTAAGGACTGTTGGAGGAGTACTTGTTTGATTATACTAAAAAAGTTATTAAGTAAATATCAGCTAGTATGATTGTAAATTTATATTGAAATTTCTATTATTAATAATAATTTTGATTACAAAATGTAATTATTAATGCAATTTCTTTTTGTACAGCTTTGTTTATAAAATAAAATAATGTAGCTAGTCGCGGACTATTATTCTATTCTAGTGAAATAGTAATAATTAGGATCGTTGAATTGTCGCTGAAATTAAAAATTATCTAGAGGACTTAATAACAGTTGGCCTATTGCGGTTAATTAAAATTAATTATTTCTTTTAATTCATTTAATTAATTACTTATTTTTATTTAATTAATTATAAAAAAAATTATTTTGAGTGTATTACAAGAATTCATGACATTCCAGATAATTGCGCAATGTTCTAAATTACGCTATATGAAAGACTACCTTGCATGAATTTGTGTGTCGAATGTCAATGAAATTTGTATTAACTGACTTAGCGATTTAGTTATTTCCTCACTTAGAAGGAAGAAATTTATTTTATTATGACATGTGTGCGATTACGAGGTCTGGCTATTAAATAACGAGACTGGTTACAAAAAAGGGTTTTATTATAAACATTATTCTACATTCAAATGCTCCCCTTCCCTCGCCACACACCTTTCCATACGTTTTTTCCATTGATCGAAGCAGTGGTGGAAGTCTTCTTTGGTGAGGGCCTTTAGGAGCTCTGCCGTTTTTTGCTTTGCCGCTTCCATCGACTCAAATCAGGTCCCTTTCAAAGCAGATTTTATCTTCGGAAACAAAAAAAAGTCGCACGGTGCCAAATCTGGCGAGTGCGGCGCGTGTTCGAGCACTGGAGTACGCTTACCGGCCAAATACTGTTTCACAGATAGCGCGTTATGGGCAGGTGCGTTGTCCTGGTGCAAAATCCACGAGTTGTTCTTCCACAACTCGGGCCGTTTCTTACGAACTCGTTCTCGCAGTGTTGCCAAAACTGACAAATAGTAAGTCTGGTTGACAGTCTGACCCTCTGGAACCCATTCAGTCATCACGATACCGTTAATGTCGAAAAAACGATCAACATTGCCTTGAATTTTGATTTGGACATCCTTGCTTTTTTGATTCTGGGCGATTCAGGCGTCTTCCAATGCATCGATTGCCGCTTTGTTTCAACATCGTATTGAAAAATCCACGTTTCGTCGCAAGTAATAATATTTTTCATCAGTCCGGAATCTTTTTTTAAACTTTTAAGGAAATCTGAGCAGACTTGATGCCGCAAGAGCTTTTGGTCAGAAGTCAGGTTTTTTGGCACCAATTTTGCACAGACTTTTGTCATGTGTAATTCCTCGTGTAGAATTTGTCTAACCGTTTCTTTATCGGCGTTTACAGCCTCAGCAATCATCTGGATGCTCATTCGACGATCTGCACGCACAATTAGGTTGATTTTGGTCACTGTTTCCGGAATTGAAACAGTGACAGGGCGACCTGGGCGTTGGTCATCTTCAGTGCTCACTCGGCCCTCACTGAAGCGCTTACACCACTCAAAAACACGCGCACGAGATAGAGAATTGTCTCCATTGGCCTCTTGAAACAATTTACAGCACTCAGTCGGAGTTTTTTTCAATTTAACGAGAAATTTAAGATTGATACGTTTCTCCTGTTTTTCGTCACACATGGTTTTCGGCACGAGAAAAAAAACACGTTCGTTTCAAACCGTTACTGCACAAATACAATAATAGAGTCGAGAACGTGTTTTGGTACGTGCATAGACAAGATATCTAGATACCCAACGCACTACTCGTTTTTTTCCCCACCCCTCTACGGCGCCCCCTAGGCGCGCAGTCTCGTTATTTAATAGCCAGACCTCGTATATATATATATATATATATATATATATATATATATACATATATTATGCTATTATAACATACATTGTTGTGCTATCGCGTTGTTTTATAAATGGTTAATAATATAACATAATAATTTTATAAATAAGCGGAAAAACAAAAAGATAATACTTATAAATTGATGAGGTAATGATCCAACAAGTTATGGAAAATAAAAGAATGAATAGATTGTCTTGAATTTTCTAAGGTAACAAATAAAATTTAAGGCTAAATATAAAAAGTCTTTGATTTGGAGAAAGGCAAAGAAGCAACGTTATGACTAGGATGAATAAGAAGAGGTCGAAAAAGAAGGATACGTAGAAGAAAATGCTCCAAAAGTTTCCTCCTTTTAACTGTTCTCTCGACAAACCCGTTTTTTTTTTAAATCGACAGAGGCTGTTCTCAACTTTTTGCGTAGGTTACGGAAGTCGAGAAGGTATATATTAGTTATTTATGTACCTTGTGCGAGCCTCGCGTCATTACAGCTTGAGGCAAAATATGTTGTGGATGGATAGTAGGGCCGCAGTCGCGAGCGCAGCGAGCGACTAAGGCGCCTCTATCCATCCACAAAATATGAGCCGAAAGCTTTAATGACGCGAGGTTCACTCATGGTGCTTAAAAAATTTTTCAGCCTTGTAACCCGTACGAAGACTCTTACTTAGTTAACAGAATAATTAATTTTATTTTGTTGCATATCAATTAAATGCAATTTCGAACCCATACTGACAGTTCGTAAACTACAGATATCGTCTGCTAACGCATGCGCATTTTGTACACACACGCGTACATGTACATGTGTGTCAAAAAGTGACAGACAACATAATGTAAATATAAATATAAATTATGAAATTAAAAAAAATAGTAAATGGATTAATATTTAAAAATAAAATTAATTCTTGAACAATTATTATTTATTAAAAAATATAAATTTCTTGAGTATATTTATTAAATATTTATACAGAATACTATTTTTAACAAAAGTTTTTTTTATAAGATTTGAAGGCTTATTAATAATATTAATACTATTATAATTAATATAAATACTTTCTTATGTTATTTTTATTATAACAATACTATATTTGTTTAACACATTTTTTGTATAATCAATGAATTTTAGTCTCTTATTTAACATGAAAAAACAGTAACTTTTTTAAATATTTTAAATTTAATTTCTTCACACAAAAAACTTTTAAATCATTTATCTAAATCACAAACAAAATTATAAACTAAAAAATTATCACTTTGAAATCACTTATTATTAAATTTTTTAATTTTGCGAGATTATATTAGATTTTGCTTTTTCTATTAGTTTATTTAATTCACGTTTGCATTCTTCATCACTGTCACTATCACTCGTTTTTTTTTTTTATTATTTAATAAATTGTCCATTTTTATTCTTCTTCTCACATATTAAGAACAAATATTACCGACACACGATACACTATACTGAAAGAAAACCAAAGAAAAGCAGAGCCCCGTGGTCGCTTGAATGTACATACTGAGCGAAGGAAAGAGCGAGACAGAGATAGGGTGGTCACGTGGGAGCAATGGTGCGCGCGCTCTTATCGCTATCTCGTTCTCTCTCCTTCGCTCAACATACATAAGTCTTATTACGCCTTTCGAAAATATAAGTTTCGATGAAGACTCACATGCTAGGCTATATGAAGCGACAAATACATAGCAGTGGCGCTGTTAACTTTTTTTTCTCCTGGCACGTATACAGCCTAGATGGACGTATAGAATGACATACAGCCTAGGAGGACGTATAGAAAAATGTTAATACGATCGAGAAGGCGCTTGCGCGTATGGAAACCATTTACACGCTGACGATGCTCCGTAGGTAAGAGTCGCCGTACGGGTTAGTAGGCTGAAAATATATATATATACGAAGGCGGTTCAATAAGTCCCTGAGTTTGACGACAGTGAGCGTTCCTGAGGGAAGTTGGTATTATCATCGTGCGCTGCCATCTATCAACCGACGGTAAAACTAATTTCAGAATGATTGATAGGTTAGTTTGGATTTGGCAGCCATTCGAGTGAGACGTGTTTCGTGATTCTTGCTAAGATGGAAAAAGAGCAGTATCGTTCGGTAATTTGCTTTTTGTTTTTGAATGGAAAAAAATGCGAGGAGATAAAAGCAAAGTTGGATGCTGTTTATGGGGACACTTCGCCATCTATGACTACAGTTAGATATTGGTTTAACGAATTTAAACGTGGGCGAACATCCGTTTTCGATCAGGAGCGACCAGGATGCCCGGCAGACGTGGTTACCGAGGAAATCATTAAAAAAATCTACGATATGATTCTCGCTGATCGACGAACGAAAGTGCGCGAAGTAGCAGAGGTCGTAGGTGTGTCGACCGGAACGGCAAATAATATTTTACATGATAAGTTAGCGATAAAAAAATTGTCGGCCTGATAGGTGCCGCGATTGCTCACGGTGGACAACAAGCGGATGCGGCTGTTAACTTCGAAGCAGTGTTTAGAGCAATTTAAGCGAGATCCGAAGGAGTTTTTGCGTCGAGTTGTCACCGTTGATGAAACCTGGATTCATCATTATACACCAGAAACTAAGCAACAATCAAAACAATGGATTTCTCCGGGTGAATCTGCTCCGAAGGAGGCGACGACGGTCCCATCGGCCGAAAAGGTCATGGCGACGATTTTTTGGAATGCGAACGGCGTCATCCTCATGGATTTTTTAGAAAAAGGAAGAACGATCACTGAACAATACTACAGTGAGTTATTAGACCACTTTGACAAAAAATTGAAGAAGACACGGCCGCATTTGGCGAAAAGAAAGGTGCTGTTTCACCATGATAACGCACCAGCACATTGATCTGGAGTTGTCGCCGCCAAACTGCATGAATTGCGTTATGAATTGCTGATGTACCCCCCGTATTCACCCGATCTGGCTCCCTGCGACTTTTTCTTGTTCCCTAACACGAAGAAATGGCTCGCGGGAAAAACTTAAGCTAAAACGAGGAAGTCATCGCCGAGATAGAGGCGTATATTGGAGAGTTCAACAAATCGTATTTTTCGGAAGAGTTAAAAAAATGGCAGGAACGTTGAGAGAAGTGTGTCTTCCTTGAAGGGGACTATGTTGGAAAATAAAAAAAAAATTTTTTGAAAAAATGGTGTCTTCATTTCTAACACGGGTACTTATTGAACCACCCTCGTATGTTTACATCGTAGCCATAATGGCAAGAAGATAGAAGAATGGAATGGAAAAAAAAAGGAGAAAACAGAGGACATACTAGCGCGAGAATAAATATGAGATTTGTCAAACTGATAAAAAAATATTTTTGGTCCAATAGATTATAACTAATTATAACTAATTATAATATTAATTAATCAAACTGATTATAAAATTAAATTGGGTACGTGCGCAATTGGGCCATCACCCGCGACAGTTAAAAGTTAGAAATGTCGTTAAATAAACAGGAAAAATATATAATGATATATTAATTAAACAAAAAAAATTCAAGTACATTTAAACGTTTAATTATACAAATAAAACACATTATATACAAGCCATGAATGCAATTCGCGGACGAGAGTACTTCTCAGCCGAGTTAGCTACCATGTTGCAGGTAACGTTGAGTACGTCTACCCAGTTGCCTGAGAATGCAATAACTCCCGGCATCAGCAGGAATTAACCATCTGGACCATGTGCAGGAAATGCCGAGGGTTGCCGCCAATCATCATCTCCCGGGAGGAACACTGGGACGACGAGTATAATGAGTGGCACCACGCAGCATTGGGGACCAGTCTTCGGGAGTGGGTCGAAGGTATGCTGTTGTTTCCGTATTCAAAAGGGCAGTGTGGCAAGTGCAAGTGGCTACTGCCTCTCTGGAGGAATTGTTTCAAATGTATGGCAGCCATAGCCAACGGAAGGCTAGAAGTGGAACAAGTGGTGGAGCAATGCGAAGACCAGAAACATAAGTGTGAGTTAGAAGATCCAATCCTCTGCATTCAATGCAGGGGATTACTGCCATTATCTATCGATACCAACTAGGAATAGATGCAGAAGAATCAGGGCACAAACGTTAAAAGTTTAATTTTTTTCCCTCCTCCTTTTTCTTTCTTTTTCTCATTAAAATTGATTTCTTCTTAATAAAACTCTATTAACTACTTTTTCGAAAAATCGACGCCTTCTTGTCCTTTCCATGGCAAATGATGATTGGTAAGGCCTAACAAATTAGTCGACGCCTACCAGCTATGGAACGCGTCGACTTACCTGGACTCTCTGGACATCGGAGGTAGATTCTCGCCGCTCCAGGAAAAACACAACAACACTGGCACTCGCGAGCGGATAACCTAAACGCGCGCTGCTAGCAAGCAGTAATATCAACTGCAGACAGCGCTGAGCGCGCGCGGCGGCTGCGTCGCATAACGTACTTAACACTTACGTTGCGCCAGCGCAGAACGATTATCTAAAATCTATATATATAATATATATATATATATATATATATATATATATATATATATATATATATATATATATATATATATATATATATATTTATATATAACATATCGTTCAATAAGTCCCGAGACTAACAACGAAAACAACATTTTTTTTCAAAAATCATTTTTATTCATCAATATAATCTCTTTTTAGAGTGATGCAATCTTTTCAACGCCTTTCCAACATTTCTATACCATGTTTATAGAAGGATTTATCCTTTGCTTCAAAATAGGCTTTAGTTTCGCGCAATGACCTCCTCATTCGAGCCAAATTTTTTTTTCCTGGAGCATTTTTTTGAGATTAGCAAAGAGCCAGTAGTCGCTGGGCGCTAAATTTGGCGAATACGGGGGGTGGGGAAGCAAATCAAACCTCAATTCGTTCAATTTTGCGATTGTTTTCATGGACTTGTGGCATGGTGCATTGTCTTGGTGAAAAAGAATTTTTTTCTTCTTTATGTGCGGTCGTTTTGCTGCGATCTCTTCCTTCAAAAGTACCAACAAGTCAATATAATAATCACTGTTGATGGATTTACCTTTTTCCAGGTAGTCAATAAAAATCACGCCATGCGTATCCCAAGAAACAGACGCCATGACTTTGTCAGCAGACTGCTGCGTTTTTGGACGCTTTGGGCGGCTTTTGCTAGCCATGCGCTACTCAGATGATTGCCGATTCGACTCCGGAGTAAAATGATGTATCCATGTTTCATCCATGGTCACGTATCAACGCAGGAAATCCTTTTTATTGCGAGTAAATAGCGATAAACAGCTCTCTAAATCGTCGACTCGTTTGTTATCGAGCAACGATATGTCGTTGATATGCTGAGTTTAAAAGTGGTCGTACGGACACAAACGATGCGGAACGTTCGGGTAGGCCATTGGAAGCCGTTACAAAGGAAAATGTGAGTGAAGTGTTACAAATTGTAATGAAAAATCTCAAAGTAAAGATCCGTGAGAATTCAGAAATGACACAGATATCATCTGGAAGCGTATTTACAATCCTTCGTGAAAAATTGAACATGAAAAAGGTTTCTTTTAAGTGGGTGCCGCGATTACTTTCAGTGGAACAAAATCAGCAACGAGTCGACGATTCAGAGAGCTGTTTATCGCTATTTACTCGCAATAAAAAGGATTTCCTGCGTCGATACGTGACCTTGGATAAAACATGGATACATCATTTCACTCCATAGTCGAATCGGCAATTATCTGAGTGACGCATGACTGGCGAAAGCCGCCCAAAGCGTCCAAAAACGCAGCAGTTTGCTGCCAAAGTCATGACGTCTGTTTTTTGGGATACACATATCGTGATTTTTATTGACTACCTGGAAGAAGGTAAATCGATCAACAGTGATTATTATATTGACTTGTTGGTACGTTTGAAGAAGGAGATCGCAGCAAAACGACCGCAAATGAAGAAGAAAAAAATCCTTTTTCACCAAGACAATACACCATGCTACAAGTCTATGAAAACAATGGCAAAATTGAACGAATTGGGCTTTGATTTGCTTCCCCACCCCCCGTATTCGCCAGATTTAGCCCCCAGCGACTACTGGCTCTTTGCTGATCTCAAAAAATGCTCCAGGGAAAAAAATTTGGCTCGAATGAGGAGGTCATTGCCGAAACGGAAGCCTATTTTGAAGAAAAGGATAAATCCTTCTACAAACATAGTATAAAAATGTTGGAAAGGCGTTGGAAAGATTGTATCACTCTAAAAGGAGATTATATTAATGAATAAAAATGATTTTTGAAAAAAAATGTTGTTTTCGTTGTAAGTCTCGGGACTTATTCAACGATGTGTTATATCCTTGGAATTAACGTGATGTCAGCGCATTTTATAAGTCATGTATTTTTTCTCTTTAACATATTAAAATTTGATGTTTTATTACATTTTATTCTAATAATTTTAAAAATTTGGATTTAACCATCAAGATAGATTAAAGTTTGATCATCAGATATATAATTTGTAACGTCGGTGCATGACCTCCGTTTTTTTTGTGTTTTGTCAGCCGAAAAATTCTTTACTAACACACTAATCCCCTCCACAACCTACTCGACGCACTCTCCACTGACGTAGACCATTGGGAAACTCAACCTAAGCTTAAGCCAAGAGTTGAATAGCCGCTCTCGTTAAACTTAGTTTTACTACGATGCAATTTTTACAGACAATCGCACACATGTCATAATAAAATTAGTTTCTTTCTTCTAAGTGAGGAAATAACTAAATCGCTAAGTCAGTTAATACAAATTTCATTGACATTCGACACAAATTCATGCAAGGTAGTTTTTCTTATAGGGCAATCATCTGGATTGTAATGAATCCTTGTAATTCACACAAAATAATTTTTCTGTTTAATTAATTGAATAAAAATAAGCAAATAATTAAATGTATTAAAAGAAACAATTAATTTAAATTAACCATTCAACGATCCTAATTATTTCACTAGAATAAGATAATAGACCGCGACCAGCTACATTATTTCATTTTATAAACAAAACTTTACGAAAAGAAATTGTATTAATAATTACATTTTATAATCAAAATTATTATTAATAACAGAAATTTCAATTATACTATCAAATATGTATTTAATAACTTTTTGTTAGTCGAACAAGTACTCCTAGACAGTCTACCAATTAAAAATTAAAACTTTTAAAGAATGACTATTTAAACTATCATTCTACAATTATGTTCTCCTGTGTAATAATAAAACACTCACAACAATCTTTTTTTATTATTTTAATACTCATTCTTTACCTAACAATGTATAATACGACGAAAAACTTTGTTCTGTTGTAATATGCGTTCAACCTTCAATACAATTTACATTAATATAATTTTATTGTATGTAAAAACTCTGCAAAAATGGTTTATCTCTCTCTCTAACTCCCTCTAACCGAGAAGCCGCCAGGAAGAGGGGGACCTGAAAACCTCGGCCTCTACCCAAATTTCCCGGTCGAAGAAGAAATTTGCTGAAGAGCTTCTCCAACGCAGTGAAATACGGCACCAAAGGATCACCAAGCAGCAGACCCCAGGCAGCACTCGAGGTAACCACTGGAAAGTACTAGGAGCATCCTTTTTAAAACACGACCATCCAACATCAACGAACAGTCACTAGCCCTTGGGTATCCGAGTAGTTAAGCGAACGAGTCTCAGCAACCAATTCCAGCTTATTATTGTTTAAAAAAAAACAAGAAGAAGGAGCAACCGGCGACCACTCCAGCGAACTACAGAGAGAGGGAGAGAAGGAGGTAGAGAGAGGGAGAGAGGGAGAGAGAAAGAAAGGGAGGGAGAAGGAGAGGGAGAGGGAGAGAGAGATAGATAGATAGATAGATATATAGAATGTTTATTCGTATGTGTATACAAAATATAATACGAAAAATTATTTTAATATTTATAAAAAAATATTGCACGTGATATCACAGTCAAGGAAACTAAAAACTAATAAAGCTAAAATAACTTTTGTCAATAAAAACAATAAAACAAGTGATATCGCGGATAATTAAATACAACAAATACACATACAATTCCAATTAAAAACAATCACAAACATACAACGCACAATAATTAAATAAATAAATTAACATAAATAAAATATGAATAAAATAACACAGAGACGCTACTGATTGAGTTCAAGGTAGTGTCTCTTGACCGCTTTTTAAAACCCACTGAGAGACGAGATGTTACGTATTTCAGTAGGCAGAGAGTTCCATAAATGCGCACCTTGAACTTGGAAAGAGCACTTTCCAGTCTCAGTGCGCATCATAGGAGCAACGAGTTCCTTACTTTCACCCCTAAGAGGTCCCCTGGGCACAAATCTAGAGAAGAGACTCTCTAGATAGTCAGGAACACGCATGCGTATGATTTTGTACATAAGTACAGCCATAAAATAGTGTCTCTTCATATCAGTACGCAGCCAACCCAGAGAGCCCCGATGAAGAGAAACATGGTCCTCCCCCCTTAGACCCTTCACGTATCGAACACAGGAATTTTGTAAGACTTGCAGTCGATTACGTTGCTCTTGAGAAGCATCCAGCAAGACCACCGAACAGTAGTCCAGGTGAGAAAATAGCAGCACCTCAGCAAGCATCTTACGCAGCTCTTGGGAGGTATATTTTCAAAAGAAACAAAGATTATATAACACTCTATTAAATTTCTTAGTTAAATTATCAACATGGGGTTTCCATAATAATCTTCAATCTAAAATCATTCCAAGGCTAGTTACAGTTTTGGAAAAGGGAATGTAGACACCATCTCCAAGATCAACAACAGTTAGCTTATCACAAAGTTCGTTAACGAATCTTTGGCAACCAAAATAAATAACCTTAGTTTTACTTGTATTGAGTCTTAAAGAGGCATCCACGGCCCAATCCGAAACTGCTTTAGCTGCCCGCCTAAGCTCTGATATTCCCCTATCAAGACAGTCTATAGAAGTTTAAATATATATTTGAAGGTCATCTGCATACAATATATGCTGAATGCTTCTAGTGTCGAGTGCGTCACGTAAGTCGTTAATATATAAGCAGAAGAGAAGGGGTCCCAAGACAGATCCCTGTGGCACACCAAGATTCGTACTCAGCCAGTCGGAGTTGCCAGCTGAGGCAGTGCTAACTGCTTGCCTTCCATCTGATAAATAAGAATTAAACCACTTGAGAGCTGCCCTGAAAAAACCTATAGACTGCAATTTTTCAAGTAGTCGTATCGGTAATATTGTGTCAAAAGCCTTGCTGAAGTCGAATAGAAGAAGTACCGTCACCATTTTTTTGTCGGTACCTAGTCTGATATCGTCAGTGAGTTTCAGTAGGGCCGTTTGGGTAGAATAAAATGGTCTGAAACCTGTCTGTAGAGGGTAGAGAATGCGAAAAGTTGTCAGATGCCCCCGCAACTGCTCATATGCTAACTTCTCCAGAACCTTTGAAAGAAAGCACAAGATCGCAATCGGTCTGAAGTCCGATGCTGAAGAAGGGTATTTGCATTTTTTTAATGGAATAATTTGTACTCTCTTTCAAGCCACCGGAAAAATACCCTTTGCGAAAGAGCAATTAAACAGCCGCACAAGGAATTGTCCTATTATTGGAAGGGATTTGACCACAACCGACTGTGGAATACCATCAGCCCCCCAAGCACGCGATGAAAAGTGAGAAATTGCAAGAATTACATCGTTTAGGTTAATTTGATTGAAGGCAAAGCCTTCTGTCGTTGCATCATTAATAATCCACTCACGCATTGTCACATCATCGCCACACGGGGATGCCGATACACCCACAAAGTGTTGGTTTAATTCGTCAGGTGTAATGCCATTCAAATCCACTTCATACCTAGGTAAAAATCCGAAGCTACGTAATTCCTTCCACGTATTATTGTTTGCTAGGGCATTAAACAGTCTGTTGTTATAGTAATAAGTTCTCGCATTCTTCGTCCGTTCGTCTGCTACTAGTCTTATTTTACAAAATTCATCAAATAGTGACTTATCGTTAGTTCTTTTAATTCGACGGTACAGAGCTTCCCGTTTTTTGTACAACCGAAACAGATCCGCATTAACCCATGGAAGCTTACCTTTTTTAGGAGTAACAGTTTTAATGGGAGCTAGTACCTCAATTGCTGCTATTAAGTTGTTGCATATACTGTTCAGTGCAACGTCAATGTCAAAGTTTATGTCAGTAAAAGACGACCAATGTCAGTAAGTTAAAAAAGAATTAAGGTCAGCCGGAGAAATATTTTTAAAATCACAATACATATAACACAGTAATAATATTGTGCTTACTGTGAAAGTTCGCTGAAATACTGGCAGCGTCCGTGACAGTATCGTTGTCGTCCACGAAAATCAAGTCAATCCAGGTACGAGACGTAGGAGTAGAGAGAGGGAGGGTGAGAGAGAGGAGAGAGGAGAGAGGAGAAAGGAGAGAGGAGAGGAGAGAGAGAGAGAGAGAGAGAGAGGAGGGAGGGTGAGAGAGAGGAAGGAGGGAGGGTGAGAGAGAGGAGGGAGGGAGGGTGAGAGAGAGGAGGGAGGGAGGGTGAGAGAGAGGAGGGAGGGAGGAGGAGAGAGAGAGAGGAGGGAGGGAGGAAAGAAGAGAGAGAGAGAGAGACAGAGTCAGAGATAGAGACAGAGAGAAAGAGAGAGAGGAGGAAGGGAGGAAGAGAGAGAGAGAGAGAGACAGAGTCAGAGACAGAGAGAGAGAGAGAGAGAGAGGGAGCGAGGGAGAGGTGAGTACCTATATTAATTAAATAAATGGTCTTTATAAAAAGTTACAGCTGTTTAAAAATATTTTACGAAATCGGCCATTTTATCTTCAGCAGCCTAATATTGGGTGTAGTAAAAAGTAATTCATTATTTTGCCAATAGATGGCTCAAGTAGTCTGTATCTCCCGTTGTAAAAGTGCGATCGGGTTACACTAGATGGCGATAGAAAGATAAGATTTCGTACTAAAAAAGCTTCTTATACAGTTTTGTGATTGCTTGACTCAGTATTCTTTTAGCACGCGTCAAAGATGGACATCAACAAAGAGAAAATACGCCATATTTTACAGTTTTTCTTCGATAAAGGCAAAAACGCAAGCCAGGCAGCAAAAAATGTGAATAGTGTTTATGGTCCTGATACTGTAACAGCCAATCACGCGCAATTTTGGTTTCGTCGATACCGTTCCGGTAATTTTGACGTCAAAGATGCACCACGCTCTGGAAGGCCAATTGTCGACAATGTCGATAAAATAATGGAAATCGTCGAGTCCAACCGTCACGTAAGCACTGTTTCGATTGCCCAGGAGCTAAACATTGCACAAAAAACCGTTTGGAACCACTTAAATAAGGCTGGATACAAAAAGAAGTTCAATGTGTGGGTGCCACACGAGTTATCGCATAGAAACCTTATGGACCAAATTTCTATCTGCGAATCGCTGCTGAATCGCAACAATATCGATCCATTTCTGAAGCGGATGGTTACTGGTGATAAAAAGTGGGTCACTTACGACAACGTCAAGCGATAACGGTCGTGGTCAAATCGCGGTGAGCCGGCGCAAACGGTGGCCAAGCCAGGATTGACAGTCAGGAAGGTTTTGCTGTGTGTTTGGTGGGACTAGCAGGGAATCATCTACTATGAGCTGCTCCGCTACGGCCGAACTTTTAATTCGGACCTGTACTGTCAACAATTGGACCGTCTACAAGAAGTAATCGCCCAGAAGTGGCCAGCTTTGGCCAATAGGAGAGGAATTGTGTTCCATCAGGACACCGCCAGGCCGTATACATCGATAGTGATTCGCCAGAAGCTTCGGGAGCTTGGTTGGGAAGTTCTTATGCATCCACCTTATAGTCCGGACCTGGCATCAAGTGATTACCATCTGTTCCTGTCTATGACGAATGATTTTGCGAGTGAAAAATTCGCCTCAAGAGAAGATTGTAAAAATCGGCTGTCTCAGTTTTTTGACAATAGGAAAAAGGGTTTCTACGAGAAAGGCATTATGAAATTACCTCCAAAATAGCAACAAGTTATCGAACAAAACGGTGCATATTTGACCTAAATCGTATCATTCTATCTATGCTAAATAAAACCTTTAATTTAATGCAAACATAATGGATTTCTTTTTACTACACCTAATATAGTAAGAAAGAATATTTTGAAATGATTAAATTATAATATTTTTTCAGTATTTCATACACTTCTGAATATGAATAAACGATATTATTTAACAAAAATAACTTAATTATTAGTTGTAAAATGTTATTTAAATTATACATATTAATTAAAAAGACCATAGTTCTTAACTGTGAGATTAAAATTTCTATTTTTAAACAAATAATTCTAAGTAAAATAATATAATGCATAATAATTTAACTACATTAAAATTCTTTTAATGTACGCTTTTGTCGGCGCCAATTTTTTCGTAAACTTTTTATATACCAGGAAATCGTATGCACTTTTAATTTTTTTGCTAACGGTATTAGGAAAGATGTTAGATTTTTTTTTTTAAGAATTTTGACTTCTTACCCCTCTAGAGGGTAAGTTCCGGACAGCTTTTTTTATCGTCAATTTTTTGTAGACTTCTCATGTGCCAAGAAATCATATACACATTTTATTTTTTTGCCAACAGTATTAGATATCAGATTTTTTTTTTCGTTAAATTTGACTTTTTACCCCTCTGGAGGGTAAGTTCTGGACAGCTTTTTCTATCGCCAATTTCTTGATAGATTTCTTATGTCCTAAGAATTCATAAATACTTTCTATTTTTTTGCCAACGGTATTACAAACGATGTCAGATTTTTCTTTTGCGAATTTCGATTTTTTACCCCCGTAGAAAGTAATTTCCGGACAGCTTTTTTTATCGCCAATTTTTTGATAGATTTCTAATGTCCTAAGAAATCATACATATTTCTTATTTTTTTGCCAACAGTATTAGAAACGATGTCAGATTTTTTTTTTGCGAATTTCGACTTTTTGCCCCGTAGAAAGTAATTTCTGGACCGCTTTTTTTATCGCCAATTTTTCGATAGATTTCTTATGTCCCAAAAAATCATATATACATCTTATTTTTTTGCCAACCGTTTTAGATTTTTTTCTCAAGAATTTTGGCGTTGCATCCCTCTGAAAGGTAAGTTTCGGACCGCTTTTTTTATCGTCAAATTTTTTCTAGATTCCTTATATCCCAAAGCATCATATACACATTTTATTTTTTTGCCAACGGTATTAGGGAAGATGGCATATTTTTTTTCAAAAATTGTGACTTCATCCCCCTGAAGGGTAAATTCCGGACTGTTTTGGGTCACGCCAATTTATTTTATAGATTTCTTATGTACCAAGAAATCATATACATTCTTTTTTTTTTGCCAACGGTAGTAGGAAAGATGTTGAAATTTTTTTATGTTTTAACCTTTCATCCCCCTGAAGGCTGAGTTCCGGTCCACTTTTGTCGGCGCCAATTTTTTCGTAGACTTCTTATATACCAGGAAATCATATCCATTGTATATTTTTATGCCAACGGTATTATGAAAGCTGTCAAGTTTTCGAGGAATTAAACTTTTCATCCCTTTCTAAAATTACTTCCGGAAAGGGTTGACAAATCTTTTCGTTGTATACGGTTGGTGGGGTCTTCTACATCTTTTATTATAATGACATTAATCTTAAAATTACAAAAAACTACTGTAATACTTGATTTTTATTCATCCCTTTCCAGGGGTATTTTAGGGGTTGAATTTGCGAAAATTAATATTGATTATCAATGTTAATAAATATTTGTTCATTTTATATCTATTTTATTGAAAAAAAACCGATATGAAAAATTTTAATTTTTCGTTGGAGTCCAATGTTGCAAACTTCAACATCATAAATGTATGTACAAACACTCTGTTCCTGAATGCAGTTAAAATATTTATAACGCCTAATGCAGAAAGAAATTTTATAAATAAAAAATCTTGCTACATTAAAATCGCTGAATTAGTTTCTATTTAATTAACAATAGATTAACAACCAATCAGATTTCTTCGCGATCAAGTAGGCGGGCGTTAAGAGGAAAAAAAAACAAAAATGGGCGGGGCTTTTGATTTTCAACTATACATCGATATGCGGCGATGTGTGCGTCGCACTGCTACGCTTGTGTCTCCCCACTCCGCCGCGAATTTCAATCCTGATCTTCTTATATCCTCTGATACGTAACATCTTATTTATTCGAATGATAAATGATTTTATTAATGTATTTGGAGTACAAATTTATTCCATTCGTTTTCTTGCGGTCAAAAATGCATTGATTTGAAAATAGAATTAAAAGATTAATCAAAGTATCGGCCATCGCTAGCTACTATTTTTTCCAACCTCTCAGGCAATTTTTGAATTTCATCTCAAAAAATGTCTCGTTTTTTGAGGTGATCCAAGTTAGGAGCCAATTTTCGATTTCTGCGAAAAAAGTGAAACGATGTCCTGCTAGATTGTGCTGCATCCCTCGGAACAACCAGTAATCAGAAGGAGCAATGTCCGGAGAATACGGCGAGTGCGGCAAAGTATCCCACTTGAGCGTTTCCAAATATTTGTTCACGACTTTTGCGACATGAGGCCGAGCGTTGTCATGCAAAAAAATGACTTTGTCATGTTTTTCCTTGTATTTTGGCCGTTTTTCTCGTAATGCACGGCTTAAACGAATCAATTACAGCCTATACCGATCGGCCGTTATGGTATCGCCAGGTTGTAGCAGCTCTTAGTTCACAACACTATTTTGGTGCAACCAGATACACAACATGATCTTCGAACCATGAATATTCGACTTTGGTGTTGATGTTGAGGCCGATGGCAACGATTGACCAGGCATAGCGTAGTATTTTTCATTCTTGGGATTATCATAGAATATCCTTTTTTCATCCCAAGTAACAATTCTTTGTGAAAAATCCTTTCTTCGTTGCCTTCGAATCAGCTGCTCGCAATAGAAAAATCACCTGTCAATGTCTCTTGGTTTCAGTTCATAAGACACACAATTGTCTTGCTTCTGAATCTTTCCCATGGAATTCAATCGTACAGAAACTGCTTGTTAAGTCACTTCCAATGATTCTGCAAGCTCCTCTTGTGTTTGACTCGGATTTTCATCGAGTAATGCCTCCATTTTTTTGTCTTCGATTTTTTTGGCTGTCCAGAGCGAGGCTTGTCTTCAACGCTGAAATCTCCATTATTGAAACGTCGAAACCATTCCCTACAAGATTCATTAGTTAGAGCATTGTCACCATAAACTTTCACAAGCAATCGATGCGCTTCAGCTGCACTTCTCTTTCAATTCAAACAGAAAACTAAAACCTCTTACAAATGCTGCTTAGTTAACACAAAATTGAACATATTTAACACAGTTGAAAACAAGATTTTTTTATGAAACTCGAAGCGATATAAACTGAATATTATTGAAAGATGTCTAACCTCTCTAAAACTACCGACTTTAGCTGTTAGTATGAGATACTCATAATAGCCAGAGCTATTTTTTGAAAACAGATCGAACTAATTTGTACTTCCAATAAGAACATTAATTAAAATTTAAATGTTATATTATAACGTAAAAAATGGAGATCATTATTTACGTAAAAAACGTTTATAGGTATTTCGACGAAAGCCAATATATCTAAAAGTTTTTTAATTTGTTCGATAATTGATCCTTAAGATGTATAGCTTTGAGTATTATAAAGTTAATTCGTTAAAATTATTATTTTATAAATACAAATTTTTCATTTATTATGTCTTTTAATAGTTAACGGAAAGTCAAAAGTAGAAAATTTAACAATCATTATAACTATAAACGAAATAGAAAAAGATTTATTTTATTATACACAGTGTGTCCCATGGAAAACGGAACTTTTTCAAAACATCGATTTATATTGGCGCCACCTATTGGTGGATGTTAGCAATGGCGAGGTCCATTCTTAACAGACATCCGGTCAAAATTTTATGACATTTGGTTCAATGGAAACCAAAATATCGCGCTCAAAGTGACAGTGTGTTTGTGGCATCGGTCGAAAAATGAACTTCGAACAAAGAGCAAATATTAAGTTCTGTTTTAAACTCGGTAAACTCTTTACTGAGACGCATAATTTGCTGAAACAAGTTTATGGCAATAATTGTCTATCTCGTACTAGAGTGTATGAGTGGTATAAGCGGTTCCAGGAAGGTCGTGAAGACATTCAGGACGACGAACATCCAGGTCCATCGAATACCGTGGTTATTCAAAGTAACATTAAAAAAGAGCAAGAATTTATAAAAACTAAGCCAAAATCTTCATTGCGATACATGGAAATGTAATTGAATATGTCCAAAAATTCAATTTATCACATTTTGACCAATCATCCTAATGATCGAGTTTCAGAAGTGTTAGGAGGATTGGAAATAACGCTGGCGCAAGTCCATAATATCTAATGGGAACTGTTTTAAAAGCGGCAACATTCAATTAGACGAATAAATAAATATATTTTTAAAATTAGGCTTGAATAAAAAATTTTTAAAGTAAAATTTTAACTTAAATTTCATCACAAAAATATACAGTTTAGTGTAAACATAAAATTTTTAAAATTTTATTAACTTATTAATTAATTTAGTTTAAATTATTTTCTGTTTTTTTAGTATTCTTTGATTCATGAAACTGAATTCAAAAATAGTAATTTTAGTAATTAAAGTTTCCACAAATAGAACCCTAAAAAGTAAAAATTATTTTTATCATGATGATATTCCTTTTAACCGATTAAAAGAAATATTAAATAAAGACAAAATGAATAAAACTATTGATGCATAGATCGCAGCAACTAAAGCTGAAATTTATTAGGCTCTTCTTAAGAATAGACGAACATATAATCTTTCAAATCTGGATTTGTAAATTTATTAAAATAATTCAATAGTAATTTTGGTTCCTAAATTATCCAGAAATAAAATATCTTATTGACAACAGTTTTAGCGATGAATACACTGCAGCATATTATGCAGTTTGCTCCAATTACAAATCTTATGTAAAAAAATTCAATCGAGCAGAACGCTAAGTAAAATCAAACGTTTGTAGAATAACATTTCGTTTAATAAGTCCCGAGACTAACCCAGAGATGGTGCTAGTAGTACCAAACTGGCCATGTTTCCATAGAGTGCGAACCTTTACATTGAACGTGTAAAAATTTCACGTCGATCGGATCACAGACAGCAGAGTTATCAAGGTTAGAGTAAAGTCACTTTGTAATTTGTTTGAAAAATAGAAAAAAAACGAGTTCCGCGTGTTGATAAAACATTGTTTCTTAATGGGTAAAAACACCGTAGAAGCCCAGCAATGGCTTGAAAAACATTACCCGGACTCCTCTCCATCCAAACCAACGATTTGTCGTTGGTATGCTAAGTTTAAACGTGGTCGCACGGACACAAACTATGCGGAACGTTCGGGTAGGCCATTGGAAGCCGTTATACAGAAAAATGTGAGTGAAGTGTTAAAAATTGTAATAAAAAATCGCAAAGTAAAGGTCCGTGAGATAACAGAAATGACACAGATATCATCCGGAAGCGTATTTACAATCCTTCATAAAAAATTGAGCATGAAAAAGGTTTTTTTCAAGTGGGTGCCGCGATTGCTTTCAGTGAAATAAAAACAGCAACGAGTCGACGATTCAGAGAGCTGTTTATCGCTATTTATTCGCAATAAAAAGAATCTCTTGCGTCGATACGTGACCATGGATGAAATATGGATTCCCTCATTTTACTCCAGAGTTGAATCGGCAGCAGTCTGCTGGCAAAGTCATGGCGTCTGTTTTTTGGGATACACATGGCGTGATTTTCATTGACTACCTGGAAAAAGGTAAATCGATCAACAGTGATTATTATATTGACTTGTTGGTACGTTTGAAGGAGGAGATCGCAGCAAAACGACCGCACATGAAGAAGAAAAAAATCCTTTTTACCAAGACAATGCACCATGCCACAAGTCCATGAAAACAATAGCAAAATTGAACGAATTGGGCTTTAATTTGCTTCCCCACCCCCCGTGTTCGCCAGATTTAGCCCCCAGCGACTACTGGCTCTTTGCTGATCTCAAGAAAATGCTCCAGGGAAAAAAATTTGGCTCGAATGAGGAGGTCATTGCCAAAACTGAAGCCTATTTTTAAGCAAAGAATAAATCCTTCTATAAACATGGTATAAAAATGTTGGGAAGGCGTTGGAAACATTGTATCACTCTAAAAAGAGATTATAATGATAAATAAAAATGATTTTTAAAAAAAAATGCTGTTTTCGTTGTTAGTCTCGGGACTTATTAAACGATGTATTAGTTCACGAGGTCTGGCTAATAAAAAACGAGACTGGTTACGAAAAAGGGTTTAATTATAAAAATAGTTCTACATTCGAATGCTCCCCTTCCCTCGCTACACACCTTTTTAAACGTTTTTTCCATTGATCGAAGCAGTGCTGGAAGTCTTCTTTGGTGAGAGCCTATAGGAGCTCTGCCGTTTTTTGCTTTACCGCTTCCATCGACTCAAATCGGGTCCCTTTCATAGCAGATTTTATCTTCGGAAACAAAAAAAAGTCGTACGGTGCCAAATCTGGCGAGTACGGCGCGTGTTCGAGCACTGGAGTGCGCTTACCGGCCAAATGCTGCTTCACAGATGGCGCGTTATGGGCAGGTGCGTTGTCGTCATGTAAAATCCACGAGTTGTTCTTCCACAACTCGGGCCGTTTCTTACGAACTCGTTCTCGCAATGTTGCCAAAACTGACAAATAGTAAGTCTGGTTGACAGTCTGACCCTCTGGAACCCATTCAGTCATCACGATACCGTTAATGTCGAAAAAAACGATCAACATTGCCTTGAATTTTGATTTGGACATCCTTGCTTTTTTGATTCTGGGCGATTCAGGTGTCTTCCAATGAATCGATTGCCGCTTTGTTTTAACATAATATTGAAAAATCCACGTTTTGTCGCAAGTAATAATGTTTTTCCTCAGTCCGAAATCTTTTTTTAACCTTTTGAGGAAATCTGAGCAGACCTGTTGACGCAAGAGCTTTTAGTCAGGAGTCAGGTTTTTTGGCACCAACTTCGTACAGACTTTTGTCATATGTAATTTTTCGTGTAAAATTTGTTTAACCGTTTCTTTATTGGCGTTTACAGCCTCAGCAATCATCCGGATGCTCATTCGACTATCTGCACGCACAATTTGGTTGATTTTGGTCACTGTTTCTGGAGTTGAAACAGTGACAGGGCGACCTGGGCGTTGGTCATCTTCAGTGCTCACTCGGCCCTCACTGAAGCGCTTACACCACTAAAAAACACGCGCAAGAGATAGAGAATTGTCCCCATAGGTCTCTTGCAACAATTTACAGCACTCATTTGGAGTTTTTTTTAATTTAACGAGAAATTTGAGATTGATATGTTGCTTCTGTTTTTTGTCACACATAGTTTACGGCGCGAGAAAAAAACACGTTTGTTTCAAACCACTACTGCACAAATACAATAATAGTAACGAGAACGTGTTTTAGTACATGCATAGACAAGATATCTAGATACCCAACGCACTACTCGTTTTTCTCCCCACCCCTCCACGGCGCCCTCTAGGCGCGCAGTCTCGTTATTTAATAGCCAGACCTCGTATTTAAAACATCTAACTTACCGCAATTTTTTTAACCATTAATGTTGTAAACGATATTAGGATTTTAATCCAGAATATGAAGAACATTATAATAGTGTTGTAAATAAATAATTTAAAAGCAAAGAAACGTTTGAAGAATTCACTTACAAGAATTTGATACACTATAATGGATATTTTGGATGTAATTTGTGCATGCATTTCGGAATATATGTTCTTACTGTTCAAGAAGGAAGTAATTAATATATTTTATGGCACTATTTACCGCCTAGAAGGACTGAAATGGAAACGGCACAACATATGCAACAATGTGTTAAGTCTCGAGAAGCATATTATAAAGTTAAACCTTCATATTTAATAAATTTATAAGGCTTTAAAATAATTAACGTATTCGCACCAGACAGCATGCATTGCGTTTCTTTGGAAATAGCACAGCAATTTTTATACAGGGTCCAGCAATAAAACCTCCCGTATTTAAAGTAGCCGGCGTACGAGTTGTATCGGGGATACTATTACTGTAATAAAAAAGTAAGGTTAGTTTGTTTACAAAAAGTAAATTCTTTTCTTAATCTTCATAATCAATTTCATCCTCTTCAAAGTAATTCCCGTCCGATAAAACACACTTCTGCCAACGCTTTTTCCAGTCCTCGAAACAGTCGGAATAGTCTTTTTCCGGTATAGCCTTCAAAACCTTCTTCGATTCGGTTTTTATCTCCTCAATCATGTCAAAACGGCGTCCACGCATTGGCCTTTTAAATTTGCTAAATAGCCAGAAGTCGCACGGAGCCAAATCAGGCGAATATGGTGGTTGCGGAACAATATGAGTCGAGTTTTCGGCAAAAAAGTCGCGAAGAACCAATGCAGTATGACATGGTGCATTATCGTGATGAAGGAACCAAGAGTTGTTCGCCAATAATTCCGGCCGTTTTAGACGAATAGCTTCACGCAAACGACGCATAACGCTCAAATAATATTTTTTGTTGACGGTTTGGCCCGACGGAAGAAATTCATAGTGCACCACACCACGATAATCAGAGAAAACAGTCAACATGACCTTGATTTTCGATTGGCTATGCCGTGGTCTTCTCGTTCTTGCTTCATCTTTTGCACGATAATCGCTAGATTGGTCGGTGGTTTCAGGGTCGTGTGCGTAAATCCAAGTCTCGTTTCCAGCAATGATGCATTTCAAGTCATCCTGATAGTCAGACAGCAAAGTTTCACACACATCAACGCGACGCTTTTTTTCCAAAAAATTGAGCGATTTTGGCACCAATCGAGACTTGACGCGTTTGAGACACAAAACATCCTTCAAAATGGTTTGGGCTGAGCCAAATGATGTTCCAACACTATCAGCGAAGTCTCTTGTTGTCAATCGACGATTTTCAAACACCAAATCTTTGACTTTTTGGACCTGGCCCTCGTCGGTAGACGATGATGGTCGTCCAGAGCGCGGTTCGTCTTGAACGCGTTCTCGGCCCGCTTTCAACTTGTTGTACCACTTATAAACGTTTTCTTGAGCCATAGTTTGATCACTACAGGCCTTCCGCAACATTATCGACGCGTCCGCACAAGAATATTCGTCCCGCAAACAAAATTTGATGCCATTTCTTTGCTCACCAAAATCACCTATTGTAAAAATTGAAAAATTTACTTTTGGTTGTTCACGAAAACACGTGTGACTCGAAGATAATTTAACCTTTTAACAAACAGACGCTTGGCAAATGTTATAGACAGTCCTACCAACCTAGGAAAAAAATTTACCTGCCTTCCTAATGCCCGAGAGTTTTAAATGACAATTTCACCTTACTTTTTAATCACAGGAGTATGTGGGTATTGTTTGAAAGCAGTGTACGTGCCATTTGCAGTGTGCGCCATGGCTTGGCTTAATGAGCATCGTGCGTTTATTTTGGAGAAATTTATTAGTAACGATGGTTCTGTGATTAGTACTCAGTAAGCGTTTCGGATACGATTCAAACTTGGCCAACATGATCGTGTCCCAGATAGAAGAACTATTAAACTGTGGGTGTTAAATTTTAGAAAAAACGGTTCACTACTAATAAGAAAGCCTACTGGCCGACCTCGAACTGCAAATGAAAATGTTGCGCGTGAGGTCAACCCTGTCTAGAAATAATTTTAGAGGGCGATGAAAAGTCAAAATGTTAAAAAAAAAATCTGACAGCTTTCATAACACATCGTTGAATAAGTCCCGAGACTAACAACGAAAACAACATTTTTTTTCAAAAATCATTTTTATTCATCAATATAATCTCCTTTTAGAGTGATACAATCTCTCCAACGCCTTTTCAACATTTCTATACCATGTTTATAGAAGGATTTATCCTTTGCTTCAAAATAGGCTTCAGTTTCGGCAATGACCTCCTCATTCAAACCAAATTTTTTTCCCTGGAGCATTTTCTTGAGATCAGCAAAGAGCCAGTACTCGCTGGGGGCTAAATCTGGCGAATACGGGGGGTGGGAAAGCAAATCAAAACCCAATTCGTTCAATTTTGCCATTGTTTTCATGGACTCATGGCATGGTGCATTGTCTTGGTGAAAAAGGATTTTTTTCTTCTTCATGTGCGGTCGGTTTGCTGCGATCTCCTCCTTCAAACGTACCAACAAGTCAATATAATAATCACTGTTGATCGATTTACCATTTTCCAGGTAGTCAATGAAAATCACGCCATGTGTATCCCAAAAAACAGACGCCATGACTTTGCCAGCAGACTGCTGCGTTTTTGGACGCTTTGGGCGGCTTTCGCCAGCCATGTGCCACTCAGATGATTGCCGATTCAACTCTGGAGTAAAATGAGGGAATCCATATTTTATCCATGGTCACGTATCGACGCGAGAGATCCTTTTTATTGCGAATAAATAGCGATAAACAGCTCTCTGAATCGTCGACTCGTTGCTGTTTTTGTTTCACTGAAAGCAATCGCGGCACCCACTTGGAAAAAACCTTTTTCATGCTCAATTTTTCATGAAGGATTGTAAATACGCTTCCGGATGATATCTGTGTCATTTCAGCAATCTCACGGACCTTCACTTTGCGATTTTTCATTACCATTTTTTAACACTTCACTCACATTTTCTTGTGTAACGGCTTCTAATGGCCTACCCGAACGTTCCGCATCGTTTGTGTCCGTACGACCACGTTTAAACTCAGCATACCAACGACAAATCGTTGGTTTGGATGGAGAGGAGTCCGGGTAATGTTTTTCAAGCCGTTGCTGGGCTCCTACGGTGTTTTTACCCATTAAAAAACAATGTTTTATCAACACGCGAAACTCGCTTTTTTCCATGTTTCAAACAAATTACAAAGTGACTTTACTCTAACCTCGATAACTCTGCTGTCTGTGATCCTATCGACGTGAAATTTTTACACGTTCAATGTAAAAGTTCGCACTCTATGGAAACGTGGCCAGTTTAATACTACTAGCACCATCTCTGGGTTAGTCTCGAGACTTACTGAACAATGTGTTAAGGTGAACGATTTAAATTTTAAATGTCTTTTTTACAAATAAAGAAACAAATCATAAGCTTTAAGCTTAACGACTTTGGTGATTAATGTTCTTACTGGCAAATAATTTTTCATGAATAATAAAACAAATTATAAGCCTATAGCCAATAACTGTGTGCAAAAGTCTTGAAATGCAAATACTTTTCTATAAATAAAGAAACCAAATACTTTTTTTATATATAAATATTCATCCTCAGGGTTTTTGGATAAAGAGTCTATGGTTTTATATTTTTATTTATAACAAAAGCATTTTAAATTTAAACCTTTTTTCACCAAGGTATTGAAGTTTAATGCTCACGTATCGATTAAATTATTTACAAAAAAGTATTAGCAATTAAAAAGTTTCATTGGCAGGGTTATTGGGTTAAAAGCTTATGGTAATTATTTTCATTCATAAGAAAAAAAATTTTAAATTTAGAACTTCTATCCCTAACGATTTTATATTCAATACTTCGAAATCAAGTAATTTATTCATAATAAACATGTATTTGCAACTTACAACTTTTAAACCCAGAGTCATTTGGTTCTAGCTTATGATTTGTTTTATTATTTATAAGTATTTGCAATTCAAAACATTAAACCCTAAGGTTAGTGAGTTTTAAGGCTTATAATTTTTTTTTTTTTTTTTTTATTATGAAAAAGAGATTAAAAAATGAAATCATTCACCTTAAAGTTTTGTATGTTTATCTCTTCTAAATAAAATAATTTACGTGTAAAAAAATTTTCTTATTTATAACTTATATCATTAAGGTGTTTTTGGGTTTAAAGCTTATTTTTATTAAAGCTCTTTTTTATTTATGACAAGAATATTTGAGATTAAATTAAACTTGTGTTTCTAGCGTTTTTATATTTAACGCCCACAAATCGATTATCATATTTATAAAAAACTATTTGCAATTTTAAACTGACATCCTTAGGGCTATGTGATTTACAGGTTATATATTTGTTTCTTTATATACAGGGTCTTCAAAAAGTCCCGGACCGGATAAATAACTTAAAACGTAGGCGTTACTCAAAAAACTGGTCAAGACAAAAGTTGTCGGAAATTCCCCTGGATATCCAACCGCGATTTAGACCGTGACCTTGATCTTGACCTTCAAGGCCCTTATAAGGTCAAGCCCACTTTTTACTTATCGAATCCCAATTTTGACATCAGAAATAAAATAAGGTGACAATTTTACGTCTAGATACAATCTTCAACATCGGAAGAATTTCACCTCGGAAGGTCAAGTCAAGGTCAAGCAGTAACCGACTGGATATCTTGAAAAGTACGCGTCGTTTAAAAAAAAATGTTTTAACAAAACGTTGTAGGAAATTGTCCTGGCTGTCCCATAGTAATATCTTGATTTTCGAAGTCATATTAAGGAATAATTTTTTTAAAACATTCAATAAAATGAGGCTTGCATTCATATGAGCTAATCAAGGTAAAATAGCGTAAAGAAAATGAGATTTGCGTATATCCCAGTCAACTAAGGTAAGGTAGCGTGATGCCTAGCCAGTAAAGACAAAGCAGAGTGAGGATCATCAGATGAAGGCAATGTTAAATAACTTTAGATAAATATCAATCAATTTTCTTTATTAAAGTAAATGCTCAAAATTTTTTACCCTTAACTGCCTGGCAATGTGCTATGCGGCAGTTAAATGCTGCTACAGCTTGACGAATCATGCCTTCATCAATATTAATAGTTTTATCCTTTATTTTCTGCTGGAGTTCATCGAGGCTCGCTAGTTTCATTTGATGCACCTTGTCTTTAAGGTCACCACACAAAAAATAACCAAGCGGACTAAGGTCAGGAAATCCGGCTGGTCATTCTATTGTACCTCCTCTGCCTATCCAACATTCTGAAAACGCTTCATTCAAATAAGCACATACACCTCGCCCATAATGAGGTGGTGCGACGTTTTGCTGAAACAATGTTTGATCATTTGTTTTCTGTTTTGCATAATGAGTCCAGCTTCTTCTTTCTTTTACGCTACAAGCTCGGCTTCTCTGACCGTCAAGCAATCTGATTAGCTGTTAATTAATTTATTAAAATAAAGTGATTTAAAACTCTAAGCAATAATGAAATACACCAAAATTGTAACAAAAATAGCATTTCACAGAATAGAGTAGTTAATCGAAATGAAGATACGCTCATGTTGTACAGGGTGCGTACGGTATTTGAGAACATACATAAATGTGACTATAACTTCGCGAATTTTTTTTTTTTATTTTTTTTCCTTTTCAGATAAGAAATGGCGGACTAAAACATCACTCAAGAAATGAAGAGACATGCTGTCATCGTCGCTATATGTGCGAACCATACAGATTTAGAGATCTCTAATTTTCTTAATTGCGCCCGTTGGTTTTTTTCCGACGAAAAAAATTTTGACCGAGATCAAAAGACCAATCGCAGAAATGACAGATGGCTATGTTCAAATCCTACGGAGGTTCCTGTTGTTATGCACACAAAATTTTCAGCCACTGTTATGGTTTTAGGTATTGTCAGCAACGAAAGACATGTTATGCCACCACACTTTTTTACTCAAGGACTTCGAGTGAACTCTGCTGCATACATCGAGGTTTTGGAGACGGTAGTAAAACCCTGGATAGACAATGTGAGCGGAGGCAGACCATACATTTTTCAACAAGACTCTGCTCCTTCACATAAAGCGATGGCGACACAAGATTGGATGGCCAAAAATTTTCATGACCACATAACACCGAACCTATAGCCACCTAGCTTCCCAGGCCTTAATCCTTTTGATTATTACGTATGGGGCGTAGTTGTGCGTGAGACCAATAAGCGTCCTCATAACACCACTTCTTCGCTGAAGACTGCTATTAATGTTGTTATGGTCAATATGAACAAGGAGCATTTGATTCGGGCATGTAATCGTTTCCGGACCCGGATAGAAGAGGTTATTGCTGCTAATGGCGATTTTATTGAATAACTGTATAGCCATATATTAATTTAACGTTGTATAAGAAATTCCTAAAATTTTATTAAATTTTATTAAAAATACAAGCTAATTAATTTTACCCTTAAGTTGTCCTCAAATACCATACGCACCCTGTATATGTAGTGCGTGTTCGAAAAAGTTCGGTCACAAATTGTCGGTAGATGGCTCTAAAATGTAATATCTCTGGTAACATTAATTGTATCTGGCAATACTATAGCTTGTGTGTAAGGTGACATTTTAAGGTTTATTTTGTTAGCCAACACTATTAAAATCGCATTGTTCCGTAAAAAGCTATTAACATTTAAAAATAAGTGAAAATTCGGAACATTATCGTCATATTTCACTTTTCTATTATGGAAAAGGTAAGAAAGCGTCGCAGGCTGCTGAAAAAATTTGTGAAGTTTACGGAGACGATGCTGTAACTAGAAAAACAGCAGCGAAGTGGTTCGCTCGTTTTTGATCTGATAATTTTGATGTTAAAGATGCATCTCGCTCTGGTCGACCAATCACTGAAAAAGTCGATGAAATCATGGAAAAAATTGAGCAAGACTGGCACATAAGCAGCGTGGACGTTGCTAGGGAACTTGGCATTCATCACTTAACAGTTATCAATCATTTAAAGAAAGCTTACTACACAAAGAAGCTCGATGTTTGGGTGCTTTATGAATTAACAGTGATAAATTTAATGGACCGAATTTACATTTGCGATTCACTGATAAAACGAAACGAAATCGAACCCTTTTTGAAGCGAATGATTACGGGCGATGAAAAGTGGATCAACGTACGACAATAATGTGCGAATAAGATCATGAACGAAGCAAGGTGAAACTTCGCAAATGGTGGCAAAGCCAAGATTGACACCAAGGAAAGTAATGCAGTGTGTCTGGTGGGATTGGAAAAGAATTGTTCATTATGAGCTTCTACAACCTGGTCAAACGATTGATTCTGTTCTCTACTGTCAAGAATTAATGAGATTGAAGCAAGCAATTCAATTAAAACAGCCAGAATTGATCAACGGAAAAGGTGTTGTGTTCCATCATGACAACGCCAGACCACACACATCTTTGATGACCCGGCAGAAACTGAGAGCTTGGCTGGGAAGTTTTGATGCATCCATCATATAGCTCAGACCTTGCACCTCCAGATTATCATTTGTTTCAATCTCTGCAGAATTCTCTCAATGGTGTAAATTTAAATTCTGTAGAGGCCTGCAAAACGAACTTGGATCAGTTTTTGGCTCAGAAAACCTAGAAGTTCTACATAGATGGAATAGTTGCTTTACCCCAAAAATGGCAAAAGGTTATCGATTAAAACGGCACATATTTGGTATAATAAAGCTCGTTTAAAATATAAGAAAGAAGTGTTTTATTTTTGGTCAAATTTGTTACCGAACTTTATCGAACACCCAATATATACTGTGACGTGGTGCTTTGCACTAATCATTTGAGGGGGCGAAAGCCTAGCTTACTACCATGATCAAGAATAAGACCAATTTTTTTTTTTTCAATTCTTCATCTATTCTTTTAAATCTATTTTGTTGTTTTCAATGCAGTCCCCATCCGACACAATACACTTATGCCGACGTTTTTTCCAATCCTCGAAACAGTCAGACAAGTCGTTTTCCAGAATTGCCTTCACTTGACGCAGCGATTCACGTTTTATCTCCTCAATCGAGTCAAAACGATGTTTATTTTTGAGTTTATTGAACAGTCAGAAGTCACACGGCGCTAAATCAGGCAAATACGGTGGTTGTGGAACGATATGAGTTGAATTTTTTGCCAAAAAGTCGCGAATAATCAATACAATGTGAGACGGAGCATTATCGTGATGCAAAAACCATGAAATGTCTTGCCACAATTCCGGCCTCTTTATGCGAATAGCTTTATGCAAACGACGCACAACACTCAAATAATATTCCTTGTTAACAGTTAGGCCTGGCGGAAGAACTTCTAAATGCACAACACCACCATAATCGAAGAAAACTGCCAAGATGACCTTGATTTTTGAACGATTTTGACGTGATCTTTTTGGTCTTGCTTCACCATTGGCACGATATTCGCTTGATTGATTAATTGTTTCTAGATTGTAGACATAGATCTATGTCTCATTTTCCATAATAATGCATTTCATGACGTTCTCGTAGTCAGAAAGCATCTCTTCGCTGAGTGTTTTTGAAACCAATCAAAATTTGACGCGTTTGAAACCCAAATAATCTTTCAAAATTGCTTGAATCAATCTAAATGAAATGCCAAAGGCATCAACAAGATCTCTAATTGTTAACCGACGATCTTTGAGCACAAGGTTTTTGATTACTTTGATATGTTTTTATCAGTTGATGTCGATGATCGTCCTGAATGCTCTTTGTCTTCGACGCTGTCTCTGCCTTCTTCGAACTGTTTGTACCACTTAAACATTTCTTTCCGACAAAGTCTGCTCAATGCAGGCCTTTTGCAACATTCTAAATGTTCCGAAGACAAAATTTAATGCAATTTCTTTGCTCACTAAAATCTAAAATTATGAAAACCGCCGAAATCACTTTTTAATGTTCACAAAAACGAGCGTCAGTTACAAACTAATGAATATATTGACATGAAATTTGACACAGATGTCTTTCACAGTGCTACCAATTAAAAAAAAAAAGTTTTGTCAAATCGATGAACCCGTAAAATTTAAATTGAAAATTAGTCTTACTTTTTGATCACAGTAGTATACATTCTGTTAAAAAAGTACCAGGAATTGTCGATTTACATCTGGCGGGGCAATTTAGGCAGGTAAATTTTTTTTTCTAGGTTGGTACAACTGTCCTTAATGACTATGCTAAGTTTGAGCGGAATCTGTCCACGAGTGTGTTTGTAGTAAGCTGATTAAGTCAGTCGATGTCAATAGTGCGTGCCGATTTTTTACAATGGGTGATTACGTTGAACAAAGAATTTGTCTAAAATTATGTGTTGCAAATAAAATTTCGTGTGCCGATGCATTGAAGATGTTGCAAAAGGCTTTTGGTGATAAGGCACCATCTGAAACCCGTGCGTATGAGTGGTACAAAGCCTTTAAGGAGGGTCGTGAAGTCATCAAAGACTTGTCTCGTTCCGGACGCCCATCGACGGCTTCGACCGCAGATAACGTCGATAAAATTAAGGAAATGGTGCTTAAAAACCGTCTTACCAGCTTGAGAGAGAGATAGCATATGAACTTGAGATATCCCACGAGTCCACACGTACGATTTTAATTGATATTTTGGGCATGAGAAAGGTGGCCGCAAGACTCGTTCCAAAAGAGCCTTATTGTCTTTAAAAACGCTATCGCGAACAGGTCGCTTCGGACATGCTGAATCGCGCCAATTCCGATCCCACATTCATGGAATGCATCATAACTGGTGACGAAACGTGGGTGTACGAGTACGATATGCAAACAAGCCAGCAAGCATCGGAATGGGTGGGAAAAAACGAGCCGAAACCGAAAAAACCACGCCAAAGCCGCACGAAAGTGAAGGTGATGCTCATTGTTTTCTTCAATATTCGTGGCGTGGTGCACTAAGAATTCGTTCCAGAGGGTCAAACGGTAAACAAAGAGTATTACCTAGGCGTTATGAAACGTTTGCGTGAGCGTATCCGTAAGAAGCGGCCAAAATTGTGGGCGAAAAACTCGTGGATTTTGCACGACAATAACGCACCGTTTCACCGAGCTACGATTGTGACCGACTTTCTCGCCAAAAACTCAACAAACACGCTTGAACAAGCACCGTATTCGCCGGATTTGGCTCCCTGTGACTTTTTCCTCTTCCCAAAACTTAAATTGCCGCTCTGTGGCACCCGTTTTTAGTTGATTGAAGCTATAAAACAAAATTAGGCGCGCGAGCTGAAGGCCTGTCCGGAAAGCGCCCATAAAAAATGTTTCGATGATTGGAAGTGCCGTTGGCATAGATGTATTGGAGCAAATGGAGCCTATTTTGAAGGCGACCCAATAAATTTTTATTATTAAACGTAAAAATGTTGTTTTAATTTAAAATTCCTGGTACTTTTTTGACAGAGAGTTTGTCCTCTCAAAGCGAGCATGTCACTATAACATTCTAGGCAGCCACGCAGCACTAGCAAGAAGGGCCCTAAATAATAGCCACGCAGGGTTACATAGCTTTTATTCTCTTCAAGACAACAAGTTTAACATGCTGCTAAATGCTCTAGCGAAAAGCAGCTTTCAGTAAGCCCTTCTTGGTGATATTGGCAGTGCTTGCACACACTGCTTAAGGCTTGTCCTCTATCCCCTTGTCCATCGATGCCCTGTTAAATCCTTTAAAGAAGTTAGAAAGAGACTATTACACTGACTGGAAAGAAGGGTGCCGGCTGTGTCTAGAACATAAAGAGAAGGTTAAAGGAGAGGATTAGCGACAAAGCAGCAAAAAGAGCAAAACACATAACGAACCCGCATGCAAGCACTTATGCAGCTGTATTTTCCTGAAGACTTCGCCCCGCTGCTGCCGTTTTCCCGACTGCCTATTACCGCCGTTGCCGCGATCAGCTGCTGATCCGCCACCGCTGCTACATCTTTAAAAGAAAGAAACAAAAACACGAGTCGACGCTTCACCAGCCTTTAAACGCGTCTACTTACCTGGATCCCGAATGCCATCGCCGAAAACCGCTTTTTAGACGCTTCAGGAATATCGCTTAACAATAACACATAACCGCAAACGTGCACTGCTGGCGCACGATAATCCTAACTGTCGACAACGCTGAGCGCGGCGGCCGCGTCACATAGCGTTTTCTAATCGCACATTGCATAGATGAAGTAAACAGTATAGCTGAATTTCCAGCGCAAACTATCTGAAAATCTGCCAATGCTAATAAAGCAGCGCGAGACTTCCATTCTTAAATAAATTTTGTTCAGAGGGATAGAAGTTACGTAGTTAGCAGTTTCTTTTTTATTTAACTTTTGTGGAGATCAGACCTCCACTTTTGTATTAAATAAATTAATTGAAGTTCATACAAACCGCTTCTTAATCAAATAAATTGATCAAAGAATACAAAAGTGTACAGAAGTGTATAAAATTGTTTAGAAGTGTTCATAAGTGTTTGATATGATAATATTTCTAATATGATAATATTTCTAATATGATAATATTTCTAAGTTAATTTGAAAAAAAAATATTTTTCTTTGTCTTCGAAATGCCATAGTGGTCACCCTTAAAAGTTTTAAGGGCTTGACTTTAACGATCGAGGCGCAGTTTTACTTCGCAAGCAATATGGTGAGTGTATGAGGTATGTTCAAAGAGTAAGGTGACTTTTTAAATTGCGTGGACAACGTACATTCGATTATTGATTTTTTTTGTTATTGGGTTGGTACACATGTCCCGAAAATATATTTACAGTTACAAGTGTATAGCATAGTTAGTTTTTGATAGATAGAAAGACTAGACGTATTTTAGTGTGTTCGGCGATTTTCTATTATTATAAAAAAAGGAGCAAAGAATTTGTATCAATTTTTGTGTAAAAAATAGAACAAAATACTCTAATACACTTGAAATGTTAACAGTAGCATATAATGAGTCTGTTTTAAGTAAAAAAAATGTTTACAAGGGGTACAAGTCCTTCCAATATAGCCGAGAAGATGAAAATGACGAACTTCGATCTGGACACCCTAGCACATCAACAACAGATTATAACGTTGAAGCTGTGGAAAATCGTCACATTACCATAAGAGAAGTTGCTGAGCATGTTAACATACCAGCTTGTGTCATGCAATTTTTGTGAATGTTTTAGGCATGAGAATTGTGTCAGTGTAGTTTGTTCCGAAACTTCTTAATTTTCATCAAAAGAACCATCGCATGAGCATCGCTCAGAAGCGCTTGAATGACGTCAATGATGATCCTTATTTGCTCAAATGGGTTATAACTGGTGACAAATCGGTATGTGGTTTAGACGTCGAAACCAAAGCCCAATCGTCCTAATGGAAGCAGAAGAGCCAAGAAAGAGAGCAAAAGAAGCACACCAAGTTCTATCAAATGTCAACGTTTTTCTCACTGCTTTTTTCAATTACCGCGGCGTAGTGCATCAGGAGTTTTTACCCGAAGGTTGTACGGTCAATAAGGATTATCTTGAAGTTATGCGCCGTTGGCGAAAAGCAATACTTAAAAAACATTCGGAATTATGGAAAAACAATTCATGGCTTCTGCATCACGATAATGCACCTGCTCATACATCTTTACTTGTCAGATTTTTTGGCTAAAAACAACACGACAATCATGCCTTAGTCACCATATTTATCGGATTTGACCATCTGCGACTTTTTACTGTTTCAAAAACTGAAGAAACCTACGAAGGGACAAAGATTTGCAATGATTAAGGAAATAAAAACTGCATCGCTAAAAGAGTTGAGGGCTATACCAAAAAGTGCTTATAAAAAGTGCGTCGAGGATTAGAAAAAGCGTTGGCACACTGTATATTGTATCTGAATGGGGTCGCTTAAAAGAGAACAATATGAATATTGATGCATAAATTAATATTTTTTCATAAAAATATAGTCAGCTTAGTTTTTGAACTCCTTCGTATAAAAACCTTTATTTACTATATATTTTATCAACTCGATTCGAAACATAGTAAACATTATGTTTTAGCATTTTTAAAAGGATGTATTTCACTTATTCTGCGAGCGTACCAACTCACGCTCGCTCGTTCACTTCATCCGATTACATGCTAATAGAAGTTTGAAATTGACGCATCGCAATAAGAAAAATATTTGAGCATGTCTGAAGCAGGCGTCTATTTGATATTTGAGGCAATCGTTTTTTTTTTTGAGTCTAATAAATGCAACAAGGTGCAGTGGCTTATTATTTTGGCGGCATCATTTGTTCCTGTCCGTCCTCTTTCTTTTGGCCCGGCAGTGTGTCACCGCGACTCGTTACGTTTGTGCCCGTGATTGCTCAACCCGTGAGCGAGCCACGAAAATGCCCACAAGATCGTACGCGCTACACGTAGTTGATGCCCTAGACTTAAAATAAGTACTGTCTATATTAATACTGACGTATATTAATAAATTTTAACCTTCTGTCATTTTACTTTCTTAATTAATCTCTTTTTATTATTGTACACCCCGCTTGCTTCCACCTTTTAACACCGCTCTGAACCCCAGTGGCGTATATATATATATACTGGGTTGCTCGAAAAGTTTTGGAAGCGACATCTATAGAGCAGTAGAAGAACCAAAATTTTTACGTTATTTTAATATTTCATCTTTTATATAAACATACCCAAAGTTTCATTCCACTCTGTCAATTCATTGTTTGTTTACAAGCCATTTGAAGTTGACGTGTCAGTGTATTTTTTTTACAATGGAAAAAACCGAATATCGTGCAGTGATAAAATTCTTTGTTTTGGGAGGTTTATCCGCAACGGAAATTCATAAAAAAATGGTGAAAGTGTTTAAAGAATCTGCTCCTTCATTTCCAACTGTGCATCGATGGGTTTTAGAGTTTAGACGTGGTCGAAAAAGCGTTGAAGACGATCCACGCTCAGGACGTCCAAAAAGTGCATCAACACGAGCATTCATAGCAAAAGTACAGAATATGGTTTTGGAAAATCGTTGATTGACCGAGAGAGATATAGCAGAGGCCCTAGACATCTCATTAGGCAGTGTGAGACATATTTTAAATGAAGTTTTGGGTTTCAGAAAGCTCTGTGCACAATGGGTGCCGCATTCGCTCACAATGGAACAAAAACACGTTCGAATGCGACTTACTGAGCAACATTTGGAGCGTTTTCGAAAAGATGAAAAGGATTTTTTGCGTCGATTTATCACTATGGATGAGACTTAAGTCTACCATCATGACCCTGAATCAAAACAAGAGGCTAAAGAGTGGTGTCAACCAGGCACTTCGGCACCGAAGCGAGTTCGTGTCCAGAAATCGGCGAAGAAGGTGTCAGCGTCAGTTTTTTGAGATGCAAAAGGGATTTTGTTGGTGGATTATCTCCAAACTGGCAAAACAATAAATTCTGAATATTATTGTAACCTTTTGGAATAATTGGATGAAAAAATTAGTGAAAAAAGACCCGGTTTGCACAAGAAAAAAATCATTTTTCATCAAGACAATGCACCCGCTCACACAGCTCAAAAAACCATCACTAAAATAACCGAATTAAAGTACGAATTGTTGCAGCATCCACCTTATTCGCCTGATTTAGCTCCCTCTGACTTCTGACTGTTTCCACACCTCAAGAAATTCCTTCGTGGGAAGCATTTTTCATCAAACGAAGAGGTTATAGCCGTCGTAGAGGAGCATTTTGCAGGCCTTGCAGAAAGTCACTTCCATGATGGGATAAACAAGTTGGAAGACCGTTAGACCAAGTGTATTGAACTTATGGGAGATTATACTGAGCAATAAAAGTGATTTCACCAACAAAAAAAAAGTATCTTCATTTCCGCTTTCAAAACTTTTTGAACAACCTAGTATATTGCTTAGTTTTTTCCATCTCCCTGGTGGGTAAGTTCGAAAATGCTATTGTCGACGCCCATTTTTTTGTAGATTTTCAATGTACTAATAAATCATATAAACTGTTAAGTTTTTTGCGAACGATAATAGGAAAAATGTCAAATTTCTTTTTTATAGTTTTGGCTTTACATCCCCCAGGAGGTTACTTCTTATGTACTAAGAATTCATATACACTTTATTAGTTTCTTACCAACGAAATTAGGGAAGATGTCAAATTTTTTTTCTAAAGTTTAAACGTTTCATCCCCATGGAGGAAAAGTTCCAGACCGCTTTTGTCGACGTTAAATTATTTTCAGGCTTCTTATGCAACAGGAAATTATATACATGTTTTACTTTTTTGCGAACAGTATTAGGCAAAATGTTAGAATTTCTCCTATTTTTTAACTTTTCATTCCCCTGGAAGTTATGCTCCGGGCCGCTTTGGACGACGCCGATTCTTAAGCCTTTTTATGGACCGAGAAATCATATACGATGCTTAGTTTTATGCAAACGATAGTAGGGAAGTTTTCAGATTTCTTTTTCCAAAATTTCTACCTATCATCCCCCTGGAGGGTAAGTTCTGGAACGCTTTTGTCAACGCAAATTTTTTGGTAGATTTCTTGGATACCAAAAAATGGTATACATAGTTTAGTTTTTCATGAACGATATTAAAAAAAATGTAAAATTTTTTTTCAAAAAATGTTGACATTTCGCCCCTATGAAGGTAACTTACAGTTCGCTTTAGTCGACGCCGACATTTTTATAGGCTTCTTACATACTAAGAAGTGATATCAACAGAATGGCTTTTTTCGAACGATATTATGGAAGAGGTCAGGTTCGTTTTTTCAAAAATTATGACGTTTCATGCCCCTAAAAGGTGAGTTCAGGGCCACTTTTATCGGCGCCAATATTTTTTAAACTTTTTATGAACTAAGAAACCATATTCACTTTTTAGTTTTTTGCGGTCAGTAATAGTGAAGATGTCAGATTTCTTGTTTTGAAAACTTTCACCTATCGTCCCCCTGGAGGATAAGTTTCAGTCCGCTTGGGTCGACGCTAATTTTTTTTGTCGATTTCTTATGTACCAAGAAATTGTATACACAGTTTTTTTTGCCAACGGTATTTAGAAAGATGTCAGATTTCTCTTTAAAAATTTCTGCATTTCACCCCCCTGGAGGGTGAGTTCCGGGCTGCTTCGGTAGACGCCAATTTTTTTGTAAGCTTTTTATGTACGAAAAAATCATATAAACTGAGTAGTTCTTTCCGAACGATATTAGGTAAGTTGTCAATTTTTTTATTCAAAAAATTATAACTACTTATCCCCCTGAAAGGTTAGTTTCTGACCGCTTTGGTAAACGCCAACTTTGTTATAAGCTTTTCACGTATCAGAAAATCATATACACGTTTTCGTTTTCGATCAGTATTAGGAAAGATGAGTTTTTTTTTTTTTTTTTTTTTTTTTGATATTTTATCCTCTTACAAGGGAACCACCCAAACCCAACCCCACCGATTTTAATAATTTTTGGATATGTTGTAATACTCAAAAAAATATTCGACACATGTTTTCTTTTATCGACGGACATCCACTTTTAAAGGGTGAAATCCACCCCTGAAAACCACCTCGAAAAGTCGTCTTTTTAATATATCTCTGCATCTATTACATATTTTTAAATAAAATCAATGCCAAAATATTTCTTATAAGTAGGCGCTTCTACTGATATAACTTTAACACTAAGGGGTTGCAACCCCTTTTTCTAAAAAGGTCAAAGTTCTATTTTTTTTGCTATTTTGTGATTCAAAATCTGTTAAATAAAGTCGAATGGGTTAAAAACTGCAATTATAATGAGAAAATAAGGAATTAAAATTGACGTATTACGGGGTATTTTAAGAAAAATTTTTTCGGGTTGTGTTACCCCTAAAAACCACCTCTACCAAATCACAAGCAGGCTAACCCGTCTAACTCTGGCCAGAGTGTGTCTATTAATTATTTGTTCTGTTATATGTACCATCTAACAAGCGAAATATATTAGATAACCAAGCTACTCCTAACCTCGAACCCCTAACCTGAAAAACCCAAAAAATCACCCCTATCAAAACAAAAGCAGGTAAACCCACGTAACCCTGGCCACAGCATGTTTATCTATTATTTTTTTAACTAAATATATCTTACATCACAAGCGAGCTATGTCCGCAGAAATCCGACCCTTGACCCCCAACCTGCTCAACCTCAAAAAACCTCCTTTACCAAACCACAAGCAGGCTAACCCAACTAATCCCTGCCACAGCATGTTTATTAATTATTTTTTCTGTTATTCAATATATCCCATATCACAAGCGAACTATATTAGCTGCTTTGGTCGACGCCAATTTTTTTATAGGCTATTTATACACTGAGAAATTATGTTCACTTTTTAGTTTTTGCGAATAAGATAAGGGAAGATATCAGATTTTTTTTTCAAAAATTTTGGTTTTACACCGCCCTGAAGGGTTAGTTTTGGACCACTTTGGTCAACGCTAATTTTCTTTTAGGCTTTTTATGTACTTAGAAATCATATACACTGATTAGTTTTTTGCGAACAGTATTAGGGAAGATGTCAGATTTTTGTTTCCAAACTTCTGACTTTTCATCCTCCTGAAGGGTGAGTTCCGGACCGCTTTCGTCGGCGCCAATTTTTTCGAAGGCTTTTCATGTACAAAGAAATTATATTCTTTATTTATTTATTTGCGAACGATATAAGGGAAAACGTCGGATTTCTTTTTCAAAAATTTTGATTTTTATCCCCCTCATAAATTACTTCTTATACCATACTATTCAATAATTTTTGCGGTTTGATAAGAAAAACACAATTTTATGGTTTGAAATACACTTTATTATTCAGTATAGTCTCCCTGAACATCAACACACTTGTTCCAATGAGATTCCAATTTATGAATTCCATCCCTGAAGTGAGAATCTGGAAGGGCTGCAAAATACGCTTACACATCTGTTATGACCTCCTCATTTGATGAAAAACGCTTTCCACGCATGAATTTTTTTAGGTCTGGAAACAGATGGAAGTCGCTAGGGGCCAAATCTGGTGAATAAGGTGGATGCTCCAACAATTCGAACTTAAATTCATGGACTTTAGCCATTGTCAAAATGCTTTTGTGACACGGTGCATTGTCCCGATGAAAAAGGATTTTTTTCTTCTGCAAACCGGGTCTTTTTTCACGAATTTTTTCCTTCAGCTGGTCTAAAAGGTTACAATAAAATTAAGAATGTATTGTTTTACCAGTTTGCAAGTAATCCACAAACAAAATTCCTTTCGCATTCCAAAAAAACTGATGCTAACACCTTCTTGGCCGATTTCTGGACACGAACTCGTTTCGGAGCCGAAGAACCAGGTTCACACCACTCTTTAGCCTCTTGTTTTGATTCAGGATCATAGTGATAGACCAGAGTCCCATCCATAGTGATGTAATACTTGATTTCTCTTCATCCTCTTCTAGGGGTATTTGTGGGTTGAATTGGCTAAAATTAACGTTAAATATTAATTTTAGGACATATTTGTTCAATTGTGGCTAGCGTTAACTAGCCGATGTTAATAAGACCAAAAAATCTTTTAAATCAAGTACTGTAATACTATATTTAATGCCACTATTCTTATCAAGTTTTGCTTAATACATACATTTAAGTGCATTTTTATCTAAAAGATTTTTTTCTCTTATTCGATCTTATGCACGACTTTGCTAGCCCGTAGAATTTAATTTTACTACATGGACTAAGAGATCGGGACTGTAGAATAGATTATCGAAGTAAATATGATATTTATTTAATATACAAGGACTTTGATGCATAACATAATTCAGCATGTGGAGAACTACACGATGCAGTACACATCGAAGGAAAACATATAACCTTTAGAACTACAAATACACCATATTTTTATATTAGAGATAAAAAATATTATAATAATATTTTTTTTCTAAAAACAGTTAAATTTAACGAATGCATTACCATGTCGTACCGGCATGATGCCATATGGCGTCATGGGGTGAATCGCCAACGTTTGACATTGGTTTGGTTCAAACTTGGGGAACATAGAACACTTTTCTATGAAAATAATTAACTTACGAATTTTTCAAAATCCCGACCGTCTAAGGGTTAAGTAAGCTGGAAGCAACTCAAATTAATCGAATAACGAGTTCTCCAGATCAGCTGCATTATAGCTCCTTTTAGTATCATGATTTAAGGGGCTGTCATCTGCCGGTGCTCTTCGATGGCCTACACCAATAAAATAATTAGCAAGAGAACACTCAATAAAGAGACTAGTAACATTTAGGCCTACAACCTTGCCACTTCAGAGAAGACAGCGAGGAAAGAAGGCAAAGTTGTAGCGTATAATAGGTAAAAAAACATGTTTACATGGAATATGCACTGCATATGGCTTCCTTATGCAAATGAAATTAGCCTCTTTCAAGTTGAATACAGTCATGCAACAAACAATGAAACTCAAGAAAAACGAAAGCTTACCAGCAGGCTAGTAGCAGGATTATTGAAGTTGGCCGACCATCACAAAGGCAAGGCAATTGAACACCTTGGAGCTACTATAGCCAAGAAAGCTGCACGAGAGTCTTAAGACAAGAGGACACCCAAATCAGCTAGATGTTATATAAGTTGAAACGGTAGATTAACTTACCTAATAATTTAAGAGCTGCTACCACATTAGAAGTCACCTCACTAGCCAAACTAAGCACACTAACGTACCCAGCGCGGCGAGATTAGAATATACCACACAACAACAAGGCTACATCTGAGTCCCCCGATGCTACACGCGCGCCGCGTCATCGGCACACTACGACACTACGTACGTTAAAGTTATACTACATGCGCGCTACACTACCAGTGCGTTCTCTTTGGGAACTAGCACTTAAGCTACAGATGGCTAGAGAGCACAGCCATTGCTAGACTGGCTTTAGCACGTGACTATGCTCGCAACGTTTTCTTTTGAGATTTAGCTTGCGCGTAGCACCGTTTTTTGTATCTTTTGGTGATTTGCGAAGTGAGCTAAAGGACAATTATTACCGCAACTGTAGAGTGCACGAGTGAAAGAGGGTCAGCAAAAGTAAGCTGCATTACAATTCTTGGCCGGTAGTTAATCTTACCTCGTTCTATCTCGTTCCCTCCTTCTTGTGTGCCGCGTTTAACAGCGTGCGTAGCCGTCATACAATCGTTTTCTCGTGTACATATTTCGAATCGCGTAGCAAAATTTCAATTTGGCTTCGTTTTGTTGCTCCGTTCGTGTTAGTTTAATTTTACTTAACTAAAATCCTTTTGGTGTTAGCGAGCGTGCGCAGCTACAAAAGCCTCGCCTTAGCGTGCCACGATATTACGCACGGCCGGCGCCCTTCCATGCAACCCGCCTTAGAATTGTAATTAAATGTTTTTATTCAAATATTTAATAGTTTTAATTATAAATTGTAGTTGGTTAATTCAATATTGCAATTACCCTAATCCTCAGTAATTATCATAATATATTAAAAAGGCTAATCAATGCTCTCTCTAAGAATGTCAACTAACTAGTTATGACAGGAGAAGTGGAAGAGAAGCGTCACCTTTATTAGAGGGCGCCAAAAACAACCGAATATCATTGCAATACTATATACATGTATTACACATATACTAAATATGCATATATTCCAATACTTTTGTATCAAAAGAAACACTTCTTCAAAAAAATGTTCACCAAAAAACCATCTTTTTTTTTTTAATTCGAAAAAACGAATTTGATAATGCTTCTTAAATAGCTTTAATCGACAAAGCGGCCTCAAAAATAGTTGACTAAGACCATTGTATAATTCTTTTTTTTTTTTTTTTATGTCAGAGGATGAAAAGTAATGGCTTAGAGTTTAAGTAAAAAAATGCTATTTCGGGACGAAATGGGTTCAAGCCGCTTTATTGTTCTTCTTACGTTCAAATTTGCCGATTAGATAGCTAATTTTAACCCCTTGACATACAATGACGTCTTTGAGACGTCATGTATTTCATGTGCCATGGTAGACTTTGACGTCTCCGAGACGTTAAGAAATCTCTTCGGCGAATACGGGACAGTATAACATTATTGGATTATCTGTTTCGGCCGTGCGTCAATGCTGTTTTTAGACAGTCGAAGATGCTTTTCCCCTTTCAATAATTTAAGTGGTATTCTGCGGACGCGACAACGCGCATTTTATTCGTATGTCAAGGGGTTAATTATTAAAAATCGCAAGTAATTAGGATTAATCAGAAGGAACAATAAGTTATTATTTTGACTGATCTTATCTAGACATTAACACGTTGACTGCCACGGCAATTTTTAGAAATCTGGCCTAAAATGACAATTTGATTTAATCACATTATATTATTACGAGATAACTCGTAGTTGGCGTCCTAGAAAAGAACGCAATCTACGAGTTATCTCGTAGTTGGCAGTCAACGTGTTAATAATAAAGATTAAAATAAAAAATGTTGAAAAATTAGCAGAAATAAAAGTTATTACAATAAAGTCACTGATTAGAGCTAATTGACAAAATAAAAACTAGAAAATATACATTTTAATTTAAAAAATTACTCATTAATATAAATATTATAAAAATATAAATGTAATATTTATCATATACCTTGTTTGACACCTTTTAGAAGGTCATTAGCAAGATCTATTTCTTTAGTTAGTTCATCAATCTTGTTTTGTTTATCAATTAACATATTTTCATGATTCAATATAGTTTCATTGTACTTTGACTCCAATATTCCATACTGTTCAGTAGCATGTTCTAATAAGCTTTGTAATTCTTTTATTGCGTTGCTATAGTCTGAAGCTTTTGCATTTGCCTCATCTGCAATTCCTTTATAAAGATCTGCCAATCGAGTTTGCGCTGTAACTTCCTCTCTATAAGATGCATGCATATTCACTTCATGATTTCTTTGATCTTCCAATTTTTGAGTTAATTCTTCACATCGACGTTGAAGCATAGAATTAGATTCACGAACTTGAACGATAGTTTCATTGGTAATTTTCAATTCTTCTTCACACTGACTTAAACGCGTATAAGTTAACAGGACACGTGTAGAAGCCTCTGTACGGGCATTTTGTAATTCTGTAGTTTTTTTTGATAGCTCTTCCTCCAGACTACCAATTTGTTGCGATAAAAATATTCGTTCTTGTTCCAAGTGTTTTTCTCTAAAAATTATTTTATAATTTTAAATATACTTTACGTTTCTAAATTACTTATACAAAAATTAAATATGATTTTTAATCACGACAATTCGAAATAGAATTGTGATAAAATAGAATTATTACATGTTATTTTAGTATACATTATATGAAATTAAAAAAAATGTATCGTATAAATGAATGAATAAATAAATATATTTATATGTATATAAGAGGTGTGGCAGAAAAGTAATGAGACTGATTTTTTATTTACCAAAGTTTTTATTTTTTTCAAACATCAATGTTATTCCCTTCAAAGTAGTTCCCTTGGGCAGCTACACACCGATGAAGACGTTGTTCCCACTTTTGGTAGCAGCGCTGGAAGTCTTCAACCAATATGGTCTTCAGCATATCCATTACACTCTTTTGGATGTTTTCTAAAGTCTCGAAATGACGTCCTTTGAGGACATTTTTCAGTTTAAGAAAAAGGAAAAAGTCACAGGAACTGAGGTCAAGTGAATAGGGGGCTGGGAAACCACAGGAATGCCTTTTGGGGTCAAAAGTTCTGTCACGGAGGGGGCAGTGTGACATGGGTTGTTGTCATGATGGAGCATCCATTTGTCTGCAATGTCTGGTCTCACGCGGATGACCCTTTTTCTGAGCCTTTTAAGGACGTCTTTATAAAAAACTTGGTTGACAGTTTGTCCTGGAGGAACAATTCTTTGTGGACGATTCCCCTTCTGTCAAAAAAACAAATCAGCATTGATTTGTTCTTCGATTTGCTCATTCGAGCTTTCTTTGGTCGAGGAGAGCTCGCAGTGTGCCACTCCTCACTTTGCCTGTTGGTATCAGGATCGTATTCAAAAATCCATAATTCATTACCTGTAATCACACGACTTGAGAAATCTTGCTCAATGGCGATTCTGTCAAGAAGATCAAGACACTTGTTTTATCGATTGTCCTTCTGCTCAATTGTGAGGTTTTTCGGCACCATTTTGGCACAGATCTTTCGCATGTGAAAATGTTCAGTCAAAATTTGATAAAAGGTAAATCTGTTCAAATTTAATTGTTCACTCAACATTCTTAGTGTTGAAAGACGGTCTGATCTCACAAGAGTGTTCACACGTTCGATGTTTTCGTCAAGTTTTGAAGTTGAAGGCCTCCCTGAACGGTGTTCTCTGCCTTTCAAAAATGATTTGTGCCAGCGAAAAACTTAAGCTCGGAATAAGAAATGTTCCCCATAGGCCTATTTTAACTTTTCAAACGTCACACTTGCCAATTCTCCAAGCTTAACACAAAATTTAATGGCACAACGTTGCTCCAAATTCTGCTGTTCCATTTTGCGCGATGCACATCCAAAACACAACTTCACCAATAGCAGTTACAAAAATCACGTAGATAATGGAAGGAATTGAAACTCGCACTGAGCCATAGAAGGGTACTGATACACGTGCAAGCGATCTGGCAACAGCGTGCTGTTGCCAGATCGCTTGCAGTGTTGCTAGTCTCATTATTTCTCTGCCACATCTTGTATGCATATACCGGGTGAGTCATTTATCATGCCACGGTGCTATAACTTTTTTTCACGACGTTATTTAGAAAAAAGTTTAAAACAAAGCTTTTAGGGTTTTAAGAAGGTCAAATGATGGTAACCTTCGATTTGATTTTGACCTTGACCTTTAAGGTTATTTGAAGGTAAAAATAATTTTTTTAAATAAGAACCCCTATTTTAAATCTCGGACTCAAAAAGAGCGAACAATTTTACGTCCAGATATGATCTTGATTATTTTTAAATTTTCAAAATGGCGGAAGATTTTTGATAATCAACAAATTCAAACCAGAGTCGGTTTACGGGAGTTGAATTACCCTTTTAGTGCCGAACGACGATATATCGTCGTTTGGTACACTTGCGAAAAATGCCAACGACGATATATCATCGCGCATGCATCGTCTTATTATACGCATCACGAGACATATGTACCTCAAAATAATTTTATAAAACGCTAAAATGATTCAAATTCGATGCAATACAATTAAAAAAATGTTTATTAGATTAAACTTCTTGTTATGGGTTTTTTCCGAAACTTTAGTAAATTCGTCAAATTCGTTCGATTATCTTCGCATAGGCATCGGTTTTCGCTCGTCACTAAAAGGTTTAAATAACATTCAGTTTTATCCCTGCTAGCTTCGGCTAGTTGCGTGTAAACGTTTGTTATCCTACCGTAACATCCAGTTTTCCCTGCTAGTTTCGGCTAGTTGTGTGTACACGTTTGCTACAATCTCCTCGCTTTTCGTAACATTCAGTTTTGTCCCTGCTAGCCTCGGCTAGTTGCGTATAAACGTCTGCTACAATTCACCTATCTTTCGTAACATTTAGTTTTGTCCCTGCTAGCCTCGGCTAGTTGCGTGTAAACGCTTGTTACGTTCTATCTTCCTATTATACTAAAAGGTTTCTATTATTTTCAACATTGATTCGGCAAGGCAAGTGAATTGAGCCACGCCATAATGGTTATCGTCAATTTTAATCCGTTTTATATAATTTTTTTAAAACTGCATGGTTGCAGTCGTAAAGTAAATTTTAGTCATTGATAAACCGCCAAAGTTAAACTTTCGCTATGCTAGGCCGAACTATTGCAAGAAATCGTAGAAAATAGCGCCAAACCTACGCGTTAATTAGTTTAATTTATTACGAATTAAAGGAGCGTAGTAACAAATTAAAAATGTGACGTAATAGTGCTCTAAGTGCCATTCCGGACGTCACATCAATAATCTAAATAACTCCTTGACAGCTCCTCTAGGATGAATAAAATTTAAAAAATGACAAATTTTTAAGTCATGAATTAATTTCCACAAAAATATTTTTATGAAATGTATTTCTTTAGTTGATAAAGGGGTTAAAATGTAACATAGTTTCTCTTTTTTTTTTTTATATGATGGATAATAAAAAATATGTAGGGTGTATCATATTTGATACAGAGTGAGCATTTGAAGAAAAATATGTAATCTTCTATACTACATAATGAAGAACACGTGTATCAAATATGATACAAAATGAGTCAAAAGTTTGAGTAGGTTCTACCGGCAATAGATTAAAAATTGAGAATATGATGAAAATTCACACATTGGTCAATACGAGGTCTGGCTATTAAATAACGAGACTGGTTACGAAAAAGGGTTTTATTATAAGAATTATTCTACATTCGAATGCTCCCCTTCAATATACTCCCCTTTCCTCGCCACACACCTTTCCATACGTTTTTTCTATTGATCGAAGCAGTGCTGGAAGTCTTCTTTGGTGAGAGCCTATAGGAGCTCTGCCGTTTTTTGCTTTACCGCTTCCATCGACTCAAATCGGGTCCCTTTCATAGCAGATTTTATCTTCGGAAACAAAAAAAAGTCGTACGGTGCCAAATCTGGCGAGTACGGCGCGTGTTCGAGCACTGGAGTGCGCTTACCGGCCAAATGCTGCTTCACAGATGGCGCGTTATGGGCAGGTGCGTTGTCCTCATGTAAAATCCACGAGTTGTTCTTCCACAACTCGGGCCGTTTCTTACGAACTCGTTCTCGCAGAGTTGCCAAAACTGACAAATAGTAAGTCTGGTTGACAGTCTGACCCTCTGAAACCCATTCAGTCATCACGATACCGTTAATGTCGAAAAAAACGATCAACATTGCCTTGAATTTTGATTTGGACATCCTTGTTTTTTTGATTCTGGGCGATTCAGGTGTCTTCCAATACATCGATTGCCGTTTTGTTTCAACATCGTATTAAAAAATCCACGTTTCGTCGCAAGTAATAATGTTTTTCATCAGTCCGGAATCTTTTTTTTAACCTTTCAAGGAAATCTGAGCAGACCTGTTGAAGCAAGAGCTATTGGTCAGGAGTCAGGTTTTTTGGCACCAACTTCGCACAGACTTTTGTCATGTGTAATTCCTCGCGTAAAATTTGTCTAACTGTTTCTTTATCGGCGTTTACAGCCTCGGCAATTATCCGGATGCTCATTCGACGATCTGCACGCACAATTTGGTTGATTTTGGTCACTGTTTCCGGAGTTGAAACAGTGACAGGGCGACCTGGGCGTTGGTCATCTTCAGTGCTCACTCGGCCCTCACTGAAGCACTCACACCACTCGAAAACACGCGCACGAGATAGAGAATTGTCCCTATAGGCCTCTTGCAACAATTTACAGAACTCAGTCAGAGCTTTTTTTCAATTTAACGAGAAATTTGACATTGATACGTTGCTCCTGTTTTCCGTCACACATGGTTTTCGGCACGAGAAAAAAACACGTTCGTTTCAAACCGCTACTGCACAAATACAATAATAGTGACGAGAACGTGTTTTGGTAAGCGCATAGACAAGATATCTAGATACCCAACGCACTACTCGTTTTTTTCCCCACCCCTCTACGGCGCCCTCCCGGCGCGCAGTCTCGTTATTTAATAGCCAGACCTTGTATCTTCAAAAAGCTATAATTAAATTTATGTGGAGCTACGCAGCTCCAAAACTGGGAAATGAATCATATTATTTTTAAAATTTTTACATTGACTTTCATCGAAACTTATATTATTGTCGGGATATCTAATAAATAAAAATTGACATTTTTTTGAAAAAATTTGTAATAATAGAAAAATAAATAAAGAATATATAGCATCTTTGAAAAAATATAGTTCATTACTTTTAATAATTTTTAAAAAATAAATAAATACGTATGATTTTCATCGATGTTTAAAGCTTAGAAGATTCGACAACTTTGCTCTTGGTATGCGCATGCTCGTGCATGCGCTACCTGTCTCACTCAGTAGCTAGTCACCTTTCATCGTATACTGCGATGTTTATTATTATACTGGCACCAATATTTATTTTATTTTAAATAAAAAAAAAGACATTATAAATTAGTGTTTTAAATTATAACTATTTTTATTTTGTTTGAATATTTCTTGAATATTTTTTCCAATTTGTTGTTGCTGCTGACCCTTTTTGTAAATTTTGTAACTTCTTTCTCTTTCCAATAAAAGATTTGTTGTATAAGATTCATATTTTGCTAAAGAAAAATTATAAAATTTCATTTCGAAAAGTAATCAATAATATTGCGATATTGTTAGATTTACGAGTTGCACTCCACAAATCAAGCACAGGCCGATAGCTAACAGACGACTACACAACTTTGTCTACTTAAGTATCAGTAGACTAAAACTTCTTAAGTAAAAGTTATAGCTTTCGAAGAGCAAATATCACATTTCATGCACTGCAAATAAATTTTAACACGACACTAATCGCTGAAACTCGGAAATATTCATCGACCACATGCCAATCCCCCTCCCAACTCAGCAGTCGAACAAAACGATAACCAACTGTAAAAGCCTACATCTAAAACTACAATACAAAGTTGTTTTCGAAAAAAATCAACAAAAATGAATCCCATATATAGTACCTTATGCAAAGAAATATTTATACAGTCTGTCAAGTAAGAGCGTGGTCGACTTCACCAACAGGTAATGAAATATTTCGCTCTAATTCTTTCACAAGCCGATAGAAGGAAGCTTTGTCCTTGATGCATTGTTAACAAAAACTCAGTTGTCGTTGATCTTTCAAAAGAGAATCACGTTAAACGCCATGAGTGCTAAGTACGCGTCGCGCTACGAGGCTGTGTTCCTTTGCATCCACCCAAAAGGTCCCAAAATGTCGCAATCGGCGGCTGCTAAATATATGAGAAAGTCGAAGGCATTTGTACAGAAGTGGATACAGCGATATAAAGTGGCTAAAAATGTCGATGATTTACCAGAACGTGGCTCGATAGGAAAAGTGAACAAAGAAGATGAAAAAAGAATAGTGAATCTGTTTTCGCGGAATCCTGCTTTAACACTGCGGCAAGGACAAGCAAAATTAATGGCAAAAGGTTTAGATATATCCTACGAAACTATCCGAACCCATCTTCGTACTCATCATCTAAAATGGCGCAACACAATGAAGAAGCCTCTGTTGACTGAAAAACATGTGACAAAGCGACTCGCTTGGGCGCATGAGAATATTGATAGAGATTTTAAAAATGTCATTTTTACTGATAAATGTTCTATATAGGCACGTTCTGTCTTCACGCGAGCCTGGTCAACTTCCACCAATAGGCCTGTTCAGCGGACCGTAAAACATGGAATAAAGGTGCATCTTTGGTGCTGCTTCTCAAAGCAGGGATTCGGCACTTTACACCTCTTTACTGACAACCTTAATGCCAAGAAAATGATAAAAATCTACAAAAAGGCTTTACTGCCATCTGCCAAACGATGGTTCATCACAAAAAATGAAGATTGGATTCTGCAGGAGGACAACGATCCTAAACACCGCAGCAAGCTCTGTACTTAGTCGAAGACTCAATCTGGCATCGTTACATTGGATTGGCCGTCGCAGTCGCCCGATGCAAACCCTATTGAAAATGTGTGGGCATATATTAAACGGAAGCTTCGTGGAAGACGCACATACACTTTGAAGCAGTTGTCTTACGAAATTCGTCGGATCTGGAGATCCTTGCCACTAGAATACGCCGTCAAATTAGTAGAAAGCATGCCTCGGAGATGCCAGGCAATTATCGACGCCGGTGGTGACTGGACACATTATTGACTAAATTGCATCATTGTTTGTAATGTGTACAATGTATATATAAATATGAAAGTTTTATCAAATAAATTTTTTTATAAATTAACACGACCACGCTCTTACTTGACAGACTGTAAGTGTTTATATATACATACAGCCTGTCCCTCTATCTAGTGAAAATATTCATAACGCCTGATGCAGGGAGAAATTTTATAAATAAAAAACCTTGTTACATTGAAATCGGTGAATTAATTACTATTTAATTAACAATAGATTAACAGCCTATCAGATTTCTTCGCTATCAAGTAGGCGGGCCTTGAGAGAAAGTAAAAAAAAACAAAAATGGGCGGGGCAACGAGAAATATCAACAGCGCATTTGGGCCAGATACAGTTAGCGAACGAACCACTCGGCGGTGGTTCGAAAAATTTCGATCCGGAGATATGGACCTTGGAAATGAGCCACGTGGACACCCAGGACCATCGATCGATAACGACGAGCTGCGTGCATTAGTGGAGTCTGACCCCCGCCAAACCATAAGGGATCTTGCCGAGAAATTAGGCGTTCACAATTCGACAGTTTGCCGCCACTTGCAACAACTTGGAAAAGTGAAAAAACTTGACAAATGGGTTCCACATGATCTTACCGAGCAAAACATGACGTGTCGAATGGAGATTTCAAGTTCTCTTCTCTCCCGCAACAAAAAAGAACCGTTCTTGCACCGAATTGTGACCTGCGATGAAAAGTGGATTTTACACGATAATTGTCGCTGATCGGCCCAATGACTAGATGCCGATGAAGCGCCAAGACACATGCCGAAACCAAGCCTTCATCCAAAGAAAATAATGATAACTGTTTGGTGGTCTGTAGCTGGAGTTATCCACTATTCGTTCCTGCAACCTGGCGAAACCTTCAATGCTAAGAAATACTGTGCTTAACTGGATGAAATGCATCAGAAATTTATAGTCCAACGACCTAGGCTTGTCAACAGGGATGGAGTGATACTGCTTCATGATAACGCACGACCTCATGTATCGAGAACAACGGTCCAAAAATTAAACGAGTTGTGCTATGAGACTCTTCCTCACCCTCTATATTCACCAGACCTTTCACCAACAGATTACCATTTCTTTAAACATTTGGATCACTTTTTGACAGGAAAAAGATTTAATAATGAAGCTGCTGTCAAAAATGCTTTCGAGGAGTGTCTTCGAACCAGAAACTCGGACTTCTATAAAGCTGGAATAAATGTACCTGTACCTAGTTAGGAAAAGTGTGTTGAATCTATTGATACCTATTTTGATTAAATAAATTTTCTTTATAAAAAGTTACAGCTGTTTAAAAATTTATTACTATATCGGCCATTTCATCTGCAGCAACCTAATATATATATATATATAAACGGTTACCATCCCGGTACACAGCGTACGTGCTGCGTGGTCTGTGCGTTTAAAACCGACTCTTAATCTATATACTTAAGTTTATTATTATTAAATGCTAAACAATTTTTATTATTTTTATATTATAATGTTAATTTCATATTATTAAAATGCTTAATATAGAAGTTGATTAGTTTTCTTAACAATATTAGAGTTTTAGGTAATCTAAATATTATTTTATAACATTTATGATAACCCGTAGAAAAAAAAATTATTCAGATTGCCTTTACATAAAAAGGTTTTTAATTTAGTTAATAGTTTTTTTTTTTTTTTTTTTTTTTTTTTTTTTTTTTTTTTTTTTTTTTTTTTTTTTATGGCTAATTGTTTGGTTAGTACTAGTTAACAGTCTATAGGGAAACAATCTAAGCTGATTTATTCACTTATATGATACAAAATTTACTATGCATGCCTGTGAAAGAAAACCGTTTGGATTGCTTTTACAAGATTTATGCTAATATATGCCTAAGTGTTAGTAAGGTTATATGCATTAAGTCTATACTGTATGTGTTAATCTTATAGATATATTTTTACTCTTCTTTTATCTTGCATAGTGAGACTGGATTTGAGTTCTGATGACCGTCACTGTCCTTTCTGGTATCAATAGTCTGCTTAACTGCGTGTTTATTCTTGTACATAGTCTTCTGTTTGAATTCTTTTGTGGTCTGAGGGACTCGATTGTAGTCTATTCAGGTCCCATGGTAGGGTTTTTGCTGGTCTTTGGCTTATTACCTTCAAGGTCTTTGGTTATGTTTTTTATATTTTCCGGATTTCCTTTACGTTCTCCCATTTGACATTGTAATTGGCACGTAACTAAATGTTCCTCAAATGTTTTACAATCTATCCAGAGCATGCATTTGGAGTGTAGTGTCTTTGCATAACCTTAGTTCTTTTTCTGGTCAGCCTTTGAAATTTTTGGGGGATCAGCGAGGATGGCGGGGTATGTCCTTTTACTTCCTCGTAAGACATTCTTGCTAGATCTCCATTCCCATTTAAGCGAGTATCTAGGCTTCTTATTGGTTCTTTTTCTTCGGCTTTTCCTACAGCGGCGGATAAGGAGGTAGTGCGAGGATTATAAAATACAGAGCTGTCTTCACCCTCTGGATTTTTCGTCACTTTGATTCGGCATTGGTCAGCCATGGTCTTTTTGGTCTGAGTTTCCTGGAATTTAAGTTTAAGGATTAAGCTTTATATACTTTGGGTTCAGAATAACTAGGGTTAGTTAGTAGGACATGATTTTAATCATGGTCTTATGGAAACATGTTCCGTTGGATCTTTATTCCCTCTTATGGAACGGTTAAAACTTGTATGGTCTAAAATTTAGTATTAGTCAGTGTACGGGATTTGAATACATAGTGGTTGTGGATAGGGAAGAGATTGCGGGCGCATTAATGGTTGGTTTATCAGTCTTCTAGGAACTAAGATGCGCGCCGGTATCTGGATCATGCAGGATTGGTCTTGGATTGTTGGTTGGTTTTGCATTTCAATTGGGTGCAGTGATATTTCCTGCAAAGGATGTGTGTAGGTCGCATCGGAGATTATTTCGATTTTGCGGTTGGTCTGGTTGTGATAGTGCATCATCTTCCTAGTATAACACTACCGGGCTGTGAAGATGAACCCCGCGGTGATTAGGATTTGGCCTAGAGCTCTGCCGTATATTAAGTAATGTGCATTGGAGATGCTTCTCTTGTAATTCCTTATTTGTTTTAAGCGATGAGTAATTTTGTGTACCGATTCCTCACGGTTTCTCTATCCTTTAGTGTATGGTGCAGGTGCGCTTGATATTCCGGATTCAGGTTCATTTATCATTTCTTGATGGTAGTTTCGTAATTCGGGGTAAACTTCTTCCAAGCTAAGTGTTATCTCTGGTTTGTATAAATATTAAAGGATGTTGCGTTGGTTTCCCTCACTTATGAGGAGATATTCGTCGGTCCTGCCTATACAGCCGGATGCCATTCAGAAGTTCGTAACTTCCTATGGGCGGGAAGTAATAAATTGGACGGTAATGTCTTTGTTGAGAATATACTATTCGGTCGTTGTACTGTGTGGGTCTATATCGTTTATATGAATTGTAGTTAGTCCTCCTATTAGACCGGGCTCCTGGTAGTGGGGTTTGTTTTTTCATGACTCAAACGTTTTTGCGGCTATACTCCCGGTTATTCGGTCTATACTTTATGCTGCCTCGGCCTTCTGGGTAAGATCTATCGCTTCTGCATTTAAGTGAACCTGATAACTCATCATCTTCTTCTTCTTCAATTCGTCTATGGCTGGGTTTTGCGCCCAGTAAGATGTGTCTTTTCATTAGATTTTCTAATTCCATAGCGGCTTAATACACCTCATTTAAATTAACGGGCCGTTGACTATGCACAGTGATGGCAATTTCTGTGGGTAGTCTCGTTTTGAACATTAACAATGTTACCTCTTTTAACGGTTTAATCCGCTCAGTTATTTGTTGTGAGGTCACGCTGGGTTGCCTTAACGCTCCTCGGGCTTCCATTAATAGCATGTGTAGTCTATCATAGAACATCCCAACTGACTTCCCTCTTTTCATTGTTATATTATGTATTTTTTCTGAGTAATAAGAGTAGCCCTTCCCGGGCGCGAATCACTTCTTTAAATGCTTTAGTAAAGACTCTACGTCTTTAAACTCATAACCATATATGCTGTTTTGGGCTTCTTCTTCCAAACATCCAAGTAGGTTTTTTATATAATTTTCTTGTTGATTCTATGAAAGTTGGGCAGCCTTATTTCTTACATCTATTAAGGAGCTTTTGAGTTGTCTGTTATAACCATTAAAGGTTTTTTAACCTTTAATGGCGTTTTTCAAGTTAACACGTTCATCCCGGCGTGAATTACCGGTGGCTCACAGGCATTGCTTTCATCTGGTGGCGTGAACCACCGGTGGTCCACACGTAGTTTGTATTTTATTTGTATATATATTTCACAATTTGTAAATAAAGTTTTATAAGTACTTTATAACAATTTCATGCAACTAGACTTCAGACTCAAGCTACTGACAACAGAAAAAATAGTGAAACAAGCGCCGCCAGACGAATAAACAACTGATAATCTCGAGCCCACCGACCATACGGACTTCGAAAAAATGCGCCGGGTTGAACGTGTTAATGCTTGATGCCATGGTTGTAACTAGAGCTCGAATAGATTTATCTGTGTTTTCATCGGGTCCTTGTGTGGTATAGGTCGGCCATTCCCCTTTACTATTTAGGTACAGAACTAGTGGGTTTGCGGCCTTGAACATAATAATAATTGTAGATTGGTCTTGATACTTGGTCTTACAAGTATCGGTCATATATTTGTATTAGTCTCTGTATATTCTCCTAGTTTTTTTCTTTTAGGTATGTCTTGATCCAATCTCGATATATTAATACTTGGTCGGTACTGATTTTTATCCTTGTTTTGTTTAGAATTCAGAGGTGAATGGAGTGGATATGCGATTAAACCTAGGCTTCCTTATCTTTTCGTTAAAATAATGAGTATATATAGATATTAATATGTATAAATGGATATTATATGCAAATATATATATATATATATATATATATATATATATATGCCAATTGGTACTTTTGAGGACATTTATAGATAATATTAAAAACAGTATCGATAGGTATAGTTTGATGATTTAATACCATATAATCATTTTTAATGTTATTTATAACATAGATCGCTATCTATAGCGAGTATTCTAAATTTCTTTTCCTAAATTGGTACTTTTGGAGACCTTCTTAAAATATGTTGCATTTATTTTACGAATATGATATACATTAATAGATGTTGAGTACGTTGTTACAAGCTAATCGTTAAGACAAATGTTGTATTTTACAAGAACTCGCCGATTTTCACGACGCAAATAAACTGTAAACAAATATACGTAAGGAATATAAAACGATGAATAAGATGTCATTTCCTTTTTTACTTATACTCATTATGTAGACAATGAGTAAAGAATTCACGCCCTGCACTGTAAATGCAACTAATATTTTAATTCTCGACTGTAATAATTACTAACTAATTTTAAAACTAAAAGCGCTAAAATAAGATTAATTACAATTAAATCTTAAAATTTTACTTTAAATCGATATCCACACAGCATGCAAGGTTTCATTGAAAGATTTAACGCAAGATTTCAGTGAAAAGTTGCAGCAAAGTTACACTGAAAACTTGCTGAAATATTATACTGATACATTTCAATGAAACCTTGCAGCAACCTTACAGCAAAATTTCAATGCTATATTTTTTGGAAACCTTGCAGTAACCTTGCAGCAACATTTCGTGAAACATTTTTAGCAAAATTGCAGCAAGATTTTCTGAAATATTTTGACAATACCTTGCAACGACCTTGCAACAAGATTTCAGTGATGCTTCTTTCCGCAAACTCACAGCAATCTTGCAGCAGCATTTCGCGAAACATATCGTGCAAGATTGCAGCAAGGTTTATTGGAACATTTCAGTAAAACCGTGCAGCAACCATGCAGCAAGATTTTTCTAAAATATTTCATTAAAAAATTGCAAAAACTTGGCAGCAATATTTTTCAAAATATTTCGCACAAAATTGCAGCAAGATTTTCTGAAGCATTTCACTGACATTTTGCAGCGATCTTGCAGCAAGATTTTAATGATGTATTTTTTCGAATCCTCGCAGCAATCTTGAAGCAACCTTTCCTTAAACATTTCGAGCAAACTTGCAGCAAGATTTTCTGAAATATTTTGACAATACCTTGCAGCGACCTTGCAGCAAGATTTCAATGATGCTTCTTTGCAACCTTACAGCAACCTTGCAGCAAGGTTGATGATCAATATGAACAGTCATATTAAAAACTATAAAAATTGATAAAGTAAATAGATAAAAAAATTTTTTTCATATTTTTATTTAAACTATTTTTTCATATTTTAAAAGATTTTAATATTATTTTAACATTATATATATATATTTTATTTCCGCCTCAAATTAATTATTCAGTCGCAAGTTATCGTTTATATATTGTATTTATTAATGTCTCACGGAAAAAACGCAGAAAATTTTCTTGACCTACGGTGGAATCGAACCCGGGTTCTTCGTATTATGAATCAGATACCTTGGACCACTATACGCTATACGCAACTTTTGTATATATTTAAATATGAATTTCAGTTATAAGTTGGCGGATGTTGCACTGTTCTCATAAGACTTTTAAGCATTGATTAGTTGTTCATAATGAGATTTTCAAATTTAAATTGAACTCACCTTATTATAATAATTTATATAATTTGCCTGCATTTATATTGTATCAAGAGTGATGTTATTCATTTAAAGACATTTACTGTTCTCTAAAGTAGCATTACGCTCTTAGAAAATTGAAATATAATTTTAATTTAAGTAAATACTTAAAATTTAAGTAAATACTTAAAATAAATATTTTACGCCAAAGTTTAATAACATAGATTACTTCAAGAAAATTTTTTCTTTTTTTTAAACTTGGTTTTAATTGATTTAAACGCTTAAGTATTTAAACGACGGAACATCCGCCAACAAATAATCAAAATATTAGTCTTAGTTGTACAAGCAGTGCGTATAGCTTAGTGGTTAGGGCGTTTGCTTCATAATGCGAAGAATCCGGGTTCGATCTCACCGTAGATCAACAAATTTTTCTACGTTTTATCCGTGAAATATTAATGTATACAATATATTAACGACAATTTGCAACTAAAAATTAATTTAATGAGGAAATAAAATATATATGTTTCATTGCAAACCTCTAGGAATATCTCATTGCAACTTTGCAGCAATATTTCATTATAACCTTGTAGAAAACTTGTATTGAAATCTTGCAGAACCCTTTCACTGCAACCTTGCTGAAGGATTTGTGCAAGGGGCATATGAAGGTTGCAGCAACTTTTCAGTGCAACCTTGCGGCAACCTTTCAATAAAACCTCGTAGGAGACTTTTATTATAACCTTGTAGAGAACTTTTTTTGAAACCTTGCAGCAACCTTTCATTGAAACTTTGCAGAAATCTTCTACCACAAGCTATCAGCAACCTGTCATTGAGACCTTTCAGAAACCTTTCATTGAAACTTTGCTGAAGGATTTGTGCAAGGGACATATTGAGGTTGCTGCAACCTTTCATTGCCACATTGCAGAAACCTTTCAAACCTTACATGAAACCTTGCAGCGACCTTGCAGCAAAATTTTATGCTGTGTGAGTACAAAAAATCACAGTTAAGTATTAATATACAGTTTGACCCTGAAATAAGCGTGTGTCGCCATGCAAGGAGAAGAGTTTTTCTGCGAAAACATATACTTCCACCCGTTTTAATATTCGTGCCTTCTAGATCTCACTTTATTTAGCATGTAACGACTCAGTTTAGCGCTTATTTTGGCGATCTCCATTTGTTAATAAGAAATCGAGTTTGAGTTGAGAAAAAGTACGTGGGGTCGTGAGATTGCGAGTAGGAACGAGAAAGAACAATAGCGGGCAACAAAAAGACAGGGGTGAGATGTTTGTAAATGAATTCCGTGCTTACATATCGAATGTTGACACTAAACTCAATACATTACTTAATCGGGTCTTAAGACTTGAAGAAGCTAATAATACTTTATTGCCTTCGCTTACGTCGGGAATTAATAATCTTAAGAGTAATATCAATACTACTATATCGAATATTACAGAGAAACTTTTAATTTCCAATGTGTGTGAAGTTCGCGTATTTGGCATTCCTGCCTCACTAAATCTGTCGTACGAAGAAATTTTTTCTAAGTTACTATCTAGTTCTTGAACCTCGCATTAAGTTCAATAAATTTTCGTTCGTGGAATCCCCCGCGAGCAAATGCCAAGAGTATCTTCAAATCTATAGTATTTATCTGATATATAATCCGATTCTTTATTTAATATCGATGGTTATGATTTTCATTATCACGTGGATCGCTTAAACATAAGAGGTGTACATAAACATTTTATATTTAGATAAACATAAAATTTTTACCTAAATATAACAATGTTGTTATTACAGGTAATTTCAATATGAATCTTTGTTCGTCCATAACTACCTCTTAATTTCTTCAATCAAATATCGATAACCTGGGCTTTCATCTTGTTAAATCAGAGCCTACCCATCATGTGCAATGCTTAAATCAATTACAATTAGAGCATACGAGGCTGGACATTTTTGTTATTCATAACGCTGCCAACCTTGTTTGTTATTATAAATCAAACGCTTTGTTTATTGCACGTCACGATCTCATTGCTTTTAAGCTTCGATGTTTCTTACCACTTTTTGAGCTAAAATATAACATTTCAAAATCTTTTAAAAGAGTAAATGCAGAATCTATTGTTAATAGATATACTCTCACCTACTTCTCACCTACTCGTGATCCATTCATCTCAACGTTTAATGATGTCTTTATTGATTCTTGTGTTTTTCTTTTCTCATATTTAATGACATAAACTTTTGATCTAATTGTATCTGTTAAACGTATGAAAATCTCAAAATCATGAAGGAAAACTTAGGTAAACTATGAGATCCTAGCCTCATGAAGCACCGCGATGCAGCATACAAAATTGCTAAAAGCTCTGGTCTTGACAATGACTTCCAACGCTTCCGTGAGCTTTGCAGCCTTGTTTCCAATAAGTTCGATTATATTAAAAAGAACATATCAGATAAGGTTGCAAATTCTGCTGACTTGCGGATACTTTGGTATTAACTTAATAAACTAGGCCTGACCAACAAATCACTTCTAATTCCAACAGATTTTTTTCCATTGATAAAATTAAATATATATTTTGCTTACTGTTGGATCATTTAGAGTTGTAATTAATACTAATCATCTACATGAAATTTGCTTGCTGGCTAACTCTGACGAAAGTTAGTTTAATATCTGAACTATTTCTACTACTGTCGTATCTAAATTAATTTTAGCTGCAACATCCACGACTGTTGGTCGAGATAGCATATCTAATCATATGTAAAGGCTTTCGCCTATCTCTATTTTTGATCATCGCACTAGAATAATTAATTTATCTATCTCAACTTGCTGTATTCCGTCGGACTGAAAAAAATCATTTATTAGACCCTTAGCTGAATCAAAGACTTTGTCATCTCTATCTGAAACTCGTCCTATTTCTATGCTGTGCGAACCATCTAAAATTCTTGAGCATATAATGGCTAACCTGCTCTCTACGTACTTAGAGCTTTAAAAACTTCTTGATGACTATCAGCCCGGTTTTAGAAAAGGACATAGTATGCATATGGCCCTGCTTGAACTCATGGAAGATATCCGATTTAATATTGGCAGTCGTAGACTCACTATCCTGGACCTTATCGATTTTTCAGAACCTTTAGACTCTATAACGCACTGTCGACTGCTAGGGAAACAACGAGATTAATTTCTCTGTTTCTTTGATCAAATAGTTTTTCTCATACCTATCGGACAGATTGCAAGCTGCCATAACACCTGATGGACTATCATATGTCTTCATAAACACCTTTGCTGGTGTACTGCAAGGCAGTGTGCTTAGCCTGTTACTCTTCTTTTTCTTCATTAATTAAGAGAAATTAAATTATTCTAAACATATGCTGTATGCAGATGATTTACAGATTTACTTGTCATATTCGCTCCACGAATTAAATAATCATATTGAGTTGATTAATAAGAACCTAAGTGCAATATTAAACTGCGCAAAATTAAATAACATAGCGATTAATGAGAAAAAATCACAAGCCATGATATTGGGTAGTGATGCTTTCATTAAAAAAATCCAATTTGATTTACTTCCATCAGTCATCAATCAGAAATCTTGGTTTCCTTGTGTCGCCAATACTTGATGGGAAGAATCGCACAGGCTCTATTTGTATGAGAATCTTCGTTACCCTCGCTAAAATTAAAAGATTTAAGCATGCACTCACTCCGCAAATCCGGGAAAAATTGACTGACTTGCTGATTTTCCCTTATCTCGACTATGCTTGCGCAGTCTATAATGATCTCTTTTAATATCAAACTCGTCGGCTGCATCGTGCGCTTAATGAAAGTGTACGTTTTGTAAGTGGCAAAATTGGAGCTATAAAGTGTGTTACTCCTTTCAGAATTGAACTTGGTTGATTCTCGGTGAGCAATGAAAAAAAGCTCATCTTATCGTCTTTACCATTCTCTGTTCTTGTTCACAATTCGCCAAGGCACCTGTCATATATTTACCAGAACAAATATTGACTTCTCCGTCAGGCTATCGTCTGAAAGACTTTTAAGACTTCTAGAATATCCTGAACATAGGACTGAAGCGGTCCGTAATTCATTTACATATACTGCTTCAGAGACAATTAACGCTCTTAGTCTCCCTTCATTTGTTTTGGCGAATCTACGAGACTTCAATAATAAGCTCTATAATGAACTTTTAACCGGTGAGATAACTTTTTCAAGATAACTGTCAAGACTGCTGAGTTTTTCACAAGACGAGCGAGACTTAGATCTTAAATCTTAATCTGATATCTGGTTTTAAAATTTTCCAATCCAAATTATTCTAACACATTGTTCAATAAGTCCCGAGACTAACCCAGAGATGGTGCTAGTAGTACCAAACTGGCCACGTTTCCATAGAGTGCGAACCTTTACATAAGACGTGTAAGAATTTCACGTCGATCGGATCATAGACAGTAGAGTTATCGAGGTTAGAGTAAAGTCACTTTGTAATTTGTTTGAAAAATGGAAAAAAGCGAGTTTCGCGTGTTGATATAACATTGTTTTTTAATGGGTAAAAACACCGTAGTAGCCCAGCAATTGCTTGAAAAACATTACCCGGACTTTTCTTCATCCAAACCAACGATTTGTCGTTGGTATGCTGAGTTTAAACGTGGTCGTACGGACACAAACGATGTGGAACGTTCGGGTAGGCCATTGGAAGCCGTTACACAGGAAAATGTGAGTGAAGTGTTAAAAATTGTAATGAAAAATCACAAAGTAAAGGTCCGTGAGATTGCAGAAATGACACAGATATCATCTGGAAGCGTATTTACAATCCTTCATGAAAAATTGAGCATGAAAAAGGTTTTTTCCAAGTGGGTGCCGCGATTTCTTTCAGTGGAACAAAAACAGTAACGAGTCGACGATTCAGAGAGCTGTTTATCGCTATTTACTCGCAATAAAAAGGATTTCCTGCGTCGATACGTGACCATGTATGAAACATGGATACATCATTTTGCTCCGGAGTCGAATCGGCAATCATCTGAGTGGCGCATGGCTGGCGAAAGCCGCCCAAAGCGTCCAAAAACGCAGCAGTCTGCTGGCAAAGTCATAGCGTCTGTTTTTTGGGATACACATGGCGTGATTTTCATTGACTACCTGGAAAATGGTAAATCGATCAACAGTGATTATTATATTGACTTGTTGGTACGTTTGAAGAAGGAGTTTGCAGCAAAACGACCGCACATGGAGAAGAAAAAAATCCTTTTTCACCAAGACAATGCACCATGCCACAAGTCCATGAAAACAATGGCAAAATTGAACGAATTGGGCTTTGATTTGCTTCTTCACCCCCCGTGTTCGCCAGATTTAGCCCCTAGCGACTACTGGCTCTGTGCTGATCTGAAAAAAATGCTCCAGGGAAAAAAATTTGGCTCGAATAAGGAGTTCATTGCCGAAACTGAAGCCTATTTTGAAGCAAAGAATAAATCTTTCTATAAATATGGTATAGAAATTTTGGAAAGGCGTTGGAAAGATTGTATCACTCTAAAAGGAGATTATATTGATGAATAAAAATGATTTTTGAAAAAAAATGTTTTCGTTGTTAGTCTCGGGACTTATTGAACGATGTGTTATGTTCTTATTTCATATTAAGTTTAATAATCTTTGACTTGTTTTACTCTAAATTTTAGTCTTAATTTACGTTTTTTTGTAAAATTTATTCTTTTATTTTCTTTTCTACTTTTATTTTCATAGTGTATTGTTCTAATAATATAATATTAATTATTATTATTATAGTTTGTAAGATTCGTACAGTATTATTGCTAATCATTTAATAAATCTAAACTATGTCTGTAAGTCTGATTGGGTTTTACTTTTTGGATTAATAAACACTTAAATCTTAAAAATCTAAATCTCTTTCTTACACCCTCACGCTCTCATCCTGAAACTCATACTCACACTCTCACTATACTCTCACACTCACATCTTACGCACTCTCATACTCACACGCTCGTACTTACTTACAGTCTTATACTCACACTCTCACTCTCACTTACAGTTTCATACTCAGACTCTCGCACTAAGTACCCACACACATACACGCATTACACAAATTACTAGATCAACGCCTGGATAACGAGTTCTGCGAGGCAAAGCGTCAGACTGACTGGTGGGAAGAATGATTTTCCTATTAGATGGTAATAAGTAGATTAAGACGGCGCATACTTGGTAAACGGATTCATGAGAATTAAGTAAAGCCATACCTACTGAATAATGCTGTCGTCTCAATAAAAAAGAGGATACGATTCTAGCGTTGATGGACAGATGCATGGTAGAGTAACACGCGACTTTGCGCCTTGCATAAGCTAGGCAGGTAATTCCACCATAGTGGCACCCCGCTAGAATAAGTCGGATAAGGAGCAGCGCTTTATAGCATGTTTTTTACCGGTAATTTGGACATCAGGAAAAGGTACTTAAGCCATTCTATAAACTTAGGGCTACTAATCATGATTACTGGGTTGAGAAGGTACTGCCTCAAAACACGTGTTAAGATGAAGGAACCGTAAAACAATGGCCACTAACAAGGCCCCATGATGGTAGATTTCTCGTAAAGCAGCGGACCGCTTTTAGGAATATACTACATAACGCATAATGGCAGATTCTAAGACCAAGACAAACAAAATAAGATAAAGAGAGCATTTGGTATTGACATCACGCTCGCTTCTGGCATGGAACAGAAAAAAAGCCCGGTAGACGGTAAAGTCTGCACAGATTCTAGGGTTGACCAATTCCCACAAAAAGGTGTTGCAGAAACTGGATGGGGAACTGAATGGGTCTTTACATGGGAAAAGTCAATCAATGACGAGAGAAGTGACTCCTTGTTCATGAAAATGGAAAAAGAAGTCTAGATGCTTATAGAGTTTATAATGGAGAAGAACCTCCATGAAGAACTCGAAGACATAACAAGGAGTAAAATAAAGGCACTATAAGATTGTAAAACGCTATGTCGAGATAAAAGGCAGACGCATGCTCAGAGCCTTACAGAGAGCAGAACGACTCAAAAGCCTTATATCTTTCAAAACAGAGAAATTAAAGAGTTTAAGGGGAAACAAGGATGAGCTTTATTGCTCACAGCACCAAATGTGAAAGAATTCAAAATGAACACTCCGACCACCAATCCACACCAGCTAAAAAAAAAGTACCGAGTTAAGGTGGTGGGGAAATGAAAAGAGTCGACTAAAGAGACAAAGAAGTCTACCTAAGCAGTAAACAAGAGTGCGCTTAGCATGCCGAGCTTCAATAAAACTTCTACGGCCAAATTAAAGCACACTTACCTGAATGTCATAAATATCAAGACAGTAGGGGAAATCTCCTACGCAGCAACTTTTAGGAGGGTGTGGATGTCCGCTGATCAGACGAGTTTAGAAAAAAGGATGAAACATTTAACGCATTACAGCGAGGAGCTACTGCTCAAATCAGAAATAGCCGGGACGCAGATACCCCAACTGGAAAAATAAGTAACGACTACGCTCAAAGAGGTAGCAATAGTATGGTCCTTAACACTTAAAGAAACTTTGACAATCCTGGACATAGATGAGGTCTCAACGTTAGAAGACGTCACAAGGCGAATGTGAGTAACCTCCGGGCTAGAAAACCTAAATCCAGGTTTCGGTGGTTAAGAGCTTCACACTTGCGCTAGTATTGACTGATAGAGCTTCCCATTATCGCGACGGCAAGAAGAAAAAGCACACACTAACACCTTCACCAACACAATACACACAGTCACTCACACTCATACACTGACACTCACTCTCACACTCATACTCACACTCAGACAACGTACACATAGGCACACACGTACACGCACTTTCACACTCACAACACTCACACTGACGCTTATTCACACACTGACACTCACTCTCACACTCATACTCACACTCAGACAATGTACACATAGGCACACACGTACATGCACTTTCACACTCACAACACTAACACTGACGCTTATTCACACACTGACACTCTTTTACTCACACTGATGCTTATTCACTCACACACACACACACGCACACGCACACGCACACGCACGCGCACACGCACACGCACGCACGCACGCACGCACGCACGCACACGCACACGCACACGCACACGCACACGCACACGCACACACACACACACACACACGCGCGCACGCACGCACGCACACACTTGAGAAAGTATCACCAAGAAGATGCTTCAAATGCTGGCAGTTCGGACACAAGGCCTTGGACTGCAGGAAGAGAGTTGACCGTAGAAAGACCTGCTTCAAGTGCGGCCAAGATAGGCACAACGCACCAGGCTGCACAGCGCCTCCTAACTGCGTACTCTGCAGAGAGAAGGGACAGAAGAGTGACTGCAGGCACATTGCTGGAGGGTGGAAATGTTCCATCTTTCAAAACGCAAGGAGAGCCATGCAGGGTGGAATATGAGGGTATTACAACTTAACCTCAATCACTGCATGGCGGCCCAAGACTTGCTAGCACAGCGAGTGAGGGAATCGGACGTCAATGTGGCTATATTGTGCGAACAATATAAGAACTTCGACACCAAGCCCTGGGTATCAGACAGCACCGACAAGGCAGCGATATGGTCCTCCGGTAATCTCCCATTCCAGGAGGTATAGCGGAACCCAGTCTCGGGATTTGTCAGGGCTAAGATAGGCGGCGTTCACTTTTACAGCTGCTATGCACCACCAAGTGCATCGTTAGATGAATTTGAGCTATTCCTGGACAACCTAATGGAGGACATAAGGGGACACGAACCCGTAGCTGTCGCCAGAGACTTCAACGCCTGGGCTGTCGAGTGGGGCAGTCATGACACGAACACAAGAGGGCAGACATTGCTGGAGGCCTTCTCCGCAGTAGAACTGGTCCTATTGAACACAGGAGATACAAACACATTCCGCAAAGGAACGGCCAGCTCGATCATCGACTTGACATTCGTCAGTCCCACCCTAGCAAAGAGTGGCTGTGATTGGAGAGTCGATGAAGAGTTCACCAACAGCGACTACCAAGCCGTCTTCTGGGAAATCAAGAAGGTCAACAGACGCGGGTGGCGCCAGCCTAATGACAGAGGACAGATAGTCAGCTGGAATACGAAGCAGTTCGATCCAGGAACATTCACAGCGATGATGCGCTATTCATCAATACCTAAATCATCATCCGCGGAGGACGTCGCCAAAGAGTTGATCGCGATTACGGTCCTAGCATGCGATGCGTCCATGCCGAGAAGACGCCCCAATAATGGCCGACCACCAATGCACTGGTGGAATCCGACAATCGCTGAACATCGCCGGGAATGCCTCAAGGCAAGGAGGCTTCACCAGCAAGCCCGAAGGCGTGACAGAGAGGTGACAGAAGAGCTCAGACTCATCTACGAGGAGAAAAGACGACAGCTTAGAATCGCCATAATCACCAGTAAGAGAGAATGCTGGAGAGAACTCTGCGCTAAAGTGGATCGAGACCCATGGGGCAGACCGTACAAAACGGTAATGCATAGGCTCAAAAGCCTACCCATGACAACACCAACCTGTCCCAAAATGCTTCGGCGGATAGTGGAGCATCTACTCCCTGAAAAACCAGAACTCGCGGACACTGCATGGCAAATTGAAGATGAGGAGATCCCGGAAATTACCGTAACGGAGCTCATGCGAGCCTCCACGAGACTCCAGAATAGAGAAGCACCAGGACCGGATGGCATACCGAACATCACATTGAAGAGTGCAATTGCCTCCAGGCCTGATATGTTTGTGATCATGTACAATGCCTGCCTAAGACAAGGAGTGTTTCCGACCCCCTGGAAGCAGCAAAGACTGGTATTTCTCCCGAAAGGGAAGAATCCACCAGACGACCTAACAGCCCATCGTCCACTCTGCATGCTCGATTCAGGTAGAAAGAACCTGGACAGGATCCTGGCTGATCGATTAGACCAATACATCGAACTCAAGCTTTCCAAATACCAATTCGGGTTCAGAAAGGGTAGGTCAACCCTAGATGCAGTGGAACTCGTCACGAAAATAGCAACAGAAGCCATCTCAGGAAAGAGATGGAGGCGCGGTTCCAAAATGTATTGCCTAATCGTCACCATAGACATAAAAAACGTCGTCAATTCGGCCCGCTGGGATCGAATACTCGAGGCGCTTGACACCATGGGAGTGCCGAAGTACCTACAGAGGATGGTAGCGGCTTACTTCAAGGACCGGACACTGCTGTACCAGACAGAGGAAGGACCAGTGAAGTACAAGGTGACAGGTGGGGTGCCACAAGGCTCAGTCCTGAGCTCACTCTTGTGGAACGTCATGTACAACAGCCTGCTCCAACTGGACATGCCAAGGGACGTGACACTAGTGGCATTCGCAGATGACGTGGCCATGGTTATCGTGGCCAAACATCTGGAGGAATTAGAGGCCTCATTCACTAGAGACCTGAAGAACATTGTACAGTGGATGCGCACAATGGACCTGAGTCTTGCGGAACACAAGACAGAAGCGCTCCTCGTAAGCAGCCGCAAAAAACTAGAGACTATCACCCTTACGGTCGGTGACCACGACATCCAGTCGCAACCGTCCATAAGGTACCTTGGAGTGATTCTTGACGCAAGACTCAACTTCAAGATGCATATCACCGCAGCCAACAAGAAAGCTGCAGCGGTACAAGGAGCTCTAGCGAGAATCATGCCGAACATCGGAGGACCCAGACAAACCAAAAGGAGGCTATTGGCAACAGTTGCTTCCTTTGTTTTGCTGTACGCAGCACCAATTTGGGCAAAGGCGCTCGAATTGTCATCATACCGCAAGGAAATGACATCAACCCAGCGGTTAACAGCCATAAGAGTAGCGTGCGCATACCTCACCGTCTCGTAAAATGCGGTCACTGTGGTTGCATCAGTGATCCCAATAGACATCCTCGCATCAGAGCGGGAACGTCAGCATCAGAAGAAGAAGGAGCAGGGAAGAAGGATTGCACTCAAAGAAGAGAGAACGGAAAGCCTACAACAATGGCAACAGAGGTTGGATGCCTCCACCAAAGGGGCTTGGACACGCCGCTTGATCCCAAATATCACCGCATGGGTAAATCGCGCGCACGGAGAGGTCGGGTACTACATCACCCAACTCCTTACTGGGCATGGATGCTTCCGGGCATACCTGCACAGATTCAGGAGATCCGACACTCCGAACTGCCACCACTGCCGTAACCTTAAAGAAGACGCAGAACACGTCTTCTTCAACTGCCCATACCATCAGAGGAAACGAGTGAGACTAGAAGAAGAAGATCTGGGCATTAACATCAGTCCGGATAACAAAGTAGAGTGTATGCTGAAGGACGCAGAAGCATGGAGCAGCATAGCCGAGTCTGCGGAGGAGGTCCTCAAAAGCCTCCGCAGTACCTATGATGAATAAGAGCGACACAGAAGAGCAGTAATTCTGCATTGACCACCCCTGCGAAGTAGTATTTACTAAGAGTGCCGCAGGGGATATATGGTTGAAGGCGCATGGGGCAGGGGGTTTTGGCGGGTACAAAGAACCCCGCATAACTCAGGAGTGCGGAGCCTCCTGAGTACTTGTCAGCAAGTTTCCTACTGGACCCCCGTAGAAGGACAAAAAAAAAACACACACACACACACACGCGCGCGCGCGCGCACACACACACATACACACACACGCACGCACGCACGCATGCACGCACGCACGCACGCACGCACGCACATACTCTCGTTCTCACACTCACACTTATTCTCACACACTGACACTCTCTCACTCATACTTATACTCACCCATTGGCACTCTCTCACACTCGCACACAGACAGACATGCAGACATGATACTAACACTCACACACTGACTCTGTCACACTCACAGTGTCTAAAACTCAGACGAAAACAAACTTACAGTGTTACACACCCACGCACACTTCCGGTCTCCCTCCCACTCTCCTTCTTTCCTTTTCTCTATCTTCAATGCATTAATTTTTGCTACAACTTCCGCTGGCGTATCGCAGGGTAGTGTCATCGGCCTTTTGTTTTTCTTAATTTTCATCTATGCTTTTGCTCACTTCGTCAGTGTCGCCTTCTGCTGATCATTTGCCTCATGTTAATTATCTGCAGACTTATATTTAGTGTTATTCTGAAAACGTGATCTACTATAGCAAACGTATCTGGAAGCATCAAACGATGTATCGTGACGCAAATTATAGTAAAGAGCGAATTTAGTGAAGAGCAAGATGTTACTATTGAATTCAATATACAACTAAATAAATATACTCCAAAAAAAATTGGTTTTCAATAAAACATCAGACACAGTACAAAAAAGAAACAGAGTTCCAAGTAACATCTATGTGAATTTTGAGAATGAAATAAAATCTAAAATTATTTCCAACGTGCACAGAGTATGCGAAGCTATTGCAAAATCTCCATCATTACAAAAGTACAGTACTACTGAAATGAAAGATTAGGTTTCAAAAGCCATTGAATACGACACTGAAAAGAACTGTGATAAATAATTATAAAATTTATTATAATTTAGAACTAAAAAAAATTGTAATGAATAATTATAAAATTTATTATAATTTAAAACTGAAATAAATTTCATTGTATAGTTGGTAAAAATTAAAATATATATGACATTCTGTTATGATTTTATAGCTCTATCCAATTTTTATTAATTTATAAAGTTTTGATGTTGGGTGTACAACTTTGCTTCCGCCGTTTTTTTCCGAAATTCGAGGCTTTATTGTAAAAAACTGGTTATACATTTATGATTCAAAGTATTGTCCATCGCTGGCCACTACTTTCTCTCATCTTTCGGGCAGCATACGAATCCCGCGTTGAAAAAACTGGTCATCTTTTAAATCGATCCACGAATCGATCCAATTTTTTACTTCTTCATAAGACCGGAAGTGCTGGTCAGCCAGACCGTGTGCCATTGATCGAAACAAGTAATAGTCCGAGGGAGCAACGTCTGGAGAATACGGCGAGTGGGGTAGGACTTTCCATTTTTAAGTTTCCAAGTATGTCTTGACCACTTTCGCAACATGGGGTCGAGCATTGTCATGCTGTAAAATCACTTTATCATGTCTCTCGTTGTATTGCGGCCGTTTGTCTTTCAATGCTTGGCTCAAACGCATTAATTGCGTTCGATAACAATCGTCTGTGATTGTTTCAGTCGGTTTTAACAACTCATAATACACTACGCCGAGCTGGTTCTACCAAATACTGAGCATGACCTTGGAACCGTGAATATTCGGTTTGGCCGTCGACGAGGAAGCATGGCCGGAATATCCTTATGATTTTCTGCGCTTGGGATTATCGTAGTGAACCCATTTTTCGTGCTCAGTCACAATGCGATGCAGAAATCCCTTCAGTCTTTGCCTTGCAAGCAGCTGTTCACAATCACACAAACGCCGTTCAACATCTCTCGGCTTCAACTCGTACGGCACCCAACTTCCTTGTTTCTGAATCATATAAGTAAAACACACTCGCAACGAACGAAATGAAACGAGAAAACGGCAACTTCACGTTAATCCTCTGCGGCTAAAACATGAGCTACCTAAATGTGCTTTTAATTTAGATTTTATCAGAAATAACATAACTCTGTTTTATTCTTTTGTTTAATTTTATTTGAATACGAGCCTATTAAGTATTCGACATAACATATACATCTGCAATTGTTTTATAATTCGTTATATAAAAAGATTGTTACGTGACAAAATTCTAATAATTAAATTGAATAATTAAATTAAATAAATAAACAACATAAATAAACAAATATCATAAATAAACAATAATAATTGAATTAAGAATTTATAAAAAATTAAATCAAAATTAAACGGTTCAATGTACCACTGCAACACATAAATGTGTACGTTTAATGTGTGAAAATGCTGAGCGCGCAGGTTGACGAACTCTGTATAACAGAGTGTTAGAAAAAGGTGGGTGATACTTGCACTCACGCTGCAAATTGACTCCTGTGGAAAAAACCCAGGAGACATGGAAAATAATCGTATTCTTACAGTCAGATATTTTTCCCACACACCTTTAGAGAGTTGTGTTGCTCAACTCGCCTCGGCGCACACATTTAAAAGAATAAAATGTCTAAGGTTGCAGTTTAGTCGGGAGGCGCGGGGGAGGCTCGGGAGTCCACCGAGGCTCGCGCTGATGCAAAATAAGCAAAAATCCCCACGATGCCTCCACCTCAAGGTCTTTAAATATGAGTACCAACAGGCCGCGAGAGAGAGACGGTTAAAAAGAACAGTACTATCCAAACTCCGCCGTAACGTCGTTTAATTCAAGTTTCCATATTTTATAAGTTTTTCGAACGTTTACATTTTCAATAATTTTTTATCCCGGTACTCGGCCGCGTGTTGCGTGTGTGAGCGACATTAAATAACTCCATCATCGCAGTTGTACGATTTATTAAATAAAGAACTGTAAGTGAGAAAAACCTGTGGCGTTAAATTTTCTGCACTTCCATTCCTCATCGGACGGGTGCCATTGGAAAATCAGGACGCGTTAAGGATCCAGGTAGGTTTTTACTTATGTTTAATTAATTAACATCATGCCTCTTCTCTGCGGCTGATCTCCACTAAAGAATGGGGTAGAGGCTGTCCTAGTTGTAATCCGCGGCAACCTGGGTCCCTTCGGTTCGCGATGCGCGGGCGGGCCCGTACGGGACGCGTTGGCGGGTCCCGCATAAAAATAAATATTAAAATTTCGTATTGTGCGTGTAGCCCCGCACGTAACAAAGATAATAGTTCAAATATTAAATGGGATTATGAATAGTGCAATGTTTATATTGCTTTCTTAAGATTTTTAAGGATAAAAATTTTTTTCCAAATGTACAGGATATTGCCAATTTAATAAAAACAATACCATGTCTAAAACAAAAAACAGCAGATCAAGTAAAAAATTGGCTGCACCGTCGAAAAAAATTGAGTCTTAATAAATCATCCAGACAGTAAAAAAAAAAGGACTGCCAAATAGCATCTATTTGAATTTCAAGAATAAAATAAAATTTAAAATTATTCCCAACGTGTACAAAGAATGCGAAGCTATTTCAAAGTCTCGATCATTATAGAAATAGAGTACTACTGAAATAAAAGATTTAGTATAAAAAGTTGTTGGATAAGACACTGCGAAAAATTGTTATGAATAATTATAAAATAATATATAAAAATATAAAATCAAAGGCACGCTCACATTATCACACTTACACTCACACTCACACTTTCTCTCACGCTCACGTACACTTATATATTCACATTAATACTGATATTTCACACTTATACATTCACACTCTTAATCCCACACTTACACTTACACACTGACACTTTCTCAAACTCACGCTTCCACTCACACACTCACACTCACTTTCTGAAACTCACTCTTACACTCACATTCTTCAAGTTTTTCAACGTTGTAGTATAATTTTTGCCCTCGCAAAAATTGAAAAAAGAATTCCGGAATTAAATGTTTACATGGTTATTTATTTGATTACTATGTTATTCATAATAAATCAAATCTTCTTTCTAATAGTACATTCGATTCTTTCTAATTCGCCTTACATTCATCATAAATTGATCAATTTGCGTTTAGAACTTAAGATTATGCTTTCAATTGGTAAAAACTTCATTTTTTGTAACTTTAAAAATGTTGATCTTGATCTTTTTGTATCTTCTTTTCTAGTTTTTTTTTTTTAATTATGCACTTCTATTCGTTTTATTGATTTGTTTTACTTTGTGCTTTATCATTTTTCATAAGCTGATCCTTTACTTTTAATACTAATACATATACTTACGATCAGAAATAACACGATTCCTTATACGTGATAAAGATCGTATAAAATAAAACCAATGTTACAAATTGTTTGTCAATAGTGTAAAATGTACAATAAAACAGCACAAATAGCAGAAAAAGGAATAATAATTAATTCAATTACGATGTCTCCAAAAGTACCATTTCGTATAAAACCTTTTTAAGGACCATCCCCAAAAATCCCATAAGGTCCCCAAAAATACCAATAGATGGGTGGGATTTTTGAGGACCGTCCTCAAAAGTACAAAATGTCCCCAAAAATACCGATTCTTAGATAAAAACGTCCTCAAAAATACTGATTCTTGGATAAAAACGTCCACAGAAGTACTAATTGGCATTAATATATATATATATATGTATATATAGTAATAATTATCATGATTTGATTATAGGATAGACTGAATGATTAAAACCAAAGCAGAGACGTTGTAAATTTTTATATACAGGTTGCGTACGGTATTTATGGACAACTTAAGAGTAAAATTAATTAGCTTGTATTTTTAATAAAATTTAATGAAATTTTAGGAATTTTTTATACAACGTTACATTAATATATGGCTATAAAGTTATTCAATAAAATCGCCATTAGCAGCAATAACCTCTTCGATCCGGGTCCGGAAACGATTACATGCCCGAATCAAATGCTCCTTGTTCATATTGACCATAACGGCATTAATAGCAGTCTTCAGCGAAGAAGTGGTGTTATGAGGACGCTTATTGGTCTCACGCTCAACTACGCCCCATACGTAATAATCCAAAGAATTAAGGTCTGGGGAGCTAGGTGGCCATAGGTTCGGTGTTATGTGGTCATGAAAATTTTTGGCCATCCAATCTTGTGTCGCCATCGCTTTATGTGAAGGAGCAGAGTCTTGTTGAAAAATGTATGGTCTGCCTCCGCTCACATTGTCTATCCAGGGTTTCACTACCGTCTCCAAAACCTCGATGTATGCAGCAGAGTTCACTCGAAGTCCTTGAGTAAAAAAGTGTGGTGACATAACATGTCTTTCGTTGCTGACAACACCTAAAACCATAACAGTGGCTGAAAATTTTGTGTGCATAACAACAGGAACCTCCGTAGGATTTGAACATAGCCATCTGTCATTTCTGCGATTGGTCTTTTGATCTTAGTCAAAATTTTTTTCGTCGAAAAAAAACCATAACATTTTGGGCGCCTAAGGGTGTTTGATTTTGTTTAAAAGACGTTTTGATAGAAGAACTCTCTGTTCCCGTGTTCGTTCCGACATGAACTGTCCTCTGCGCATCACGTAAGACTTATACCGAAGGTCTTCGTGGACAACTCTACGAATAAGGCGCTCAGAAACTTAAAGCTCACTCGCAAGGACCCTCATTGATTTTGAAGGGTTCTCGTCTATGATCGCTTGCACTTGCTCTAAAAATTCTGCAGATCGGACAGTGTCAGAACGTTGTTCGTGTTTTTTGCGTTTTGCAACTGATTCTGTATCGCCTCCTGATGCTTCCAATTCACGGCGAACCTTATGCACGAATGAACGGGCGCAATTAAGAAAATTAGAGATCTCTAAATCTGTATGGTTCGCACATATAGCGACGATGACAGCATGTCTCTTCATTTCTTGAGTGATGTTGTAGTCCGCCATTTCTTATCTAAAAAAGAAAAAAAAAAAAAAAAAAAAAAATTCGCGAAGTTATAGTCACATTTATGCATGTCCTCAAATACCGTACGCATCCTGTAGTATTGTATGCATGACGTTTACCAATACAACTACCTGATCCGCGTTTGTTGCTTTCATCTCTAACTATTTACTATCAACTTCTCTTATTCTGCGGTTATGTGAGGAGGGGGGGAGGAGGAAAGGGGATTGGAAAGACATCAGCCTGGGCGCCCATTTCCAACATGAATTAGCTTATTTTAGGACTTTCAAATTTTATTTCGGTGCGTATTTATGTGCATGTAAGCAAGATTAGTAATGCAAATTTTATCGGTGACAATAATTGTTTTCCCTTTTTTTTCTTAATTTGTTTCATCATTCATTAAAAATCTATTACATTTTTCAAATTATTTATTAATTCTATTTTCACTTATTTATCTTCACAAAATCTATCTCTCGAGTTTGTTTGATTATTGTATACATTTGTGAAAAAAATTACTAAATATGATTGATATTACAATTTCACAATATAAAAGGCGTGATTTTTGTATAGTTTCCAAGACTTGTATAATGGAATAATGGCCCGTTGCTTTATGGTAAGTGTAGTCTATCTGCACTCATACGTAGTACTACTTATATTACAATTAGATAATGTGCCATAAACTTGTAATGATAGACATTATTGCATCTTAAATTATTTCACGTCCAAATATTGGGAGTGTGAATAAATTCTCGCCGTTTCACCATCAGATAGCGGTACAAAAATTTTATGTGTATAATTCAAGATGATTATGTATCTATATTCAAGTTTAATAACCTATGTTTAAAATCAGTGCGTGTCTTTCGATTAACCTATAAAGAATATTTTCTCTTTGTAGCATACAACATGTCAAATTTCGTGCCAAATAAACCGTTTTTGCGGGGAATTTTACTGCACTATTTAATTCAGAAGAAATCTGCAGCTAAAGCACACAGAATTTTTATATTAGGCTGCTGCAGATGAAATGGCCGATTGAGTAATAAATTTTTAAACAGCTGTAACTTTTTATAAAGACAATTTATTAAATCAAAATAGGTACCAATAGATGCAACACACTTTCCCCAACGAGATACAAGTACATTTATGACAGTTTTGTTGAAGTCCGAGTTTCTGGTTCGAAGAAACTACTCGAAGACATTTTTGACAGCAGTTTCATTATTAAATCTTTTGCCTGTCAAAAAGTGATCCAAATGTTTAAAGAAATGGTAATCTGTTGGTGAGAGGTCTGGTGATTATGGAGGGTGAGGAAGAGTCTCATAGCACAACTCGTTTAATTTTTGTACCGTTGTTCTCGATACATGAGGTCGTGCGTTATCATGAAGCAGTATCACTCTATTCCTGTTGACAAGCCTAGGTCGTTGGACTATCAATTTCTGATGCATTTAATCCAGTTGAGTACAGTATTTCTCAGCATTGACGGTTTCGCCAGGTTGCAAGAACGAATAGTGGATAACTCCAGCTACAGACCACCAAACAGTTATCATTATTTTCTTTGGACGAAGGCTTGGTTTCGGCATGTGTCTTGGCGCTTCAACGGCATGTAGCCATCGGGCCGATCAGCGACGATTATCGTATAAAATCCACTTTTTATCGTAGGTCACAATTCAGTGCAAGAACGGTTCCTTTTTGTTGCGGGAGAGAAGAGAACTTGAAATCTTCATTCGACACGTCATGTTTTGCTCGGTAAGATCATGCGGAACCCATTTGTCAAGCTTTTTCACTTTTCCAAGTTGTTGCAAGTGGCGGCAAACTGTCGAATTGTGAAATCCTAATTTCTCGGCAAGATCCTTTATGGTTTGGCGGGGGTCAGACTCCACTAATGCCCGCAGCTCGTCGTTATCGATCGATGATCCTGGGTGTCCACGTGGTTCATTTCCGAGGTCCATATCTCCAGATCGAAATTTTTCGAACCACCGCCGAGTGGTTCGTTCGCTAACTGTAAAGGGCCCAAATGCGCTGTTCATATCCCTCGCTGCTTCGGTTGCGTTGTGCTCTAATTTAAATTCGTATAGTAAAAGTAGCTGTGTTTGATTCACTTCCATGTTTACTTTCTCTTTTTATTTTTACGATCACTATGAAGTGCAAAACAGAAGTGACTTCATAAACCAAGGTAGCAGTATTTATACTTCAATATGTCATATCATTTGCGCCGCCTTGTGCCAACATAATACACTAAAATTGCAGCCAACTTTATGTCATTGCTAAATCGGCCATTTCATCTGCAGCAACCTAATATTTCTCAAGATATGCTTAAGGCGATTATACACTTTTTAGGGTTATAATTAACAATTTATGATATTTCGTCATTCGCAAATAACGTTTGCAACAAGAAATACTTAGAAATACGCTTGGATTGCAAATATATTCTATAAAAAATGTTTCTGCTAATAAATTCAAGCGTCTATTTATTAGTACACAATGATCCTACCGATTTGACTTTATGTATGACTTTTTTTTTTTTTTTTTTTTTAATAATATTGAACTTATATAGAAAAAAATCATTATATATTGTAACAGGGTGGCGGTTCTAAAGTGAACCATCACCGGAGCAATTAACCTCTTAGGACGCGCAATTCGCGAAAAGCGCGAAACTAATGCGCAGCGCTCCTTTCTCAGCTCTTATAACCTGTGACGACGTTGCTTCTAGGTCCGGGCACGAGAAGCCGTTTATCGGACCGTACTTACCCGCTACAACGCCGCGCAATCGCCGTTGCGCGACTCGTGTGTCGTCCTTGCCCGGCTAGTTGATATCTCAGAGAGGGCGATATTCGGGAAGGAGGCTAAAATCTCCTCGTTAAAAAAAAGGTCAAAAAGAGCAAACAGTGAAATAAATGAAATAAAAGAAAAATATAAAAAACTTTATAAAAAAAACGTGGAAAAAAAAAAATTTATTAGAATAATAAAAACATTTAAAAAGTAAGAAAAAAAACAATCATAAAAAAAACAAAGGAAAAGGAGGAAAAACAAAAAGGAAATGAAAAATAGAAAAAAGCAAAAATATTACAATAAATAAGATTGTTTAATAATTTAACATAAAAATATGAATTAAGGCATAAAAAAAAGATAAACCATAAACAAAATAAATATAATAAATAAACCACACAAGGAGCGCAAATAATAAAAGGCGTGCACGTTATTCTGCGCATACGTGCTCTATACAATAAAGTCCGTGACTCGCTCATAACGAAGTCTAGGAGTGAGAGAGAGAAAGAATGGCCTCTCCCACAGGCGTGCGCTACGCACGATACGAGTGAGAGAGAACGAACCTCTGCCGCACAACGCTTACTGGAGTGAGAGACAAAGAGCTCTCCCACTCGCGCGCGCCGTTTCCTATACGAGTGTGAGAGAGAAGACGACTCTCCCGCACTGAGGCCGTAAGAGTGAGAGAGAAAGCGCTCACCCACTCGCGCGCGCCTAGCCTTACGCGAGTGCGAGGGAGAATGCAACTCTCGCACTGATCCTACTGAAGAAAGAGAGATATCGCTCTCTCACTCGCACGCGCCTACTCTTACACAGGTGCGAGAGAGAACGCAACTCTTTTGCACTGACTATATGAGAGTGAGAGAGATAACGCTTTCTCACTCGTACGAACCGCGCAAAACGAATAAATGAAAAAAATAAAAAAAGGGGGGGGGGGTAACCAGCAGCGGTTACCCCAACGCAAAAATAATTTTCCGCGCCAAAAAAATTTATAAAAGACAACTTACGGATTGGCGCAGGCACCAAAATAAATGCTGACCCAAAGCGGGACTTCGTCGTCGCCGAACGGAGTTGCTGGTGTCGGGGCACGCCGCCTCGACAATACGCCCCTGCGTTCTGGTAGCGGTGCCCAAGGTGTTACAAACTGTAACCACACATATGCACGAATCACGCGCGACCGTAAGCACGCCGAAAAAACTACCGAAAAACTCTCGCGCGGAAAAATTACTGAGACGCGGGAAGAAGGCACGCGTCCGCGAGGTAAAAATGGCGGAAGGGAACTTAAAAGACACGCTAAAAACTAGCTTATCTAGCCTAAACTTGATAATTCTATCATACCATATACGCCTATCTTTTAATGTTGGCGCGTACCGTACGTTCCCGTCCGAGACGGTCGCGATACCGAGGTACGATTTTCCCTGTGCGAACGGCCACAGAACGCGAAATGTGAATACGCGCGGAATACAGAGTGCTCTCCGTGATAATACACACACACACCAACACACACGCACGCACGCACGCACGCACACACCCAGCGATAAACAGCAATAAGAGTAGCGTGCGCATACCGCACCGTCTCGTACGATGCGGTCACTGTGGTTGCATCAGTGATCCCAATAGACATCCTCGCATCAGAGCGGGAATGTCAGCATCAGACATGAAATTTTTACACGTTTCATGTAAAGGTTCGCACTCTATGGAAACGTGGCCAGTTTGGTACTACTAGCACCATCTCTGGGTTAGTCTTGGGACTTATTGAACGATGTGTTATATATATATATACATAAATATATATATATATACCAGACTGTTCAATAAGTTTTGCGGTTTGATAAGAGAGGGTGTTGCTACTAGCCTAAATTTTTTTTTGTTATGTTGGTACACTCTTCATATGAACGTATGTAAAGTTTCATTTCAATCTGTCACTTCATTCTTTGTTTATAAGCCAATTAGTATCGACATGTCACAGTATTTTTTTACAATGGAAAAAATCAAGTATCGTGCAGTGATTGAATTTTTATTTTTGAAAAGTTTAAAAGCAAAGGCAATTTGTGAACGAATGTTGAAAGTGTATAAGGACTCTTTGCCTTCAATTAGTACAGTAGAAAGATGGGTTGCTGAATTTAAACGTGGTCGTACAAGCATTAAAGACGATCCACGTCAAGGACGTTCAAAAACAGCAACAACATCAGAAAACGTAGAAAAAATACAGGATATGGTATCGAAAAATCGTGGAGTGACTAAAAGAGATTTAGTAAAGGCCCTAGGCATCTCATTGAGCAGTTTAAGCAACATTTTGACGGAAGTATTGGGTTTCAGAAAGCTTTGTGCACAATGGGTGTCTCATTCGTTAACAATGGAACAAAAACACATTCGAATGCGACTTTCTTAGCAACATTTAGAGCATTTTCCAAAGGATAAAGTAGATTTTGTGCGTCGATTCATCACTATGGATGAGACTTGGGTCTATCAGCATGATCCTGAATCAAAACAAGAGGCTAAAGAGTGGTGTGAACCAGGTTCTTCGGCTCTGAAACGAGTTTGTGTCCGGAAATCGGCCAAGAAGGTGTTAGCATCAGTTTTTGGAGTGCGAAAGGAATTTTGTTTGTGGATTACTTGTAAACTGGTAAAATAATAAATTCTGAATATTATTGTAACTTTTTAGACCATCTGAAGAAAAAAATTCGTGAAAGAAGACCCAGTTTGCAGAAGAAAAAAATCCTTTTTCATCAGGTCAATGCACCGTGTCACAAGAGCATTTTGACAATAGCTAAAATCCATGAATTAAAGTTTGAATTGTTGGAGCATCCACCGTATTCACCAGATTTGGCCCCTAGCGACTTCCATCTGTTTCCAGACCTAAAAAAATGCATGCGTGGAAAGCGTTTTTTATCAAATGATGAGGTCAAAACAGATGTGAAAGCATATTTTGCAGCCCTTCCAGATTCTCACTTAGGGATGGAATTCATAAATTAGAATCTCGTTGGAATAAGTGTATTGATGTTCAGGGAGACTATACTGAATAATAAAGTTTATTGTAAACCATAAAATTGAATTTTTCTTATCGAACCACGAAACTTACTGACCAGCCTGGTATATATATATATATATATATATATATATATATATATATATATATATATATATATATATATATGTATATATATAGTATATAGTGGCGTGGTGTTTTGCACCAGTCACATGGGGAGGCCAAAGCATAGCTTGTAAGCCGCCTCGTAGCCCACAATACCCTTAACAATCTTGGCAGTCTCGCAGGGCTGCCACATTCGACCCTCATAACAGTCACGCAGGGCTGTACATACTCTACCTCCTCTAGGTACAATAGCCCGAAGCTCAATTACAGACTCTATCGAGAAGCTAGTCTCAGGAGCCCTGGCTAGTCGTGGCAGTGCTCGCACACACTGCAGCAAGGTTCCTTCTCTAAGCTCCTTCCTGTCCTTGTCGTTGTTTCTTACCTGTAACCTTCCAGACAGTAATTGAAAGAAGAAAGTAATAGCAGCAGCTGCACCTGGGACGGGGAGTACAGGCTGCAACACGAGCACTCGCGAGAGAATAACCTAAACGCGTGCTGTTGGCGCGCGGTGGCGTTAACTGCCAAACAGCGCTGAGCGTGCGTGGCTGCCGTGTCGCGTAACGTATTTTACGCGTACGTTGCGCCGTCGCAGACCGCTTATCTAAAAATCCGCGCTTGCGAACGGCAGCTCAGAGAGTTTTTGGTTCACTCCGTTCAAATCCATCTTGGAGAATAGTCGCGATTAAACGAACAAAGTACAAAATACGGGCGAGTTACAAGCGGAAAGCTATTGTTGTACGCAAAAGTGTTATAGAGAATCTGGTGAGTACCCAGGTGCAGTGGCTGCTACCAGGAGGCATCCATTCCATGAATAGTCCCCGTGTCCTACCCGGCTGTGTGTGTGCGACCACGACGCGTACTACGCGCCATTTCTGTCGTTTTTGTATTTTGTACGTCCGCGACCGCTCTAACCGTGAGCTAGCCGCGCGAACGGAAGTGCCACTTTAGAAACCGCGCTACACGTGTGTAGCTGGCGTCCTGGGCTCGCGTAAAAACGCGAGATAATTATTGCAGCTAATTTTTAAGTTGAATAAACGTGTTCGTTTTGTGTTCATTTTTAATCGGTTTTTTCAACTTGCATTAGCAAGCAATCCGCCCGTTTCCCCCCCCCCCCCTACATTTGTACGACACCCTGATCCCCAGTGGCGTTATAATATATATATATATATATATATATATATATATATATATATAATACAATTAATATAATTAACATAATTAATATAAAACAAAATGTATAATTCAATTCAATTCGAAGTATATTTAACAATAGGTGGAAATAAAATTCGTAATAAGGGTAAATATGTAGTTAATTAACATACAAATTGTTGATGATGATCCTTGGGGATACATCTTATATTAAGTATTATAATTATTTTACTAATAATCCAAGTAGACAAATATTAGAAGTACGGAAAGTTGGCATGAACATGAACCGAATGTAACTGATAACATCTAAGCGACTAACTCTAGATGATAAGTCCAACTCTATTTGTCGAAACGAAACGACATAACTGATGCATTCACCGTTGCAAAAATCAGCTAAGTTTAAGTCATTAGACTAATAATCAAAAATATATTTAATAAATATAAATTTTTTTTTTTAAACCTATAATATTTTAGTTTATTTAAAAAAAAAAATTTTTTATTAACATCAAGAAGATAAATTCCTAATAAATTTTAATAAAATTTTAAATTTAGATTTAATCATTAATATAATTTAAATATATGTTGTAACGGACTAGCAGTTTTAAAACTAAACCAACACCGAAGCAATTAATCTGGGGGGACGCGCAATTCGCGTGAAGCGCGAAACTTGCCCGCAACATCCCCTATTCGGCCGTAAAAGCTTTGGACAACTTTGTTTTTAGGTCCAGACACGGGAAGCCGTATTTTGGACCTAACTTACCCGTCACAACGCTGCGCGATCGTCGTTGCGCGGCTCGTGTGTCGTCCTCGCTGGCTAGCAGAAATCTCGGGGAGGGCGGTATTCGGGGGGGAGGCTGAAATACCCTTGTTATATATAAAAAGAAACTAAAGACGATAGAAGAAAATAAAAGTAAATAAAATGTTATATGGTAAATGAAAGGAAAAAATAAAAAGCAAAAGAAAATAATAAAAGCAAAAAAAGGGAAGTTAGTAAAAGGGAAAAAGTAAAAAAAAACAAAAATAATAAAATACATAAAATAATTCAATTAACACAAATATAAATAAAGGTAAAAGAAATAAACAATAAATAAAATAAATATAACAAGAAATTAAACGCAGACAACAAAAGATATATCTAACAAAGGAGTAGATACGCGCTAATCTACGCGAACGGGCTCTAGGCGCTAGGGTCCGCAACTCTCTCGCTACGGACCATATCAAGCGAGAGCTCTCGCGCGGTGGACTTTAGCATCCACGCACGCATGCGCTAGAGTCCGTAACTCTCCTGCGGCAGACTCTAGGAGTAAGAGAGAGATAGACCACCCCACTCACGCGCGCCACGCGCTATACGGGTGCGAGCGAGAACGAAACTCTCCCGCACTGTGCCCGTAGAAGTGAGAGAAAAAGTGCTCTCTCACTCGCTTGCGCCTAACCTTACGCAGGTGCGAGAGAGAACGCAATTCTCTCGCACTGACTCTACGAGAGTGAGAGAGATAGCGCTCTTTCACTCGCACAAACCGGGCCGAAAAATCGCCGGTAAAAAAAAGGAAGAAAGGTAACCAGCGGAGGTTACCCTAGCACAAATATATAAAGAAAAAAATTAATACGAACGCCAAAGAATTTACAAACAGACTTACGATAAGGGCTCGCCAGCCGCGCACGCTAAGAAAATCAGCCGCGAGGGCAGGAACGCCGTTGTCGCCGGTAGAGAAATTGCGGCTAGGCACGACGCCTGGTTGTGCCGCCCCTGCGGCAAGAAGGAGGCGCTCGGACGCTCCAATCAGCGATTCTACACCTCCACAATTTACACGCGATCAGTGGGCGCACAAAAAAACAAAGAAAAACTAGTCACGCAAAAAAAGTTCACGAGGAACGAGGAAGAGACACGCGCGTGAACAACTAAGATAGCGGAACTCGACTAGACTAAAACGCGGGAAGAAGCTAGCTAATCTAGCCTAAACTTAAATATTATACGATACGATACGCCTGTCTTTTAATGTTGGCGCGTACCGTATCTTCCCGTCTGAGACCGTCGCGATACCGAGGTACGGTTTTACCTGTGCGAGCGGCGAAACTGCGCAAAATATGAATACGCGCAGGGTAACGAGTGCTCTCCGTGACGCCCTCCTCCCAGAAATCGCTTATCCTGGATAAGCGGATTCTGCCACGCTCCGCGCGTTCCGGGATACCGGGGTATGGAGAAGTAAAGAAAAGAAAAAGAAAAGGCAACACAAAAAAAAATTTTATAAGGAGTCAAAATTTATTCTATTACTTATGGGCTTGCCTGGCCGCACGCCCCTAATGAAGCCCCTTCTGCGGGCACTTCTTCGGGCCACTGCTAGTGTTAATGTCCCGGTCGATAGGCCTGGAGCGGCACTGGATGAGGGCATTGGCGACGAAGATGGGGTCGGCCGCTTCTTCTCGGCGGCCAGTCGCTTCCTCTCAAGGGCGGCACGCTTCTCTTCACCACTCTCTTGGACGGCCCTCTGCGCGTGCTCTCGATGCTGCCGGGCCTCTTCGAGAAGCGCGGCGGCCTCCTTCTCTTTGCGCGCGTCCTCGCGCCTCTGCCGCCGGTGCTCTTCGATCACCGCTGCCTTGGCCTTGCGGGCCTTACCTGCATGCAAAGTGGCTCGAGGCCCGGAGTGGAGGTACTCGTAGAGTACTTAAAGGGCGCGCCTGTCCCTGCAGGTCGTCTCGCAGGCGAATTGACGAGCCACAAGGAGTCCCAACTCCACGCAAGGCAACTGAGTGGCGATGTAGCTCGGTAGCTCTTGCCACCAGTACTCTTCGTACTGGGTATCAGCGTCTTTAATCTCGGCCTGTGGGCGTTCGGGGCCAGGCGGGCGCGCCGGGATCGCGGTGGCGGACCCAAAAGGTAGATCCGGCGCACGAAAATCGGCAACCCCGACGCGGCGGGGGGCAGTTAAATCCTGCTCGTCGTCATCCAGCTCATGGATGACGACAGCTTTCCGGATTTATTTTTGCCGCCTGGCCTCCTCTTCGTGCGCCAGCACCTACTAGGTAGCGGTCGTCAGCGCCACGTAGACAAGGTTATCAACCACCTTGCCCAACTGGAGGTTAATAAGGGCGGCCGACAGCCGCTCCAAGTCCTCCAGCGTGGTTTCCATTGTCAAGTCTTCTATTGCTCCTCCTGCAACAGAGAAAGCTCAGGCTTACTCAACTCTACGAAATGGAGAGCGGACAACAAAAAAAGGATAATGAAGAACAGAAAGGAGGATCAGAAAAAAAGGAAAGAAAAGGTCAGTGTCGAGGGACTCTCGGCGCGGTGTCAAGCCAGTGAGTCGACGGTAGTCCCAATATGGCGTCGCGCGGAGGGAGGTCGGTCGCAGATACCAGGCTGTTCCATAAGTTTTGCGGTTCGATAAGGAAAACACAATTTTAAGGTTTAAAATACACTTTATTAATCAGTATAGTCTCCCTGAACATTAATAGACTTGTTCCAACGAGATTCCATTTATGAATTCCATCCCTGAAGTGAGAATCTGGAAGGGCTGCAAAATACGCTTCCACATCTAGTATGACCACATCATTTGATGAAAAACGCTTTCCACGCATGAATTTTTTAGATCTGGAAACATATGGAAGTCACTAGGGGCCAAATCTGTTAAATACGGTGGATGCTCCAACAATTCAAACTTTAATTCATGGATTTAGCCATTGTCAAAATGCTCTTGTGACCCGGTGCATTGTCCTGATGTAAAAAAATTTTTTTCTTCCGCAAACCGGGTTTTTTTTTACGAATTTTTTTCTTCAGCTGGTCTAGAAAGTTACAATAATATTTAGAATGTATTGTTTTACCAGTTTACAAGTAATCCACAAACAAAATTCCTTTCGCATCCCAAAAACTGATGCTAACACCTTCTTGGCCGATTTCTGGACACGAACTCGTTTCGGAGCCGAAGAACCAGGTTCACACCACTCTTTAGCCTCTTGTTTCGATTCAGGATCATGGTGATAGACCCAAGTCTCATCCATAGTGATGAATCGACGCACAAAATCTACTTTATCCTTTAGAAAATGCTCTAAATGTTGCTAAGAAAGTCGCATTCGAATGTGTTTTTGTTCCATTCTTAGCGAATGAGACACCCATTGTGCACAAAGCTTTCTGAAACCCAATACTTTAGTCAAAATATTGCTTAAACTGCCCAATGAGATGCTTAGGGCTTCTACTAAATCTCTTTAAGTCACTCAACGACTTTCTAATACGATATCCTGTATTTTTTCTACGATTTCTGGTGTTGTTGCTGTTTTTGGACGTCCTTGATGTGGATCGTCTTCAAGGCTTGTACGACCACGTTTAAATTCAGCAACCCATCTTTCTACTGTACTAATTGAAGGCATAGAGTCCTTATACACTTTCAATATTAATTCATAAATTTCCTTTGCTTTTAAACCTCCCAAAATAAAAATTGAATCACTGCATGTTACTTGATTTTTTCCATTGTAAAAAAATACTGTGACACGTCGATACTAAATGGCTTGTAAACAAAGAATGAAGTGACAGATTGAAATGAAACTTCACATACGTTCATATGAAGAGTGTACCAACATAACAAAAAAAAATTTAGGCTAGTAGCAACACCCTCTCTTATCGAACCGCAAAACTTATTGAACAGCCTGGTAGTTTGCGGGGCAAACCGAAGGGGTATCACGAGCGATTTTTCGCACCTCTCATTCTGCCCCGACCACGATGTTGGGGGTCTCGCAAGCTCGCGTCTCTTCGCGGTCTACTTCTCCTCCTTTTAGGCTCAAGGTCGGCCTTAGAGGGGTTGCGTTCATGTTTGATGGGCTCCGCTGAGCCTTTGCTCGTCGATTGAGGCTCTAACGCAGAAGCCGGAGCGCTCACTAAACGCGGGTCGCTCGTCGCCTGATCTTCCCTCGGCGGTTAAGGCTCTTGGCGTATATTATCGGGATCGTCATCACCTTCTTCGGGCGCACGCCTACCGTAGTACGCCTTGAGGTGTTCCGCACGAACTAGGTCTTTAAGCTCGCCTCGTTCGCTTACGAGCTTGAAGCAATTGGAGCCCCGAGCCTCCATTACCCAGTATAGGCATATAAACTTTGGTGCTAATTTGGCCGTAACGCCTCGTACCATCACCACTGGGCTAGACCAGCCACTGGTTGACGGCTCTATGACGTCCTGCTGGAGCGTCTCTCGGACTTAACGATGCATTTCTTCCTGTATCTTGTCCGAAACGGGGTAGTAGCGTTGCTTGATGGGTGGAGCGTCGCCTACATCAATCGCATGTTCTACCCCGTGTGTGCATTCCGGGGTAGATCCTCCGCTCGGCAAGACGGCGTCGAGCAAAGCATAGATTCGAGAGCGCTGGACGTATGTTACGTCGGCTACGCCGGCAGACGCCAGCGCACCCACGCCGCCAGCGATGCTGGCTACTTCGAGGCCGACACTTACATTGGCGTCTTCGAAGTGTAGACGATCGGTGTCGGGGTCCAAAACCGCGCGGAATGCTCGGGATAAGTTGACTCTGACATAGCATTCTTCGTCAAGCTGAGGCATTATGGCCATCCTTATGTCGTAAGTTAACCCTGCGACAGCGAAGGGCAACTTGACATGTCCCAAAAGCGGGAGGTGCTTGTCATCGGAGACTTTTACGCGCCCCGATATGGCTGGGATGACCTCACGGTCAAGGGCATTGGCGATTAGCAAGCCAATGGGACCCAGGACCGTGTTCAATGCTCCTGGATCGTATAGCGCGCGTAGGCGGTAACATCCTACCGCCACCTGAAGCCACCAACGGGTGTCGTCTTCAGATTTATACACGCGTGCGACCTGTTTTGCGAGGGGTAAAACTTCTCGCATGTCGGTGGGAGTCGTAGCGTGCTCCGTTAGCGATAAAGACGCGAAGCTAGTTACGGGGGCTGTCAAAGACGAATCGGTTAATTCCCAATTTAACCGTTCCTCGACCCGTTTTCGGTACACTTGGGACACGTCCGTATCGTGTACCCAAGTTCGCCGCAGGTGTGGCTCTCCACAGGCCCTCTTGGCTCTGTGGAGCGCTTTAGCGAGGTCTTTTTTGCCGACGGCGCACTCTGGCGCTCGTCACGGCTCCCTTTGAGCGGTGGCGAGCTTCGCTTTTCCTTGCCCTCAGTCTTGCCCTTCGGAGAGGACCTTCGGCTGCGGCGGTCAGGCTGGGGCGACGTCTTGGCAAACTTAAAGTCCTGCTGTCAAGACTTCATTCAGTCGCTTAACCCTTTCAGCCCCAGTGGTTTCGATCAAAACCACTTTTGCGTTCAAACGTTCATAACTTTGTCAAAAATCAATATTTTTTTTATCTCCAAACGCCAACGGTCCACCAATTTATTCTACTTTGCAACAAAAATGTATAGTTAAAAAATTAATAACAATTTTGTAGTCATAACAATATGAACAAATGAATGTTTTTGGCAGAAATTGAAAAAATAATTGCCAATTATCGAATTACGTGGAGTTAGGCTCAAAAATGAACACTCGGGAGTTTTTGAGGTCGCTGATTACGAATCCGATGTCAGATTTTCATAATTGTCAAAATTTAACATGGCGGATCTAATATGGCGGACGACTTTTTAAAAATCGATCCAATTAGCCCAAAACTTGTTACTCAGGGGTTTTTGGTGTCGCTAATTATGAATCCAATGTCAGATTTTCAAAATTAAGAATAGCGGATTACATATAGCAAATAATTTTTTAAAAATTCATTCATTTGGCTTAAAACTTATTACTTGAAGGTTTGCGAGGTCGCTGATTCCGAATCCGATGTTAGTTTTTTTTTTAAATTAACGACAGATCCAATATGGTGGACGAAAATTTAATAAGGTCACTAGCACCCTAGAAAATGACCACTTAAAACTAATATCAGATTCGTAGTCTGCGAACCCAAAAACCCCCTATTAACAAATTTCAGGCCAATTGGACCAATTTTTAAATAGGTTGTCTGCCATATTTGATCCGTTATTTTGAATTTTGAAAATCTGACATCGGATTCGTAATCTGGGACCCCAAAAACCTCCGAATGTCAAATTTTAGGCCAATTGAATCAATTTTCAAAAAAGTCGTCCGCCATATTGGATCCGTCATTTGGAATTTTAAAAATCTGACATCGGATTCGTAATCAGCAACCCCGAAAACCCCTGAATGTAGAAAGTGACGTAAATTTCGTTACTCTAAAAAAGTCAGGGCTGAAAGGGTTAAAATACGGGCGACCGTTGCTGCAAAAGTTGCAGCGTCTAGTGCCGGGGGCGTTGCAGGGACAGCGCTGACCTTCGTCCTTGTCGGTTTCCTGTCTGTGCACGGTTGATTTTTGGTCTTCTGCCTACGAGTTTCGGACCGCGGCTCATAGGCCATCTCTGGCAAGAGCGTGGCTTCTGATGAGGGAGGCGGACGGTAGGTTTTGCGGCACTCTAAAGTTTGTTCCGCTTCTACCGCCAGGTCGAGCAGCGTCTCAACGCTGTCAACTTCTATCCGCAGGACAATTAATTGCAACTTCGGCCGAAAATTACGGTGCAGCATGTCGAGCTGCTGGCCTCGGCTGGGCATGGGAGAGAGCTTGCGCATTATTGCGATGAGGCACGTGATGTAATCCCGTACCGGCTCATCCACCCCTTGCGTCTGACTGTTCGCCTCGGACGTAAGCCTCTGTTGGAACCTCCTGGAGATTCCATACCACCGTCTTGCTGCTGCCTTGAAGTCGGCCCAGCAAAATCACTTGCTCTTTTCGTCGCGGTACCACGTCGCCGCATTGTCAGTGAAGAGTTCTGATAACGACGATAGAACTTCTTTTTCTGACAGGTTTATCAGAGCTCTACAGTTTTCTAGTCTAGCCAAGAAGATATCAGTACTCTGATTCTTGGCTGCAGAGAAGCGGATTTGCCATTTCCACACAATTAAGCCGATATCCCGCGACAATTGCTGCGTTGTATGCCCGATAAAGGTTTCGGGGCCTCCAACGCTCGCGGGGTAGGCTTAGTTACTGTTCGGAGCGAAAGTTGCTGCTGGACAGCCTCCTCCCTCCTGAGACACGCCATGCGGTGCTTGGCGTGTTGGGAGCGGATTAGGGGTTGCCTGTGGGCGAGCACGTACAGGTGTGCTTCCCGCCACAGGCTCGTCTGCGTAATGGCATGTGTATGTGTCGGCGAATTGCACTTGTGTAGTTCGCCCACCCTCCGCTTCGTGACTGCTCAATTTGGCCTCGTGCTCGCTTACCCTGGCTGTTAACCCTCGAACCTTGTTGAGAAGATCGGCCGTCATCGCGGCAAATGAGGCTGGCACTTCAAACTGGTTATTTTTCGCACTAACCAGAGTTATCCAGCTCTCATTTTACCTGCCAGTGCCTTGAGCCTCGCTGTCAGGGTTGGCTGGCCTGCCTCGATGATCATCGGTATCAACCAGCACATCTGTATAGGCTGGCGTGCTGTCCAGCCTCGAGGACTCGGTAGCCGGAGCTTCAGCGATCGAGTACGGCTGCTGAGTTACTCCTACCGTCCGCTCGAGGTTTTTTCTGACCCTCTCGTCGCAGAGGAGTATTACCCAAGGGTGCTCCTGTGTGTCAGCATCTTCGTCGGAAATTTTCTGGTATATCAGACGCTGACGTAGTTCGTTGCGGCGTACTACGGCTTAAGGATCTTCATTCCCTTCTCCGACGAAGCCCGCCGCTGTGTAGTTCCCGAGAAGCCAGTTTTGTAGCCGGTCTGCTCGGGCGAACCTGCTGCCAACTGTACGCAGCTGGAGCTGGGCCAGGTTCTCCTCAAGCTCTCGTCCATTGAGGGTTACGGCCCAGTCCTTGATAGCAACTAACGTTCTTTCCGTCATAATCGTGCGCGTGAAAGTGGTGCTCACGTTCGCGTACGCTACTTACATTTCGGTGGTTGTGAGCGCCGACTTTCGCGTACTCCCACCGGGCTTCTCTGCCTTAGGCAGTTGCTCTAAGTCTAAACAATTTAGACTATTGAATTAGGACACTTGCCGCGAAGATTCCCGATTCGCTGTTTTCCTGTTCGATTATTTGTCGTAGCAAGTGCGCTTTCGATTTTCGGTTATCGAGTACCTAAGGGAGTCTGGTCCGCGTCAACGGTTTAGTTCCGTACCAGCTAAACAAAAAAAAAAAAAAAAAAAAAAAAAAAAAAAAACAAATATTTTAAAATTCGAGAACGTTTATTTGCTGGCCGGAACCATTGTTCTCCTTGCTTGTTTACAATTTGCATTGACCGAGGAGAAAAATCATGCGCTGCCTTGAGGGTGCTCAGAATACATATATACACAGTGTATCCCATGGAAAACAGAACTTTTTTAAAATAAAGACAAAAACTCAATATTCCGGCTAATCTCATTTATTTTATTCAAAATAGTCTCCTTCCGAATCAATACAACGTTCTGCACGATCAATTAACATATCGAATGAGTTTTTGAGATCATTTTTATCCATCGACTTTAGTATGTCGGTCGTCGCTCTTTGGATGGCCTCTACGTCGGCATAACGTTTTCCTTTCATAGGCAAGTGCAATTTGGAGAACAAGTAGAAGTTGCACGGAGCCGAATCCGGCGAGTACGGTAAATGGTTGATGTTTAAAATGGAATTTGTGATCAAAAAATCCGTGATCAAGTTCGATCGATGAGACGGGGCATTATCATGCAACAAATGCCAGCTCCCTTTTTCACGGTATTGTGGCCGCACACGACGAATACGGCTGAGCAAACGCTTCATAACACCAAGATAAAACACAGCAGTAATCGTTTGACCAGGTGGAACGAATTCACGATGAATAATACCCTCTGAATAGTAGAAACAAATAAACATTGTCTTCACTTTTGACTTTTCAAGACGACTTCTTTTCGGATTGGGCTCGGTTGGGTGCTTCCATTCAGCACTTTGACGCTTGGTTTCGGGATCATATTGAAAACACCATGTCTCGTCACCAGTCACAATTGAATATTTCAAGTTTGGATCCTTTTTTGACTCTTTAATCAACTCCTTACAATATGAATTCGGAGCAATTTTTCGTAGTCGGTCAATTTGTATGGAACAAAGCGTGCACACACCTTCCGTAGATTCAAATCATCGGTTAAAATGCGATGAATTGAATTGAATGATCAAGCAATCGATGGCATTACGCGGGAAAAAAGGAGAGACGCGACGTGAGAGGGGGAAGAGGGAGCCTTCTTCTCTTCCCAACTGCCAAGCAGCATAGACGCTGTCACGCAGATAATTTTCCGCCGCTAGTACGAATTAGAAAGAGAGATTTTGCGAGGATTCGAGAGGACGAGGCTCCCGCTGATAGAAAAGTAAATGACTTCTTTTAGAGTAGATATCCGCGATACATATATTTCGTATACGCGCGTGATCGCGATAATTTGTATTAAATTACTTGTGCGAGCGGTGAGTGAGATTCGCTCCCACTCACTCCTATATAGTAGTCTATGTGCGTGTGCGTGTAGACGTGCGAGGGACTACACGCGTGTAGTCTCCCGGTTGGCCGCAATAGGCCGCGACCCACCATCAGCGAGCGCGCCAAAGCTTAAGGCCGGCTCACACGCCTGATACCAGCCCGCCTGTATAAGGGCTGGTTCACACGTCTTACTGTGTGAAGACAGCAAGACGAGGGGACGATGCGCATGCGCAGTGCGCTCCTAGCACATTAACATTGTGCGTCAAGCAAAACTAATTACGATCATCGACCATAAGCCTCAACGCGATAAATAATTAGTTTTTGTATCATTCTTGTTGAATTTTAGCAATAAATAAGTTATCAGCGCATAACAAGTGCGCGTTATTTATCGCCTTTCCTATCTAGCTTCCCTGTCCCAAATATCGCCGCCTCCGCGGGTGTGCCAACCGACTGTTGGCACACATACTGAGCAACCGAGCCCGGTGGAAGCAGCACCGGCAGTGAGGTCTTAGGGCACGGTCCCGCACACGTAAGTGAAAGCAGGATCCGAGGAGGATCCTGCGTTGTTAACGGACCGGCACTACACGAGAGCGTCATTGTACCGACGGCTAACGTCCGTCGACACTCAAGGCCGCATCGGTGGACCTAGCGGCCTGTCAGGCCCAAAACCGGGACCGACAGCAGTGCGTACGTGCGAGGGAGAGTCTTCCAATATACCCTGTTACACTACTTTACTATTCTTTACATTTTTATTCTACTATTCTTGTATCATTATTCTCTTCCTTGATTTATTTACTCATTTATTATTTTTCTTCATTTCTTTATTCCATTTGTTATTTATTTATATTTTATTTTATCGTTTTTTCTTATATATTTTCACTTCCTTTTTATTTGTTTACTTATTTTTTTCTCTTCTTTATTTTATTTCATATATTTTATCTCATTTATTTTACTTCTTTTCATTTCACTTTATTTTATATTATTTTATATTATTATTCATTTCTTATTTTAACTTCTTTTTTTTTTTATTTGATTATTTATTCATTTATTATTCATTTATTTTATTCTGTTTTATTTTTTTCTTTTTATAAATAAATAATAAACAGAGCAAAAAAGAAATTTACAAAAAAAACGCACGAGCAGCGCAGATAATAAAAGATGATATCCTGCGCGAAATAGGACTCACAATGATAAAAAGAACAAAATTATGCGCGAAGCTAAATTTGTATAAAAAAACTTACGACGGTGGCTGGCCAGCCACGCACGCCAAAAATCGAAATAATGCCGCTCGTAGCGGGACGCCGCTGCCGCCGAACAAAATCGCTGGTGCTTTCGCCTTGCTGCTACGCCCCTGGTTGCTGGTAGCGGTGCCTTGTGTGCTGTCAACTGCAGCTGCACACCTGCACTATAGAACACGCGACCGGGGCGCGCCAAAAATACAAAAAACTTTGCGAAAAAAACTATCGCAAAAGAATGTTGAGACGCGGGAAGAGGGCACGCGTCCGAACTATAAAAATGGCCGAAGGGAACTCATCGAAACGCGGGAAGACGCTAGCTTGTCTCGCCTGAACTAGCCTATCTTTTCCTATACGGTACACGACTAGTCTATCTATCGGCGTGTACCGTATTTTCCCGCCCGGGGCCGTCACGTTACCGAAATTAAACTCGGCACGCGGACCACGGGAGCGCGCGAAATATAAACACGCGCGGAGTACGGAGTGTGCTCCGTGACAAATTATTTATCATTTATCTCATTTTATTATTCTTTATCATTTATTTATTTCACGATATTCTTTTCTTATCATTTTTAAGATTTCACTTTTCACTGGCACTAGCTGTTATTCATTTTCCACAACACTGGCACTTACACAATAATCACGAACTGTCGTAAAAGGGAGCGGGCGACGATCGCAGTTTCATCGCTTATTTTGAATCATATATAAAATTTTATGTGACATTATTTATTTACTCATATTTTCATTTTATTATTATTTATTTAAGGTATTTATTCTATTTATTCTCGTCTTACACTCGAGTTATTATTACTATTATTATGTATTTATATAATTAATATTTTTTTTCCTTTTTAACTACATTAACTGCATGATATAATATAAAAAAGAAAGAAGAAAATTTGCGCGTAATCTTATCGCGGTGACGCAAAACTCGTCATCTCATCCGTAGCATAATCACTCGCGTGCCGCAGCAATCCGGCGGCCGAGTTTCGCGCGGAAAGAACTACATAAGTTCTCTTTAAAAGTAGTACATATTTTAATGCAAGTTTTTTTTTTTTTATATTAACCAAGTATAAAATCGATACGATCGATTCGATCGTTTGTAGCTTGATTAAAAGCAACGAATTAGCCGTAAAAATAATTACTTTTACTTAAATCTTCATTGCGACAGGTTTGTCACATTTATTAAAAAGTATAACGAAGACATTATATCGTGACTTTGTTGTAGCCACTTTAATGATCGGCATTTCATTTGGCAGAGTTGCAAAGAAAAAATAACTAAAAATCGAAACGATGATAATAGAACATATGTTAAATTATGACAAACTTTCACATCTAATGTCTTATACATGATTGATATATTAAGTACTACAATATGCGCAATATCCCAACAAGTATGATGCAACAACTTTTGTTCTTTATGGTCTTGTAAAGGATATCAAAATTGTCAGAGGTGGCTACGATAAAATCTTAAATGTAAAAAGCTTTGAGAATTGAAAGAAACGTGTATTCAAAGAAAGACGCCGGAAAGTAACAAAAATTGTCTACATCACGCAATGGCTTAAAATCAAGCCGCCGTTTTGGCAAAATACTTTAACATACTTTCTTTTTATGTGTACAAATTGTTTATTTTTTAAACGAATTCATTTTACAGCTTTAATTTGCAATACTTAGTTGCAAAATAAAAAAATACATCGATAAAAAACGAGCACAGAGCTGATTTCCAATTTTGAATATTTTATATACTCAAAATAATAGTTAGGATGACTACATTTTTTTTCTGTAATACTATATAATTTATGGTAAGTTTAGGAGTTGATTATTCTAATTAACTTTCTTAAGCTTATACAAGTACTTTAAGGGAAGGTTTACCTTTTTCTGAACCAAAAAATCGATTTTTCTTTTTTTACATTTTTTTGTAGTTAATTACGTGTAGAATATATTCCCATAACCGTTTGGTCGTATACATATTTTTTTTAAAGCTATGGAACAAAAACGAGATCGACGTTAACACAGATTAATCGTTAATCAAATCTTTAAACGCGTTTTTCTCGAAACCACGTTTTTCTAACTGTTGGCCACGATTACTAAAAAACTACTCTATGGATCGCCTTTTTTTTTTTTAATTGTTAAAGCATTTATCGAAAAGTGGACTACAATCAAGATGATATATGCATTATTTTTATTTTTAGAGTACTTTAAAGAGTAAAAAAAAACTCAATAATAAAAAAAATTCAAATGCCCGTCATTTTGTTAATTTTTCATTTTTAGCGATGATTGTAGTTCAGATGCCGACTACACTCATATATTTTATAAAACTTTTTCGATTTTTAATTTTCGTTCAATTTTGCAGGTGCTAGAGTGGCCAACAGCGGGCCACCTTTTTTGGAGATGGTCACTTTACGGGGCGTGCCATTAATTACCGTCACGATATTTTGTCATGAAAAAAATTTTTTTTGTACTTTTTATTGTATTAAACAAGTAGCAAACAATTTGAGTTGTTTATTAATTTCCTTTTATGAAAAAAAAAATTCCAAAAGAAACTGTTGTTTTGGTCAATAAGAAGGTAAACCTTACCTTAAAACAGTTTATCGAGTTGTAACAATAAAATATCGGTAAGAAAAAATATAAACACCTCATTTCTAAAATCGTTAATTTAAGGTAGAATTTAAGTCTCAAGTTGAAAAGATAAACGATTTAATGCAGAAACAAAACTGAAAAATGAAAAAAAATTGTTTGTCAATTTAAAATAAACGAAAGTCACACTTATAAAAGTCAATACAAGTATACTACTATGATTAAAAAGTGAGACCAATTTTTAATTTAAATTTCGCGTGTTTCTTAATTTGACAAAACTGTTTTTTTAAGTTGGTAGCACTGTGAGAGACATCTGTGTCAAATTTCATGTCAATATATTCATTAGTTTGCAAGTGACGCTTGTTTGTGTGAACATTAAAAAGTGATTTCGGCGATTTTTATAATGTCAGATTTTAGCGAGCAAAGAAGTTTCATTAAGTTTTGTCTTCGGAATGAAATTTCTTGTGCAAAAATGTTCAGAATGTTGCAGAAGGCCTTCGGTGAGCAGACTTTGTCGGAAAAAATGTTTACAAGTAGTACAAACAGTTCAAAGAAGGCAGAGATAGCGTCGAAGATACAGAGCGTCCAGAAAGACCATCGACGTCAACTGATGAGAAAAACATCAAAGAAATCAAAAACCTTGTACTCAAAGATAGTCGGATAACGATTAGAGACCTTGTTAATACTGTTGGCATTTTATTTGGATCGATTCAAGCTATTTTGAAAGATCATTTGGGTCTTAAACGCGTCAAATCTTGATTGATTCCAAAAACACTCAATTTTTTTTAAAAACAGCGTCCTGTTAATGTGTGCAACTAGATGCTTTCTGACTACCAAAATATCATGAAACGCATTATTACGGAAGATAAGACATGGATCTATGCCTACGATCAAAAAACAACCGATCAATCGAGCGAACATCGTGCCAAAGGTGAAGCAAGACAAAAAAGATCACGTCAAAGTCGTTCAAAACTCAAGATCATGTTGACAGTTTTCTTCGATTATCGTCGTATTGTGCATTCAGAATTACTTCCGCCGAGCCTAACTGTTAACAAAGAATATTATTTGAGTGTCCTGCGTCGTTTGCGTGAAGCTATTCGCAAAAAGAGGCCGGAATTGTGACAAGACAACTCATGGTTTTTGCATCACAATAATGCACCGTCTCGCACCGCATTCATTATTCGTAACTTCTTGGCCAAAAATTAAACTCATATCGTTCCACAACCACCATATTCGCCTGATTTAGTATAGTGTGACTTCTGGCTTTTCAATAAACTCAAAAGACCACTCCGGGAACATCATTTTAACTCGATTGAGGAGATCAAATGTAAATCGCTGCGTCAATCGAAGGCAATTCCGGAAAAGGACTTTTCTGACTGTTTCGAGAATTGGAAAAAAACGTTGGCATAAGTATATTGTGTCGGGCGGAAAATACTTTGAAGGCAACGAAATAGATTTAAAAGAATAAATAAAGAATTTATAAAAAAAAAAAAAAATATATGGGTCTTATTTTTTCATCGTAATAGTATATAACATAATTTTTATACTTTGTAATAAAATACCGGTTATTTGCGTTAGCTCTTTTACGGAGCATAAGACGATGTTAACAAACTTTACAAAACTTCAGAGGTTTTCTTAAAAAGATACTTGAATTATTAAAATGCAGGTACCAGGTAATATTGTATTAAATTCCATGATTAGTCGCGTGAATCACTTTGAAGGCGACTATTGTTATAGTAAGATGAAGCATTGCTTATAAGACTATATCTGTTAAAACATTAATTTTCATTTATGTTAATTAAAAATTGTTATTATCTAAAATTACAAAATTATCTAGAAGTTTTGCTAACTGATGATTCATTACAAACAATTGAATTTACTTTATCCATTTGAAAAAAAAATTTACTGTCGGCGTATAGTCAATGAAGAACTTTTCAGTGTTAGTGGTTACCCGGCGCCTTCACCAAAAATTTTACTATTACGTGCGGGGGCACACACATGTTGTGAAATTTTAATATTTATTTTGTGTGGGATCCACCAACCCGTCTCGTACGGGCCCGCTCGCGCATCACGAACTGAAAAAGATCCTATCGTCTCGACTTCCGGGAGTTCGCGAAAAGGCCTCTGCCCTATCGGATAGGAGAGCACCCCGACATGGCTCTTGTCAAACTGTAATGTAATTTTTATTCAGTATTGTTTGACAAATCATCATGGAAAGACTTACACTGCAACAACGTATCCAAATGGTTCAGCTGTATTACGAAAATCAGCGTTCTATGAGAAATATTTTTCGTGCTTATAGAGCAACTTATGGTGTGCATCGTCGACCTACCGAAACCACTATAGCCAATACCATCCGCAAATTTGTAACCAAGCATACATTATTGGATGATACTCAACCGATTTGACCACATCCAGCACGTAGTGAAGAGAATATAGCGGCTGTAGCTGAGAGTGTATCTGAAGACCGTGACGAATCGATTCGGCGTCGTTCTCAACAGTTTGGTTTGTCGTACGCAACAACTTAAAGAATTGAAGCTGGGCGACTCAGGTTTGCGTCGTGATTTTGGCGAATGGGCTCTGTATCAGCTCAATGAAAATCCGCTGTTTTACCGCGAAATTTCGTTCAGTGATGAGGCGCATTTTTGGCTCAATGGATACGTCAATAAGCAGAATTGCCGTATTTGGGCTGATGAACAACTTGAAGAGCTTCAACAGCTACCACTAAAGCCACAGAAATGCACAGTTTGGTGTGGTTTATGGGCCGGTGGAATCATCGGTCCATATTTCTTTTAAAATTTGTCCGGTCAGAATGTAACCGTCAATGGCGACCGCTATTGCACCATGATAACGGATTTTTTGCTACCTGAAATTGAAGCCTGTGGTATTGATGAACTTTGGTTTCCACAAGACGGCGCTACTTCGTATACAGCGAGAGAAACAATGGAGTTATTGAGAAATCATTTTGGTGAGAACCTGATTTCACGTTTTGGACCAGTAAATTGGCCGCCTAGATCGTGTGGTATCACACCTTTAGATTATTTTCTATAGGATTACACGAAGTCTCTGGTCTTCAGAGATAAGCCAGCTTTAATCGCCGCTTTGCAAGCCAACATTACTCGTGCCATTCGCGAGATACCGGTCGCTATGCTGGAACGCGTCGTCCAAAATTGGACCCTTAGGATGGACCATTTACGGCGTAGTCGCGGTCAACATTTAAATGAGATAATCTTTAAAAGGTAAATGTCATAGATTGTTCTCTCGACTCACAATAAAATTTTTAGTATAGATTTCAACTTTATGCCTTTTATTTGAGATTAAAAACCAAACCTCATATTGAATCACCCACTATATATATATTGTGATGTGGTGTTTTGCACCAGTCACATGAGGAGGCTAATACACAGCCTGTACACCTCCTCGTAGCCTGCTGTATCCCCTTTTACAATCTTGGCAGCCTCGCAGGACTGCCACGCTTACCCTGACTAACAGCCACGCAGGGCTGTACATACTGTACCTTCCCCAGGTACAGGGGCTTCGAGCTCAAGTGAAAGCGCTAGCGAGGAGCTAGTCTCAAGAGCCCCTGGCTAGTCGTAGCAGTGCTCGCACACACTGCAGCAGGGTTCTTCTCCAAGCTTCTTCTTCTCCGAGCTCCTTCCTGTCCTTGTAGTGGTCCCCGTACCTACAACCTCCCAGACAGTAATTAAATAAAGAAGAAAATAGTAGTAGCAGCTGCACCTTGGAAGGAAGTACAAGCTGCCACACAACATCATAGGAAAGTAAAAAAGGAGGTTAGAAGGCAAGCAAAACACATAAGCACAGCATTTAAGTGCAAGTAATTACGCACCTGGAGGTGTCTAATAGTGTTGCCTAGCTGCCGCTGCAAGCAGGCTATAGCTGTCACCGACACCGCTGCTTCGCTTCCTCAACCGCTCGCCGTCCGATCTGCAGTTGTTGATCCGCCGTACTGCAGCACCTGAAAAGAGAAAGAAGAAGCAAATGAGTCGACGCCTACCAGCTATGAAACGCGTCGACTTACCTTGACTCTCTGTACACCTGAGGTAGATTCTCGCCGCTCCAAGGAAGAAACAACAACACTGGCACTCGCGAGCGGATAACCTAAATGCGCGCTGCTGGCGAGCAGTAATATCAACTGCCGACAGCGCTGAGCGCGCGCGGCAGCTGCGTCGCGTAGCGTACTTTACACGTACGTTGCGCCGGCGCAGAACGATGATCTAAAATCCGCGCTCGCGAGAGTGCCACGCAAGAGCTTCTCGTTCACTCCGTTCGGGTCCGTTTTAGCGAGAAGTCGGGATAATCGTAGGCAGCAGTCGCGAATTAAGATTTTGTTTTCGTAAGCTATACGAGCGAGCGCGCGAGAGAAAGCCGTGATGTAGTCCGAAGCGTGGAAGAATATCTGGTAAGTGCACCAATGTGCAGCAGCTGTTACCAGGAGGCATCCCTGCAACGAATCGTCCCCGTATACTTTCCGGCTGAGTGTGTGCGATCGCGTCGCGTGTTACGCGCCATTTTCGGTCGTTATTGTAAGCTGGACGCCCTGGGCTCGCGTAAAAACGCGATAAATTCTTGTATTTTGTAATCTTAGTTTAAATAAACGTATTTGTTGGTGTGCTCATTTTAATCGGTAGTTTTACCTTGCACTAGCAAGCAACCAGCCCGCTCCCCCCTTACATTTGTACGCCACCCTGATCCCCGTGGCGTTACAATATATATACAACTTCGTATATAGATTCACCCGCACAATTCTCTTCACAGCTTAACTCACCGCACTATTACACAAGTCACTTTTTATCACTGCACGGCCACATAGCACGGCGCACACCGAAAACCGAACGGACTTTTTTAGGGCTTCAAATATTCATAACGTCGAATGCAGGGAAAAATTTTAGAAATCAAAAATCTTATGTTAAACTTGGTGAAATAGTCACTATTTAATTAACAATAAATTAACAGCCAATCAGATTTCTTCGCAAGTATTCTTTTTTCTTTAAGAAAATATTAAAAAATCAATTTTTCATCAATCATTTTTTTTTTAATGATACATTGTACTAAAAAACAAAAATTGTGTCACGTCGGCTCTGTAAACAAACGCAACTATTTAAAATATATTTTGTTATTTTGAGCTTAGACTTTTACGTCTAATAGCTCGATATAGTTTACTTGCCAGCTTCGAATTTCCCTCTTAAGATTTAATTGTGATGTTGTAAATGAAAAAAAAATTTAGAATTGTATCACTTTTGCTCCACGAGTTTGAAGCTGAAAAGTGATACGGAAAAGGTTTTTGAGTGTTACACGTAATTGAACCTAGCAAACGCTTAGTTGATAGTGGGAGTCATGCAAATAGAAAAGATCTAGAAAAAATGAATGTAATTTTAATAGACGCTTACTCTTTATTTTTATTTGTTTACAATGAGAATAGAGATATACGTGAGAACTCTGACATCGACGATAAGATTTAAAGACAGTTAAAGTTTGGATTTGATAAATTTGGAGACTGAATTTATTTCGAGAGCTCTCAAGTGATGAATTCGAATTTAAACTAGATTTTGAATTTTGAATGCTGAATTTGGAGATTTGAGAACAATGTAGAGGTCCTTGTGCTTTAAAAAGGAACGAGTTCCGACTTCCTGTCTGCTGTTCAGAGATTCGGCTCATAACCTTGCCCTTAGGTGATAAAATATCCTACCAACAAAGCAGGAAAGAAGAGGGAGAAAGTAGGCAGGAAAAATCAAGCAGAAATTTGGAAAAGAAGAAAAAGTGAAAAATAAAAAAGAATGAAGGCAAGAAGGAAACAGGACAATGAGCGGTGGAGGGAAAAGAAGGAAAAAGAAGGGTTTTTCTACTCTCTTTTTTGCGCGCTTTGGTCAGTGAGCGAGAGAAGTGCGAAATGACCTTGATCTCTTTGAAGTGGCCAATTTTCCTTGCGTGGACAGTACAATTGAGTGAAGAGTTGTCTCCGCGTGTATCTCTTTCTTTTATAATAATAACGATAATAATTGTTTATTACTAATTATATTAAAAATTAATAATAATGTTAAATTATTTTAAATATTTTAAGATAAAAGTCAGTCTATTTTATTAACAACTAAATACATTTTTATTTAATATAAATTTATTATTTGTGATAATTTTATGTATAACCAAAATTGATGTAATAGCATAATAAAATAGGTTGTTCTATAATTAATGTCGCTTCTTTCTCATAGATGGCATGAACTGCATACTTCATGTAGTAGCGGTTGCGTGGCGTTACATTAATTATCGAACAACCCAATAGTTAGTTAGAGAACTATCAAAAATGAGAATAATAACAGAAAATATAAAAAGAAGTCGAAAACGTATTCGAAGACAAAATGATTGTAAGCGTAATACCGTTAAAAAAAGCTTCTAATTGTATAAAAATTATTATAACGCACCATAATTACTTAAAATTCAAGAAAAAATTTTTTTCGATAACATTGCTTGTAATGCACCCCCTCTAGTCGGTATTTTTGAAGCTATAATTCAAGATGTTAGGAACTTATTGAAATATTTAACTCCTGTGCATAAAATCTTTTACAAAAATATTTCACAAGTGTTGGAATCAAAGTAGAAGTTAAAAAAAAAGAAATAAAAGAAAAGAAGATTTAAGAAACTAGATAAAACAGTAAAATAAAAAAAAACGAAAAGAAAAGAAAATAAAAAAATAGAACGGATGAATACTTTTATTCTTATTGCAATAAAATATGTGAATAATTCTCCATTTATAAATATTTTGTAATAATCAATATTCTTTCTTAGATAATGATTGGACTAATTATATTCTGTATATTATTGATAAAAAAAGCTAATATAGACATTTAAAACATATATTTTTATTACGATACATACATTGACGAAACCAAAATTGCGCGTGATTGGCTGTTACAGTATCAGGACCATAAACACTATTCACATTTTCAGCTGCCTGGCTTGCGTTTTCGCCTTTATTGAAGAAAAACTGTAAAATATGGCGTATTTTCTCTTTGTTGGTGTCCATCTTTGACGCGTGCTAAAAAAATACTGAGTCAAGCAATCACAAAACTGTATCAGAAGTTTTTTTAGTACGAAATCTTATCTTTCTAACGCCATCTAGTGTAACCCGATTGCACTTTTACAACGGGAGATACAGACTACTAAAGCCATCTATTGGCAAAATAATGGATTACTTTTTACTAAACCTAATATTTTATGAAGCAGAAAAAATATTTAGTTTGACTGAAACAAATATCACTTTAAAATTAAAAAATTTAATAATTTATTAATTCAATGAAAGATTTAGTTGATTCAAAGAACAATTCTTTGAATTGACATAATGGTTTCATTGATTCAAAAGAATTGATTTATTTAAGTGATTAAAAAATATTTGTATAAATATTTTTTACTTTCAAATATAAATTTTTTTGTCAGAACAAAATATTCTTGAGAACGTGTTTTATTGCGTTAAAGTATTATAGAAGCCCTAGGCATCTCATTGGGCAGTGTAAGCAATATTTTGACTTAAGTACAGGGTTTCAGAAAGCTGTGTGTGCAATGGGAGACACATTGGCTAACAATGGAACAAAAACACATCCGAATGCGACTTTCTCAGCAACATTTAGAGCGTTTTCGAAAGGATAAAGTGGATTTGGTGCGTCGATTTATTACTATGGATGAGACTTGGGTCTATCACTATGATCTTAAATCAAAACAAGAGGCTAAAGAGTGGTGTGAACCTGGTTCTTCGGCTCCGAAACGAGTTCGTGTCCAGAAATCGGCCAAGAAGGTGTTAGCATCAGTTTTTTGGGATGCGAAAGGAATTTTGTTTGTGGATTACTTGCAAACTGGTAAAACAATACATTCTAAATATTATTGTAACCTTTTAGACCAGCTGAAGGAAAAAATTCGTCAAAAAAGACCCGGTTTGCAGAAGAAAAAAATCCTTTTTCATCAGGACAATGCACCGTGTCACAAGAGCATTTTGACAATAGCTAAAATCCATGAATTAAAGTTTGAATTGTTGGAGCATCCACCGTATTCACCAGATTTGGCCCCTAGCGACTTCCATCTGTTTCCAGACCTAAAAAAATGCATGCGTGAAAAGCGTTTTTTATCAAATGATGAGGTCGTAACAGATGTGGAAGTGTATTTTGCAGTCCTTCCAGATTCTTACTTCAGGGATAAAACTCATAAATTGGAATCTCGTTGGAACAAGTGTATTGATGTTCAGGGAGACAATACTGAATAAAGAAGTGTATTTCAAACCATAAAATTGTGTTTTTCTTATCGAACCGCAAAACTTATTGAACAGCCTGGTAAAAGTCGCGTACTGTTGTTGTGCGTCTGAGATACGTTGCCGAATTGTTTCACGGCGGCAGTAAACTCGCGAGGCTTGTAAGTTGCGCATCGTCGTGTCGTTAGTTTACGTGCATCTGTATTTTCTAGACAAAGAACAATTTCTTTAGAATTATACGAAACCTGGCTGAAAAGGCAGTTTTTCAATTTGTTTGTATTTGTTATATTTATTGATGCAATGGTTGAGGAACCTACCAAACAATTATTACAATGTTGGAATTCGTCAGACTATTTGAATATTTTTGAATTTAATTAAATCAAATTACTATTTTTAGAAATTATTAATCTATAATAAGCAGTAATATTAAAAAATGTTGTAAATACTTTATTAAAAAAAAAATGTAATTCTTATTTTACTTAAGTAAATATTTCATTAAATTTTATTTGTGTACGTGTAATCTAATGATAAAGATAATTGATCAAATAAACGCCAAAAAACTATAGACGAAGCTTAAAATAACCCCAGTAATATTTGTGCAAATAAAAATGTCATTTTACAAAATATGAAGTGCATAAGAACTATTCTAAAGAAATTTGAGAAAGGTCATAACATTTTATTGAGTTCTGATAAAAACAAAAAACAATTATTTCCTAAACAACGAAATATAATAGTAGATATTATAGTGCTTGAACTTCGTAAATACACTCAAAGGTATATATTTCTTTTTTAGTTTATAATGTGTATAAGAAAATCGTTAATTTAAGAAAAGAAATTATTGATAAATTTATAATAATGTCTTAGAAATCAATTTAGATGATAAATTTTTAACATTTTCTTGTAAAATCATATTTTGTGTTGCTATCGTGGAAATAAGTAATACAAAATTGTTGTTCATTTTAACTTTTTAGGGTAAATAATTCACTTTTTGAAAAAATAGCTAATATTATCAAAGTAGGATTCCTAGAAGAAACAGTATCAATTTACTATATTCCACCAGTAAAATTAAGTGATTCAGGGAAGGCAAGAAGGTCCATTCCTAGCAAAGGAAAACTTCCCAATAAATGGAGGAATTTATGTTCTTTACTGAAAATTGAACAAAATGAGTCTACAAAGAGATATGATGCTGAGAATTTTTACAACTCAATTAATTTTATAATTGGTATATACATATAATTAAATCTATAATTAGTATAATATATAACAAGATAAAATATTGTATCTTTATGAATTTATTTTCTTTATGAATTAATTCATCTGTAGGATATTGGTATAATGTTTTCATGTATTTTTCCTTTTTTTATCAAGTAATAGTAACTATCAATAAAAACATAAAACATTAGTAATAACGTAGATTTATTTTTCCAGATCCAAGATTGAAGAAAGTATTAACTGGCTAAAAACGAATATTTCTTCAGGTTTAAAAGAGGTAGAAAAACAACATTGGGAATTGTCAAGCGAATACTGTTCGGAAGAATGGTGAAACGGCAAAGATAAAAATTTAAATAGTATTTTTCAAAACTGGAAAATTTTACAACAAAGTAATGCACATAACTAAATTAAGATTGCTTTTTTACATTTACATTTAACAAACATCACTGCAGAAAAAGAAAGTTGTAACAATTTTTTCAAAAGAATTACTGCAATCTGTTCAATACAAACAAAAGATTCTAATGCGAACAGTTTAAAAAATTTGATCAGCTCAGATAATTTAATTAAAAGTAAATATTATATGATAATTTTTAAATTTGTCGCATAAAAAATTACATTAAATCTCTTAACTTTTTTTAGATAACAGAACTACAGTACAATTAATGATTTTACCTCATTACATTCCTACTAAAGCTGTTATAAAAAATAAAAAAATTAAAACTTGGAAAATAGCAATTGGGGATACTAAAGCTAGTAAAATACAACATGTAAAGGTTAATATTTGTCTTGCTCAGTTCCAATTATATGAATAAAACAAAAAATAAAACATGTTTCATATCAATTTAAATAAGTCTAAAATATATGTATTGAAATTACACTTTTGTTACTCTTATTACAGATTGAAGGAGACATAACACTAATTAAAGAAAAAAGAAACGCTCTTATGTTAGATCATGTATTATCAGTTCAACCATACATAATCGTTGTAGGAAAAACATTAGAAGACATCAGTCATTCATATATTTGCGTAGATACAATATTCTATTCTATGGAAACTGTGCTTGAAGCGCTAGACGTTTGCTTTAAATGTTTCCATGTATTTAATCTTTCGTATCCTGATGAAGGTAAGCATTTGTGGACTCTGATACAAAAATGCTACTATTAATTCTCGACTTCATCTGATGAAATTTTTAGTCATACTAAGCATATTATACATGTTTTACAAAATTGTATTGAAAATAATAAAGAAAATAACTCAGATGAATTTTTAGATTAAAGCGTAAGTATTCAATTCATACAAATATTCATATTTAAGATTATTTTTTGGAATTTAAATATATATTTATTAATTTGTTTCAAATTTAATACAATAAAAAGTGCACAAGTTTAATTAAGAAAATTTATTTTTAATTGCAGGTTCTGTTGAATTTTTAAAAATATTTTGAAAACTTTTTCTTATAAAACACGAAGACGAATTAAATAAAGTCATTTTGAAGACAATTTAAAACTTTGTTCGTTCTAGTATTTTTTAAATAAAGTCTTACTGATTGTGAGTAGTAATATAATTATATAATAATAGTTATATGACTTTTGAAAATTTTAGTGACGTTGATATTAAGTGTAACACATCGTTCAATAAGTCCCGAGACTAACCCAGAGATGGTGCTAGTAGTACCAAACTGGCCACGTTTCCATAGAGTGCGAACCTTCACATGAAACGTGTAAAAATTTCACGTCGATCGGATCACAGACAGCAGAGTTATCGAGGTTAGAGTAAAGTCACTTTGTAATTTGTTTGAAAAATGGAAAAAAGCGAGTTTCGCGTGTTGATAAAACATTGTTTTTTAATGAGTAAAAACATCGTAGAAGCCCAGAAATGGCTTGAAAAACATTACCCGGACTCCTCTCTATCCAAACCAACGATTTGTCGTTGGTATGCTGAGTTTAAACGTGGTCGTACGGACACAAACGATGCGGAACGTTCGGGTAGGCCATTGGAAGCCGTTACACAGGAAAATGTGAGTGAAGTGTTAAAAATTGTAATGAAAAATCACAAAGTGAAGGTCTGTGAGATTGCAGAAATGACACAGATATCATCTGGAAGCGTATTTACAATCCTTCATGAAAAATTGAGCATAAAAAAGGTTTTTTCCAAGTGGGTGCTGCGATTGCTTTCAGTGGAACAAAAACAGCAACGAGTCGACGATTCAGAGAGCTGTTTATCGCTATTTACTCGCAATAAAAAGGATTTCCTGCGTCGATACGTGACCATGGATGAAACATGGATACATCATTTCACTCCGGAGTCAAATCGGCAATCATCTGAGTGGCGCATGGCTGGCGAAAGCCGCCAAAAGCGTCCAAAAACTAATTTTAACAAAAAAAAATTTTAATTTATTGGTATTTATAAATAAAATAATGATATTCTAATAAAATAAATATTAATTTACTTTTAGCAAGAACATAGAGAATTGGAAATGAATAGGCACAAAATTGTAAATTTTGCGGCAAATAAGAAACAAGTGATTAAATATTTAATAAAATATATTTTTATGGTTAATTGTTTACATCAATTATTCATCATCACAACGAATCTTCATATAACATTAATAAGTTTGAATTTGTAGGAGTCAAATCGATCCATGTAATAGTTTCCATGAAATTTATCAAAATATCTAATTTGTATATCTGACTATTTTCGTTTTTATTTTCATTTTTGAGTACAAAAGTTTGTTTAACTATATCCAATGTGAATTCTAAAAAATATATTTATAAAGAATGAAAAGAAATTAATTGAATTTTAGAAAAATTTTTTCTTACCATTACTCATTTTAAGTTTTAAATCTTTTTGATTAATTAAATAATCACACTTTTGTTAAACAAATAATTAATTGTATTTGATAAATTCTCAAACACCTCCAATCCAGAAAAGGCTAAAAAAGGTACAATAATAAATGTTCGTATACCATGCAATAGATAGAGATCATACAGTGCAAAAGTAAATGAAACAATATTTTGAAACTTTAAACTATTATGTATGATCATGAGCAAAAAATAGGTAGCAGAGAATAAAAAAAAAAAAAATGATTGCGAAGCAAATACAAAGTAATCTAGTAAGGTGTAATAAGACTTTCAATTGATTGTGTTATTAATATATTATTGATTAAAAACACAAAAAATTTATCATAACTTTTTAGACGAATAATAAAAATAATACAATAAAATAATAAAAGTTTATTAATATTGTAGGTACAAACTATTAATAAAATTAGAAAAATATATAGAATTACTAGAATAACTTTTTAGACAAACATTAAAAATAATACAATAAAATAATATAAATTTATTAATATTGTAGATATAAACTTTTAATAAAATTAGAAAAAGATATAAAATTACTTGAATTTTTTCTAAGTAAATATTCAATAAATAAGCAGAATAATGAGTGAATTTTATAACTTTGATAAACTAAATTTTATTATTATAAATAAAAATAAATTTATAGTTATCTTCATTATTGAAAAAAAGTGCACTTACCCGATAACCATTGCTGTACATCTAAATAAAGCTAAATTAAGTTAACCACAACGTCTTTTTCTCTCTGTTGTAACACCAAATTCGACTCCTTTCTTTTGTAATATTTCACTTATTCCATCTAATAATTCAGTAGGAAAAGCACCATAAGCAACTCGAGTTGTGTAGGTTTTAACTACTGCAACAATTTCTCCAACAACTGTAGGTGGAAATCCAAGTCCAGTACAAACTCCATCAATACAATCAAATACTTTACAATCAAATATAGTATAATATTATCAGCTCTAGCACTGACAACAGAACGACCAATTTTCAAAGATTGTTCTAAAGAAATGTTCTTTCATGAAACCCAAGCGGAAATAATCACGTGTGTATAAATGTTATTAACAAAAAGTAATTCTTCATAATGATTATTAGCTTTTATTAGGTAATATTAAAATCTTATAATGTGTGGATTTTAGACTCTAATAATAGTCAATAATGTATATTAATGTTTCGAAGTTTTTATCGTCATTTTATAAATTTAATAAATGTTTATAAGATTTTATTAGATTTTTATTTTTAGGAAATGTCCTTACAAACAATAAATGCTAGAATATAAATAGTTATTAGCTTCTAAAACGGTTACATATTTCTTTTTCGTGTAAAAACCAAAAATCGAATCATTATAATGATTGTAAGTAGTTGATGAAATCTTTTAAAATACTTTTTTAAAACCTTTATAATAACTTCAGTTAAGTATTTTATATATTTTAGAATTTTATTTTTTATTATGATTATACATATTTTTAACATACGCATCATATTTAATCGTTTATTCGCATTGTCGCACATGTTATTTTACACATTATTTTACGGAAAAAAACGCACAAATATGTTTGACCTACGGTGGGATCAAACCCGGGTCCTTCGCATTATAAAGCAGACGCCTTAACCATTACGCTATGCAACGCTTGTAGAACTAAGATTTAAATTTGAATCATAAGTTGCATGGCAATCCATATACACTTGCATTAATTTCACATTTAAAATTTCTTCTATAGTGTAAAGTATTTTTTTAAATTAAGAAATAATTAAAAATTCAATATATTTAAATACATAATTTGAATATATTTAAATTGTAATTATATCTTAATTTAAAAAAATACTTTACACTATAGAAGAAATAGTAAACATAATTAATAACCCTTTGATTGTTTTCGTTTTAAGCACAATTATTTCATGTTTATTTATTATTTACTTGAATAATGCCAACAATAAACACTTTTAAGTAAAAGTATAACATTTTTAATTTTCAAATAGTATCAATACGTATTTAATTTTTTTTTATACTATCAACACATTATATATATAGGTTCGTTAAAATCTTCAAAAAATATAACCTCTAAAATGGTATATATAAATCAAATCAATACACAAATAACCTTTAAAATGGTGTATATATATATATATACACACACATTTATTACAAATATACTATATATATTTTATTTTAGTATAGTTAGTATATATATATATATATATATATATATATATATATATATATAAAAAGATGATGAGATAAAAACAAGAGATTATCTTGTTCAGATTATCTTATCTTAATATGAATCTAGATATTAGACGAAGTGCTTGAAGAGCGATTTGATGAAAATTTGGGGGCGCATATCGTATCTTCGTAACGAATGCACGAATGTTAATGCTTTTTTTTTTATTTGAAAGAACATAAAAAGAAAAGCAAAGGTAATAGATTACATTTTATTAAATATTAAAATGTATAATTAAAAAAAATTTTTTAATTTTTTCATGCATCAATTTAATGTATAAATGGGTGCGCCAGGCGCTCGTGGTTAGTACCAATACTTACCACGGGGCGCTGGCGCGCCCCTTGATAAGTATGTTCGATTTTCCCAAGTTTTTTCAGAAAATAGTTTGTAGTTGCATGATTTGCATTGCCCAAGTATTACTTTGTGAGATTCATCTTTTGAAAGTTCTACAGATTTACGTTTAGGGGTAGCTCTGTCTCTATTTAGCAAATAATACTCACAAATTTCTCTAACTATATCTTTTGAATCTTTTATTTCATCAGAATTCACGATGTTGTACAAAACTGTTGTTTGTTAAGGAGGCTTGAATAAGCCTTAAAAATAAACCTTAAAAAGACTTAAAATAAAATTTTTAACCTTATCAAGGTAACTTAGATCACTTTCAATAAGCTTTTCTATTACGGTTACTTTCTTTATTGTTAATTGCATAATACAATTTATAATGATAACATTGGAAAAACTAGGGTATACTGAAAATCATTTGATTATTTAAGTTTTACTAATAAACAATTAACATTTTCATAATTTACTATACATGTTTTCAACGTGATTTTTTTCCTGAAGAATCGATTGCCGCTATCAGCTTTTACAAAAATTAAATTTTCCAATAATTTGTTTAAACCATTTGTTTATAAACAATTTATTCAAAAATTTTTTTTCATAAAAAATTTTTATTTTCATCCATGGCAAACACCCCACAGTTAGTTTTTCAATATCTTTCGTAGTTTCGCCATAGGTACAGACACGATACAGTTGCAATACATTATTTATTTGAATTTTACCAATAAACAATTAAAATTTTTATAACTTATACATATTTTTAAGTAATTTTTTGCGTAGAATCGATTGCCACTATCGAATTTTGCAAAAATTTACTTTTGCGATAATTCGTTCAAATAACTTGTTAATTAACAATTAAAAAATTAAAAGAAAAAACACACATCTTTTAATATTTGCATATGGCAAACATTGAATCTTTACTTTAGCCCTATCTTTAAAGCGAAAGCCACGATCTTCAGTGGCTTAACCCATCAATACTCAGAGGACACAATTGCGACATTCTAGTTTGAACTGTTGCCATTTAATGAATCTTAGAAAAAAAAAAAAAAAAAAAAAAATCGAGAACTACCGTTCCCTATGTTTTTGAGGACGCTCTTTCCAATGATAATGGTTAAAATTTTCGCAAATAAAGTTTAATCGTGAAAAAATCGAAAAAACGCAAAGAACAACCGCAAATTTTTTCATCAAAAATTTTGATCTCGAAAACTAAAAATTTGAATGAAAATTGGTTATTATATATTTGTTAAAATGTGACACAGATAAAAAATATTGGGAGTGTGAATAAATTCTCGCCGTTTTTTGTGAAAATAAATCCTTTATTTAAAATAAAATAATAAAAAAATAAGTCAATTAAAGTATTACCCATCGCTGAAGATGACTTTTTCTTATCTTTCTGGCAGCATTTGAATTCCACGTCGAAAAAACGACACTTCTTCTGCGGCTATCCACGAATCAATCCATTTTTTCGTTTCTTCATACGAAGTGAAGTGCTGCTCAGCCAGGACGTTGGTCATCGATCGAAATAAATAGTAATCAGAAGGCACAATGTCTGGAGAGTGCGGCGGGTGGGGTAATACTTCCCATTTCAGCGTTACCAGGTATGTTTTGACTGGTGACGCGACATACGGCCGAGCGTTATCATGCAGCAAAATCACCTTATCATGTCTGCTCATATACCGACCGTTTTTCTATCAATGCTCGGTTCAAACGCATCAATTATCGTCGATAGAGATCTCCTGTGATGGTTTGGTTGGGTTGGAGCGGCTCGTAATACACTACCCCCAGTTGATCCCACCAAATGCACAGCATGAGCTTGGAACCGTGGATATTCCGCTTTAGCGTTGATGCTACTGCTTCGCGGGGCTTAACCCACGATTTTTTACGCTAGGGATTACTGTAGTATATCCATTTTTGATCAGCAGTCACAATACGGTGTGAGAAACTTTTTCTTTTTTGTCGTTGGAGCAGCTGTTCACACTTGACAAGACGTCGTTTGACGTCTCTCGGTTCCAGTTCGTACGACACCCAAGACACTTATTTGGATCATTCTTAATGCTGTCAGACGTTTCGAAACTGTAGTTCGATCAACTTCTAATGATTTTGCAACATCGGATTGCGTCTGACATGGATCTTAAGCAAGTAATGTTTCCAATTGTTTGTCTTGAAACTTATTTGGTGCACCACTGCGTTCTCAACCTTGAACATAAATCACCTTTTTTAACTCGGTTAAGCCAATCTCTGCATGTTCTTTCCGACAGAGCATGATAACTATAGGTTTCTACAAGAATTCTGTGTGCTTCAGCTGCAGATTTCTGTTGAATAAATTAGTGCAGTAAAATTCCTTGCAAAAACGGTTTATTTGGCACAAAATTTGACACGTTTTACGCTACAAAAAGATAATGTTCTTTATAGGTTAATGGAAAGACACGTACTGATTTTAACCGCAGGTTATAGAACTCCAATATAGATGCATTATCATCTTGAATTATGCACACAAATTTTTGTACCGCTATCTGACGGTGAAACGGCGAGAACTTATTCACACTCCCAGTACAATACAATTTTTTTCAGATCTAAAGGTCACAATCCTTATAATCGAAACCTATAAACTTTTGTTGTTTTTTCTTTTATAACAATTTTTTCCATTTTGTTTTATTGAAAAATAATGAATAAAACCAAAGATATTAAAAGAAAGATTTCGGAATAATTTTCACCTCTTTGAAGTGCATATCTGCCGATTAAAAAAAATACGTGTTTTTTATTTTTTGCTGTACTATAACATTTCTCAGAATTATTGAAATAGTAGAGGGACATCTGGAGTAGTTTCTTTCTTAAAAAGGAGAGGGAAGGGGAGAAAAATAGCCTTCACAGCAAGTACAAATCTGAATAAAATAAATTGTTCTATTTAGAAGTTTAACTTTTTTATATTTTTCTTCTCGATCATTCTCAGGAAGGATATTTTTAGTCTAAGTTTTGGCTAACTATTTTTCTCGAAACAAATACTCATTAGTTCTTTTTCTAAAGCTACATCCTAGCCTAGGCCTTGTCCTTCTTGTATATTCAATCTAAGCATTCACGTCTCTCTTAAAAATTTCGTTAATGATTTTTTAGCCGACCCAAATCCATAAATTTAAGTGCTTAGGCTTAAAAAGGCAAAACTGCATTCAACATCTATTTTAAAATTTTCTATCTTATTATAACAAAACAAATAATTACCAAAAAATAACTCCAGACTAAACAATAAATTGATATGTCTCTGAAAGTTGCAATATATTGTGACGTGTCGGATTCTCACGATATCACAAATTAACAAAAGCGTATGTTAAGTTATGAGTGTTAGATTCTTACTATTTTTATGTGTGCACGTTCGAGTGCTGAACCTCGATTTCTTTGATAATTACCGTGTGTGTGTATGTGTGTGTTTTCTCTTAATTTAATTTAAAAAGCTTACTATTTAGTTTGTATCTATGATCAACCAAGATCTTATTTGTGTTGTTTATAATAATTGTTCAATTTATTAATTGAATTCCGACAAATGTGTCTTTTCGAAGTTTAAGATTTTATTTTACTAAAATACAAAAATTTTAGATCATACGCCAATGCGTGACGTCTTAAAGAGAGACGCCACGATGGTCGTTGACCGGCCAATGTTTATGTTTGGCCTTTAAAGAGTTTAACTTTCAAGATGACTATACGAGGGCAGTCCCAAAAGTACCCGACCCGACAAAGAAAACAGTAAAAAAAATTGCGGAAATGTTTTTTTTTTTCAATATATTCTCCTTTCAGTTCGATACACTTTTTCCAATGATGTTTGATAGCTTTAATACCCGCTTTATAGTAGAAACCGTCAAGCTCCTCAAAATACCTATTAACCGCAGATTCTACCTCTTCATTGTTGGCAAATCTTTTGCCGCCGAGCCATTTTTTCAAATTCGGAAAAAGAAAATAATCCGAGGGAGCCAGATCTGGCGAATGGGGTGCGTGAGGAAGCAATTCGAACTTCAACTCATTAATTTTAGCCATCGCAATGACGCACGTGTGGACTGGTGCGTTGCGTGATGAAACAACACTTTATTTTTCGTCAGATGGGGCCGTTATTTCTTGATTTCATCACTCAAACGCTGCAATAAGGCTGCATAATATGCGCCGTTGATTGTTTTTCCTTTCTCGAGATAATCAATGGATATTATTCCACGCGCATCGAAGAAAACGGATGCCATGACCTTGCCAGCTGACTGAACTGTCTTTGCTTTCTTTGGAGCCGGTTCTCCCTTTTTAGTCCACTGCTTTGACTGCTCCTTGGTCTCAGGTGTAAAATGATGGACCCATGTTTCGTCCATGGTTATGAATCGACGCAAAAACTTATCTTTATTGCTGCAAAACATTGTCAAACACACGATGGCAACATCCTCACGTTGCTGTTTGTGCTCCATTGTGAGCAAACGCGGCACCCATCTTGCGCACAGCTTTCTCATGTCCAAATTTTCGGTCAAAATGCGATGCACAGCAATTTTCGAAATGCCTGCCATGTCTGCTATCTCGCGCACTTTTAGTCGACGGACATCCAATACCATTTTGTGGATTTTCTTCAAATTTTCTGACGTAGTGACCTCACTTGGACGACCACTGCGGTGTTCATCTTGGCAGCTCGTACGACCTCGCTTAAACTCAGCTACCCAATATTTGACCGTTGTAAACGAAGGAGCAGACTTCCCCAGAGTAGAATCCAACTCGGCTTTGATATCGGTTGGACTTAGACCTTTCAAATGAAAGTATTGTATCACATAACGATGCCCGATTTTTTTTATATTTACAAATTCACTGAGAGCGTTCACTTTGGATGTCTGTAAAAAAAATAATCATAAGCGTACCGTTATGAACTTTTAACATTTAGTTGTTGAAAGTTGGTATTGTCAATCGCAGTAATTGTTTTTTTAAGACTTCCTGTATTCATAAGTCAGGTCGGGTACTTTTGGGACTACCCTCGTACCTATGTACTTGCTAGAGAATGCATTATCCCAGCAAACTAATACATAGGTGTTAAACCAGCCACACTTATTCGATAGTAGAAATCGTGTGCGGTTTAATCTTTTCAATTTCGTTTTTTATTTTTTTATATTATAACACTCGACCCCGGTGCACTCGAACACAGTGTCGATATGCCCAAAAGTCTTCAGTTTACTCAAAGATCTTATCCCTTTTTAAAAAAGCATAAAACCCTTGAGTATAAAATTTACAATGCTACCAATACTTAGTCATCTGTAGCACTTGCAAAATGCCATCGATTGGAAGTTTTGCAAATTTCTTGTTACTTTGCCTTGATTTCACACATTGATAGAAAAAAATAAAATCAGTTTAGAAGTTAAATTTCGAATTTATTACTAATTATTCTTACATTGGATAAGAGTAATCTATAACTGTCTTCTTCGAAAGTCTGAAACCAAGTGTCTTCTACCTTGACAAACTCGGCTTTATAACACATCGTTCAATAAGTCCCGAGACTAACAACGAAAACAACATTTTTTTTCAAAAATCATTTTTATTCATCAATGTAATCTCCTTTTAGAGTGATACAATCTTTCCAACGCCTTTCCAACATTTCTATACCATGTTTATAGAAGGATTTATCCTTTGCTTCAAAATAGGCTTCAGTTTCGGCAATGACCTCCTCATTCGAGCCAAATTTCTTTCCCTGGAGAATTTTTTTGAGATCAGCAAAGAGCCAGTAGTCGCTGACGGCTAAATCTGGCGAAAACGAGGGGTGGGGAAGCAAATCAAAGCCCAATTCGTTCAATTTTGCCATTGTTTTCATGGACTTGTAGCATGGTGCATTGGTGCAATCGCGGCACCCATTTGGAAAAAACCTTTTTCATGCTCAATTTTTCATGAAGGATTGTAAATACGCTTCCAGATGATATCTGTGTCATTTCTGCAATCTTACGGACCTACACTTTGCGATTTTTGATTACAATTTTTAACACTTCACTCACATTTTCCTGTGTAACGGCTTCCAATGGCCTACCCGAAGATTCCACATCGTTTGTGTCCGTACGACCACGTTCAAACTCAGCATACCAACGACAAATCGTTGGTTTGGATGGAGAGGAGTCCGGGTAATGTTTTTCAAGCCATTGCTGGGCTTCTACGGTGTTTTTACCCATTGAAAAACAATGTTTTATCAACACGCGCAACTCGCTTTTTTCCATTTTTCAAACAAATTACAAAGTGACTTTACTCTAACCTCGATAACTCTGCTGTCTGTGATCCGATCGACGAGAAATTTTTACACGTTTTATGTAAAGGTTCGCACTCTATGGAAACGTGGCCAGTTTGGTACTACTAGCACCATCTCTGGGTTAGTCTTGGGACTTATTGAACGATGTGTTATACTCTCGCCGATCCTTGATTAAGGCAAAGTTCTATAGGCTTCTATGGTCAATTATTTAATAATTTACACTATTTTCGAGAATGTTTTTTTCTTATTTTCTAGCTGAGATGTGGTCGCGTCGTTACATGTATAACAATGTCGTGATTTTCGAATTTCGAGCTGTTTTATTAATTACAAGTTTTTTAAATTTTGTTTTTCACTGTTTATGTACAAATAATTTATTTCGTTGATTGTTTTTTCAGTCACTATATGTGTACTCTCTTTATCTACGTATTTTTATAAAATCAATTGTTATTCTATTTTTTATTCATCCAGTAACCCTGATGGAACATCATAGAATTTTGACTCTCTTGAGGTACTGGTGTTCTATAAGCTTTGATTTGTAATCACTTTTTTCCAAATTCAAATTTTATATTTTATCTTTTTTCTATTTGTTTGCCAAATGTGTTATTTGTTATGCTATATGAAATTATTTCGGTGCTCGCCTTTTTTCTTTTACTTTTTTATGTTTAAACTCTACTTTGATTTCTTATTATTCTAACTAGTATAATATAGAATATACGCCGATTGTAGCGACCTTGGAGTTCAATGCCTTGCTGTTTCGCGGCATTGAATTTCTTCATAATTTATTTTATATTTCAATTTCTTAATCCTATCGCTCTATTTTATATCGTTTCTAACTTCTAACTTCGTTTATAATATTGTAAATTTTATTTATATAAATTTTTCTATAGTTATTAACTTATATTTAATTTTTTCTTATAACACGATACTGAGGTCACAATATGCACGTACGCGAGCACTCTTGCCTAGACAGACACACAAATGTAAGAAGTATACCAGGTGTACAAGTATGAAATGCGGATTTTTAAAGAAAAAACAACACGTTAAATTTGGTAGAATAATAATAATAAGTGCTTTATTCAAAGTATGCTCCATCGCTTTTGATATATTTTTTCTATCTTTCGAGCAATTTGTAAACACCACGCCAGTAGGTAATCTTCCCCTTTTGCCGCCATCGTCGAGCCATTCATCGAGCCATTTTTTGACTTCTTGATAGGAATCAAAGCGCTGCTCAGTAAGTGCGTGACCCATCGATGCAAGCAAGTGGTAATCAGAAGGAGCCAAATCTGGTGAATAAGCCGCATGAGGCAGAACTTCCCAGTTGAGTGCTTCCAATGTGTCGCGAACCGGTTTTGCCGTATATGATGGAGCATTGTCATGGAGAAAAATTACTTTGTATTGCCTCTCGGCATTCTGGCCTTTTTTCAAGCAGCAAACGGTTTAAATCGGTTAATTGTTGTTGGTAACGTGTAGTATTAACCGATTTCCCAGGTTTCAGTAGCTCATAATAGATCACGCCCCTCTGGTCTCACCAAACACAGATCATCGTCTTTCTGCCAAAACGATTTCGTCTTGCGGTCGATATGGATGGTGCTCCTGGGTCTACCCACGATTTCTTGCGTTTGGGATTTTCAAAATAAATCCACTTTTCATCCCCTGCTACTATTCGATGCAAAAACGACTTTCTTTTGTACCGAGCGAACAAAATTTCACATGTGATTTTGCGATTTTCCAGTTGCCTGTCATTTAACTCATGTGGTACCCATCTACCGCTCTTCTGAATTTTCCCCATCGCTCGTAGGCGATTGGAAACAGCTTGTCGGGAAACTCCTAATTGCTGCATGAGTTGTTTTTGTGTTTGCGAATCATCTTCGTCCAACAATGCTTGCAAACCCATATCTTCGAATTTTTTGACGGTTTTCCATGTTCCTTGTCTGCAACATCGAAATCACCTTTTCTGAAACGCTAAAACCATCGTTCACACGTATCTTGCGATGGAGCATGTTCACGATAAGCTTCTTGTAGTAGCCGAATGCAGCAGCAGTTTTCTTCAAATGAAAACAAAAAATTAATGCTGTCCGCGAATGCTCTTCGTTCGGTATAAATTTTGACATATTAAACACAACAATACCACACGATGCACACACTTTGTCAGTCTATCACTAATGCGCGTCTGAACTTGATGACACAACAAAATGGCGCAGTGTCAAATCATAACAGCTTAAACTGCGTTGGTACACCATCTGTTGTCTAAAATCCGCATTTCATACTTGTACACCTGGTAAATCCGACCATGCAGCTCCACGTGATACGCTGTAGATAATGTTAATGCTGGCGGTAAAAATATTTTTTTTTTTTTTTTTTTTTTTTTTTTTATTAATATTTAATGCGAAGTTGCGGAAGAAATAAAATTTTTTTCTCATCTTATCAGCATTAATTAATATTTTAGATACGTAAACGTACTTCTTAAATTTTCAATAAGCTTTGACAATACGAGAAGAAACGACGGTTTTCGATCGGTTTACAAATTTACTGAGCTTTTATATATGTATTGAGCTAAAAAAAACCCTGAAAACGTTAATATTTTTCGTTACAAAGTTATGAAAGATTTTCCAGAACAGCAGAAAAAGTCTATTTTTTGTACATTTTTAAATTAATAATAAATCATTTTAAATCAACATAAAAAAAAACTATTTTTTCTTTGAAACCCGAAAAGGAATTTTTAGAGGACTGATTTAGTTTCAAAAAACCACCAGCTCGTTGCTGTATGAATATCAGTTCACGAGATAACTCAACTGCAGAAGGTCGTATGAAATAAATAAAAATTTTCACGAAATAAAACTCAATGATTCTGGAATTGATTTAATCAAAAACATTTTTTTGGAGCTTCACTCTTGTCGTGAACGATAATACAACTTTTTGCCAGCAGATTGGGAAAGAACGGGAACTTCACAACCCAATAATGCGATCCTCAACTGTGGACTGCGAAAAAACGTCTCTCTTACTCACCTATTTCTATTACAATGGGCATATTTATCTCGAAGTGATTTGATAAGTGGCTTACTTCTATGTACGAGGGTGGTCTGAAAAGTTTCCGACCTCAACGTGAAGATAGCAGCACTCGTCCATAAAAGCTAGCAAATTTCGTTGTTCATCTGTTGACAGTTACTCACCAAAGTTTCAGCCATTCTGGATGCGCAGTTGTTAGTTGACAGTCGTTTGAGTGAGTCGATGTGAGTGTTATTGTGAAAATGGACAAAATTGAGTATCGAGCTGTCATTAAACTTGTTTTTGAAAGGCAATACGCCTACGCAAATCAAAAATGAGTTGAACTCTGTGTATGGGGACTCTGCACCATCATTTACCACTGTGAAATTTTGGGCAGCTGAATTCAAACGTGGCCCTAAAAGCTTGGGAGACGATGAACGTTCGGGACGTCCAAAAACTGCAACCACTGACAATAACATCGCCAAAGTTCACCAAATGGTGCTAGACGACCACCGAATTAAAGTGAGAGAGAGAGCAGAGGTTATGAACATGTACAAAGAACGTGTTTGCTACATATTAAATCAAGATTTAGGCATAAGAAAACTGTCCGCACGTTGGGTGCCGCATTTGCTCACGTTAGACCAAAAACGTGTTCGAATGAATATTTCCAACGCTCTATTGACGCAGTTTAGGCGCAATAAATCCAAGTTTTGGCGATAATCAATTACTGTAGATGAAACTCGGATACACCATTATACGCCCGAAACAAAAATACAATCAAAACAGTGGACTGCAAAGGGGGAACTGGCTCTAAAAATAGCAAAAACTGTTTTTCCGGCTGGGAAAGTGATGGTGACTGTTTTTTGGGAAAGTCATAGAGTTATTTTAATCGATTATCTATATAAAGGGAAAATCATTACAGAAGCATACTACGCATCATTACTTGACAAGCTGAAGGCAGAACTTGCGGAAAAACGTCCACATTTGCAGAAAAAGAAAATCCTGTTTCACCAAGACAACGCGCCGTCTCACACCTCAGCGGTTGCCATGGCGAAAATCCACGAATTACGGTTTTAGCTGCTTGACCATCCGCCTTACTCACCAGACCTAACCCCAAGCGACTTCTTTTTGTTCCCTCATCTGAAAACTGCACTCGGAGGACAAAGATTTTCGTCAAATGAGGAGGTAATCACCTTCGTGAACAGTCATTTTGCAGAGAAAAACGCCGAGTACTATTTGGATAGGTTAAAGAGATGGGAGCATCGCTGGGAGAAGTGTGTAGAACTGCAAGGCGACTATGTTAAGAAATGAAAAAAAAAAATTAAAAAAAAATGACTTGTATCTGTGTTAGGTCGGAAACTTTTCAGACCACCCTCGGATGATACCTTTGTTCTCACATTCTCTCTTTTCGTTTCAGCAGAGTTGTAAGCTGGTTCGGTCGTTAAAGCGCCAGGACTCTCTATCCGAAGTTTAATTTCTGACTCTGCTGATTGACACGAGCACCACTATTCTTTTATGTTGATGTGCTTCGGTCTACTCCATGCAAAGCTTCATGACAAATACCAGGCTGTTCAATAAGTTTTGCGGTTCGATAAGAGAGGGTGTTGCTACTAGCCTAAATTTTTTTTTGTTCTGTCGGTACACTTTTCATGTTAAAGTATGTGAAGTTTCATTTCAATCTGTCAATTCATTCTTTGTTTACAAGCCATTTAGTATCGACGTGTCACAATATTTTTTTACAAAGGAAAAAATCAAGTATCGTGCAGTGATTAATTTTTTATTTTTGGAAGGTTTAAAAGCATAAGGAAATTTATGAACGAATGTTGAAAGTGTATAAGGACTCTTCGCCTTTAATTAGTACAGTAGAAAGATAGGTTGCTGAATTTAAACGTGGTCGTACAAGTCTTAAAGACGATCAACGTCAAGGACGTCCAAAAACAGCAATAACACCAGAAATCGTAGAAAAAATACAGGATATTGCATTGGAAAATCGTAGAGTGACTGAAAGAGATTTAGAAAAAGCCCTAGGCATTTCATTGGGCAGTGTAAGCAATATTTTGACTGAAGTATTGGGTTTCAGAAAGCTGTGTGTGCAATGGGAGACACATTGGCTAACAATGGAACAAAAACACATCCGAATGCGACTTTCTCAGCAACATTTAGAGCGTTAACGAAAGGATAAAGTGGATTTGGTGCGTCGATTCATTACGATGGATGAGACTTGGGTCTATCACTATGATCTTAAATCAAAACAAGAGGCTAAAGACTGATGTGAACCTGGTTCTTCGGCTCCGAAACGAGTTCGTGTCCAGAAATCGGCCAAGAAGGTGTTAGCATCAGTTTTTTGGGATGCGAAAGGAATTTTGTTTGTGGATTACTTGCAAACTGGTAAAACAATACATTCTGAATATTATTGTGACCTTTTAGACCAGCTGAAGGAAAAAATTCGTGAAAAATGACCCGGTTTGCAGAAGAAAAAAATCCTTTTTCATCAGGACAATGCACCGTCTCACAAGAGCATTTTGACAATGGCTAAATTTTATGAATTAAAGTTCGAATTGTAGGAGCATTCACCGGATTCACCAGATTTGGCCCCTAGCACCTTTTATCTGTTTCCAGACCTGAAAAAATTTATGCGCGGAAAGCGTTTTTCATCAAATGATGAGGTCATAACAGATGTGGAAGCGTATTTTGCAGCCCTTCCAGATTCTCACTTCAGGGATGGAATTCATAAATTGGAATCTCGTTGGAACAAGTGTATTGATGTTCAGGGAGACTATACTGAATAATAAAGTGTATTTCAAACCATAAAATTGTGTTTTTCTTATCGAACCGCGAAACTTATTGAACAGTCTGGTAGAAAGGGTAATAGAGAAACGTTAAATTTAAAAAAAAAAAAAAAGTTTTAGCAGAAATCTGCCATCATATTGACGTCGCATCTTTCTTGCTATCTTCTTTTCATATCTTCGATGTCTTGATCGAATCTCTCTCCTTGATATCTACTATATGCTCCCGAATCACGTGGAAAGTATTAAATAAAATGTAATGCGAATCAAGAAGATGTAATTTGAGGTTCATATTATGCCCAAACAACTGGAAATTCTTTATCTTTTCAGCTGCTATTTCTTTATGGTTTTTACTATTTTATTACCCAGAAAATTTTCTATAGTTCTTTCAAAACTATCACATGCAGCTTTTTGTTAATCATTCATGTGCTTAACAAAACTTTAATATCTGAGTACTTTTTAAATTAGAAGGTCTCTCGAAAAGCCCTTCTTTCAATTTTGCTTTGATAGTTTTGGGAATTGTTTTTTCAAGTACATATAACATACATTCGCCTACTATATCTAAAGCTTCAATAAACAATTTTATTAGGCCTAGTTTGATATAAAAAGGCGGTAGCAGCACTTTTTCAGAGTTGACCACAGGTTGACAAATTACGTTTTTCGAATTTACCTCAAACGATATCTTTTGAGGCCATACTTTCTTTATGCAATAATTTATACTATCCCGATTATCTCATAAACATAAGAAGCAAGGATATTTTATGTTGCCAGATTGTTGTCTTAAAATAACTGTTTAAATTTTGAATTATTTCTCTTTGAGTTCGAATGTGCAACCGGTACTGAGATGCAGACATTGGTATTGTGAACTAATATTGCCTTTAAGCTTTGCATTGAAGAATCTACAAAAAGTCTCCATTCATTGTCTTTATAAATACCAGGTGCTAATTCATCCATGAGTCCATTTAGATTGTTACGATGTACAAATGTGGATTTACTTGACTGAATGTCTTCTTTCTATAATGAAAACAATCTACTTTTACATCTTATTTTAACCAATTTTAATTTTTCATAAATGATGTTAAACATTTTAATTTCAATTGTTCTGTTTTGGAGTCTTCTCTCTGTTTTATTTCTTTTTGTATTCTGGCAGAAGTAGCAACCTACCTCTTTATAAGGAGCATATACTTAAAGATGATGTACAGGGTCCGGCAATAAAACCTCCCTCATTTTAATAGGTTGTCACAAAAAATTTAAAAAAGGTTAAGAAAAAATACTTTTATTTATGAAAAATATATACATTGCCATTTTGGATTATTTAGTTTTAAAAATTAAATCCGCTAAATGACGTCCTCCATTGTTGACACATTGACGAAGTCTTTTTCGAAAGTTCTCCATACATTTTCGTTCCTGCTACCTCATAATATGCTGTAGTAGATAACACTGTCCTAGAAATCTTGATACCTTAGAATATGCTGTAGTAGGTGACACTATCCTAGAAAGGAAAGCGGAGGTGCGCTGTTTTTCAAGGTGTTGAGAATGAAGTCGTAGTGTGTGCGATGAAGAGATGGCCAACTCCTCGTCAAATTCAAGAACTCTCATACTTATACCTAGAGAGGTATAAGGGTTATCACCCCTAAGATGACGGACTGACCAGTGATCGGACCTATTTTAGGTTCGACACTCTCACATACACTTAGACAACGCTTTATTAAGACTTTTATTTAACCACATTTTAACTATGCTTGTGCAGCGTACAATAACTTAACTTAAGACTAAAATCTCAAACTTCATCACTTATTGAATGCTTGTATTCGCATCGTTCATGGTTATATTCCTTGGCAAGCTCCGGTATCACCTTATCGTTTTTCTCTTGGCTAGTTATCGGTTGATAATAGGCATTTTCTCTTCACTGCTACTCTAGCCTTCGCTGTCATCTCTTCTGATCAACCGACATGAATGTTTGATCTATTTAGACTGAGAGATAACACCTCGCCGATACGCGTTGCTCCCCATCGTTCTCTTGCGTCTTTGTTCACAGCCATACCTCGTACGTTAACACTAGTTAATTCCTTCCACTTTACAGCATCAAGCTTTATTAACTCAACGGCTCAGCAAGTTCGCTTAACCTTGATTACCTATGTCGTTTTAAATAGGCAATGCGGTAAATGCTGACTCAAGGATAGGTCATACAATGGCGATTTAGAGTATTGTATAATGCAAGTTTGGTAATGAATCCGTTTCTGTAAAGCTTATTAATTGTTCTTCTTCGTATGTAAATCGAAGCTGTAATACTAGTAGGTGTACATAAATTGCTAATTATTAGTTCAAATTTTTTTATAGTTATGTTAAAACCGTTCTCTACTATATTGCGAGAAGGTTATCACCTAGCGTGGTGAGCGAGTTCGTAATTACTAGAAGTAAATTGTACCTTTCATTTATCATTGCGTGTTATTTTTTATACTAGCGTTTATTTGTATTAGGTTGCTGCAGATGAAATGGCCGATTTAGCAATGACATAAAGTTAGCTGCAATTTTAGTGTATTATGTTGGCACAAGGCGGTGCAAATGATATGACATATTGAAGTATAAATACTGCTACCTTGGTTTATGGAGTCATTTCTGTTTTGCACTTCATAGTGATCGTAAAAACAAAAAGAGAAAATGAACATGGAAGTGAATCAAAAACGGCTACTTTTACTATACGAATTTAAATTAGAGCGCAACGCAACGGAAGCAATGAGGAATATCAACAGCGCATTTGGGCCTGATACAGTTAGCGAACGAACCACACGGCGGTGGTTCGAAAAAATTTCGATCCGGAGATATGGACCTTGGAAATGAGCCACGTGGATACCCAGGACCATTGATCGATAACGACGAACTGCGTGCATTAGTGGAGTCTGACCCCCGCCAAACCATAAGGCATCTTGCTGAGAAATTAGACGTTCACAATTCGACAGTTTGCCGCTACTGTCAACAACTTGGAAAAGTGAAAAAGCTTGACAAATGGGTTCCGCATGATCTTACCGAGCAAAACATGACGTGTCGAATAGAGATTTCAAGTTCTCTTATCTCTCGCAACAAAAAGGAACCGTTCTTGAACCGAATTGTGATCTGCGATCAAAAGTGGATTTTATACGATGATGGTCGCTGATCGACCCAATGGCTAGATGCCGATCAAGCGCCAAGACACATGCCGAAACCAAGCTTTCATCCAAAGAAAATAATGGTAACTGTTTGGTGGTCTGTAGCTGGAGTTATCCACTATTCGTTCCTCCAACCTGGCGAAACCATCAATGCTGAGAAATACTGTGCTCAACTGGATGAAATGCATCAGAAATTGATAGTCCAACGACCTAGGCTTGTCAACAGGGATGGAGTGACACAGCTTTATGATAACGCACGACCTCATGTATCGAGAACAACGGTCCAAAAATTAATCGAGTTGTGCTATGAGACTCTTCCTCACCCTCCATATTCACCAGACCTTTCACCAAAAGATTACCATTTCTTTAAACATTTGGATCATTTTTCGACAGGAAAAAGATTTAATAATGAAGCTGCTGTCCAAAATGCCTTCGAGGAGTTTCTTCGAACCAGAAGCTCGGACTTCTACAAAACTGGAATATATGTACTTGTATCTCGTTGGGAAAAGTGTGTTACATCTATTGGTACCTATTTTGATTAAATAAATTCTCTTTATAAAAAGTTACAGCTGTTCGAAAATTTATTACTAAATCGGCTATTTCATCTGCAGCAACCTAATATTACTTAGATTTATTATATATTAGTTATATATTTTTGTTAATGCATTTTGTAATGAGTTAATTAGTTACAAAAAATATCTATGAATTCATACAATAATAAAATAAGTAATAATTTCAATACCCATCGTTAATTGTAATACTTTATGTACTCCGTACGCAGCATTTTCGAAATTACTAAAAATATTTATACCACTGTATAGAACATACAATTTTATAAAAGAAACACTATTGAAATTGTTGTATAAATACAAAACAGTTGTTTTATTATTAATAATAAGCCTTGATTTTACTGATCATAAGATATCATTGCATTCTGAAGAGTACAATTTATTGTAAAAGAAGGTTGCGCTTGCTATGTCGCTTCAAAGTCAGAAACATGCGTAAGAGCCACCTACTTTTACAGTAAAATCTATGCATTTGAGAGCAAAGCAATCTAGTTCGTTATCTTATTAAAAATTTTAATTACTACAAATAGTAAGGGGTTACTTCTTGAAATTGCATGCTCTATACATTGATATAAATATTTGAAGTAATTTCACATATATCTTGAATTTATATGAATATGAATACATGGAATGAATATTTATCTTGAGAAAAATTTGAGAATTTTAAATATTATATGTTTTAAGTTTTAATATAAACCTGAAATCCAAAGACATCTCTCTACTATGTACTTCTTCTGTGTTAGCCATTGCTTGACACTTAGCAGCTACAGCGTCTTGTAACTGTGAACCAAGGGAAGTTACTTCCATTCGTAAACGTTCCAATTCTGAATCTCTGCGTTCAATTTGTGAATGTAACATGTTATTTTCATCACTGATCGTATCTTTTTGCTTTCGTATTTCGAGATAATCTTTTTCTAATCTTTAACAATACAAAAATTTATTAAAGATGTACATACACGTGTATTCTAAACAATCTAATGATATTTACCTTTGAATTGACTCGCGTAATCTATTAAGTTCACTTACACTGTGATCTAATTGACTTTCCAATTCAGAACTACACTTCTCAGTAACGGTTAACTTGTCTTGCAATTCATTGACAAATTTAATTTTTGAGTCAAGCTCTTTAGTTAAATTAATTATTTTTTGTTCTGGAAAAAAACTCATAAATAATTAAAATCTATATTAATTAAAATATATCAAGTAAAGTATAAACTGATCGTTAAAAATTTATAATTTTTTTCAAATTATTCAATACTATCAATACAAGTAATAATTATAGATTAAACTATAAAAATAATTATTCAAAGTTATTCATAAATATTTATAATTTTACTGATAACCTTTCAAAAAGTAACTGAATTCCTCAAACGAGCAAGTGAATTGTGCTTGCTGTTTGGAAAAACGACGTTGAAAACATATTAATAGACACAAATCATCAAAATCACTCATAACTGAAAGCCGGAGTCAATAAATACTACCGTCCAGTTGCTTTTGGCTACCCTAAACCAAAATTAAAAAAATTTTAAATTTTTATATGCCGATGTAGAATAATCACAGAAACTCCCGCATGGTTTCATTTCTAAGAATTTATTAAAACCTTTAAAATAATATGAGTAATATACATATACATTCTGTCAAAAAAGTACCGGAAATTGTCGATTTAAATCTGGCGGGGCAATTTAGGCAGGTAAAATTGTTTTTTCTAGGATGGTACAACTGTCCTTAATGACTATGCCAAGTTTGAGCGGAATCTGTCAACGAGTGTGTTTACAGTAGCTGGTTAAGTTAGTCGATGTCAATAGTGCGTGCCGATTTTTTACAATAGGTGATTACGTTAAACAAAGAATATGTCTACAATTTTGTGTTGCGAGTGAAATTACGTGTGCCGATGCATTTAAAATGTTGCAAAAGGCTTTTGGCGATAAAGCACTATCGAAAACCCGTGCGTATGAGTGGTACGAAGCCTTCAAGGAGGGTCGTGAAGTCGTCGAAGACTTGCCTCGTTCCGGACGCCCATCGACGGCTTCGAGCGCATATAACGTCGATAAAATTAAGGAAATGGTGCTTAAAAACTGTCATACCAGCTTGAGAGAGATAGCACATAAACTTGAGATATCCCACGAGTCCATACGTACGATTTTGATTGATATTTTGGGCATGAGAAAGGTGGCCGCAAGACACGATAACGCGCCGTCTCACCAAGCTACGATTGTGACCGACTTTCTTGCCAAAAACTCAACGAACACACTTGAACAACCACCGTATTCGCCGAATTTGGCTCCCTGTGACTTCTTCCTTATCCCAAAACTTAAATTGCCGTTCTGTGGCACCCGTTTTAAGTCGATTGAAGTCATAAAACAAAATTCGGCGCGCGAGATGAAGGCCACTGACTTAACCAGCTACTGTAAACACACTCGTTGACAGATTCCGCTCAAACTTGGCATAGTCATTAAGGACAGTTCCACAAACCTAGAAAAAACAATTTTACCTGCCTAAATTGCCCCGCCAGATTTAAATCGACAATTCCCGGTACTTTTTTGACATAATGTATATTGTTACGTGACGTAAAAACTAAAGCCAAAAATAAAATTGATTAAATTAAAATTGAAATTAAGATGATGACGCTACGCGCTTTATGTAATGGAATGTCTATACGATAATGTATTGGTTCCATTATAAAAAGTGTAATGCTTGCAACCATACTGCAAGTTAACTCATATGGAAAAATCTAGGAAACATGAAGAAAAACATGATTCTTATAATGTGAGAGAGACGAGAGAGAGAGAGAGAGAGAGAGAGAGAGAGAGAGAGAGAATAGAATAATATTTATAGAGGCTGCGGGGTATAATCCCATGCAGCCCTGAAAAAGAAATAATACAGATATAAACTTTTACAGTGTTATAGAAAACGAGGCATTATAATATTACTTGCTCTACTGAACTAGAAAATACGCTGTGAACATAGTATAATAAAATATTGTAATAGTATAATATAGCTGGTTATGCCAAAGCATTCGTACTAAGATAATAGAATACATACTACTGTGATCAAAAAGTAAAGTATAATTGTCATTTAAAACTCCCGGGCATTAGGAAGACAAATAAATTTTTTTTTTTAGGTTGGTGGGACTGTCTATAACATTTGCCAAGCGTCTATTTGTCAAAAGGTTTAATTATCTCCGAGTTACATGTGTTTTTGTAAACAACCAAAAGTGAATTTTTCGATTTTTACAATGGGTGATTTTGTTAAGCAAAAAACTGGCATCAAATTTTGTTTGCTGAACGAATATTCTTGTGCGGACACGCTAAAAATGTTGCGCGAGGCTTTTGGTGATTAAACTGTGGCACAAAAAAACGTTTATAAGTGGTACAACGAGTTCAAAGCGGGCCGAGAACGCGTTGAAGACGAACCGCGCTCTTGACGACCATAAACGTCTACCGACGAGAGCCACGTCCAAAAAATCAAAGATTTGGTGCCTAAAAATTGTCGATTGACAATTAGAGACCTCGCTGATAGTGTTGGAATATCATTTGGCTCAGCCCAAACCATTTTGAAGGATGCTTTGTGTCTCAAATCCGTCAAGTCTCGATTGGTGCCAAAATCGCTCAATTTTTTGGAAAAAAACGTCGCGTTGATGTGTGTGAAACTTTGCTGTCAGACTATCAGGACCACTTGAAATGCATCATTACTGGAGACGAGACTTGGATTTACGCATACGACCCTGAAACCACCGACTAATCCAGCGATTATCGTGCAAAAGGTGAAGCAAGACCGAGAAGACCACGGCAAAGTCGATCGAAAATCAAGGTCATGTTGACAGTTTTCTTTGATTATCGTGGTGTGGTGCACTATGAATTCTTTCTGCCGGGCCAAGCTGTCAACAAAAAATATTATTTGAGCGTTATGCGTCGTTTGCGTGAAGCTATTCGTCTGAAACAGCCGGAATTATGGGCGAACAACTCTTGGTTTCTTCATCATGATAATGCACTATGTCATACTGCATTGGTTCTTCGCGACCTTTTTGCCAAAAACTCGACTCATATCGTTCCGCAACCAACGTATTCGCCTGATTTGGCTCCGTGCGACTTCTGGCTATTCAGCAAACTCAAAAGGCCAATGCGGGGACGCCGTTTTGACACGATTGAGGAGATAAAAACCGAATCGAAAAAGGTCTTGAAGGCTATACCGGAAAAAGACTATTCCGACTGTTTCGAGGACTGGAAAAAGCGTTGGCAAAAGTGCGTTTTATCGGACGGGGATTACTTTGAAGGGGATCAAATTGATTTGGAAGAATAAATAAAGAATTTACATTTTATAAACAAATTCACCTTACTTCTTGATCACAGTAATATATCGATGAGTGCAGTGATAATAACAATAACAACAACAATGCGTAACTTATAATTAATAATTTATAATTTATAACGTAGTTCGCTAAAAGTAAGATTAGATTAGGTTAGATTTGAATAGATTTGAATACGCCACAGGTTTAGGTTTGAAACCGAGTTTCAACCTAGTTTCAACTCGCCAAGTAGTCATCGTGCTTGACTCAGTAATCTATTGAGTGTGATGTCATGAGGAACCGGGTTTATTATCATGCATCTATCATGCGAAGTGCGACCTCTTCGGACATTAAGAGCTCACGTAGTATCGATTTAAAGGCGTGTGAAGAATGTGAATTAAACGCAGGTAGTCTCGCTGTAAACTGGTTAATGAGTTTTGACGCTGTGATATGGATAGAGTTTGCCAAAGTTTCCGTACGCGGCGTAGCAAATAACAAAGGCGGTGGGATTCTACGAGCTGAGACTTGCCGGGTTCAGATACTCGATCTTAAGGGGGGAAATCACAGTAAAATTTTCAATTTTTCGAAAAAAATTTTTTTCGCCTAAAAGGTGCTTTAGGGTCTTAAAAATTATATACCAAATGATGGAACACGGCAAAAGTGTCCAAGTGAGCAAGGGCCCGATCTATATCATTTGCAGATATTGGTTTGAAAGAAAATATATCCAATGGATTAGCGTTCAAAAGGCTGCTCATTATGTCGGAAATGTCGAGAAATCGCAATGGAGTTGTCGAACACGAGACGGACGCATAATGCATGTTTAGGGTCTGCGGCGAGAAGTAGCGAAGCGGTGATGCCGTATTTTGTGCGATAACACCCATATTTCTTAGTTGAGTCCACAGAGTTTTGGAGTCGGATGAAGAATCGCCTATAGATGCGATATAACGATTTTTTGCTACACTGATGCTATTACTTACTTTGGCTCTTAATGAAGTAAACAGTAAGCGATCAATTATTTTACCTGTCAATTCGGCACGGCGGTATGCTGCCCGTTTTGCTTAAATGAGGAGACGGATGTCGTTGGACACCCAAGGTTTGAAATTTGCACGAATCGATATGCTTCGCACCGGTGCCAAGTTGTCGAAAATCTCGAGTAACGATTTAGTTAATCTTTGAGTTTCGGCTGAGATGGGGTCGCCTTTTAGTTTGGATGGACTGAGGGACAATCCTGATGTAGGTAAAGAGGGAACTGAAGATACAAGAGGCTCAGCCAGGGAGATCATTCTCAGTTTACGATTGAGCTCGTTACAAAGATGGTCCACATTTAGATTCCGCAAGGCACGACAGGCTATCGTCTTCGGTGCAACATAAGACGATGAAAGTGAATATTCCAACGAAATTAGGTCGTGGCCAGCTGCAAATGGTGTGTCGGATTTGGTGTAACTTCGAACAAGTCCACAAGATCGGACGATAAATAGATCGAGCCATGTATCGTTAGAAAAGCCATCCTCGTGAAAAATATGGTGAGTGGGATCCGATTGAACAAGCTCAAGACTATGCTCACGAAGAAGTTCTCGAAAAAAATCAGAATCTGGATGTTTTCGGTGCATGGGAAAATTGAAGTCGCCTGTTATGATGACAGAATAGTCCTGGCGAATATCTGAAAGCTCTTCGAATAGGGCTGTGGGATAAGCACCGCGAGGATGACGATAAACAATAACCACAAGAATTTTTATTGCCTCAGATTTAACCTCTACCATAAGATATTCGGGCATATTATTGAATTGAGGATTTGACTGAGAGATAATTGTAAAGTGATAGCACTCTTTGACATACAGAGCCACCCCACCACCCATTCTGCCAACACGATCGTGACGTAATAATTTATAAGCAGCCAATCGGTAGGGTGTATCTAAAATATCAGCTGAAAGCCATGTCTCTGTTAGAGCAATAATGTCATATGAGCACTTATTTTCAATAAAAATTCAAGGTCGTTGAAATGAGCCAAAAGATGATAAATGTTCGCATGACAAACCGAAAAATATCCGCGAGACTTTAAGTTTACTGGCTGAGCAACAGATCCTCATAGATTATTTATGCGCGGGGTAAGCCGATCTAAGTCCTCGAGGGAACGAACCGGAATCAGTGAAGACTTTTCATCGGGTCGCATGCACACAACTAAATTGCGAACAACCGGGCAGAGGTAACCAAGCTGCTTATATTTTGATTGGCAGCACGCAAGATTGTGTAGACTTGTTGGAGCCAGATTGGCGTCATAAACACCTGCTGGTCCCCACCGGTGCCAAAGATGATCTGGGCTTTCTTGCCCCGTAAGAGGTGTGCTTTGGCAATAATACTATTACGCACTGTTTTTGAGACAACCTTAATCACAAGCGAGAAGCTATCGTGGTTCTTCTGCGCATTGGTATTCGATGATGAGGTGTTGCGTAGCCACACACGAATCATCGAGACAAAGTTCAAATGATAAGCGGCTTTGAATACGCGCTTAATTGCTTGTGAATGATCGTTTGCAAGAGCAGTAGGAATGCCTGAAATACCAATCTCGCAAGAGTCCGTGAGCAAAATGTCCCGATCAATTTGTGCAACAGCGGCTTGAGTGGCAGAAAGCTGTTCACGTAGCTCGGTGTTGGTTGATTCCATCGCGTCAAGTCTCGTGTAGATGGATGCAAGCTGTGAGTTCACAGACTCTCTAAACGGCTGGAACTGAGTTGCATTCTATTGCGCAAACCAAGCAGGCATACCATTTTCAACGCTGACTGATTTATTCGGTGATTCGAGTGATAAACAAGCAGCTTTCGACGATCGAAAGATTGTGGGTGATGGCGGCGAATGTGTGTTAATCAAGCGTTTGCTACTAAGTTTACTGTTTACAGTAGATGCGTAGGACGAAGAAACTATAGTCGCTGAATCATCCGGAGAGAGAAAGAGAGGATTTATCACAGCAGAATACAGAATCAATAAAAAGTGAGTTTAAATTTAAATTTTGTTTTCTTTCTCTTCTCTATACTCTTATCTATTCTATATTATCCCAAAGGTAGATTTAGCCTAAGTTTTGGCTAACTACCTTTTACCTAATATCGCATTGGTTAGATCCTAATCCAGAGCGGCGTAGCTGGCCTGAGTTTCGGCCAAGACGTACGTTCAGTCCCAAACTACACCACCGCATCCTCAAAAGAAAGAAAAGATAAAGCTTCGTATCTCTTCCGCCATCCCGAGCCCGTAAGCTTGACTGCTTAGGCTCAAAAAGGCAACTACGAGTTTGCGTTACTTAAATTAACGCATGGTGGCGTCGCAACCGACACTACAAAGATTAATAAATAAATGATAAATAATGAAAAATATTATAAAGAAATAAATAAGTGAATATATAAGTGAATAAATAAAAAGTTATAAAAGATAAATAAATAAATGATAAATGATGAAAAATAATATGAAGAAATGAGTAAGTGAATAAATAAGTGAATAAAATAAAAAATGATAAATAAATAAAAGAAAAAAATAAAAAGAGAAAGCATAATAAAAAATAATGAATAAAATGAAATGAAATAATGAATATGAATATGCTATGAAGCAGAATAATAAATAATTAAATAGAAAAAAATAGAAGAAGATGAATAATAAAGTAGAATTTAGTGAGTGCAAATGAGATGAATTCGATTATGCAACCATGAATGTATAACTTATGTCGTTTCGTTCCGACGGATAGCGTTGGACTCATCATCTAGAGTTAGTCGCTCTGATCTCATCAGTATTATCTGGTTTTATGTTCATGCCGACTTCCCGTACTTTTAATATTTTATATACTATACATTTTATATACTACATATTTTATACACAAATTTACAAACATTATATACAAATTAATATACATTACATTTTATATTAATTATACTATATTATATATTATACATGAACATATATTATATTATTACATTTCTACTATTACATTTTTCTATAAATAATTAATGATATAATATTATTCTATAAATAAATACATAAATAAATAAATAAATAAAAAAATTAAGATAATTTATTCACTTACTATTTATATTATATATATATTATATTATTTATACGCGCTTATTAAAACAAATATGGGGAAATACATGATTCTATTTCTTTCAATTTGAGTTTAATACAAGAAACATAAATGATAAAATTTGCAATACTAATCTTGCTCACATGCATCAAAATACGCACCGAAAAGAAATTGGGAAGAAAGAATAATCATGCGCGAATTCAAGTAATGATACATTGACTTCGGGAGTTATTGCGTCGACGATGGAAGGTTTAAGACCCGATTCTTATTGCTCTAGTAGAATTATGCGCTGCTTGACTGCCGTCAGCTTGCAAACCGTGAGTGCTTTCGCGGACGAGAGTATTCCTCGGCCGAGTTAGCAATTACGTTGCAAGCGAATGGACGAAAGCAGAAAGCGATATTTTGAAAAAGAAAAAAGTTGAATTAACAAAACATAACACAAACGCTTATGGTTCACTTGCCACTTTTCATAAGACACGTCTATCGTCGACACGTGGCATAGTAGAAATCTTAACCATCAAATATTTTGTTTGGCACAGATAGCTAACGGAAATACACACATACACACAGAAATACATACCCACACTAAATAAAATGAACAAGATAAAAGATATATGTACAAAAAAAAAAAAAATTAAATCAATAAAATTTGTCGAATTGTATTAGCTGCTTATAACAATGAGCTGTTGTGTAATAATGTCCGCTATTTCGTCAAACGACCATATTGTTAAAGGAGAATAAAACTGAATAAATATATAGAAAAAAAAAAAATTGTTAGAAATGAACGTAAGCAGCGCAGAGCGGGTAACTGTGTTTATAAACAGAGCGTATACAATAACTACTATACATTTGCAACGCCTTCGCCCCAACTTTTCACCATTTAGCATACCTTATTATCTAAATATTATAATTATTACAATTTAACAATTATAATTTAATAATAAATATTTACGTTAATGCATAATATATATATATATATATATATATATATACATATGTATACATACATACTATTCATTTATACATATTAATACCAATGTACACCCATTATTTCAAAGAAAAGGTAAGAAAGCTCAGATTTAATCATATATCAACCCCATTGACCTCTCAGTTATGAACGAAATCAAAGATAAAAAATCAGTACAGATCAACTTATTAATATACACAGTGTGTCCCATGGAAAACGGAACTTTTTCAAAACATCGATTTATATTGGCGCCACCTATTGGTGGATGTTAGAAATGGAAAGGTCCATTCTTAACTGACATCCTTTCAAAATTGTATGACATTTGGTTCGATGGAAACCAAAATATCGCGCTCAAAGTGACAGTGTGTTTGTGGCATCGGTCGAAAAATGAACTTCGAACAAAGAGCAAATATCAAGTTCTGTTTTAAACTTGGTAAATCCTTTACTGAGACGCATAATTTGTTGAAACAAGTTTATGGCGATAATTGTCTATCCCGTACCAGAGTGTATGAGTGGTATAAGCGGTTCCAGGAAGGTCGTGAAGACATTCAGGACGACGAACATCCAGGTCCTTCGAATACCGTGGTTACTCAAAGTAACATTGAAAAAGTGCGTGAATTAATAAAAAATGAGCCAAAATCTTCATTGCGATACATGGAAATGGAATTGAATATGTCGAAAAATTGAATTCATCGCATTTTGACCGATCATTTGAATCTACGGAAGGTGTGTGCACGCTTTGTTCCACACAAATTAATCGACTACGAAAAATTGCTCCGAATTTAACATTGTAAGGATTTGATTTTGAAAGAGTCAAAAAAGGACCCAAACTTGAAATATTCAATTGTGACTGGTAACGAGACATGGTGTTTTCAATATGATCCCGAAACCAAGCGTCAAAGTGCTGAATGGATGCACCCAACCGAGCCCAATCCGAAAAAAAGTCGTCTTGAAAAGTCAAAAGTGAAGACAATGTTGATTTGTTTCTACTATTCGGAGGGTATTATTCATCGTGAATTCGATCCACCTGGTCAAACGATTACTGCTGTGTTTTATCTTGGTGTTATGAAGCGTTTGCTCAGCCGTATTCGTCGTGTGCGGCCACAATACCGTAAAAAAGGGAGCTGGCATTTGTTGCCTGATAATGCCCCGTCTCATCGATCGAACTTGATCACGGATTTTTTGATCACAAATTCCATTTTAAACATCAACCATTCACCGTACTCGCCGGATTTGGCTCCGTACAACTTCTACTTGTTCTCCAAATTGCACTTGCCTATGTAAGGAAAACGTTATGCCGACGTAGAGGCCATCCAAAGAGCGACGACCGACATACTAAGGTCGATGGATAAAAATGATCTCAAAAACTCATTCGATATGTTAATTGATCGTGCAAAACGTTGTAATGATGCGGCAGGAGACTATTTTAAATAAAATAAATGAGATTTTCCGGAATATTGAGTTTTTGTCTTTATTTTGAAGAAGTTCCGTTTTCCATGAAACACACTGTGTATGTATCAGGATACTATCTCACATTAGAGGAAAAATAGATATCCATATAAATAAGCATAAGGTGATTGGAGCAAATTATAAATAAAAAAAGAAAACGCAAAAACCAACACATACGAGGGCAGTCCCAAAAGTACCCGACCCGACAAAGAAAACAGTAAAAAATTGCAAAAATGTTTTTTATTTTTCAACATAACACATCGTTCAATAAGTCCCGAGACTAACCCAAAGATGGTGCGAGTAGTACTAAACTGGCCACGTTTCCATAGAGTGCGAACCTTTACATGAAACGTGTAAAAATTCCACGTCGATCGGATCACAGGCAGCAGAGTTATCGAGGTTAGAGTAAAGTCACTTTGTAATTTGTTTGAAAAATGGAAAAAAGCGAGTTTTGCGTGTTGATAAAACATTGTTTTTCAATGGGTAAAAACACCGTAGAAGCCCAGCAATGGCTTAAAAAACATTACCCGGACTCCTCTCCATCTAAACCAACGATTTGTCGTTGGTATGCTGAGTTTAAACGTGGTCGTACGGACACAAACGATGCGGAACGTTCGGGTAGGCCATTGGAAGCCGTTACACAGGAAAATGTGAGTAAGGTGTTAAAAATTGTTATGAAAAATCGCAAAGTGAAGGTCCGTGAGATTGCAGAAATGACACAAATATCATCTGGAAGCGTATTTACAATCCTTCATGAAAAATTGAGCATGAAAAAGGTTTTTTCTAAGTGGGTGCCGCGATTGCTTTCAGTGGAACAAAAACAGCAACGAGTCGACGATTCAGAGAGCTGTTTATCGCTATTTACTCGCAATAAAAAGGATTTCCTGCGTCGATACGTGACCATGGATGAAACATGGATACATCATTTCACTCCGGAATCAAATCGGCAATCATCTGAGTGGCGCATGGCTGGCGAAAGCCGCCCAAAGCGTCCAAAAACGCAGCAGTCTGCTGGCAAAGTCATGGCGTCTGTTTTTTGGGATACACATGGCGTGATTTTCATTGACTACCTGAAAAAAGGTAAATCGATCAACAGTGATTATTATATTGACTTGTTGGTACGTTTGATAGAGGAGATTGCAGCAAAACGACTGCACATGAAGAAAAAAAAATTCCTTTTTTACCAAGACAATGCACCATGCCACAAGTCCATGAAAACAATGGCAAAATTGAACGAATTAGGCTTTGATTTGCTTCCCCATCCCCCGTATTCGCCAGATTTAGCCCCCAGCGACTACTGGTAGACGTGGGAGACGTTCTGCCAAACAGCACGTGCGTGCTATGGTTCGAAGGCCAACGTCCAGGAGAGACTAAGGGACAAGGCCAGCCGCCGCTTTCAGCAGGCGGACGAACCCGCGCGCACGTATATCACGTGCTTGGAAGCGATATTGATGAAAATATCGCGAACACTGAGCGAGGAGCAGATGGTGGACAGTCTCCACGATAATCTGCGCCTGTAAACCAAGAGGATAGTCACTCGGATGGAGTGTCGCACGGTCAATGAGTTGATAGACCGTGCGGCAAGAGCCGAGCTGACGCTTGAGAGGGAACGAGGCGACAGAACGCCCGTCCCCCGAACCACGCGATAGTGCCGGAGGCGGATTATCGCCCGGAGACCGCTACGTAGGGTCAGCAGCCGAAGGTCAGCGCTAAGATGGGCGCGACCGAAGTAGCAGTCGCTTCAGCGAATGTCGATCGGCCGGCATTGCCGATCGACCAAGTGAAGGAGCCGCTGAAGGAGGTTCTAGCGACCTTCGCGAAGCATAATTGCTTCATGGCGGGTGATAAGCGACGCGATAGAAGACGGAGCCCGCCAAGGAAGGCCAACCCAAAGAGGCAGAAGAAACCAAGCTTCCGACTGAGAAGTCCCTCGTCCCAGTCCCCTAAAAGGAAAGAAAAAAAAAGGATGAGCAAGTCAAGCAGCCGAAGTCGAACAGAAAGTTTACCTACCACGGCTGCGGCAGTATGAACATAATGAAGAGGTTCTGCCCGGACTGCTCGGGAAACGACTAGAGAAGCGCGTAGACGAGATCACTACACCCTTCCCCTCCGGGTCTGGGATCCGAGTTCCTGAAGGGACCACCGACGAGCCCGTGAGCGCCGAGCCCGCGCTCAAGCCAGCACCGGACCACCCGAAACAGAGTGCTCCAGAAGGTGCCAAATAGTGGTCGCCGGTGTGCGTAGGGAGGTGCACCCTACGCGCGCTATATGACTCGGGTGCGAACCTGATAGTGTTGCGCGAATTCGAGCGCCCGGCCTCAGGATCGACCGCAAGAAGAGCGTGTTTTGCCGTAACGAGGCAAAGTTACTTGAGATGCAGAAAAATCGGAAAGGCTTTTGGCCAGATCCAGCCAAGGTCACCACAAAGATCAATCTCCCCGCACCCAGGAACCTGCAACAACTGCGCAGCTTCCTAGGCATGGCGTCGTGGCATCGAACGTTCCTCAAAGACTCGGCCACGATCGCCGAACCGCTCATGCGCTTGGTCAAGAAAGGGCGGCGCTACGAATCGGAAGAGGACGAGAGTACGACGAGCCATACTCTCGACGCGACGGGGCCCCTCCTGGCGAACCAACCAGGAGCAGGTCCGGTCCCTAGCGGGGGACCCTCGAAAAGCGAACGTGCGGCTGCTGCGCCGGCCAGAAAACGCGGCCGACCTCGGAAGACGGTCTGCATTGTCAGGCGTCTGACAGTACGTGTAAGGGAGCCACTGTCGACCGAGGCTCGACCCGAAATAGGCGCGAGCGGTAAGTGAGGCCCGGGAAGGCCACCGGGCAGTAGGAAGGCGAGGGGCGTGAGAGAACACGCTTCGTCTTCGCCTCGGAAAACGCGCGCGAACCCGTAGTCACCACCCTCGCCTAACCATTCTTCCTCCCCTTATTGTTGCAGAAAAGAAAATGCAGCCTAAGATGGCTCACGACAAGGCCAAGGAGGCCCTGGTGACGGCCTTGTCCCACCTACGGACGCTGGGAGTGAGTAAGAACGCCGACGAGTTCATCGTCGGCATGATCCGGATCGTCCAGAAGATGACGGCCGACCCGAAGACGACCAGCAGGGACTCGCCGACCGTGATAATTGAAGAGGTGGAGGATTATCGCGATGGAGAGGATGCACGCGGGCAGGCCCCGCTTCGCCTTTCCCATGCGAAGCCGGGGATGGCAGAGCTCACCACGCCCACCAAAAAGGATGTGCCCGGAAAGGGTCTGCGCAGCTCCCCTCGACCCACTACAGTTGGAACGGAGGCCGACTGGAAGGAGATCAGGGAGCTCGTGCGAGAGGGCACGAGCGCCAGTCAGGCCCTGCGCCGGCGACTGGACGCCATATGCCGCCGAGGCGACCAGTGCGACGTGGCGGTAGATGGCGAGCTGCGCCGACGCATTAACGACGACAACGCGGCGATTGAAATGTTTGCGTGGAGGGCGGTGTACGAGGCGGAGGATCTCGAGCGCAAGCGACGCCGCCAGCGTCGGGAGGAACTCTGGAAGAAGGAGCAAGAGCGTCGGCGGGAAGTGGAGGAGGCCTCCCGCCAGGCCCAGCAAGGGAAGGAAGAGGCTGAGCGGTGTCAGTGGACCCGTGAGAAGAGGTTAAGACGCGTCCAGCAGGAGCTGGAGAAGGAGGTGACTCGCGACGCTGAGCGGGTACGAGCGCTTGCCGCTCGTGCCGCCATGGCAAAGCTGGAGACCGAGAAGGCCAGCCGATTAGAGGAAGCGCGCCGCGCCAAAGAGGAGGCACCGCGCTGCTTCGTGTGCGGCCTGGAGGGCGTAAAAAGAAGCAGAAAGTGCCCCAAGCTGAACGAGTATTGGAGGTGTAAGGAGCCCTGGCAGTGAAGAGCCAGGGCCGCCCCTCTCTCTCACTAGTCAGTGTAAATAAGTAGAAATAAGTCTATTTTTTTGTATTGTTTGATAAGAAAAGGATGTCTCGCCTTATTTACCTGTCCTTGTCCCGACCTACATCCGGCGGGAGGAGGGAGGGGTAACCGAAAGTAGTTGCTAGGCAGGGCCTAGCAGCGACTGGGGGAGGGGTGTGACAGGTGGCTAAGCGAGGTTAGGCCAACAGCCATGCGGTGCGAGACTGAGTTCGCGGCGTGATAATACGCGGCGCCATCGATCAAGCGATCGATGGTGTTACGCCGGAAAAGAAGAGGCGCGACGCAAGAGGGGAAAGGGGAAAGCCTTCTTCTCTTCGCAACCGCCAAGCTGCCTAGACGCTGTCAAGAGATTTTTCTGCCGTTACAGCAAACTTTCCCAAGCGAGTTTCAGGCGTCCAGCGAGAGGACGATTAGAAAAATCAAGGCAGTAAGTAGCCACTTATATTTAATAGCCCGCGAAATTATTACGCACGTGTAACCGCGTTAATAAATTATTATTTGTATTTTTCTGTTCATGCGAGCAGCAAGTGAGAGAACCGATCTCACTTGCACAATCATAGAATATTCGGACGAGTGAAAGAACCGCTCTCACTTGTACAGGCATAGACTAGACACACAAATGAGAGAACTGCTCTCACTCGCTCAGTCATAGACTACGCAAGGCGAGAAAAAGAACCTCTCTCTCTCTCGCGTAGTCATAGACTACGCGTGTGTGTGTAGCCGCATGTGTAGTGTGCGGCGCGCCCACTATATTAGTATAGTGCGCAGAGCAATACTAATTAATTGCGATCTTCAGTATTAAGCCTTCACGTGATAAATAACCAGCTTTTGTATATAATTTGTTAAATTTTAGCAATAAAGAAGCTTTCAGCGCATAACGGGTGCGCGTTATTTATTGCATTCTCTTCTAGCTTCCCTGTCCCGAATACCGCCGCCTCCGCGGGCGTGCCAACTGACTGTTGGCACGCATAATGAGCAGCCGAGCCCGTTGGAAGCAGCACCAGCAGTGGGGCCTAAGAGCAAGGCCCCGCACACGTAAAGCAGAATCCAAGGAGGATCCTGCGTTGTCAACGGACCAGCACTGCACGACAGTGTCATTGTACCGTTGGCTAACGTCCGTCGACACTCAAGACCGCATCGGTGGACCTAGCGACCTGTCAGGCCTAAAACTGGGGCGGACAGCAGTGCATGCGTGCGAGGGAGAATTTCGCACTTGCCTTCCGAATAACCCCATTATATTATATTTTATTGCTTTCTTTAGTCTAAAATATTTTAAAATTGAAGAAAACTTGAATGTATGCATATGAAAATTAATTATTAATTATATTTTTTCATATTTTTTAATAACGGAAACGATAATTTTTTTGTATTTAAAAGAGTGAATATATAATATGCTAATGAATATCTACATGTAAATACAACAAGATTAATGATCAGCTATCGTTAAAAAAAATGTGTTAATAAAAAAGAAAATACTTAGCAATATTATTTGATTTCATAACTTTCGAGAGTCAAAAATGCTGATTTTAAATATTCTTCTTGATAAGTTACTCACAGGTGCCATACTAATATTTGATAAATAAATATAGTGAAAATGTTTCTTGCACGTATGAATGCAAAGAAATTTTGATTGAAAGGGCTCCGCCATTCAAAGTAATTATATTAATTATAATTTTTAGTATTTTGGATGTACGTGAAGAGTTGAATGAAAAGTAACTTTTCTTTGAACTCTAATAAAATTTGCCATAATATTCCTTTTTTTTAAAAGATTGTATTAGGATTTAATACATTTTTTAAAATGAAAATAAAAATACTTCATAAAAAATTATGATAATACAAGAGAGTACAGAAAAATATTTTTGAACGACAACCAATACTTACCATAATTTTTTTTTTTTAAAAAGGTTGCATTTAGATTTCACAAATCGGGTAGAAATATAAAATTATAATATGTAATATTAGATTTATTATGGAAGTAATCTGTGAAGAATGATTTCTCTATATGATATAATAATTGTATCGATGAAGGAAATTTAAATTTTAAGAGGTAGTAAAATTCTTTAGAATTCAATAAAATTTAAGTTTGTTCTAAGAAAAGAATATAAATATCTCAAAAACCTTTTGGCCATGGTTTTTGTATAATTTTATCGTTTTAAACATAAAACCATTTTTTATTTATTTGAATCATGTTTGTGTAATATCCGTTTTCGAAAGATGCACCGTGATGAAATATACCACTAAGTACTTTATAATGCCTTTTGTTTATAACCACAATACTTCTAGATATTCCATTTAAATGAAATTCACTTGTTTTATGTAACTTCTTACCCGTAACGTCAAATAACGCAAACTTCAAGATTAAAATTGTACTTCTCACACTCACCAGAACTTTTTTCAACATTTGTAATTTACAACGACTATGACATACTTGTTCTGTTTCAATCCAATTTTCAATATTATTATCTAAGACGAATTGTAAATTATAAGATTTAAAATTTTTTGGAAGAAAAAGTGTTGAAAAGTAATTATTAGTATTTGTCTCACATCGATTATCACACCGTGAACATCGTTGTACCATGCTCACTTGATTTATGATAACACCTGTTGAAATTTGAGATTTATGACATATATCTTGTAAAATATTTGATACATCATATTGTGTACAATTTTCAATGTCAACACCAATAAATTCTTTTAGCAAGTGAACATCGACATTACTTGCATTATGTATGTATTGATAAAAAACCGTTTTTAATAAATCTGAAGTAGTATGTTGTATTAACCCATTTCGGCCTAGAATGCCACTCGGGACATATCGCTCTTCGAGGCTATAACTAAGGCTATTCGCGTTGCAAATATACACAGTATGTCGGAAAAGTTCCCGAACTTATTTTGTAGCGCTTATACGAGTGGCGCCACCTCTTGGACGACACTGATACTATGTTGCTACATCCCTCTGAAGTGTCTGAGAATTTTTTCACCAGTATCCGTTCATAAGTAGCCGAGATAGACGTGCTTGAGTGAACGTGTGTTCAGTACCCCGGTGCAAGCTCTACGGGATCGTGGAGTTTGCTGGATGACAATGCGCCTGCTCATTCTTCGAATATTGTGAAGCGTTATCTCGCCGAAAATCAGATCCCACGCATCAATCACGCCCTATACTCGCCAGATCTGGCTCCAGCCGACTTTTTCCTATTTCCCAAGCTAAAAATGGCCTTGAAAGGACGATTTTTTGAAGATGTACCGAGCATTCAAGCGGCTTGCACCGAGCGTCTCACAGCGATAACTTCAGAGGAGTACCAAAGAGCCTTCGAATCACTCATGGAGCGCTTAAATGAGTGTACGAGGTCTGGCTATTAAATAACGAGACTGGTTACGAAAAAAGGTTTTATTATAAAAATTATTCTACATTCGAATGCTCCCCTTCAATATACTCCCCTTCCCTCGCCACACACCTTTCCATACGTTTTTTCCATTGATCGAAGCCGTGCTGGAAGTCTTCTTTGGAGAGGGCCTTTTGGAGCTCTGCCGTTCTTTGCTTTACCGCTTCCATCGACTCAAATTGGGTCCCTTTCAAAGCAGATTTTATCTTCGAAAACAAAAAAAAGTCGCACGGTGCCAAATCTAGCGAGTACGGCGCGTGTTCGAGCACTGGAGTGCGCTTACCGGCCAAATACTGCTTCACAGATAGCGCGTTATGGGCAGGTGCGTTGTCCTGGCGCAAAATCCACGAGTTGTTCTTCCACAACTCGGGCCGTTTCTTACGAACTCGTTCTCGCAGTGTTGCCAAAACTGACAAATAGTAAGTCTGGTTGACAGTCTGACCGTCTGGAACCCATTCAGTCATTACGATACCATTAATGTCGAAAAAAACGATAAACATTGCCTTGAATTTTGATTTGGACATCCTTGCTTTTTTGATTCTGGGCGATTCAGGCGTCTTCCAATGCATCGATTGCCGCTTTGTTTCAACATCGTATTGAAAAATCCACGTTTTGTCGCAAGTAATAATGTTTTTCATCAGTCCGAAATCTTTTTTTAACCTTTCAAGGAAATCTGAGCAGACCTGTTGACGTAAGAGCTTTTGGTCAGGAGTCAGGTTTTTTGGCACCAACTTCGCACAGACTTTTGTCATGTGTAATTCTTCGCGTAAAATTTGTCTAACCGTTTCTTTATCGGCGTTTACAGCCTCGGCAATCATCCGGATGCTCATTCGACGATCTGCACGCACAATTTGGTTGATTTTGGTCACTGTTTCCGGAGTTGAAACAGTGACAGGGCGACCTGGGCGTTGGTCATCTTCAGTGCTCACTCGGCCCTCACTGAAGCGCTCACACCACTCGAAAACACGCGCACGAGATAGAGAATTGTCCCTATAGGCCTCTTGCAACAATTTACAGCACTCAGTCGGAGTTTTTTTCAATTTAACGAGAAATTTGAGATTGATACGTTGCTCCTGTTTTTCGTCACACATGGTTTTCGGCACGAGAAAAAAACACGTTCGTTTCAAACCGCTACTGCACAAATACAATAATAGTGACGAGAACGTGTTTTGGTACGTGCATAGACAAGATATCTAGATACCCAACGCACTACTCGTTTTTTTCCCCACCCCTCTACGGCGCCCTCTAGGCGCGCAGTCTCGTTATTTAATAGCCAGACCTCGTATATCTAGGGAAGGGGACTATGTTGAAAGTTAACTAGAATAAATTTCTTTAGATGTAATTTTCGATTTTTTATTTCAAAAGTTCGGGAACTTTTCCGACATACTGTGTATGAGAAGTACATATTCTTATAGTTTAAGGTCCGCCCTTTTCGATGATAAACTCGAAATTTCTCTAAAATGTTATTAACTATGAGAAAATTCAGTTTTAATAAAAGAAATCATGATATTTTCACACTTTTTTTTTCAAATCGAATTTTGAAGGTGTTTCCAGTCTTCAATGTACCTTGACCTCAATAACCCGTGGAATAAATGTCTAAGCTTTAAAAATAGGCGATTTAGATATCGATTTTTTGCCTTGGTGTTTTCTAAATGGCGTCCGAAATCCAAAATTTTTTTTGCATACATTCATTAATTTTTTTCTCGGAAAATATGAACTTACGGGAAAAATCACCAACAGTAAACAATTCTTAGAATTGCTCAAAGAATGCACTGGAATTTTTTGAGCAATTCTAAGAACCTTTTACTCTTAGTAATTCTTTCCGAAACTCCTTTGTTGCCAAGAAAAATTCTGAAATATCAAAATAGTATTGTATCGTCTTTTTACTGACCTTTAAAAATTATTCTACATTTGTTCGATGCTATAAATGATGCTCTTTAATTCCACCCTTTTTTGACATAATTAGTTTTTCTTATCCAGGCGGCATAAAAGTTTAAACAATGTTATGGGTGGTGTTGACAAATTCGAACAACAAATAGAAGCATGAAAATAAAAGTTTGAATATGAATTGAAAATATGAAGTTTTATGTAATATTACTATTTTAAAAAACTACTCTTTCTCCAACAAAGCCCAGATATTGAATATTAAATATTGTTTTACATTTTGAATTTTCGTGCTATACTCCGTAATCAATGTGGTAATAAAACAAAATAAAATGATGGTATATTTCGATAACAGTGCGAGAAAATTGATTAATTTTTGCAAGTATCAAACAATAATTTTTAATACTATGGGCACAAAATGCGATTTATCGTACGTGGAATGTGCAAGTAATCATGTTTCGAACATATAATGTTAAAGTATACATTAATTTCTTTTGTACATTATATTATTAACATTATTAATTATTAGGAGTTACTTGAGCATTTAAAACAGTTAATCGATAGAATTAAAAACAAAGAACATACAGCTCCTTTTTTAGCACATCTGACAGATTTTGCTAGAACGCTTCACTTTCATTGTCTCGCTGCATACGAAATGGTCAGAAAAAGCTTTTTAAAGTGGTTGCCATGCGTTGAAACTTTCAACTTCTCGAATTATTCGAAAAACTATAAACCTGGTATCTGTGAAGAAATTGTCTGTCATGTTTTAAAAATGGTAAAAGAAGACTTGAAAATTGACAAAAAGGGCGTTTTTCATTCAACGTATGATGATATGGGAATCAAGAAATAGGCATATTATTGTAAAAATTTTCACGAGTAGAAAGGACACGTAGATTTAGGCGGACAGCTTTAAGATGTCAATAGTCAAGATAAACGGAAAAAGGATAGTAAAGCTTTTGTGTTCATATGAGTGAATATAAATGGAGGATTTAAAACGCCAGTACCATATTATCTGACAAATTCACTAACTGGAGACGAAAAATCAATTTTATTAAAGAATTTTCTAATAAAACTCAGTGATAATGGCATCAATATTACAAGCGTAAGATTTGATGGTGTCGAGCCAAATAAAAAATCATGCAAAGTTTTAGGTGCAAATTTCGATTGCATAAATTAAAAAAATTTTAAGCCTTATTTGCCTGATCCCAAAACTGCAGAGATTGTATAAGTTTTTCTTGATCCATGTCATATGTTGAAGTTACTGCGCAATTACTTTGCAAAGAAAGGATCAATAATTTATAATAACATTTATATTTAACAATAATAATTTATAATAATGTTATGTCTGATAAGATTGATTGGACTTATATTAAAAAAAAAAATGATTAACAATATGAAGAAGGCATGCATTACGCATGCAAAAAAAAATCAACGTGTTAATTTTAATAACGAATGGATGAAGGTATTTCTAGCTGCTAAAGTTTTAGCAACAGTACAGCAAACTTACAATTTTTAGAAAAACTGAAAAAATCTCAATTTGTAGTTGCTAGTGCAATACGCGAAAAATATTAATGATATGTTTGATCTTTTAAATAAAAAAAATTAATTCTGTATAACGGCTGACAGAAATAGAATAGTTAAAGGCAAATTACCAGATTAAAAAAAAAAAAGTTGCAGAAATAATAAGTTATATAGAAAAATTAAAAGTCAACGTACAAGTTTTGATTAAGAAGAAAAACATTTATTAATCTTTATTTATTTACCAGTTAAATAAGTTTACATGTATTTACATATAACTCCTTAGAGGGAAAGTATTCCCTGTACAAGGAACTGGTAGGATTATAAAATATAATTACATGAATAGTTTAGTTTATACTATATCTTAAGTTAGCTTTTACTATTTTCTGACTTGTTTATATTGTGATGGTTTTTATATAGATGTTAATATCAAAAATAAATAGATGCAGATTGATTTGTTATGGAATTTAAATTATGTTGCTGTTTTCAATAAGCCAAATTTTCAATTTTTTCCTTAATGTCAATTTAGATACTTTTAAGATTTTCAATTCCGAAGGAAGTAGATTGAATAATTTTACTGCTCTGATAAAGCTGTTTTTGAATCCAATAGTTTTATTGATTTTAGGTAAAGGTATTGATTTGTTTCTTGTTTTGCTATTGGAAGATATATATTTATTTTGTAGAACTGGAAAGTGATAAAAGAGAGAGTCTAAGTAGAATTTGGTAACTAGATTCAATGGTTTTTTATTATTTAAAAAAGTATTTTTGGATATTATTTTTAAAATTCTATTTTGAAGTGATTGTAGCCTATTTAAATTGTTATTGTATGCCCCACCCCAAGCTATTATCCCATAAGTTGCAATACTGTTGAAAAAAGCATAATATATAAGAAGTAAAGTCTCTGTTGACATAGTTATAGCTAATTTATAAAAAACATAAACAAGATATCTAGTTTTATTTATTATATATTGTACATGCATTTCCCACTTCATGTTAAAATCGAATATTACTCCCAGATATTTGTATTGTTCTACACGTTGCAGAGCTTTATTGTTGATATTAACATCTATGGCTACAGGGACACTATCTGCATAGTTTCCAAAACTCATAAAGACTGTCTTGTCAGTATTCAGAGACAGCCTACTCAATGCCATCCATGTTGCTACATGACTCAGATAATAATTAATTTTATTACGTGCTTCTTCCCACGTTTCTGCTGTAGATATAAGGGCAGTATCATCTGCATACGATATAACAGCATTAGATTCAGGAAATTGACACAGCAGATCATTAATATACAAAATAAACAGTAAAGGTCCAAGAATCGTTCCTTGGGGTACTCCAATATTAATTTTTTGATATCCACTATTAATTTCACCAATTTTAACAGCTTGGTATCTATCAGAGAGATAGTTAGTCAAAAGCTCAAGTACTTTGCCTCGGATTCCTATGTAAGACAGTTTCTCCAATAGTATTTCATGATCTACTGTGTCAAAAGCTTTGGCTAAGTCAATGAAGGCGACAATTGTTGGTTTACTTTTATCAAGCATATTGTAGATTATGTTGGAGATGTAATTTAGGGCGTCAGTGGTCCCCCTATCCTTAACAAAGCCAAATTGTTTAGTAGAGATAATGTTGCATTCATTGACAAAGTTCAAAATTCTATTATATACAACGCGTTCGAAGATTTTAGCAATATTTGATATTAAAGAGATAGGTCTATAATTGTTCATTAAGAATTTACTAGATGATTTATGAATAGGAACCACAACAGCTTTTTTTAAAGCATAAGGCCACAAAGCTAACTCAATAGATCTATTAATAACATAGCATAATGGGTCAACAATATAATCGACTATCGTCTTTATGACTTTGGTGCTTATTTTATCAACTCCCCCATTTTTTAATTTTAACTCTTTAATTACCAAACTTATTTCAGAGCTTGATGTAGGCCTTAAGAACATAGTTTTAGGATTACTAGGTGGCATTGGAGTAGCTGTATTACAAGGTATATTTATTTTCTGACTTAGAGTAGATCCAATTGTACAAAAATAGTTATTCATCTTATTAGCTATTACTTCCTCATCTACAATTTTTTGCTTGTTTTCATCAATAATGTAGTTAATATTTTGTCTATTTTTAACTTTTTTATTTACTTTGTCATTAATAATACTCCATAATTTTTTTTATCATTTATATTTTTTGTAATATAATTTTTATCAAATATAATTTTGGCCTTATAAATCACTTTATTTAGGATACTAGAATACTGTTTGTATTGAATCTTAAGTATCTCATTGGTAGGATTACTTTTGGTTGCTAAATATAATTTCTCTTTGGTTTCGCAAGATTTGACTATGGCCCCTGTAATCCAGGCCTGCCTTTTTTTGTTAGATTTATTTATGAGGACTTTAGCATTATCCATACATATATTAATGTTTTTAATCAAAAATTCGGTAGCCATATTTGGGTCACTAAAACCATATGTCAAATCCCAGTTGATGGTACTTGCATTATATTTGAGTTTATTAAAGTCTATTTGGGTATTAGGGATAGAATCTTTTTTTAAGTTTTGCTTTTTAATTTTAATTATTAAGGTATAGTGATCTGTCAAACTGTTTGTAATAGTATAAGTATTGGTAATTAAAGCTTCAGTTTTGTAAAAAGCGTTATCAATACAAGTACCACCATTTTTATGATTAAATATAGGATGAGTGACTTTTTGATACCCAGGTATAAAACCCTTTTCTAGAAAGTTATTCAAGAATTCTTCAGTTAGTAGACTTTGTTCAAAAAGATCAATGTTAAAGTCTCCAATAATGAAGTGATTTTTCTTAAGCCTTTTAACTATAAGGTATTTTTTTAGACTGTAAATAAACTCAGGTTTAGGCATATCGTGAGTGCGATATAAAGCAGAAATTTCAATACTACATCCATTTTTCATTTTAATACACGTATTGGTAATTTTTAATCTATCTATTTCAATAAACTCTGTTGTTTCAATAATATCATCTAATACGTATGTAATCACTCCATCATTTTGATTGATTTTACCATTATTATAATACATTTTATACCCAGGTATAGCAAAAAAGTTCTCATGTACAACCTTCCAAGTCTCAACGCAAACTATAACGAAAGGCTTTGTAGTAAGCATATCAAGGAGGATCAACAATTTATTGAAATTGGCATTAATACTTCTAATATTTAAATATAATATCAGATCTTCCATTTGATCTAACTCAGAATTAAAAGAATTGACATCTATGAAAGTTTTCTCATTAATTATAGTTTTTTGTAGGATGGTATCTAATAATTCAATATGGGAATCCATATGAAATTATTGATTTTAGAGCTATGTGTTATTATTGAGTATAATTATATATGTGTTTATTAAAATCGAAATAATATGAGAATATGACAATGATATTATGTAGATTTTAAAATGATTTAAAAATGATTATTAAGACGAGAATTCCTTTTAAACTGAGTTAGAAATATTTCCTTGTGTTGATGATTGGTTCTCCTTATATCTGATATTAGCCAATGCATGTTGGATTGGATTGAAAGGATAATCCGTAGAGTCGATTGATTTTTGCAGTAGATATTGATAGGTTCCACAATCCTTGAAGTTAGAAGCATTATGACTGGTACCCCGTGGCCTTACATTTGGTTTACCCTGATTAATTGTGTTAAAATCAGCACAACCTTTACAACTTAGTGTTTGTTTTCTTGTACACATATCATATTTATGAGATCCAGAGCAATACAGGCAGACTGGATTATTTCTGCACTTTTTTGTGCTGTGCCCATATTTACAGCAATTTTTGCAAAGATTGATGTTAAAATCGTCATAAAGTCTGCAACGATTACACCCAAAATATAATTTTCCATATGGCATAATACACCCATATGCTAGTCTGTTGACTTCTAAGATTATACTCCAAGCTCCATTTTTTACATTCTTAAATTTATACACAACTGTTATGTCATGGTTATCATTCAGTCCATTTCTTGATTTAATGTCATTTATTATGTCATCGTTGTTCATTGTACTTATATCAAAATCTATACCAGTCATTTTAATTCTGGGTTTTTTTAAGCTTTCAATTTTAATGTTCAATTTGTAGTTTTCAATTTCGTTTAGAGCAGATATTACTTTCGTATTTTCTTCTGAAGATTTGCATTTAATTAAAATTTTATTTTTGGTTTTAAAGAGCTGTTTAATGCATACATTTTTACATTGGTTCAATTTGCTTTTTATAATATTTACAGTTCCAGTATCAATTTCAGTCCTATCTGAAGTTGTAATAATGATACTAGGTACATTATTCTTAGTAGTTGGTAAAGTGGTATTGCACACAACTTGAGCATATGACGTCTTGGAGGGTGATACGCTACAGCTATTTTTTTCTTCGAGTAACTGATTATTTTCTTTCATTTGGTTGTTCAATTCAGTCAATTCAACAATCCTTTTTTTTTGCTCTTCATTTAGCTGCCTCAAATTTTTGTTGATGATTATATGTACTTTAATATCTTTAACATTATCTAAGTAATTACCACTTGTTACATTTTGGTCGTTATTTTCATCAAGATACATATTTACTAATGCTTCATTTTTTTCTAGTTTGGAATTTTTTACACTTAACATTGCACATTTATCTTTCAGATTTTGTATTTCTTTGTTTTTTTTATTAATTTCATCTTTTAGGTTTTGTATAATGATACGCGAGTTTATTTCTTTATCATTTGAGGTTAGATTTAAGTTTGAATGTTCATTACATACCACTAACACTGATGAAATGCATTTAGTATTTTTTCTGCGACCAAAACAGCTTTTATGAAATACTCTATCACAAATTAAACAAGTTACGGCACTATATTTTTGTTCATCATTATGACAACTGTAAAAAATATCAGGAGCTAACTTAGCTAAGTCTACCTCGCACGCCATGACACATATATATACATTGACGCAAAAGAAAAAAATAATTAAAAAATCTGTCATCACAGCAACATCTGTACGCACTGGATTTACTGTTTATATAATTTCTTTTACAAATCTCTATTCTTTATGTGAAATGCTTTTCCAAAAAAAATTATTAAGTACTGTTTATCTTATAAATGATTACGTAAAAATGTTCTTTGCTTTGATTAGAAGGTTGAATGGATTTACGAATAATCCTACAACTATTCAATTGCAGTAAAAATATAAAAAATTACTTTTGAATGATATTAATGTTAATGTTCCTCTCTCTGCAAATTGTGCACCTTAAGACGACATGCTTTTGATATCTAATGCTTTTATGAACAATATTTCAACACCATTTGATTACAATATTGATGAAAGAAACTCCAAAAATAAACTGGAAGAAGATAAAAAGAAGAGAAAGAGAATTCAGAAAAATAAAAAACTGTCTTTTCCAATAAGTGAATATATACATTCTAATTATAACATAGTAGAACACGACTATTCTAACAAAGATTCCTAGATTCAATCATAGTATCTTGATGAAATAATCAAGCACACTGCTGGAGCAGTCATTTACTCGATCAAATCTAAAATCCATTGTGACAAATTTCACATATCGTTACTCAGTTATTCAACTGAAAAAAGGAGACTAACTATTTTGAAAAATCAAGAAGGTTTAAAAATTTGCAGCAGATGATGTCAATTATATGTGCCATTTTGCAGAAAAAATAAGATTGAATAAAGAAAAAATAATGTATAGGAATATTAATTTTACAATCTTGAGTGAAACATTAAAAATACTGCCTCCTTCAATATTCAAAGAAGATGATCATACATTCTGTCAAAAAAGTACCGGGAATTGTCGATTTAAATCTGGCGGGGCAATTTAGGCAGGTAAAATTTTTTTTTCTAGGTTGGTACAACTGTCCTTAATGACTATGCCAAGTTTGAGCAGAATCCATCAACGAGTGTATTTACAGTAGCTGGTTAAGTCAGTTGATGTCAATAGTGCGTGCCGATTTTTTACAATGGGTGATTACGTGGAACAAAGAATTTGCCTAAAATTTTGTGTTGCGAATAAAATTTCGTGTGCCGATGCATTGAAAATGTTGCAAAAGGCATTTAGTTATAAAGCACTATCGAAAACCCGTGCGTATGAGTGGTACAAAGCCTTCAAGGAGGGTCGTGAAGTCGTCGAAGACTTGCCTCTTTCCGGACGCCCATCGACGGCTTCGACCGCAGATAACGTCGATAAAATTAAGGAAGTGGTGCTTGAAAACCGTCATACCAGCTTGAGAGAGATAGCACATGAACTTGAGATATCCCACGAGTCCACACGTACGATTTTAATTGATATTTTGGGCATGAGAAAGGTGGCCGCAAGACACGATAACGCGCCGTCTCACTGAGCTACGATTGTGACCGACTTTCTCGCCAAAAACTTAACGAACACGCTTGAACAACCACCGTATTCGCCGAATTCGGCTACCTGTGACTTCTTCCTCTTCCCAAAACTTAAATTGCCGCTCCGTGGCACCCGTTTTCAGTCGATTGAAGCCATAAAACAAAATTCGGCGCGCGAGTTGAAGGCCACAGACTTAACCAGCTACTGTAAACACACTCGTTGACAGATTCCGCTCAAACTTGGCATAGTCATTAAGGACAGTTGTACCAACCTAGAAAAAAAATTTTACCTGCCTAAATTGCCCCGCCAGATTTAAATCGACAATTACCGATACTTTTTTGACAGAATGTATGTTCAAACAAGAATCTTTGTAGAACAAGAACCTAGATTGAAACATGTAAGTGAAAAGTTAAATGATGTAAAATACCAAATACAAATGTCGTATAATAAATTAATTTTCAAAGAACAATGAAGTTCAAAACTACTTTTGCGTCCAAATTTATTTAATTTATTTTTTATTTATGTGAGGTGGTATCCTACCCCAACGATATACAGTTTATAAGTGTTAAGTTTCTTGTTAAAGAATATTTATATTTATTTTTTATAATGAATTCAATTTATTTTGGCATGAGTTTTAATATATATATATATATATATATATATATATATATATATATATATATATGAATATATTAAAAATAATTTTTGATGTTTTTAAATAGTTTTAAATAATTTTTGATGTTCTAGAAATTTTATAAAATTATTTTTATATAAAAGATATATATATATATATATATATATATATATATCTTTTTTTTAAACAACCGTAAAAATAATTTTATAATTTCCTAAAACAACATAAAAAATTATTTATATTAAATAATCCTTATCGTAATAACATAATCTTGACATTAAATTATTTCATTCACATTTTCAAAAATCTATTGCATTCATATTTCTATATTATATTTAATCTTCAAATTTAATTTTAAATTTAATATATGAATGTAAGATCAAAAGTCACTAGTAAAGCGAGAACCAATCACGTTATTAACAGTAATTGCGCATTTGCAGTTAAAAAGAGAAACAAAGAAGTCTCCTGTTTCTTTCTTACACAAGAGCCTCTGTTTTCCCTATTCCATCTATAATATCTCTATGGGATCATTGCTACAGTGCGATGCAGCTAATCTCATCGAGCTATTAAGTTTATCATTTACTTGAGAAAACTTTCTTTTATTTGCTAAATTCTGGATGTTAATAGGGCGATGAAATTGTAGAGATGCCAGTTAATTGTTAGAGTACTGCAGCAGTATTCAACTAGCTTCACAGATATATTTTATTAACGTTTCAGTGCTATATTAATGTTGACTGATTTAGGTATATATTATGTTTCAGGTTTATTCCATTTCAATATTTAATGCCTGAGTAAAACTGCTTCAAGTAAATAATTTAAATCTTATTTGCTGTTTTTTACAAAATAAACTTATGTCTCAGATAATAAACTTTTTTATATATATTATTTTAATATATAATATATTTATCTCATTTCTAACCTTAAAAAATTCCTAATACATAATTCCTAATATATGAATACAAATATGAATAAATAAATAATTTTCTTTTTATTTAATTGTATTTAAAATCAATTTTAAGGTTATTTAATTTTAAGATAAGAATTTGGAGAATTTCTCGGGTACAAACTGTGTGTAACTTCTTGAGTAAGAATTTGAGTAAAAACTTGAGAATTATTTTTAGCTGAGATGCCTTAAAATGATGGTAATAATCAGGGTGTATACCAATATCCTGAAGATTTTGGATATTGTGTCCATTGAGAATTTGAGTAAGGCGACCCAAATGCACAGCATACAATATCAGCCAATTTAATGGAAACCGGATTTCCATAAACTCTGAGCAGGGTCCTTTCTATTCACTTCCTGTGGCTCAAACAATTATAAGTTTTATTTTGTGAATTTTATAATAAATAATAAAACAAAACGTTGAGCCTTCTTTATGTTAAAGAAGACTTAAAAAGTGAAAACACAAATTTATAAGAAATAAATATAGTTGCAATTGTTTACCTGAAATGTTTGAGTTTTATAAAACCAAATTAGACAGACAATGGCATAGATATTACAGATCAATGGCAAAGAAATGTAGAATTAAATTAAGAACATGGCTACTTCGAATATTTTTTAACATTTTAGATTTATTTAGTATGAGAAATTAATAATTGAACTTGTTACTAAAAATATCAAACCAAGGATTGAATCAGTAGGTGATATCAAGAGCAATCACTATTTTAGGTATTCATGCAACCAATGTCAGAGTACAATAATAATAAGACTACCACCTTTACTTGTGTATGTAAAATATGTATGCAGAAAATGTACTTTGAATAAAAAATGTTTGTAAAAATTATGGGGAACAAAAACTTTTGTTGTATTGTTGAATCGAATAATTTACTTTATATTATACGAATAATTTAATTTTGAAATAAAAATTTAATCCAATATTTTTTTTACCAAAGCATAATTTCTTTATTACACTTATTATTCTTATTCATTTATCAATTCTTATTTAAAGATCATTTGCAAATAAATAAATTGGTAAATATGAAAAAACTCTAACATTAAGTATTTTCTTTAGGTCAATTAAAATGACTGATTTTAGTATAATTAGCTTTGTCTTAACTTCGGTAGTTTTTGGATTAGAAATAATGACATGATAAATAGAAAAAAAAGAAACAACTGTAAATTCTAATGCTACATTATTATTCAAATAATATTGATTCTTTTAATAATAATAGTTCAAGAAAATATTTTATATTATATATATATATATATATATATATATATATATATATATACATATTAAATTTAAAAAAACAAACATAACTTTGCAAAATTTATATTTGAAATAAAATAAATATAAGTTTAAAAACAAATGTTATTATCAGGTGCAAACTAACAATATAAATCATTATACTGTTAAAGTATTTAATATCAAAACAATGTTTTTAACTTTATTACTTTAAAATATATTCAATTAATTATTAAAATTAATTTGCATAAGATATATACTTCTTTGTTAATAAAGTTGTAACCTAACAAGTTTTGCTTACAAATGTGTTCTTAGACAACAATATTGAAGTAACAGCCAAAAATTGTATTCAAATGCAATAATTTCAAATTCCTGCTTTTTGAGTCTTTTGAAATTATTTTAATCTATTTCTGTTCTATACTTAAATTTATCCTGTAATAGGCAGAAAAATTAAAACTAGAATTAAACATAAATTAATTTCTTATTTTTCGTTATACTGCAAGGACAAATTCTATTTTTCTGATCAGTAAATTACATAAAAAATTTTAAATAAATTAATATTTTGAAAATTATTTGATGAAATTTTTTAATCTTATAATTTCTTTAATTTTCTGTACTCCAAAATAAAATTAAATAATTAATAAATAAATAAAATTTTAAAAATATCTATAAAATTCTGATGTATAAAAATTTGGAAATTATAAAAAAATTAAAGTGCATTATGTCAGTATTGTATATTCATATAGATAGATGAAAAAAATTATTTGATCGATTCATAAGAGCAGACACATTTAAAAATGTTTACCTGAATTTTTACGACTAGTTTCAAAAACAGCTTTAGCTGTTATGAATTCGTCAAATTTATCTCTAAAAAAACATTCTAATTTTTCACAAATTCTGTTTGAAATTTGACTAATTTCTGCATCAGATAGAAATTCCTGTAATATTTTATACTCCGTTTCTTCTGTAGTTTCCATATTTGAACTTCGTATGCTTACTTGTGAAAATGAAAAAAATTTAATTTTTCGTAAATCTTCTAAAATTAAGATACCCAAATGTAACAAATAAAGTTTAATTAGTTCCTTTGTTTTATCAGTTGGCGGCTTCAAAAATATTTCTTTGTATAAAGTTACGGTCACAATCTGCGTTTAACACTAAATACAAACAGGCACCTTAATATAAAGTCTATCAAGTTCGTAAAATAACCATCTAACTCCTAATCGAGAAAACAGTATATTTTTTTATAAAACATATAAAATATATGGAATAATTACACTGCGTAATACAAAAGTAGAAGCTTTGAAAACTTGCATCATTTTCATATATTAAAAGAAATAAATGAAAATCCTGTAAAATATATAAAACACTATATCTAAGTAAATATTGTTATATCAAAAAATATAACTATGCCAAGAAACTGCAAAATAAATATAAAAATTGCTTCATTAAGAAAATTGTAAAATTTATTCAAAAATTGCAACAAATTTAAACGCAAAACAAATTTTCATAATTTCATTATTATGAGTTTCATAATGCTCACGTTCGAGATTCTGCGCATGTGCCCTAGTTTATTTTCATAATACGTGCGAGTTTTGAATGTTCTTAAAATGGGCACGGAGTTGTCTAAAAATTAAAATTTACCTATGCCAATCGTTTATGGTTAAAAAATTGTAGAGACTTTTGCTAATTAAATTTTCGCACAAACGAAAAATTAGGAAATATAAATGAAAATTACGTCCAGACTAGGAGCGTAATAGAAGTACATTTTTTATGTATAAATGATTGTAATTACATATATTTTTGTAATAAAACTAGATTTTCTTGAGCACAAACAGCACTATCAAAAATATTTGCAACTCGTTAATTATTTATGTAAATATAATTAACAAAGCAATTTCCCGCACCAACACAACTGATTCAAGCGCGATCAGCTGTATGAGTGCGTGTATATGGACTTGACAGCATTGTGCGCACGGGGTGTAACTACTGTGCCACACGCATGGAGCGTTCGTACCATAGACTTATATACTAGACTGCGCGCGCCATGAGAGGTTTTGAAGACAACATTACAGGACAAAAATAGCTTGGGAGGCGTTTTGTCTCTCTCACTTGGCAGGAAGAGTGGGGAGGCTGTTAAGGGGAAAGTGTTCCTTCCCCTCGCCTATTTGTTATGGTTACTTATATTATGATGTCCTTTTCACGTAGTCAGTCGCTTCCCCCACCAACCTCCACGTTAGAGAGAGACACAACGCCTCCCGCTATTGTTTTCTCACATTAATGTTGTCTTTAAAACCTTTCATAGCGCGCGCAGTCTAGTATATAAGTCTATGGTTCGTACATCGCCGATTTGACGCCAACTTTCAGCCAACATGACGAAAACGTATTCATATCAACAATACTCCCCCCCCCCCCTCAATAGCAGTACATGCTGAACATTCTAGGGTCACGTGTGCTCGTCACGTATGCTTGAGTTGCGACAACAATTTGCAGTCATAAGCGGTCAAAAAATTTTGCGCCCCGATACCATTGGCAAAGCAAATTGACAGCGCAGTGACAACATTCGTGGCACATGCCCAACAAACACAGTCGACGGCACGTAAGCGGCAACGTGGTGGCACGCGCATTATCGCGTGGCGGCACATGCCTCCTCGTTGCAACCGCAATTTGCCGCCAAATTGCCGCCACGTGCGTCGTGGCATGCCATGCCGGCAACGTGCGAGCATTTTGCCCTACAAAATGTCGGAAATTTGCGATCCCGATGTGACTATAAATATATATATATATATATATATTGTCACGGAGAACACTCCGTACCCCGCGCGTATTTATGTTTCGCGCGCTTCCGCAGTCCGCGAGCCATGTTTAATTTCAGTAACGTGACGGCCCCAGACGGAAAAATACGGTACGCTCCGGTAGATAGAATAGTCGTGTACCGTATAGGGGAGATAGGCTAGTTTAGGCTAGACAAGCTAGCTTGTTCCCGCGCGAACGAGCAACGTTTTTTTTATTTGTCGCCTTCCCGCTTTCGCTCTTAAGTCTGGTCGCCATTTTATGACGTGTGTCCTTTTTTTTCTCCCGCGTCACGTCGAATCTTTCCGCGAAAAGTTTTTGTATTTTTTGGCGCGCTCCAGTCACGGGTTTTCTAGTACAAGTGTGCAGCTGCAGTTGGCAGCACACAAGGCACCGCTTCCAGCTACCAGGGGCGGAGCAGCAAGACAACGGCACCAGCGGTTTTGTTCGGTGGCAGCGGTGTCCCACAACGAGCCGGCTTTACTGCGATTTTTGGCGTGCGCGGCTGGCCAGCCATCGGCGTAAGTTGTTTATATAAATTTAGCTTTGCGCATAATTTTGTTCTTTTTATCATTTGCGTAGGAGTGACCTCCGCCGGTTACTCCGCTTTTTGCCCCTTTATTTTACGCTGTACGTGCGAGTGAGAGAACGTCATTTCTCTCACTTTCGTATAGTCAGGGCGAGAGAGTTGTGTTCTCTCTCGCACCTGTGTAGAAGTAGGCGCGTGCGAGTGAGAGAGCAGTATCACTCTCACTCTAGTAGCAGCAGAGCAGATTCGGCGCGCGCGAGTGGGAGAGCGCGTTCTCTCTCACTCCTACGGCGCAGTGTGGGAGAGCAGTCTTCTCTCTCGCACCCGTACACAGTACGGCGCGCGCGAGTGAGAGAGGCCTTTCTCTCTCACTCCTGTAGGCGTAGTGCGAGGGACGTTCATTCTCTCTCGCACTCATATCGTGTTAGGCGCGCGTGAGTCTATTTCGCGCAGGATACCGTTCTTTATTATCTGCAATCCTCGTGTATTTTTTTTTTATACTTTTTATTTTGTTTATTATTTATTTATTCATCTTCGTTTTAATTTATATTTTCTTTTGTTTTGTTTAATAAATTATTAAATTATTTTATTTATTTTGACATTTTTGTTTTTTATTTCTAATTTTCACTTTCTTCCCTTTTTCTTCGCTTTATTATTATTTTTATATATTTTTACAATTTTTTTTTTTTTTGGTTTTCACACAGAGCATTTAACTTTATTCTTTGATTTATTTTATTTTAACTACTTTTTGCTCTTTTTCCATTATTTTTGATTTTTATTTTTGTGACGAGGAGCTTTCAGCCTTCCCCCGAATACCGCCCTCTCTGAGACATTATCTAGCCGGGCGAGGACGACACACGAGCCGCGCAACGGCGTGTGCGCGGCGTTGTAGCGGGTAAGTAGGGTCCGAAGGGCGGCTTCTCGTGCCCGGACCTTAGGAGCAAAATCATCCGAGATTTTAGCGGCCAAGAAGGGGGCGCTGCGGGTAAATTCGCACCGAGAATTGCGCGTTCTCTGTGGCTAATTGCTCTAGTGGTAATTAACCTTTAAGCTGCCACCCCGTTACAATATACATATATATATATATATATATATACGAGGTCTGGCTATTAAATAACGAGACTGCGCGCCTAGAGGGCGCCGTAGAGGGGTGGGGAAAAAAACGAGTAGTGCGTTGGGTATCTAGTTATCTTGTCTATGCACGAACCAAAACACGTTCTCGTCACTATTATTGTATTTGTGCAGTAGCGGTTTGAAACAAACGTGTTTTTTTTCTCGTGTCGAAAACCATGTGTGACGAAAAACAGGAGCAACGTATCAATCTCAAATTTCTCGTTAAATTGAAAAAAACTCCGACTGAGTGCTGTAAATTGTTGCAAGAGGCCTATGGGGACAAATCTCTATCTCGTGGGCGTGTTTTTGAGTAGTGTAAGCGCTTCAGTGAGGGCTGAGTGAGCACTGAAGATGACCAACGCCCAGGTCGCCGTGTCACTGTTTTAACTCCGGAAACAGTGACCAAAATCAACCAAATTGTGCGTGCAGATCGTCGAATGAGCATACGGATGATTGCCGAGGCTGTAAACGCCGATAAAGAAACGGTTAGACAAATTTTACACGAGGAATTACACATGACAAAAGTCTGTGCGAAGTTGGTGCCAACGCACCTGCCCACAACGCGCTATCTGTGAAGCAGTATTTGGCCGGTAAGCGCACTCCAGTGCTCGAACACGCGCCGTACTCGGCAGATTTAGCACCGTGCGACTTTTTTTTGTTTCCGAAGATGTAATCTGCTTTGAAAGGGACCCGATTTGAGTCGATGGAAGCGGTAAGGCAAAAAACGGCAGAGCTCCTAAAGGCCCTCACCAAAGAAAACTTCCAGCACTGCTTCGATCAATGGAAAAAACGTATGGAAAGGTGTGTGGCAAGGGAATGGGAGTATATTGAAAGGGAGCATTCGAATGTAGAATAATTTTTATAATAAAACCCGTTTTCGTAACCAGTCTCGTTATTTAATAGCCAGACCTCGTATATAAGACAATTAAGACGCAGGTTGATTCAGCGAACAAAATTTGTTTCTATAAATGTTTTTTATTATATTTACAATAGTTACAACAGTTATTTACAACCTTACCTATAAATAATGAAACGACAATTAATGTTCAATGTTATCACTGCGCTTCTTTATTAATATTTCTTTAATATTTAATATTAATTATTTTCAAATATATTCACGAATTTGATATTTTTCTACTTTAAATTGGCTATTTACGATTTTTACGTTTTTACATTTATATTATATTTTTATTAATATTAGATTAGGTTAGAATAACAGGTGAGCGGAGCATGAGAAGCGCGGCAAATTCGAATTTAAAGAAAGATACTTTCTTTATATATATATATATATATTGTTACGTCCCGTTATATTTTGTCCAGTTTTAAAAATTTTTTTTTATTTCGAAAATTTTAAAGCAAGCCTAAAAAAAGAAAATCTCATAAGTTTCTTCTAGAATGCTTGTTTTATCTTGTCCACATGTGCGATAAGTGTTTGAGAATAGAAAAAGATAAACGATAGCATACGCGCAGTTCAAAAATATAACCATTATAAGTACAAAATTTTTTTTTGTTATACAATAAACGTAATCGCTTAAGCCACCCGTAATTAACAATAATATATCAACAAAATTCTAGATCCAACAATATACCTGCACGCCGCTTATTTTATTGCTCTAAAAGGTTCATAGTGAAATTATCATGCAAATTTTTATTTTGTATTTTATTTTTGTTTTACTTCTTCTTGTAATTTAAGCCAAAAAACAGCGAAATTATTATTATATAAAAGATCTTTGTTGATAAATTTGATTATCAATTATATAAATAATCGCATAATTCGACATATAATTCTATTATCATTATTGTATTTTATATTATTAATTGTATTATTTATATATATAATTATATAAGTTTTATTATTATAAGTTTTATATAATTAAATTAATATTGTAAATGTGAAATAGAAAGAAAGCTGACAGTTTACCAACGAGAGCGAGAGAGGCGAGCAGATGCTGCTGCCTCTCTTCTCTCTCTCACACACCATATACGCTCTCCCTCACGCGATGCACTTTCTCTCTCTTTTACATAAAATGCGTAGGCGGAGGCGCGACTTCTTCTCGCCACTGTAACCCTTCTATGTCTTACAAAATGCTACAAAGGTCAAGGGTAGGGCCAAGGAAATGCCCTTATTGGCCCAAACTATTCTAGCTGCTTTTCCAGCCACCGAAAAACTCGCGGTCCAGCGGGTATAAAAGCCGGTGCATCGATGCATTCGACGGCTTTTCTTGAGGAAAACTCCAAGAGCACGACTCAGAGCAACCTCAAAGCCCACTTCTAATTTCTAATTTTTCTATATTCGAGCTCTTGCTATATTACGTCTAAATCCTACTATATTTAAACTCTTGCTATATTACGTACAACATTTTTTTTCTATATTCGAACTTTTATAATATTCAAAACTTGCGACTCAAACTTGTATAACCAATTGTATTAAAATTAGTATTTAAGGGATCTAATTAAACGTAAGATTTAACAAAATTATCTTTTTATTTCTTATACCTCTCAACTAATTAACGTCTGAACCTACCTACATCGCCATCTCCCAATATTTCCTTCATCGAAAGATTGTGTGGCGTCGGAAACGTGAGACTGTGCTAAAGTCGTCCTCCCGAGCAGCTGGTAACGCATTTGATTAACCAATTTTCCTCTCATCAAAGGAGTGTGTGGCGTCGGAAAGGTGAGACTGTGCTAAAGTTGACCTCCCGAGCAGCTGGTAACGCCTTTGATTATCTAATATTCCTCCGTTCGAAGGAGTGTGTGGCGTCGGAACGGTAAGACTGTGCTAAAGTCGACCTCCCGAGCAGCTGGTAACGCCTTTGATTAATCAATTTTCCTCTAATCAAAGAAGTGTGTGGCGTCGGAAAGGTGAGACTGTGCTAAAGTCGACCTCCCAAGCAGCTGGTAACGTCTTTGATTATCCAATATTTTTCCGTTTGAAAGAGTGTGTATCGTCGGAAAGGTGAGACTGTGCTAAAGTCGACCTCCCGAGCAGCTGGTAACGCTTTCGAACTCCCACTATTCCTTCTTCATGGTATGCATTACTAACTCTAAGGATTTAACCATCCTTAAACCGTAAATGAGCGTTTACGAAAAATCTAGATTAGATAAGGGAGAGTAATAAAACCCGACCCTACGTATTTAAAAGAAAACGTGCCGCGAAGAAAAACTTGGTATATAAGGAGGAAAATTAAAAATTATCTTTAGTTCGTTTCGAGTTTTCAAACTAGCAAATTCCAAAAAAATAGTTCGCAGAAGCCACGTGCGCTAGTTTCGAAAGATAGGCGCAAATGGCAACGTTAACACGCGGTATATAAAAATTAAAATCGCGAGATCTAGGAGCGATAATATTATTATTACTGCCACCCTTACAAATTTGGAGGCCCCGGGGTAGGGACAGTCTGCGGATTATTTTCCCTGACTTTTTAATCAGTATTATTTTTTTTTCTATTTTTAAACAAAAAAACACTAGTAAGTCCTTCAAATTTTTACTAATAAAAAAATGTATAACAAAAAAAAACATTTTTGTTTTCTCTTTTTATAGTGAATTTTAAGTCGGTTGTCGACGTGAAGCTGGTGCACGTAAAAACGCGCAGAATTAAACTAATAGAGAAAAGGAAAATAGTAGATTTACCGTTATCCAAGTCGGGCGAACTATATCATATATTTTACAAAGAAAATTTAATAAACAAAAAGCAAAGCATAATCAATAACAAACAATAAAACAGTTACACTTGACAAAACACTAATTATTATATACACTAATTTCTTATTCTTTTCTTCCTTTTTTCTTCACTTTTTTTTTTTACTTTTTACTAATATTACACCGCATATAAGAAACTTCTACATCTAAAACAAAATTTAAAACTAAACACAACAAACAAAGTTAGGCTAGGTCAAACCCAGCGTATAGCAAGCGAGTCCGAGTCTGGTAACAGTAAAGCTTACCGTGAGTAACCGCATCAACGACGCGTCACGTTACCAACATAGAAGCAAGTGCGCCACGCATGCGCAAGGGCCTCTAATTTAAGAAACGCGAAATCAAGTACAAAAACTTAAATAAATTTAGACGTTATTAAACTTAGACATTAAAAATAAATAAAAATATAGAAAATAAGTAATGATAATTTTATATACGACAAATTCAGATAAAAATATTATATCTTTCTTTTGAAATTTAAATAATTAAATAAGAAAAATATACCAAATAAAAATGAATAAAAGCGATCCACTTCAAACGATAAAAATTTTTATTTAATAATTAAAAATCCAATTTTTTTTAATCAAAATTCAAAAATTTTAAATCGATTGTAAATAAAGAATATAACTAAATGATCATAATCGATACAGTATATCAATGATACCCTTAAATTTCAAAGAACTAACGCACGCGCAGACACAAAACTTAATAATACAGCTAGCAAACAGAGTAACACAGTTAGAATTCCTCGCTAGGGAACGGAAACGGACTTACGAACGAAGTGCCGACGTAGGGAGAACAAACGCGGCAGTTGAGGAACGAGACAGGACAATGCGCGAATGGACGGACCGTTGGTTAACGGACGCCACTGCTACGTGGACAAGACGCTTAATAAGCAGCCTGGTATCGTGAACCGGACGAGGGTTTGGGGAGGTTAATTTCTACCTAACCCAGTTCTTGACGGGGCACGGTTACTTCAGACAGTATTTATTTCGGTGTAACCGGGTTAGGTCGCCGGAATGTAAATACTGCGGTTACGAGCGCGATGACGCCGAGCACACGTTTTATGTGTGCCGACGATGGACCACAGACAGACTGTCACTTGAGACGAAAACGGGCAGCATCACGCCCGAAAATACAGTGGCGAGGATGCTGCAAGACGAGGACAGTTGGACGGCGATTGCTACTTTCGTCGAGACTGTCTTGAGGGGTAAGAAGGCGGACAGGTGTTTGGAATAGTTGGTGAAGGGTAGCACAAGCACGAGTCAGTGAGTGAATGTGAATGAAATGATCGTATGAAAAGAACTACGAGACGGAGACAGGTTACAACATTACGGGGAACGGACTGACGAATAGACAGAACCTGCAGCGGCGAAGCAATACGAAAGTAGATCCACGCTGCAGGTTGGACAGAAGGTGGATATTCCATCCGCGCATCATATGTCTACGGTTTTATATCAGACATATGCTGGCGTATGGCGGGTTAGACGGTCCCCGGGGTTGCCGATGCCCTTGCCACGGATGTGCCCGAGCAATCGAGCCCACTCGAGGCCAGAGCTGACGCGACTACGGAACCCGTCACACCGGTGGGTCCCCCCGCGTCTACAGGTAGGCAAAGGGGTCCTCACTGATGGTCTGGCTTAGGCAGATTCCCTGTTTTTTTACCACCGAAACAAAAAAAAAAAAAAAAAAAAACACAGTTAGAACTCCAGGAAAATAAAACCTTCGAACACATCAAAGCCCTAGCTATTCAAAATATTAAGTTTAAGAAAGAATTAGATTTATACGAAAAAATAATACAAAAACACATTGCCATATTTCGAGAAGATCAACAAGTAATCGCGAGGCAGTTCGCATTATTGGAAGAGAGATATATAGCACTCTATACGTCAGTCGAATTAGTAGCTTGTTGGACTGCCCAAGAACCTAGTGAAATAGAAAATTTAAGCCGTCAACTAGCAACCTTACGTATAACATCTTAATGTCCAAACGCATGAATACAAGATCTAAAACCAAATCAGAAAGTAATCTAACAGAACAAAACAATTTTAACCCCTTCGTACCTTCTCACCAACTACCTCTTGCTAGCCCGGTAAGACCAAGCACTTCATCAACAAATCGTGAAGGAACCGATCTAATAGCCCTCGATACATCTACAAAAAATAATTTAACGACAAAAACGGATCCACCGTTAACCAATATGGCTACAAACGACGCAGATGCCCCTATAAACTTAGTGATATCGCTTAACGATGCACTACGGCTAGTACCTGAATTAAACGGTTATAATATACCGTTAAGGGAAGGATTACCTTTTTATTGACCAAAACAGCAGTTTCTTTTGGAATTTTTTTTTTCATAAAAGGAAATTAATAAACAACTCAAATTGTTTGCTACTTGTTTAATACAATAAAAAGTACAAAAAAAATTTTTTTCATGACAAAATATCGTGACGGTAATTAATGGCACGCCCCGTAAAGTGACCATCTCCAAAAAAGGTGGCCCGCTGTTGGCCACTCTAGCACCTGCAAAATTGAACGAAAATTAAAAATCGAAAAAGTTTTATAGAATATATGAGTGTAGTCGGCATCTGAACTACAATCATCGCTAAAAATGAAAAATTAACAAAATGACGGGCATTTGAATTTTTTTTATTATTGAGTTTTTTTTCACTCTTTAAAGTACTCTAAAAATAAAAATAATGCATATATCATCTTGATTGTAGTCCACTTTCCGATAAATACTTTAACAATTAAAAAAAAAAAGGCGATCCATCGAGTAGTTTCTTAGTAATCGTGGCCAACAGTTTGAAAAACGTGGTTTCGAGAAAAACGCGTTTAAAGATTTGATTAACGATTAATCTGTGTTAACGTCAAAATAACATACCTTACGGTTAATCAGCAATTTCCGGGCCATAAATTAGTCCTTCCTCATGCTCATACTGCTCCTGTAGGTTTGTTTTGTCTGATTTTTTGGAAAGTGCAGCTGCTTTGGCGGTTTCGGACATCGAGCTCTCAGCTGCAGTAACGCGTTTAGTATGGTATACGCTCCGGAAAATTAAAGGAAATCATACCATTAGACCATCTCAATCACGAAGAGAAACAGCAAGCAATAAGTTTAATATCGAATTACTTGGACAGATTCTTTTTAGAAAGCGGCGAATTACCTGCTAATTATGCATCGCATCCCCACGATAGACGATAACCCAGTAAACACGAAGCAATATCGCTTACCTCATGCTTTAAAGGAGGAGGTAGACAAACAAGTGCAAGACCTGTTGAAGAAGGGGGTCATTAAACCTTTACGACCCGCGTATAACACAAGCCTCTGGGTAGTGCCAAGGAAGCCGGATGCTAATGGAAAACCTAGGTGGCGAGTAGTCCTAGATTTTAGACCCCTAATGGAAAAGACAATACCGATGGCTTACCCGTTGCCCAACATTACTGACATTTTCGATCAAGTCGGTAACGCAACTTATTATACGGTAATCGACTGTGTCTCTGGCTTTCATCAAATCTTGATGCACCCAGACGATGCGCATAAAACGGCATTCTCTACGCCAAGCGGCCACTTCGAATTTTTACGCATGCCTTTCGGACTCCGAAACGCCGGCGTTGAATACCAAAATGCCATGAATATCACCTTAGATGAGTTATTGGGTAAGGGCGTTTTCGTATGTATAGATGACGTCGTTATTTACGCCAAGGATTTATAAGAGCACGAAAAACTATTTTGCGAGGTTATGGAAAGGTTAAGAATTACTAAAGAAGGAAGTTACATACTTAGGTCACATATTGACCAGGGACGGAATTAAACCGGATCCCAAAAAAATAGAAGCCGTAAAGGGCTTCCCACGACCTAAAAATATTAAGAACGTACGGCAATTTTTAGGATTAGCTGGTTATTATAGAAAATTTATTCCTCATTTCGCCAAACACACAAAACCTTTGACCAAGTTATTGCAAAATAACGAAGAATTCAATTGGACACCGGAGGTAGAAGAGTCATTTAAAATCCTAAAGAAAGCCTTATGCTCAGCCCTGCTTTTACAATTTCCAGATATGTCACAACCATTTCTCATTATGACTGATGCGTCTGGATATGCCGTTGGAGGCGTTTTATCACAAGGTAAAATAGGTAGTGATAAGCTTATTGCCTACACAGTATGTCGGAAAAGTTCCCAAACTTATTTTGTAGCGCTTGTACGAGTGGCGCCACCTCTTAGACGACACCGATACTATGTTGCTACATCCCTCTGGAGCGTCTGAGAATTTTTTCACCAGTATCCGTTCATTAGTTGCCGAGATAGACGTGCTTGAGTGAACGTGTGTTTAGTACCCCGGTGCAAGCTCTACGATGGAAGAGAAATTTGAACATTGTGGCGCAATTAAATTCTGCTACAAACTTAAAAAAACTTTCGCGGAAACAAAAAAAATGATCGATTTGGCTTACGGTGAAGGTGTAGTGTCGCGTACAACTGTTTACACGTGGTTCAGTTGGTTCAAAAAGGGTAGAGAGTCGTTAGAAGATTACGAGAGAAGCGGCCGGCCGTCAACAGCTGTTACCGACGAAAACAAGGCTCGCGTGCGCGCGCTACTGAAGAAGGATTGCCACATGTCTCTCAGAATGTTGGTAGACGAATTGAACATGAGCAAGGATAGCGTCGCGTTGATTTTGAAAGAAAAAATGAACTGCAGGAAGGTTTGCTCTCGATTTGTTCCGCACTTTCTCACCAGAGCAGAAAGAAACTCGCATCCAATGTTGTCAAGATTTTATCGAGACTTGCGATACCACTGCAGGCCTTCTAACCTCAATTGTGACTGGAGACGAGACTTGATGCTTTCAATACGATCCTTCCACGAAGCGCTAGTCATCCGCTTGGCTCAGTCCGGGCCGTGCGAGGCCTCAAAAAGTGCGCCAACAAAAATCACGGGTAAAGACGATGCTCATCGCTTACTTCGACTTCAAAGGCCTGATACACAAAGAATTTGTGCCCCCAAACACCACCGTGAATGCTGCGTATTACGTAGAGGTGTTAAAACGTCTGTAGCGCCGGATTAATCGCATCAGGCCCGAGTACAAGAAACCGGGATCGTGGAGTTTGCTGGATGACAATTCGCCTGCTCATTCTTCAAACATTGTGAAGCGTTATCTCGCCGAAAATCAGATGCCACGCATCAATCACGCCCCATACTCGCCAGATCTGGCTCCAGTCGACTTCTTCCTATTTCCCAAACTAAAAATGGCCTTGAAAGGACGATTTTTTGAAGATGTACCGAGCATTCAAGCGGCTTGCACCGAGTGTCTCACAGCAATAACTTCAGAGGAGTACCAGAGAGCCTTCGAATCACTCATGGAGCGCTCAAATAAGTGTTTATTTAAGGAAGGGGACTATGTTGAAAGTTAACTGGAATAAATTTCTTTAGATGTAATTTTCGATTTTTTATTTCAAAAGTTCGGGAACTTCTCCGACATACTGTGGATACTTCACGTGTGTTCAGAGGTCCCGAATTAAAATACGCCACTTACGAGAAGGAAGCCTTTGCGATGTTACATGCCGTTCAAACCTTCAGGTCATATATATACGGTCGGAAATTCACTATTGTAACTGACCACCAACCTCTCGTATGGTTCAAATCAGCCTATTCAAACACTCGTGTTCAAAAATGGGGGTTCAAGCTTTCGGGATACGATTATTCTGTTATCTATAAACCGGGTAGATTAATTAGCAACGCCGATGCGCTTACACGAAATCCCATCGAAGAAATTCCGGTAAATATGATGACTCACAGGCAAAGATTATTGCTCGAAAACAACAATAATAATCGAAACATCAAGGAACCGAAAGTTTTCGTAGAAGAAACAATTGAACAAATGGATAAGAATAAACACGACAAAATCGAAGGGTCAACTATAAAACAACCAAGAGGTCGTCCCAAAGAGATTATTGACCAAGATATCACCAATAAACAGTGCTCCACATCTAACTCAATGTTTCAAACAAAACGTCCATAAGGTCGTCCTAGAAAAATAATGAACGACGAACCTCGACCGCCAGAAAAGACAAAAAAACAAAAACGTCGATTAAAGAGTAAAAATAGAAAGAATGTTCTTTCAAGCGAAAGCGATATCTCGTCATCCTCGTCCGACGAAGAACCGTTTGTCGACGATCAAGAACGAGAACTATTTGAAAATATAAGGTGTAGTAAAAAGTAATCCATTATTTTGCCAATAGATGGCTTTAGTAGTCTGTATCTCCCGTTGTAATAGTGCGATCGGGTTACACTAGATGGCGTTAGAAAGATAGGATTTCGTGCTAAAAAAGCTACCAATACAGTTTTGTGATTGCTTGACTCAGTATTTTTTTAGCACGCGTTAAAGATGGACACCAACAAAGAGAAAATACGCCATATTTTACAGTTTTTCTTCGATAAAGGCTAAAACGCAAGCCAGGCAGCTGAAAATATGAATAGTGTTTATGGTCCTGATACTGTAATCGCCAATCACGCGCAATTTTGGTTTCGTCGATTCCGTTTCGATAATTTTGACGTCAAAGATGCACCACGCTCTGGAAGGCCAATTGTCGAAAAAATCGATAAAATAATGGAAATCGTCGAGTCTAACCGAGACGTAAGCACTGTTTCGATTGCCCAGGAGCTAAAAATTGCACAAAAAACCGTTTGTAATAACTTAAGGGGTTACCCCCAGTTGTAGCTCAACAAAAAAGGCCTTTTTCATGAATTTTTTAAAAGAAAACTACAAAACTTTTTTAAAAAATTATTATATCATCTTGAAGAATACATCTTGAAGAACTTTCAGTAATTTTTTTGTTGCAAAATATTACATTGTTAAGTGGCAAATGGCCGCCAATAAAACAGTGTTTTTATTTATACGGTTTGCAATGACCAACATTGTGGCGAAGTGGATCATTTGAAACAAAAAATGTGGATAGATTTAGTTAAATATAAGTATAAACTAGTCTTTAATCAAAGAATTTAAAAAAATATTTATTTTTCACAAAATGGCGGACAGTAAAAGTTAATGGTTATTTTAACGAAAAAAAACGGCCGTTTTTTGGCTATGAAACGGCCATTTTTTTTTTAAACAAAAAATCGAACAATTAAAGACTACATTTTTATGTATTAAATAAGCCTGCAAAATTTCAAGAAGATCGGTTTATTAGTGTTTGAGTAATCTTGGTCACCGACTTCAGAAATGCCATTTCGAGAAAAACGCGTTTAAAGTTTTAATTGCCGGTTGTTTACACAACGGATTCTTCTCTTTCAACGCTCATATCTCAGTCAATTTTGTTCGGATCGACTTGAAATTTCCAGGTCATATTCTCAGATACTTATACTTCAAAAAAATGCAATTAACAAAAAATCGATTTTTTCAAAGTCGCAAGTGGGGGTAACCCGTTAAATAAGGCTGGATACAAGAAGAAGTTAGATGTATGGGTGCCACACGAGTTATCGCAAAGAAACCTCATGGACCGAATTTCCATCTGCGAATCGCTGCTGAATCGCAACAATATCGATCCATTTCTGAAGCGGATGGTTAGTGGTGATGAAAAGTGGGTCGCTTACGACAACGTCAAGCGACAACGGTCGTGGTCAAATCGCGGTGAGCCGGCGCAAACGGTGGCCAAGCCAGGATTGACAGTCAGGAAGGTTTTGCTGTGTGCTTGGTGGGACTGGCAGGGAATCATCTACTATGAGCTGCTTCCCTACGGCCGAACTCTTAATTCGGACCTGTACTGTCAACAATTGGACCGTCTGAAAGAAGCAATCGCTCAGAAGCGGCCAGCTTTGGCCACTAGGAAAGGAATTGTGTTCCATCAGAACAACGCCAGACCGCATACATCGATAGTGACTCGCCAGAAGCTCCGGGAGCTTGGTTGGGAAGTTCTTATGCATTTACCTTATAGTCCGGACCTGACACCAAGTGATTACCACCTGTTCTTGTCTATGACGAATGATTTTGTACGTGAAAAATTCGCCTCAAGAGAAGATTGTGAAAATCGACTGTCCCAGTTTTTTGACAATAGGGACAAGGGTTCCTACGAGAGAGGCATTATGAAATCACTTCCAAAATGGCAACAAGTTATCGAACAAAACGGTGCATATTTGACCTAAATCGTATCATTTTATCTTTGCTAAATAAAACCTCCAATTTAATGCAAAAATAATGGATTTCTTTTTACTACACCTAATATTAAACCTAACGGAGAACCAAAATCGGACGTATCTGATAGATGCCAAGCTATCCGATCAAATATTGTAAAAACCAAAGACTTATTAGCTTACCGTAACGACAATATCGCATACTTCGTCACGACGAGTGGCAAACCTTGCGACGAAGGCGCCAAAGCCTTGCTACAAGCCAATAAGATTTCTCCTAAGGAAACCTTAGCAATTGGAAAGGTACAATTTATAAAGATGAACAACCACAAATACTTAGTCGCAATGTGCATTCGCGGAGACGATCCTGAATCACTAAGTACAATTAAAATAAATATAAGTAAAGTCTTAAATAATTTACGTGAATTTATATTGGATAAAAATTTAAAGGAAATAAGCATCGCGAGGACGGATTTTATAGAAAACCTTCCGTGGGCCGATGTACTAGATGTAATTAGCTCAGTATTTATAAGTAGTAACCAAAAAATAATTATCTGTAAGGGTACACTGAAATGTGTGCCGGAAGAAAAAAGAAACGCAATCTTCCAAGAACTCGATAGTTCTTCTATCGGCGGCCATAGAGGCGTTTCAAAGACGTTCAATAGAATACGACAACACTATTATTAGGAAAACATGAAGCCCGATATTCAAAGTCGAATCCAACAGTGTTTAGACTGCCAATTAAAAAAATTGGTTCGAGTCAAAACTAACCAATGATGATTACTGATACTCCCGGTACAGTATTCGACAAAATCGCTCTAGATATTGTCGGACCGTTACCGAGAATAGAGAATGGCAACGAATACATCCTGACGATGCAGGACCAGTTGTCCAAGTATTGTACAGCTGTAGCCTTGCCTAACGCTCTGGCCAGCACAATAGCTGACTCATTTATAAAGAAAGTCGTTTGTATTTTCGGTGCGCCTAGGGTTGTTATAACCGATCAAGGCAGGAATTTTATAAGCAATTTAATGAAGAGGGTAGCTAAAAGATTTAAAATAAAGAAGGTTAGGACCACTGTCTTCCACCCTCAATCAAATGGCTCTCTCAAGAGATAACACCATGCTTCAAGTGAATACTTAAAGCAATACACTAAGAAAGACTCTGAATGGAACCAATGGGTCGACATCGCGTCATTAAATTATAACACATGTATCCACGAAGGAACTAAACATATACCTTACGAGGTAGTCTTCGGTAAACTAGCACGCCTGCCATCCAATGAACCCTTACGAGATAATGATTTAGTTCTCACATACCAAGAGTATATCGAAAAATTAGTCACGCGATTAATAGGAATAAGGAAAATAGCATACGACAATCTAATAGACGCAAAACACCGGTCAAAAACCTATTATGATCAAAACGCGCACGAAAGAAAATTCAAACCCGGTGACTATGTATTTTTACTAAAAAGCCCAAAATCCTGAAAATTTGACGATTATTATACAGGCCCCCATAAGATAATCGAAATGCTTGGCCCTGTTAATGCTAAAATTTAAATACTAAATAAAACTCAAATAGTCCACACTAACCGCTTACGTTTTTCTCATATTACTAACGATTAACCTACTAAACCAAAATTTAACACCAAATAACCCTAAATTGTAACAAAAGGGAATACAAACCGTATTACACCGCTTAACATACCATTGTTTTTTACAGATGATATCTCTGATAATCCTCACTACCACTTTAATTGCAGTCTCAGCTATGATAGGAAACGATTGCAGATCGCGATCACTAAATATTACGACCTTGTCTTTACTAGACGTGGGTCAATGCGAGATACCCGAGAACAGCCTTAATGTCACACAAAGACACGTACGACTACTTCAAATTAGCGATTTTTCCGAAATTCCCGTATATCAATGTAAACTCAGAGTTCAAAGAACGGTTTACTACTGTGGGGCGTTATCACATGTTTCTATAGTCCGACACGGTAACATGGAGTACATTTACGATATAAGTAGAGAATCGTGTAAAACAGTATGTCGTACAGGGATGTTAAAATTCAACGATAATGTAGTTCATGGAATCAAACTCAATAGTACTATAACTATACCTGTTCTTTAAGCTGGAAGAGTAAAAGACGACGGGACTTGTTATGGTGCGACGTACGCAGATCCATACGGTTTTCGGGACTCTGTAGTAGTTCAGGGGACCGTAACGATAATGGTACAAGAACAAACAGCTCGCGTTAATGTAGAAAATAATAAAATACATTTGCAATCCGGAACCGCGTGTATACTCTCGCGTGGCTCATGCGTAGATACGGAAGGAGGATATACCTTCTGGACAACCCTGCCTACCGACAATTGTAAATTTAGTCGATATGGTATCTTATTCGAAGGCTATGCCAATAAAATAGTCGATCACAATCTCCAAAAACAAACCGTGTATGCTCTTTCTACAAAGGATATCACCTTCGCATTAACTAGCGCGGCTAAGGAACAAGTATGCGGTTATACGATTATTCGCACTGACCACCCCAAACTTGCTATATTTGCAACCATTAAGGGTGAGTCATTCGCTGACAGAAAAAAACGATACTCAAGTAATTTAGACATATCTGCGTATATTAATTCAAAATTTGTATTCGTAGAAAGACATATCCGAACTCAGATCTAACAGTTGTATAGAGACGCACTTTTGCAACGTTATTATTTAGAATGCCAAACCTTATAGAATGCTCTCGATACTGCAACACAGGCCCCCGATCAATTCGCATATAATTTAAGGGGTCTGTCTAGTAACTCACTTTTGAAAAATCGTTTTTTTTTTTTTTACTTTTTTCGAAAGTAAATATATTAAGAAATATTGTGTGAAAATTTTAGAACGATCCGAGAACTCTAACATTATTTTTGAACGCTTCAAAGGTAGGTACCTCTAGCGCGCTGACCGCGAATTTCCTTGCGCGCCGTCCCAGCCGCTTACCTTCTATTGTTTTCTCTCGCAGCTGCTCTCTTTCAGAATCCTCTTGTATATATGTATATATATTATATGTCGGTATCCTAAAAGTCGTATATATTTCGTTGTTTTGATCTACTAAATGTATATACCTGCTTTTGGAGCGAGAAGAGGCAGTTCTGTTTGTAAATTCGTTAGAGCAACATCTCTCTACGTGAAATTGTCGTATTTTCGCAATGGATAAAAAAGGCAAACATCAAACTAAATCCTGGCGACGTGCAGGAAGTAAGACAAAAAAGCGTAGTTTACGTGGAGATTGGAGCAGGAGTAATACAAGTGCATCAGCAAAAAAGCTAAAAGAGTCGAAGGACGACAGTTTTGATGTGCGTGTAAAAAAAGATACAGGCTACAGTATTATACAGTTTTTTTTCGTGTTTAGCCTTCTAGAACAATATTTATCGTGTAAAGTGTGTAAAGGTGATGTGTCTTTTTCGAAATTTGGACAGAAAGGTTTTGGTTTTAAGATACATCTTGAATGTAAGTGCGGAGAAAAATTGATCAAATCATGCTCGATGATAAATAATGGTTTTGAAATAAATCGTCGGCTTCTGTTTGTGTTTCGATTACTTGGTGTAGGACTGCAAGGTTTAAATTTATTTTGTAGACTTTTGGAAACAGGCCCAGGATTAACTAAAGCCGCTTATTATTCAATTGTCGAAACCATTAAAACTGCCGTAAAAGCCGTATTCGATGTAGTCAGACGGAAAGCTATCGATGAAGAAAAAAAGTTGAATGCTGAAGCAGGAAATGGCGAAGATTTAACAGTTTCGGGAGATGGTTCCTGGGCAAAAAGAGGCTTCAGTTCTCTTATTGGCCTTGTAACTTTAATCGGCAAGTATAGTAAAAAAGTTCTTGATGCAGTTGTGTTGTCTAGCTACTGTAAAGCGTGCGAATTCTGGAAAAAAAGGAAAGATGATATTGGTTTTGCTGCTTGGTATGAAAAACACAAGGAAAATTGTGACGCTAATCATGAAGGTAGCTCCGGTAAAATGGAGGTCAATGGAATTGTAAAAATGTTCATGAGATCACTGGCAAAGTACGCAGTCCGCTACGGTTTTTATATTGGTGATGGGGACTCCAAAACTTTCAAAATGCTGCTTGAAACATTTCCGTATGGAGAAAACGTTACGGTAAAAAAATTAGAATGCGTGTTGCACGTAGCAAAAAGAATATGCAAGCGTGCTAGCGAAGCAAAAAAAACCCTTACACAACGAAGAAAAGCCGAAACTGCTAAAAGGAAAGCCGAGGAAAAACAGACCGAGAAGGTCGAAAAAACTTCTTCGAAAAAAAAAACCGCTGCCAAGAAGAGGAAAACTGACAGTGTTCCTAAAGTTAAAACTGTTGATTTGACGATCAAGCTAATGAAGGAATTGTCTACTAATTATGGATTAGCAGTTCAAAGAAACAAGGATTCAGTCGAAGGAATGCGCAACGAAATTTGGGCTGGATTTTACCATAAAATTTCGACCGACTCAAAGCCTCAACATCAGTACTGTCCAGCTGGAGAATCGAGCTAGTGCAAATATCGGAAAGCAGAAGCAAAGCAGACACTGAAAGATTTCAAGCATCCACCTGCTCTTTCTGAAGACGTGCAAGAAGTGCTGAAGCCGATCTACGAAGATCTGACCAAAGACGAATTGCTCGAGAGGTGCTTAGGAGGCAACACGCAAAACAGCAATGAGAGTTTCAACGCTACTGTGTGGAGTATGGCACCGAAACACACTTTCTCTGGCAAAAAAATCGTTAAAATTGCGTGCCTTACAGCAGCATGTATTTTCAATGAAGGCTTCAGCACAGTATTGAAAATTATGGAAACGATGCACGTTGGAATCGGCGAAACTGCAGTCGCATATGCCGCGACGCGCGACCGCCAGCGTATCCAAGTAGGCAACCGCCGTTCATCGGAAGCTTCCAAAGAGGGCAGAACAATGCTGAGACAGAAAAGATTGGAAGAAAGTCAACTCTTCGAACAATCTGAAAGAATTTTGTACGCTCCAGGCATCGCTGACTAGGTGTAAGTAATTTTTTTTTAAGAATTTCATGTAAAAAAAAATTTAAACGCGTTTTTCTCGAAACAACGTTTTTACTCGCCTTGTTGATGAAATTTTCGAAACGACTCGACCGATCCTTATGAAATTTGAACCACTTATTCTTTAAACCTATCGCTATGTCCCCTATAAATTTTTTTCAAAAATTTTAAATTTTACTATATTTTTTTTTCAAAAATCGGCGAAAAAAAACCGGTTTTTTGAAAATTTTTTGTTTTTTCTTCACCATTTTTTTATTTTTTAAAATAATTGAATAAAATTCAAAGGGGACATAGCCATTGTCATACTAAACCTAAAGCAGTTTGATTTTTTTGTTTCAGACAACACAGCTCCGAGATTTTATCAACAAGGCGGACCTACCTACTTTTCGAGGTGTTGCGTTTGGCTGACGTTTTTGGTCATAATACATGTATAAAATAAAAGAAAAAATTTTTTTTATGTATTTCAAGAGTGTATTTACTAAGACTAATAACTTTTATATCATTACCTTTATCCAGTATCCCAAGAAATAATCACGAAAATCGCGTTTTTTTCGGCGCGAGCTACTAGATAGACCCCTTAATGAAAGGTCTCGGTTATGTGGCTTTAGCCGCGGGAAAAGTAGTGCATATAATTAAATGTATCCTAGTACAAGTAAAGGTTGAGCATGAAGAATATTGCTATACAGAACTCCAAGTTTCGAGAGGAAACACTACGTATTTCCTAACACCAAGGACACATATACTAAAGGCACGTAGTACTAAGATCAAGTGTAACCAGTTATTTCCGTCGTATTATTAAGTAGACGAAAGATGGTATAAGATTCTACCAAGACCTACAGAAACCCGAGATCCAGTAGAAATCAAACCGCTGACAAAACCCACGTGGACGTATGTAAATCCCGCCTCACTAGCAACGAGTGATATTTACACCGAAAAGGACCTTAATTACCTTCACGACCACATCATGTTCCTCGAAGAACAACCTTCTCTGCTAAACGACATGGCCGGAGGGATGCACGGCCGCAAGATCCCAGACGGCAAGAGAACCATTACCAAGTTATTAAACGAAGACACACTAGAAAAAATAGTGAAATCCACCTGGTCAAGGATTTGGTTCAAATTAATAATTTTGGTTCAGCCAGCGCAGGCGTATTGGCCATCTTCGTAATAATCCAAATTGGCAAAATGGTTTTAGAAATAGTAATAAGTGCCTACACCTTGCATAAAATTTATGAATGGTCCTTGCAGTTACTAGCAGCCCTATGGAACGCTGTGCCGCAATATTTAATCAACACCTGAACAGCTCAAGGAAACACTAACCTTACAGTACCAAAGAATTTAGAAGCTCAAGAAATTCCGCTCACATCCCTTCCCGATGATCTATCTAAACCTAAATCCAATAAGGCAACGTTTTCCTTTTTCTCTTTACCCAGTTAAATTATACTCGAATAATCAAGCCTGGTTGCAACAAAAAAGAGTGTACTTTTGGGGAGAAGGCTCTGTAATTAATAAATTTAATAGGTAGTATTACCTCACGATTGTAACGCAGCGAGATGTTTGCTAGTTGATTATACTCCTAGCAACCATTTTACTGTGGGCGTGTTACGTCCCGTTATATTTTGTCCGGTTTTAAAATTTTTTTTTATTACAAAAATTTTAAAGCAAGCCTAAAAAAAAAAATCTCAGATACGTTTCCTCTAGAATGCTTGTTTATCTTGTCCACGTGTGCGCCAAGTGCTTGAGAATAGAAAGAGATAAACAATTGCATACGCGCAGTTCAAAAATATAACCGTTATAAGTAAAAAATTTTTTTTTGTTATACAATAAACGTAATCGCTTGAGCGACACGTAATTAACAATAATATATCAACAAAATTCTAGATCCAATAATATACCTGCACGCAGCTTATTTTATTGCTCTAAAAGGTTCATAGTAAAATTATCATGCGACTTTTTATTTTGTATTTTAATCTCGTTTTTGTATTTTATTTTTGTTTTACTTCTTCTTGTAATTTGAGCCAAAAAACAGCGAAATTATTATTACAGTCAGTCAAGTAAGAGCGTGGTCGACTTCATCGACAGGTAATGAAAGATTTGGCTCTAATTCCTTCGCGAGCCAATAGAAGAAAGCTTTGTCCTTGATGCATTGTCAACAAACATTCAGTTGTCGTTGATCTATTAAAGGAGAATCACGTTAAACGCCATGAGTGCTAAGTACGCGTCGCGCTACGAGGCTGTGTTCCTTTGCATCCACCCGGAAGGTCCCAAAACGTCGCTATCAGCGGCTGCTAAATATATGAGAAAGTCGAAGGCATTTGTACAGAAGTGGATACAGCGATATAAAGTGGCTAAAAATGTCGATGATTTACCAGAACGTGGCTCGATAGCAAAAGTGAACAAAAAAGATGAAAAAAGAATAGTGAATCTGTTTTCGCGGAATCCTGCTTTAACACTGCGGCAAGGACAAGCAAAATTAATGGCAAAAGGTTTAGATATATCCTACGAAACTATCCGAACTCATCTTCGTACTCATCATCTGAAATGGCGCAACACAATGAAGAAGCCTCTGTTGACTAAAAAACATGTGACAAAGCGACTCGCTTGGGCGATAGAGATTTTAAAAATGTCATATTTACTAAAATTATAATATTGATAGAGATTTTAAAAATGTCATATTTACTGATGAATGTTCTATATGGGCACGTTCTATCCTCACGCGAGCCTGGTCAACTTCCACCAATAGGCTTGTTCAGCGGACCGTAAAACATGGAATAAAGGTGCATCTTTGGGGCTGCTTCTCGAAGCAGGGATTCGACACTTTGCACCTCTTTACTGACAACCTTAATGCCGAGAAAATGATAAAAATCTACAAAAAGGCTTCACTGCCATCTGCCAAACGATGGTTCATCACAAAAAATTAAGATTGGATTCTGCAGGAGGACAACGATCCTAAACACCGCAGCAAGCTCTGTACTCAGTGGAAGACTCAATCTGGCATCGTTACATTGGATTGGCCGTCGCAGTCGCCCGATGCAAACCCTATTGAAAATGTGTGGGCATATATTAAACGGAAGCTTCGTGGAAGACGCACATACACTTTGAAGCAGTTGTCTTACGAAATTCGTCAGATCTGGAGATCCTTGCCACTAGAATACGCCGTCAAATTAGTAGAAAGCATGCCTCGGAGATGCCAGGCAATTATCGACGCTGGTGGTGACTGGACACATTACTGACCGACTTGCATCATTGTTTGTAATGTGTAAAATGTATATATAAATATGAAAGTTTTATCAAATAAAGTTTTTTATAAATTAACACGACCTCGCTCTTACTTGACAGACTGTATATGAAAGATCTTTGTGAATAAATTTGATTGTCAATTTTATAAATAATCGCATAATTCGACATATAATTCTATTATCATTATTGTATTTTATATTATTAATTGTATTATTTATACATATATAATTATATAAGTTTTATTATTATTAGTTTTATATAATTAAATTAATATTGTAAATGTGAAATAGAAAGAAAGCTGACAGTTTACCAACGAGAGCGAGAGAGGCGAGCAGATGCTGCTACCTCTCTTCTCTCTCTCTCTCTCACACCATATACGCTCTCTCTCGCCCGATGCACTTTCTCTCTCTTTCACGTAAAATGCGTAGGTGGAGGCGTGACTTCTTCCCGCTACTGTAACCCTTCTATGTCTTACAAAATGCTATAAAGGTCAAGGGTAGGGCCAAGGAAATGCCTTTATTGGCCCAAACTATTCTAGCTGTTTTTCCAGCCGCCGAAAAACTCGCGGTCCAGCGGGTATAAAAGCCGGTGCATCGATGCATTCGACGGTTTATCTTGAAGAAAACTTTAAGAGCACGACTCAGAGCGACCTCGAAGCCAACTTCTAATTTCTAATTTTTCTATATACGAACTCTTGCTATATTACGTCTAAATCCTACTATATACAAATTCTTGCTATATTACGTACAAAATTTTTTTTCTATATTCGAACTTTTATAATATTCAAACCTTGTGACTCAAACTTGTATAACCAATTGTATTGAAATTATTATTTGAGAGATCTAATTAAACGTAAGATTTAACAAAATTATCTTTTTATTTCTTATACCTCTCAACTAATTAACGACTGAACCAACCTACATTGCCATCTCCCAATATTTCCTTCATCGAAAGAGTGTGTGGCGTCGGAAAGGTGAGACTGTGCTAAAGTCGACCTCCCGAACAGCTGGTAACGCCCTTAATTATCCAATATTCTTCCGTTCGAAAGAGTGTGTGGCGTCGGAAAGGTGAGACTATGCTAAAGTCGACCTCCCGAGCAGCTGGTAACGCCTTTAATTAACCAATTTTTCTCCCATCAAAGGAGTGTGTGGCGTCGGAAAGGTGAGACTGTGCTAAAGTCTACCTCCCGAGCAGCTGGTAACGCCCTTAATTATCCAATATTCTTCCGTTCGAAAGAGTGTGTGGCGTCGGAAAGGTGAGACTATGCTAAAGTCGACCTCCCGAGCAGCTGGTAACGCTTTCGAACACCCGCTGTTCCCTCTTTATGGCATGCATTACTAACTCTAAGGATTTAACCATCCTTAAACCGTAAATAAGTGTTTACGGAAAATCTAGATAAGATAAGGAAGAGTAATAAAACCCTACCCTACGTATTTAAAAGAAAACGCGCCGCAAAGAAAAACTTGGTATATAAGGAGGAAAATTAAAAATTATCTTTAGTTGGTTTCAAGTTCTCAAACTAGCAAATTCCAAAAAAATAGTTCGCAGAAGCCATCTGCGCTAGTGTCGAAAGATAGGCGCAAACAGCAACGTTAACACGCGTTATATAAAAATAAAAATCGCGAGTTCTAGGAGCGATAATATTATTATTACCGCCACCCTTACAATATATTCTGTCACGGAAAACACTCCGTACTCCGCGCCTCGTCTTATTTCGCGTATTCGGGATAAGGGAAACAGCTGAAAATAGGTAATGCGACAGTCGCGGACGAGAAAATACAGTACGCAACTAGAGATAGGCTAGTCGAGTGCCGTATGGGAGAGGCTAGGCTAGGTAGACAAGCCGCCTCCCGCCTTTTAAGGAGTTAGTTGAAATATAGCCTTCGAGAGTACCGCGCGTACAATACCGCTTCTTTTTCGTGAATTTCTCTGCCATTTTGAAACGCGCCGAATCCTCGTCGCGTTTTCTCGCGCGTTTACAGTTTTGGTGGTGTGCATCTTGTTCCTCGGCGGGCACCGGCTGCGCAGGCAGCCAAGGAAGTCTCCACCGGCCAACGGCATCGACGTGCATCACCGGCGACCGGAAGCAAGCAGATTCCTGCACGGGGCGACGGCAAGCCATATCGCCGTCTCCGCCATCTTCGTCCTAGCGTCTAGCGTGCGTGGCTGGCCAGCCGACCGTAGGTCTTTCACGTTTAAATTTTTCGCGCGCCTTCCTTTTTTGTATTTATTCGCGTTTGCGTGGAAGCAACCTCCGCCGGTTACTCCCTCCTTTAGTGCATTCGTTTCTTTAGCGGTTCGTGCGAGTGAAAGAGCGCTATCTCTCTCACTCTCGTATACAGGGCGAGAGAGTTGCATTCTCTCTCGCACCTATAGAAGCTTAAGCGCGCGTGAGTGAGAGAGCGTTATCTCTCTCACTCTAGTGGCAGCAGTGCGGGAGAGGGGCTTTCTCTCTCGCACTTGCGGCATATACGGCGCGCGTGAGAGTGGGAGAAACCTCTATCTCCCACCCGAGTAGGATCAGTGCGAGAGAGTTGCGTTCTCTCTCGCACTCGCGTAAGGCTAGGCGCGCAAGAGTGGGAAAGCGCTTTCTCTCTCACTCCTACGGCGCAGTACGGGAGACTCGTTGTCTCTCTCGTACTCGCAGTAGAAGCGGCGCGCAGGAGTGGGAAAGCGTTCTCTCTCTCGCTCCAACGGGCTCCGTGCGGGAGAGTGTTTTTCTCTCTCGCACCCGTACGTTAGACAGCGCGCGCGAGTGAGAGAGGCCTTTCTCTCCCACCCTTATAGGCGTAGTGCGAGAGACGTTCTTTCTTTCTCGCACTCGTATAATACGCCACGCGCGGGAGCCGTTCTCGCGCATAATATCGCGCTTTACCACCTGCGCTCCTCGTACGCGTCAGTTGCAATTCATTGTTGTTATTTTATCTTTGTAATTATTATAGTTATTTAATTTATTATTTATTATACTTTTTTTTATTAAATTATTTTATTTATTTAATTTATTCTCTTTCTTTTTTTCTATTTCTTTTCTATTATCCTCTCCTCCTGCATTCTTTTTTTAAATTTATTTTTTATCCAGTTGTGAGCTTCTTTCGCTTAATTTATTTTAGCTTTTTTTTTTTTTTAATTTATTTATTTTTTTTGCTTTTCATTTTTTTTCCTTTTTTGATTATTTGCGCGACGAGGAGCAGTCAGCTCTCCTCCCGAATACCGCCCTCTCCGAGATTCAACTAGCCAGGTGAGGACGACACACGAGCCGCGCAACGACGATTGCACGGCGTTGCAACGGGTAAGTTGGGTCCGTAGACCGGCTTCTCGAGCCTGGACCCAGGAGCAAAGTCGTCCGAGACTTTAGCTTCCTAAAAGGGGAATGTCGCAAAGGACATTTTCGTACCTTTTACGAACTGCGCGTCCCCCGAAGCTAATTGCTCCTGTGGCAGGTAACAATAAATCTGCCACCCCGTTACAACTGGCGCCCTTAACGTGTGTAGAGGGAGCTGAGAGCAGGTAGTAAGAATTAAAAACGCGAACCGCGAACCGCACGCGTGAAATAAAATAACTATAATATATTTTTTTTTCTTTTTTTTCTCTTTTCTTTTTTCCGGAATTTGCGGGTGAAAAGTAGAAAATTGTACTTCTTTGTCAAGAGCACACACAAGGGGTGCGGAGATTTCTAACCTGCGCAACAGCAAGCGAGTAATCTGGCTTGAGAGTGCTCTCAGAAATTATATTCTTTTCTCTGTTGTTCCTTGTCTGTTTCAGAAAGAAGAAATTAATTTTTTTTAAATAATATATAGATTGATATTCTGAGCACCTTCAAGGCAGCGCAGGATTCTTCTTCTAGCTCTAAACAAATTGTAAATTAGCAAGGAGAAGAATCGTTCCGGCCAGCAAATAAATATTTAAAATTTTTTTTGCGTTGTCTAATAATATAGTTCTAATTTTGTCTAGCTGGCACGGAACTAAAGCGGTTACGTGGTCCCGACTCGCTTAGCTACTCGTTAAACGAAAGCCGAGAGCGCACCTGTTCTGACAAATAGTCAAATCAGGAATCTCTGCGGGCAAAAGCTCTAAGTGAACGGTCAGTAGACCAAAATCAGATCAACAGCCAAAGGCAGATAAGCCCCTTGTGAGCGCTCCGAAGTTGGTGCTCACAAACACCGTAGCGAGAAATCAACATAAGCGAGAGTGAGCACCACTTTATTGCGGCGCGCGAACATTATGGCGAAACGGACGTTAGCTGCCATCGAGGACTGGGCCTTAACCCTGAACGGAAGGGAGCTCCAGGAGAACTTGGCCCAGCTCCAATTGCACACCGATGGCAGCAGGTTCGCCCGAGCAGACCGGCTACAAAACTGGCTGTTTAGGAATCACACAGCGGCGGACTTCGCAGAAGAGGGGAGCTAAGATCCCCAAACCGTAGTACGCCGCAACGAACTACGTCAGCGCCTAATAAATAGACTGAGGTCAGAAGAAGGCGCTGACACAGAGGAGCACCCATGGGAACTACTCCTCCGCGACGAGAGGGTGAAACATAACCTCGAGCGGACGCTAGGAGTAGCCCAGCAGCCGGACACGATAGTTGAAGCTCCGACTGCAGAGTCCTCCAGACTGGACAATGAGCCAGTCCAGACGAATGCGTCTGTTGGACGAGATGTTTACCATCGCACGCCAGCTAACCCTGACAGCGAAGCTCAGGGCACTGGCAGGCACGAAGAGAGCTGGATCACGCTGGTTAGCGAAAATAATAACCAGCACCGTGTGCCAGCCTCTTTCTCAGCGATGATGGCCAACCTCCTCACAGAGGTTAGGGTATTAACGGCCAAAGTGAACGAGCTCGACGCCAAATCGAGCAGTCACGAAGCGGAAGGTCGGCGAACACAGGTATAATTCGCCGACACATATACTTGCCATTATGCAGACGAGCCTGTTGCTGGCAGCATACCTCTACGTGCTCGCCCACAGGCAAACCCCAACCCACGTCCTGCACGCCAAGCACCGCATGGCGTGTCTAAGGAGGGGGGGCCTATCCGGTGGCAACGTTCGCCCCGGACAGCAATTCTGCGTATCCTGCGAGCGTGGGAGGCCCCGAAATCTTTATCAGGCACTCAACGCGGCAATCGTCGCGGGATATCGGCCAAATAGTGCAGAAATGGCAAATCCGCTTCTCCGGAGCCAAGAATCAGAGTATTGATGTATTCCTGGCTCGACTGGAAGACTGCCGAGCTTTGGCAAACTTGTCACAAGAAGAGGTTCTGTCATCGTTATCAGAACTCTTCACTGACAATGCGGCAACGTGGTACCGCAATGAAAACAGTAAGTGGTCTTGCTGGGCCGATTTTGAGGCAGCAGCAAGACGGTGGTACGGAACCTCCAGAAGGTTCCAACAGGGGGCTCATCCCAGCCGAATCAGGACGCGTAAAAGTCGCTGATGGCAGGCACCTCCCGCTGTTGGGACATGTCAAGTTGCCCTTCGCTGTCGCAGGGTTAACTCATGACATTAGGGTTGCCATAATGCCCCAGCTTGACGAGGAATGCTATGTCAAAGTTAATTTTATTCGAGCATTCCGCGCGGTTTTGGACCCCGACACCGATCGTCTACATTTTAAAGACACGAATGTAAGTGTCGGTCTAGAAGTCGCCAGCATAGCTGCCGGCGTGGGTGCGCTAGCGTCTGCCGGCGTTGCCGACGTACCGGACGACCAGCGTACCCGACTTCAAGATCTGCTCGACGCAGTTTCGCCGAGCGGAGGGTCCACCCTGGGATGCACACATGGGGTAGAACATGCGATTGATGTAGGCGACGCCTAGCCCATCAAACAGCGTTATTACCCCATCTCGGACAAGATTCAGGAAGAAATGCATCGCCAAGTCCGAGAGATGCTCCAGCAGGACGTAATTGAACCGTTAACCAGTGGCTGGTCTAGCCCGCTGGTGATGGTGCGAAGGAGAACGGCTCGTAACGCTTCTGCATTGACATTCGCAAAGTCAACGCGGTTACGAAACCGGACGCATATCCTTTGCCTTATATGCAGGATATCTTGCGTAAGCTGCGGAAGGCGAGGTATATTTCTACCCTCGACCTGAGCAGCGCATACCATCAAATACCACTAAAGGTTGACTCGCGACCTATCACGGCGTTTACCGTACCAGGCATGGGGCTTTTTCAGTTTAAAAGGATGCCGTATGGCCTTTCATACGCAGGCGCAACCTTTCAGCGCGTAATAGACCGAGTTGTTGGCCCCGATTTGGAGCCGTACGCCTTCTCCTACCTAGACGACATTATCGTCGTAGGGGAGACGTTTGAGGAGCATGAAAAGTATCTCGCGCTCGTACTCAAACGTCTTGCGGAGTCTGGTTTATCGATCAACCGAGAGAAATGCGACCTCTGCAAAACAGAAGTAAGATACCTTGGGGTGCTGGTTAATCGGGACGGCATTAAGCCCGATCCAGCCAAGACCCAGCTGGTCAGGGACTATCCCCCCCCCCCCCCTAAGAACCTCAAGCAGCTGAGACGCTTCCACGGAATGGCGTCCTGGTATAGGAAGTTTATGAAAGACTATGCCACGGTCGCCGAACCGTTAACCCGCCTCACGAAGAAGAGCCAAGGGTTTGAATGGCTCGAGGAGCAGCAGCGCGCCTTCGAAGTTTTAAAGGCGATGATCGTCTCCGCCCCAGTTCTACAGTGTCCTCGGCTAGGTGGTGGATACGTTATCCACACCGATGCCAGTGACACGGGCATAGGAGCGGTGCCGCTGCAAATCGTTGAGGACAAAGAAAGGGTGCTAGAGTTTGCTAGCAGAACCCTTAACTCCGCCGAGCGGAATTATAGCGTGACCGAGCGAGAATGTCTGGCAGTTGTATGGGCCGTAAAGAAGTTCCGTCCATACATCGAGGGGCACCAATTTAAGGTGATCACTGACCACAGCAGCTTGCGCTGGCTGTGCTTAATAAAGAATCCCACCAGCAGACTGGCGAGATGGGCTCTAGAGCTCCAAGCTCACTGCTTCGAGGTAGAGCACCAGAAAGGAGCACTTCACCACGTGCCAGACGCGTTGTCTCGCATGTTTGAGGAAGATAAAGTCGCTCTTTCCTCTCTCGCCTGGTCGGAAAATACCGCCGACGAGTGGTATCTCGCTTGGGTCCGCAACGTCTCTAAGGAGCCTAACGAGCACCCCAAATGGAAGCTCGTTGGGGGAAACTTGTACGCTCATCGGCACGCCGACAAGATCGACGGAGTTATAGGCGATGATGAGGAATGGAAGTTGGTCATGCCGAAAGAACAGCGGCAAACGGTGTTACGAGAATGCCACGACGACCCAACAGCGGGACACCTAGGCCGCGAAAAGACTTTCGCGCGGGTGGCCAGAGCATACTACTGGCCACAATTCTACGACGACGTTCGGGAATATGTCCGCAAATGCCTAGTGTGCCAGCGCTGTAAGGTAGAGCAGCGAGCTCCCTTTGGGTTCATGGGCCGTAGAACAACTGACCGGCCGTGGCAGGTCGTGGCAGCCGACATAACCAGCCCACTTCCCCGTTCCGCTAAGGGTTTGAATATATCTTGGTCTTTCAGGATTTGTTCACCCGCTAGGTTGAAGCCGTGCCGATCCAGAAAGCGAACGCGAAAACGATAATCTGCGAGCTTAACGAGCGGGTCGTTTTACGCTTTGGCGCTCCTGAGGTTTACCTCTCGGACACGGAGTTCAAAAACCAAGCGGTCGATGAGTATTTAGAGGCGGCAGGAATAGCTCACGCTAACTCTCCGCCTTACCATCCAAAAGCCAACCCAGTGAAGCGAGTGAACCGGACCCTCAAGACGATGATTGCCTCGTTCGTTACAGACAATCATAATTCATGGGATGAACATCTCCCTGAGTTCATCTTCACCCTGAATACGGCTGAGCAAAGCTCGACCGGCCTGAGCCCCGCGGTGCTCAGCTACGGCCGGCAGCCAACGCCTCCTGGAACCGCAAGGCGCGCACAAGAGCGCGAGGCGACCGATAAGCTCGCCGACGAGAGCAGGGAAGCGTGGAGCACAAGGATGCAAAACCTCCCGCTGCTTCTCGATCGCGCCGCGGAGAGTTCCCGCGACGCGCAAGCCAGGCAGGCAAACCTCTACGACGATAGATCGAATCGGAATCGCGTACTCTCCTTAGCCGCTTGGGGCGTGACGGCCAAATTAGCGCCGAAATTCATAGGCCCTTTAAGGATAGTGGAGACTAGGGGCTCCAACTGCTTTAAGCTCATCAGCGAGCGAGGTGAGCTTAAAGATTTAGTTCACGCTAAATATTTAAAGGCGTACTACGGTGGGCAAGCACCCGAAGAAGACGACGTCGACCCCACCAAGGTACACCGAGAGCCCCAACCACCGAGGGAAGAACAGGCGACGAGTGACTCGCCGTTAGCGAGCGCTCCGGCTCCAGCGTCCGAGCCACCGCTGATGAGCGAAGGCTCAGCGGAGCCCGTCGGACCCAAGCCCAATCCGTCCGAGGCCGACCCCGAGCCGAGAAGGAGAAGGGGTAGACCGCGGAAGGGTGCCAGCGTGCGGACCCCTCAGATTCGCACCCATGGCAGACCGAGGGGCACGAAGAAGCGCCCGTAGTTTTCGTCAAGGTCGCCCCGAGTCCGATCGGCCACCGGCCCTCCCCGCGCCACGCTATCTCGGGCATTCCCCCGAGCGCTTTTTGTCGACCCTAGTCGGCTCTTTTTTCTTCCCTTTTTCTTTCTATCTCCCTATCCGTCCGGTTCTTTAAGTTTTTTTCTCTTTTTCTTACTCCTTCTTTTCACTTCCCTCCTTTTCCATAGGAATGGGGTAAGCCTAAATCCCTTCTGTTGCAGGCGGAACTTCGAAGCCATAACATTGGAGATAACCTTAGAAGAGTTGGAGCGGCTATCAGCCGCTATCCTCAATCTGCAACTAGGGGAAGAGGTGGAAACCCTCGTCCACGCGGCACTGACCACCGCGACAGAGAAAGTCAAGGAGCACGAGGAGAAGGCAAGGCGGCAGCGGGAGCTCAAGAATCAGTGTTCATCTGAGAGCTTAGCGATGACGAGGAAGACCCGAGCACTCCTCGCCGTATCGGAGTCCCGGACTTCCGAGCTCCCGACCTACCATTCGGGTCGGCCACAGCCATCCCGGGCTGCCCGCCAAACCCGGAGTGCCCTAAAGTGGAGACGAGGGATGTCTCCACCCAATATGAAGGGCACTGGTGGCAGGAGCTGCCCAACGATTTGTCAGCGCGATTGCCGCAAGTGGAGTTGAGGCTCCAGGTCGCTCGCAAACCATCGAGCGAAGCGACCTGCCTGGAGAAGCGTGCCCTCGAGGTACTCGACGAGTACCTCCGCGCCAGGCCTCGGGCCACGTTGCACGCGGGCAAGTGGCCCCGCCTTGCTGAGTCCCGCAAGGCTGAGACGAAAGTCATCGAGAAGCTGCGAAGGCGTAGGCGCAAGGACGCGCGCCAAGAACAGGAAGCCAGCAAGCTCCTCGAAGAGGCCCGGCAGCACCGGGAGCGAGCGCAGAGGGCCACCCAAGAGGCCCAGGAAGCCGAAGGCACCGCTCTCGAGAGGGAGCGCCTCGCCACGGAGAAGAGGCGGCCAGGCCAAGCAGCACCAGTGCTGGAAGCAGTCCCCGGCCCAGCAGACACGGTACCCGGAACGGAACCTACTAAGAAGAAAAGGAAGAGGTGCCCGGCGTGCGGGCATCAAGGGGTCTCGGATTCCAAGCAGTGTCCCGAGAAGTCACAGAATTGGCGGCAGTCGGCCAGAAGGGCCCGTTAATCAATAAAACTTTTTTATTTTTCTATAATAGTGCCAAGTGTATAGCGTCCTTTATTTCATCCTTTACCAACTCCCATCCCGGCGAACCGAGATGCGCGGAGCGTATCAAAATCCGCTCACCCCGGGTAAGCGATTTCTGGGTGAGGGGTGACACGGAGAACACTCCCTGCTCCGCGCCTCGTCTTATTTCGCGTATTCGGGATAAGGAAAATAGCCGAAAATAGGTAACGCGACAGTCGCGGACGAGAAGATACGGTACGCGACTAGAGATAGGCTAGTCGAGTGCCGTATGGGAGAGGCTAGGCTAGGTAGACAAGCCGCCTTCCGCCTATTAAGGAGTTAGTTGAAATATAGCTTTCGAGAGTACCGCGCGTATAATACCGCTTCTTTTTCGTGAATTTCTCCGCCATTTTGAAACGCGCTGAATCCTCGTCGCGTTTTCTCGCGCGTTTACAGTTTTAGTGGCGTGCATCTTGTTCCTTAGCGTGCACTGGCTGCACAGGCAGCCACGAAAGTCTCCACCGGCCAACGGCATCGACGTGCATCACCGGCGACCGGGAGCAAGCAGATTCCTGCACGGGGCGACAGCAAGCCGTATCGCCGTCTTCGCCATCTTCGTCCTAGCGTCGAGCGTGCGTGGCTGGCCAGCCGACGGTAAGTCTTTCACGTTTAAATTTTTCGCGTGCGTTCCTTTTTTGTATTTATTCACGTTTGCGTGGGAGCAACCTCCGCCGGTTACTCCCTCCTTTAGTGCATTTGTTTCTTTAGCGGTTCGTGCGAGTGAGAGAGCGCTATCTCTCTCACTCTCGTATACAGGGCAAGACAATTGCGTTCTCTCTCGCACCTATAGAAGCATAAGCGCGCGTGAGTGAGAGAGCGTTATCTCTCTCACTCTAGTGGCAGCAGTGCGGGAGAGGGGCTTTCTCTCTCGCACTTGCGGCATATACGGCGCGCGTGAGAGTGGGAGAAACCTCTATCTCCCACCCGAGTAGGATCAGTGCGAGAGAGTTGCGTTTTCTCTCGCACTCGCGTAAGGCTAGGCGCGCAAGAGTGGGAGAGCGCTTTCTCTCTCACTCCTACGACGCAGTACGGGAGACTTGTTGTCTCTCTCGTACTCGCAGTAGAAGCGGCGCGCAGGAGTGGGAGAGCGTTCTCTCTCTCGCTCCAACGGGCTCCGTGCGGGAGAGTGTTTTTCTCTCTCGCACCCGTACGTTAAACGGCGCGCGCGAGTGAGAGAGGCCTTTCTCTCTCACCCTTATAGGCGTAGTGCGAGAGACGTTATTTCTCGCTCGCACTCGTATAGTACGCCACGCGCGGGAGCCGTTCTCGCGCATTATATCGCGCCTTACCGCCTGCGCTCCTCGTACGCGTCAGTTACAATTCATTGTTGTTATTTTATCTTTGTAATTGTTATAGTTATTTAATTTATTATTTATTATACTTTCTTTTATTAAATTATTTTATTTATTTAATTCATTCTCTTTCTTTTTTTCTATTTCTTTTCTATTATCCTCTCCTCCTGCATTCTTTTTTTAAATTTGTTCTTTTTCCAGTTGCGAGCTTCTTTCGCTCAATTTAATTTAGCTTTTTTTTCTTTTTTTTAATTTATTTATTTTTTTTGCTTTTCATTTTTTTTCCTTTTTTGATTATTTGCGGGACGAGGAGCAGTCAGCTCTCCTCCCGAATACCGCCCTCTCCGAGATCAACTAGCCAGGTGAGGACGACACACGAGCCGCGCAACGACGATTGCGCGGCGTTGCAACGGGTAAGTTGGGTCCGTAGACCGGCTTCTTGAGCCTGGACCCAGGAGCAAAGTCGTCCGAGACTTTAGCTTCCTAAAAGGGGGCGCAAAGGGCATTTCCGTACCTTTTGCGAATTGCGCGTCCCCCGATGCTAATTGCTTCTGTGGCACGTAACGTTAAATCTGCCACCCCGTTACAATTCAAATAATTAAAAAAAATTAAATTAATAAATAAAATTAAGATTTTTTTAAATATATTTATTTATAATATATCTATAATATACATTAAAATATAAAACATAATAAAATACAAAAAATATACAATATATTGTGATAGATGGCTTATAGAGGTTAAGCCAGTTACCATAGGCGATAGGGCTGAGCTCGCGGCGTAACTAACTGGGCGGTATCGATCAAGGAATCGATAGCGCTACGAGGAAAAAAGCGAAGAAAGCCGCGGTGTACCGAAACGTGGCGCCATCGATCAAGCATCGATGGCGCTACGCGGGAAAAAGGATGGGCGAGAGGGGAAGGAGGAGCCCTCTCCTCAAGCCTTCTTCTCGTTCCGCCCTTTCTATGAGCTGCACGCGAGTTCCTCTAAGCGATAATTTTCCGTGAGATTTTCCAGAGCGATCGCGATTTTCGGAGCAGAAACCGATCACCGAGTTCGAGAGTACGGACACAGAGATAGATAAAGTAAGTGGCCACTTAGCGTAATATTTAGTCCACGAATCGAGATAATTTGTATTCCCTGACGTGAGTGCGATCGAGTCAGGCATAAAGATATAGATAGATATATACGCGCGAGACCGCGTAAATCGGAATTGATTAGGCCGTGCGAGTGCGAGTGAGAGGATTGATCTCTCTCTCGCACTATCATAGAATAGGCGTACGAATAAGAGAAAGCCACTCTTACTCGTACAATCATCGAGCACGCAGTTGAGCGAGGGGAACGAGCTCTCTCGCTTAACCATAGACTGCATACTCGAGTGAGAGAAACGCTCTCACTCGAGCAGTCATAGGCTGCGGCGGTATAGAGGGATAACTGCTCTCTCTATATCTGTCGTCCATAGACTACACGTATGTATGTAGCCGCGTGGAGTGAAGAGGGTGCGCATGCGCAGTGCACACCTCGGGAATGAGTATTGTGCTTAAGGCAATACTAATTGCTCTTCACTCGCAGGGGAACTTTCCGCCATAATTTTTACCTTTTTGTATTATTTTTGTGTTTTCTATAGTAAATAAGCTTCCCTATCCCGAATACCGTTGCCTCCGCGGGTGTGCTAATGTAGCATTGGCACACAAACTGAGCAGCCGAGGTCGGTGGGAGCAACACCGGTAGCGGGGCTTTAGGCAAGGCCCCTCACACACAAAAGATAAAGCAGGACCAGAGGAAGGTCCTGCGCTGCTAACGGGCCGTAAGCAAATTACCCCTGGTACAACTGGCGCCCCAGACGTGTGTCTCAGGCATAGGGTCGCGCGACACGAAAGGGCGTGCGCAGTAAGGAACGAGAGGTTCGTAGGGTGCGCAGAGGGCGCAACAGGCACACACACGCAAGCGTGCAAAGAAGTGTAGGTGCGGATAATCAAGTGTCCCTGGCGTGGCAACGGGGACGGAAGAAAAGTATTTGGTTTTGTTCTCGTTTCAAAATATTAACCTTTAGACGGCTGGAAAACCAATATTTCGGCGCATCAGAAAATGCTCTTTTATTTTTGTTTTTACATTAAGATATTTATTTTTTTAATGATATTTATTATTTTTATTACAATTTATAATAAATTTACCTCTCCTCACCCCTTTTTACTACCCTATATCGCCTAATTCTGCCTTACAATAGCGTCACCTTGTTTGGTTTGCTGGCTATAATTACAAACAAATATATTTTATAGAAGGTTTTTGATATCACTATTTTAATGTAATATCAGGGCACCTCACCCTCTTTTCACCCCTTTTCACCCCTTTTTACTCCACTTATACCCCATTTACTTTCTGATCGAATTTTTTTGAAGAAATACATTTGTTCGCATGTGTCTGTAATTATAAATAAATTTATTTTTATAACGGAGATTTCGATGAAAGATATAAATAGCGGCTCAGGAATATATTCATGAATCATTATTTCGTATGAGAAAATATAAATTTTTTACTAGTACAAACGTAAGTTTGTAAATAAAGGCTTCTGAACGGAAATTTAGTATACTTGATCTCGATTTTTCAAAACTTTTGAATTCGAAATATAAATATATCATCAAGATACTGTCACTAGCCGCCGCTAGGTGGCTACGTCGTTCCCATCATCAAAGTAGTGACGTTGAGAGTATAAGTATACCTCGCGTTCGGGTGGTCGAGCAACCTTTTGGGATCGCTTACTCGACCATCGTATAAACATAAAGGCTTCGGCCAACTCCTCTGCTTATATTAGTATATATTACTTTTGCAATACAATGAATACAGTAAATGATGCTTGGAGTAGTGGAGAATCAGAACCTGAAGAAGATGTTATAAAAAGAACTGATAGATGTGATGTCGATTTGAATGATACTGTAACGTCGGGGTGACGTTACTATTGCGTGCGAAATTTGACGCAAACCTGTCTTGTGCCTTTTTCGAGCCTAAGTACTGAAACTTATGGGCTCGGGACGACAGAGGTATTAATTGTAAGATTTTATAGGAAGGGTGGTGAGATGCGGGACTGAACAACCATATAGGCCGACGTTGGCCTACAGATTATTCTGGAAAGGACCTAACAAGTAATGTTTGGAGAGAGATATTTAGCCGATCTTGGCTAATACTATCTCTTTGGAGGTTGAAAAGAAAAAAAGAAAAATTTGTATTAAAAACTCACTTTTTTATTCCAGGAAAGGTCTAGGTTAGCTGGAAGTCCTCACTCTCTTTCTCTCTCTGTAGTTCGCTGCTTCTCTCTCCGTTTTCTTTTTCTGCTTCTTCTGCTTCTACTTCTGCTTTTTCTTCTAGGATTATGCCCAAGGAATAGTTTTAATTTGTTTTCTAAGTAGTTGCGTGTCCTCGAGTGCTGCCTGAGGTCTGCTGCTTGTCGAAAATTTTACGCGATATTTATACGCTTTACCAAAGTAGCTCCGAACGAATCCTTTTTTCGAAAAATTTCTGAAGAGGGTAAGATTTTCGGGCCCCCTTCTCCTCGGAGGGCCTGTCTGAGAGGGCGTGGAAAGCCTCTGTGAGGGTGTGTCGTCTTGAAGTCGGAGAGAGAGAGATTGAGAGGGGACTGTCCAGTTTTACAAAATTCTATAATAACTTAAAACTAATGTTATTATTTATGTTTTATAAATATTCATTTTATTATAATAATTTACGTAAAATTTGAACTAGGCTACGAAAAAGAATCGTCTTCGTAGCTCAATTCTAACAATAATTACAATTAGTTAATTCATTTTTAATATTTTATTTAGTTTTGTTATAAAAAAAAAAGATTTTATTGGTCTTGTAATGTTTAAGTTTTTCTATTATGTTAGCATCTATATAATTTCAAAAAATTTTCTTTACAAAGAGTTTAAGTTAAATATATGTTTCTATAATTGTCTGTATCTTATTAGAAATAATGATAATTGTCACCTTTTTTATTGAAATAATATAAACTAAATTTGAGCAAAATATCATAGTAGTAGTTTGCTATGCGTATTGTATTTTAAAATAATTTTAGCTTTACGTGTAAGGTATAATTCGACATCATTATTACATAAAAGTTATGACAATTATAAAAACGACTTACAGTTTTAATCTTATTGCTTGATTCTAAATATAATTTTTAATTATAATTTAAAAATAATTTTTTAAACATAATTAATGCCAAGATATAAAAAGAATAATTTTAACTAGTAAGTTCTAAAATATAATTCTAAAATAACTTTAGAATAATTAATTCTAATATAAATTTAAACTTAAATATACTTTTAGCTTAAGAGCAACCGAAAAATGTATTATTCTTATTAGGAATTTCGGTTTTTATTGTATTTCACAGAAATCTTAGGCGTTATTCTAATATTAAAAAGGATAATCTTTATAGCAATATAAGGAAAAACGCGTTAAATATCCTTTATAAAAATATTACATTTTCGTTAATTCTAGTTTTACAAAACATTTTGTTTTTATATTAATCTTTAAATTCTAGAACGTTTTAAATGAATCATAATTATATAAACAATATTTTTGTTATATATAATATAATTTGTATTTTCGATAGAAAAACGCATAATTACATATTTTTGTTTCATACACACCTTTTTCACATATTTTTTATTTTAATGTAAAGATCAACTTAAATGTTGTTTTCTTTTAATAAAAAGATAAAACAATTTATTTATAATTCAAATTATTTTGCACGTTTATAAATTTTATTATTCATCAATAAGAAAATTTATGCATAAGAAAATTCGTTACATGTTTTTTTTTATCTTTTTATTTTAAGAGAAAGAGTGGAAAAATTATCTGGTTATCCTGTTTAATGAAAACGAACATAGTCAGGCCGTGGTAATAATTTGCTATCGTGAAAGATTGTTGTAGATATTTTTTGCATAATTCTTTTTATATTATATATATATATATTTTTTTTTATATGTATATAATTTGAAAGAAAAATCGGCTGTATTATTGTAAAGTAAAATTCAATTAAACTTAAAGATAGTAGTTATGTTATTTTTATGAATGTACATGTTCAATTTTATTTGACAATAATTTGCCTTTTGTAAATTCGTCGTGAATCATACAAGAAGCAGGAGTTTGTAGTATTTTGGTGAAATAAATTGTATAACTATTAGAAACCTTTTTTGGAATTTAAATTATTTATAAAATTTGAATTTTATTTAATAAGAGATTTTATGTAATATTTTGTGTGTAATTTCTATGTTTTTTCCTTTCGGGTTTTAAATAATTATTTTTGAGTTTTATATAAAAATATACCTTGTGAGGTATTTTTGAAAATCGCAATTCTTATACTTTTCATTAAACATTTTACTTTTTATTTTATTTAAATATTATTCAATATATTTCTGGTTTAAAATAGTTACTCAATTTATTTACCGAGGTCTTCTTAGTAACCTATTTATTGTTTTATTGCGCTACCTGCGCAATGTATCGGTAAGTAAAGGTTGCAATTATAGTTGGCGATAATAAAACAATTTAAAAATATTGCATAACATTATAATTGTATTACACAGGGAAAGTTCGAAAAAAAGAAAATACGTATTTTAGATAGGAAAACTACGGGTAGAAAAAACGGTATTTATGGGACAGTTTTATGGTTTTCGGCGCCGAGTTGACGTGCACGTGCTTGGCCTAGTGTCCTTTCGTTAGACTCAAGTGCATGTACCATTTTTTCTATCGTTCCGGGAAAACTCGTAAACTCTTGGCCCACGCTTAGGGTCTCTTTCACAACGGTCTGTATCAATAGCCCGCGCGTTAAGTAAGTTTTGGAGGGAAAAATTTTCATTGGAGAAAAAAATTTTACTATAGTTCGACACAAGTGGTCGATGAGATCGAAGCGCTTTCCCGCTAATCGGCAAGGGCAGGAAAGAAAAATAAAGCAGAGAGAAGACTTATCGACTTAACACAGAAAAAAAAACGGAGGTCGTTTACCGACGTTACAATACCACATATGATGAAAATTTATCTAAAATAAACTTTGATCGCTATTTTTATCCATCTGTAAAAAATTTCACTAATAAAGCTCGAATTCGTGCTCATGTGTCGATACAAAAAATTACTCCATTGGAATGTTTCAAATATTTTTTTGATCAGTTTCTTGTAAATCATATCATAGAATAAACCAACCTTTTTTAAGATCAAAATCCTGAACTACCTCGAAAAAAAATGAAAACGTGGACTGCTGTAACAGAAGAAGAATTATGGAAATTTATCGCTTTATCAATAAATATGGGTCATGTCGTAAAAGGAGAAATAAAAAACTATTGGAGTGAGGATCCACTGCTATATACCCCAATTTTTGGCCAAACTTTGACTAGAAACAGATACCATCAAATTCTGCGATATCTCCATTTCTCTGATAATGAAGAAATTTCTAATCATCCTCTAAAAAAAATCAAATCGATAATGGATCATTTGAAAACAAAATTTTCTAATACTATTTTTGCTGGAAAAAAACTTTGCATTGACGAAAGTTTAGTTTTGTGGAAAGGAAGACTAAAATTCAAACAATACTTACCATTGAAAAGAAATCGATTTGGTATGGAATTGTTTGAATTAGTTGACTGTGAGACGGGATTTTTGCTAGATTTTATCATTTATACTGGTTCAGATACCGATTACGAAAAATTTGATTTAGGCGTTTCTGGAGATATTGTTGCTCATTTGATGAAACCTTACTATAACGTAGGTCATGAGTTATTTACTGATAATTGGTATACGTTGCCACAACTTGCAGAATATCTTCATGATATAGACACTAGTCTTTGTGGAACAGTAAAAAAAAAATCGAAAAGGAATGCCTACTTTTGGTTCAAAGCTCAATCGTGGTGAAGTAGAAGTCGCTTATAATGATGTCTGGATGGTAATCAAATGGATGGATAAGAAGGAAGTTTACGTACTAACAAGCATTCATGAACTTGAATATTGTGCAATTGGTAAAATACACTACAAAACTAACGAAGATGCTATAAAACCAAGTTGTATTTATGATTATAACAAACATATGGGCGGAATTGATGATATTGATAGACAATTATCTATGACAGAGACAATTAGAAAATGCATGAAATGGTATACAAAATTATTTTTTCATCTAGTAGACTTGATGTTGGCAAATGCCCATAAGTTATTCAAGATGCTAACTACGAATGCTATTTCGTTTCCTGATTTTCGATTGGGCGTAGTAAGAGACATTTTGAACTTAGGTTCTCAAATAGAAATAGAATCTCTAACGCCAGATATTCGACTAAATGGTCGTCATTTTCCCAGTAAAATGCAATCCGAAAATAGTGATAAACAGTTAGCACGTCAATGTAAATTATGCACTATGCAGAAAAAGAGAACCCGATCTATATACAAGTGTAGAGTATGTGGAGAAACTCTATGTATTGTACCGTGCTTTGAAATCTATCATACCAAAAAATCGTTACCGTAATTTATAAAATTTGTTTGAATAATAGATAAAAAAACTTGAAAAAAAAATCTTACCAAAAAAAAATAAATAAAAATAAATAAAAAATAAAACTAAAAAACAGTAACTCTGATGTCAGATTTCGATGCAGCATCGAAAAATACATAGAAAACGTGTAGCCGCGCTTCTGAATAAAGAAAAATAAATTTACGAGGCAAAGAGGGTGGTTTTTTCCCTGTTATAGAGGTTTCTTTTAGATTTACAGTAATTTTGATGTCAAATTTGGATTCAGCATCGAAAAATACATCGAAAACATGTATTTATAAATTGGAAAAAGGTGTATATAGTATTAAATAATTTTTTTTATATTTGAAAATTTTTGACACAGGCTGTAATACATGTTTTGCCGTAGCGGACCGCAACGCCAATATATTGGCGCACCCTCTGATCGACACTTTCCCTATGATCATTCAGTGATATAAGATACCTTTTTTACCGGTTTTCTATGGGCGATATGCCACCTCAAATCCCGGCCGTCTAAAGGTTAATTTTTTTTACTTCTGGAGTTTATCTTGCTTGTAGCACCGAGGCTCAAGCAAGTATCAGGTCAGCGAGAACTGACCTCTCCACAGCCACGCCAGTGCGAGTTGCGATACCGTGGGTAGAGGGACGAGGTAAATCCATCTTAAAAATAAATTGTACATATATATTTACTTGTTTATTTATTTACTTATTTATTTATTTAGCGTTTAAGTATATATTGCGTGTGGTACCCACGATATCGCAACTATTCGAGCATTTATAAATATTAGCGAGTGGACTAAACAAGAAGACATGGCGACAGGAGGCTCCTCCAAAATAGAGAATCGGCTCTTCGCCATGGAGGGCGAGGAGGTAGAGGAAACCCTCCACAATCTCCGATTACGGACAGACAGGCCACGGTTTGCAAAACTGGCCCGTATAACTAATTGGCTGCTGGGAAATTTCACAGCAGCCGATTTCTAGGAGGAGGTCGCCAGGGCAGACAAGGATGGCCAGGCTGCGAGAGCACGAAGTAAGAAGGAGCTTCGTGCTCCGTGCCTGCCAGGAGATGGCAGGCATGACGGCGGGGTCGGCGGACTACGACAGAGAAGAGTCGCATCCGCTGACCATGTTGTTAGAGGACGAGGCGGACCGCCCGTCCCTAACAAACACACGAGAAGAGGAGGTGGTGGACGCGGAAGACCCGCCACCAACGAGAAGAAAGCTCTTGATGCAGGAGCGCATCTTATAGTCCGGACCTGACACCAAGTGATTACCACCTGTTCCTGTCTATGACGAATGATTTTGCAGGTGAAAAATTCGCCTCAAGAGAAGATTGTGAAAATCGACTGTCCCAGTTTTTTGACAATAGGGACAAGGGTTTCTACGAGAGAGGCATTATGCAATTACCTCCAAAATAGCAACAAGTTATCGAACAAAGCGGTGCATATTTGACCTAAATCGTATCATTCTATCTATGCTAAATAAAACCTTCAATTTAATGCAAAAATAATGGATTTCTTTTTACTACACTAAATATAGTAAGAAAAAATGTTTTGAAATGATTGAATTTTAATATTTTTTCAGATGAACAGATCAACAAGGCTTTTTATATTAATGATATTATTTAAATATTCCATTTATCAATGTCCTCGAAACTGGTCCACATTCGTGTTTTGGTAAGGCATAGTATTTCAATTTTTTTGATATTATTTTACTAACAAAATATTTAACATGAAAAATAATTTCTGTCCCAGGTGCTGTTTAAAATATAGTGAACCCTGGTACAAAAACTTTTACCAGGACTTCAGAATTATTCAAATGTAACATTGTAGTGTGAAGTGATTCGAGCACGCATGGCCTGTTTTACAGGATGTAACTAATACATTTTAAGAATCACAATAGGCAGGTTATACAGATCAAAAACTACCACAAATTTAGGAAGGAGCTTCATGCAGGAATACTAAATATTTTTTATTAAAAATTTTATTTCGATTCAAATTTTGTAAATTTTATTTAACGGGTTATCCCCACTTGCGACTTTGAAAGAATCGATTTTTTGTTAATTGCATTTTTTTGAAGTATAAGTATCTGAGAATATGACCTGGAAATTTCAAGTCGATTCGAACAAAATTGACTGAGATATGAGCGTTAAAAGAGAAGAATCCGTTGTGTAAACAAGCGGAAATTAAAACTTTAAACGCGTTTTACTCGAAATGGCATTTCTGAAGTCGGTGACCAAGATTACTCAAACACTAATAAACCGATCTTCTTGAAATTTTGCAGGCTTATTAAATACATAAAAATGTAGTCTTTAATGGTTTGATTTTTTGTTTAAAAAAAAATGGTCGTTTTATAGCCAAAAAACGGCCGTGTTTTTTTGTTAAAATCAAACCATTAACTTTAACCGTCTGCCATTTTGTGAAAAATTAATATTTTTTTAAATCCTTTGATTAAAGTCTAGTTTATACTTATATTCAACTAAATCTATCCACATTTTTTGTTTCAAATGATCCACTTCACCGCAATGTTGGTCACCGCAAGCCGTATAAATAAAAACACTATTTCATTGGCGGCCATTTGCCACTTAACAATGTAATATTTTGCAATAAAAAAATTACTGAAAGTTCTTCAAGATGTATTCTTTAAGATGATATAATAATCGTTAAAAAAAGTTTTGTAGTTTTCTTTAAAAAAATTCATGAAAATGATCTTTTTTGTTGAGCTACAACTGGGGGTAACCCCTTAATTACATAAAATTAACTATTTTAGGATAAAATGAAAGTTTTGAATATTCACGAGATGTAATCGATGCCACCAAATTATTTCTACGATATACATCACTTTTAGACAAAATGGATTTTATGTACACCTGGAACAGTGTTGAGCAGAACAAATCAGCAGAGGAAGGTATGATTTTTATTGAAAACAAATATTACACGATTTGAAAATAAAAATTAAAGATAAATAAGGTTGGTTTAGGCACGGTTTATTGACAATTTATTATAAATTTGATTCAATCCATGCACGTTCCTCAATTCGCATAGTTAACATTCCAGCAGAACCATATTCAGTTGGATTTTTAATTTTATAAGATTTTTAAATTTAATATCGTAATCATGTAGATTAGAATATTTATACACAGTGTGTCCCATGGAAAACGGAACTTTTTCAAAACATAGATTTATATTGGCGTCACCTATTGGTGGATGTAAGCAATGGAAAGGTCCATTCTTAACTGACATCCTGTCAAAATTGTATGACATTGGGTTCAATGAAAACCAAAATATCGCGCTCAAAGTGACAGTGTGTTTGTGGCATCGGTCGAAAAATGAACTTCGAACAAAGAGCAAATATTAAGTTCTGTTTTAAACTCGGTAAATCCTTTACTGAGACGTATAATTTGCTGAAACAAGTGTATGGCGATAATTGTCTATCCCGTACCAGAGTGTATGAGTGGTATAAGCGGTTCTAGGAAGGTCTTGAAGACATTCAGGACGATGAACATCCAGGTCCTTCGAATACCGTGGTTACTCAAAGTAACATTGAAAAAGTGCGTGAATTTATAAAAAATGAGCCAAAATCTTCATTGCGATACATGGAAATGGAATCGAATATGTCCAAAAATTCAATTCATCGCATTTTTGACCGATCATTTGAATCTACGGAAGGTGTGTGCACGCTTTGTTCCACACAAATTGACCGACTACAAAAAATTGCTCCGAATTCAACATTGTAAGGATTTGATTTTGAAAGAGTCAAAAAAGGACCCAAACTTAAAATATTCAATTGTGACTGGTGATGAGACATGGTGTTCTTAATATGATCCCGAAACCAAGCGTCAAAGTGCTGAATGGATGCACCCAACCGAGCCCAATCCAAAAAAAAGTCGTCTTGAAAAGTCAAAAGTGAAGACAATGTTGATTTGTTACTACGATTTGGAGGGTATTATTCATCGTGAATTCGTTCCACCTGGTCAAACGATTACTGCTGTGTTTTATCTTGGTGTTATGAAGCATTTGCTCAGCCGTATTCGTCGTGTGCGGCCACAATACCGTGAAAAAGGGAGCTGCGTTTGTTGCATGATATTGCCCCGTCTCATCAAACGAACTTGATCACGGATTTTTCGATCAAAAATTTCATTTTAACCATTAACCATTCACCGTACTCGCCGGATTTGGCTCCGTGCGACTTCTACTTGTTCTCCAAATTGCACTTGCCTATGAAAGGAAAACGTTATGCCGACGTAGAGGCCATCCAAAGAGCGACGACCAACATACTAAGGTCGATGGATAAAAAAGATCTCAAAAACTCATTCGATATGTTAATTAATTGTGCAAAACGTTGTATTGATGCGGAAGGAGACCATTTTGAATAAAATAAATGAGATTTGCCGGAATATTGAGTTTTTGTCTTTATTTTGAAAAAGTTCCGTTTTCCATGGGACACACTGTGTATAATAAGAAAAAATTCGTTAAAATTATTGAATTATATTATTTTTTTTAGATAAACAGATTAACAAGGCTTTTTATATTAATAATATTATTTAAATATTCCATCTATCGATGTCCTCGAAACTGGTGAACATTCATGTTTTGGTAAGGCATACTATTTGAATTTTTTTGATATTATTTTACTAAAAAAATATTCCAAACGAAAACTAATTTCTGCCCTAGGTGCTGCTCAAAATATAGTGAACCCTGGTACAAAAACTTTTACGAAGACTTAAGAATTATTAAAATGTAAGATTGTACTGTGAAGTGACTCGAGCACGCATGGTGTGTTTAACGGATGTAAGTAATACATTTTAAGAACCACAATAAGCAGGTTATATAGTTCAAAAACTACCACAAATTTGGGAAGGAACTTCATGCAGGAATACTAAATAATTTTTATTAAAAATTTTATTTCGATTCAAATTTTGTAAATTTCTTTTAATTACATAAAATAAACTATTTTAGAATAAAATGAAAATTTTGAATATTCACGAGATGTTATCGATGCCTCCAAAAAATTTCTGCGATATACATCATTTTTAAACAAAATGGATTTTATGTACACCTGAAACAGTCTTGAGCAAAACAAATCAGCAGAGAAAGGTATGATTTTTATTCAAAACTAATAGTATACGATTTGAAAATAGAAATTAAAAAAAAAATCTTGCTGGAAAGGTTGATTGACACCTTTATATAAATTCGATTTAATCTATGCAAGTTCCTCATTTTGTATAGTTATCATTCCTGCAGAACCATGTTTAGTAGGATTTTTAAAAACGTTTAATGCAGAGTATATCAAAATTCAACAGGTTTTTTATAATATGCTATATTAAGCATGGAACGAAAGCAGTTTATAATTAATTTTATCTGATGCAATTGTAAAGGAAATAATTAAAACGTTTGCATCAAGATTGATAAAATGCAATGGATGTAGCAGGCAAATTTGTGAATCAATTGAAGGAGGGTAAGACTTATAAATTGTTTGATTTTGTGATTTTTGAATGCTATAGTCATAAATTTTGTTACAGTATAGAGTATTAATTTAGCCGCTTTAGTATATTGAGCGTCTTATAACCAGAAATTATACGAAAATTTCAATAATTCTATCTATTTTTTAAAAATAGCATTTATTTTGAAGCTTATAAGTTGTCATTTTATGCTGATTATTTTTTTAGAGTTTTTGTATTTATAAAAAGCGCTTTTAAAATGTTCAGTTTAAAATGTTTTTGTTTATTTATACTTATTATGCTGTCAATTATGTACGAAGTTAGAAAATCATTGTGATTTAAAGTATATAAGATTCTAAATGACTGTGGAAGACGACTATACGTTTTCTTCAGTATTATATCATGTAATATTAATTTATAACATAGTTAATAAATTTTGTAATATTAATTTATTAAAATAGTCCGTCAGATGTTTTCATCGTTTAAGACTCAACTTGCGTTTTAGAATCGCACGTTGTTAAAGGGACATAACACATCGTTCAATAAGTCCCGAGACTAACCCAGAGATGGTGCTAGTAGTACCAAACTGGCCACGTTTCCATAGAGTGCGAACCTTTACATGAAATGTGTAAAAATTTTACGTCGATCGGATCACAGACAGCAGAGTTATCGAGGTTAGAGTAAAGTCACTTTGTAATTTGTTTGAAAAATGGAAAAAACCGAGTTTCGCGTGTTGATAAAACATTGTTTTTTAATGAGTAAAAACACCGTAGAAGCCCAGCAATGGCTTGAAAAACATTACCCGGACTCCTCTCCATCCAAAACAACGATTTGTCGTTGGTATGCTGAGTTCAAACGTGGTCGTACGGACACAAACGATGCGGAACGTTTGGGTAGGCCATTGGAAGCCGTTACACAGGAAAATGTGAGTGAAGTGTTAAAAATTATAATGAAAAATCGCAAAGTGAAGGTCCGTGAGATTGCAGAAATGACACAAATATCATCTGGAAGCGTATTTACAATCCTTCATGAAAAATTGAACATGAAAAAGGTTTTTTCCAAGTGGGTGCCGCGATTGCTTTCAGTGGAACAAAAACAGCAACGAGTCGACGATTCAAAGAGCTGTTTATCGCTATTTACTCGCAATAAAAAGGATTTCCTGCGTCGATACGTGACCATGGATGAAACATGGATACATCATTTCACTCTGGAGTCGAATTGGCAATCATCTGAGTGGCGCATGGCTGGCGAAAGCCGCCCAAAGCGTCCAAAAACGCAGCAGTCTGCTGGAAAAGTCATGGCGTCTGTTTTTTGGGATACACATGGCGTGATTTTCCTTGACTACCTGGAAAAAGGTAAATCGATCAACAGTGATTATTATATTGACTTGTTGGTACGTTTAAAGAAGGAGATCGCAGCAAAACGACCGCACATGAAGAAGAAAAAAATCCTTCTTCACCAAGACAATGCACCATGCCACAAGTCCATGAAAACAATGGCAAAATTGAACGAATTGGGCTCTGATTTGCTTCCCCACCCCCCGTATTTGCCAGATTTAGCCCCCAGCGACTACTGGCTCTTTGCTGATCTCAAAAAAATGCTCCAGGGAAAAAAATTTGGCTCGAATGAGGAGGTCATTGCCGAAACTGAAGCCTATTTTAAAGCAAAGGATAAATCCTTCTATAAACATGGTATAGAAATGTTGGAAAGGCGTTGGAAAGATTGTATCACTCTAAAAGGAGATTATATTGATGAATAAAAATGATTTTTGAAAAAAAATGTTGTTTTCGTTGTTAGTCTCGGGACTTATTGAACGATGTGTTAGTCTCCGTGTGATCAGCTGTTGACGATCATTTGATTCTTATACATTGTAACGCCACTGGGGATCAGGGTGGCGTACAAATGGAAAAAGGGGGGGGAAGCGGGGAAGCGGTTTGCTTGCTTACTAGTAAACTACTTATTTAAAACTTTAACACACGGACACATACGTTTATTTAAACCAATTTAACTAATACAATAATTTATCGCGTTTTTACGCGAGCCCAGGGCGCCAGCTACAATCGTATAGCGCGGTTTCTTGCGCGGCAAATACTCTGCGCGGCTAACTCACGGTTAGAGCGGTCGCGGGCATACAGCATACAACACGGCCGAGAAGGCGCGTAACACGCGACGCGGTCGCACACACGCAGTCGGGAAGGATACGGGGACGATTCGGGGAAGCGGTGCCTCCTGGCAGCTGCCACTGCACCTTGGCACTCACCAGATATTCCAACACGCTCACGGCTACTATCCGGACGCTCGCTCGCTCGTTTTCAAGAGTTACTCGTTCGCGACTGCTGGCCTCAACTATCACGAACGGAGTTTTGGCTGCTCGCTAATACCGACTGTTTGCTAACACAGACCAGAACGGAGTGTCGACTGCTCGCTACTTGTGACTTTTCGCTACCGCGGACCCGAACGGAGTGAAAGAAAAGCTTATTGTGTGGCACTTTCGCTAGCGCGGCTTTTTGATGATCGTTCTGCGCCGGCGCAACGTAAGTGTAAGTACGTTACGCAACGCAGCCGCCGCGCGCGCTCAGCGCTGGCGGCAGTTGATATTACTGCTCGCCAGCAGCGCGCGTTGAGGTTATCCGCTCGCGAGTGCCAGTGTTGTTGTTGTGTATTCCCTGGAGCGGCGAGAATCTGCCTCAGATGTACGGAGGATGAAGGTAAGTCGACGCGTTCCATAGCTGGTAGGCGTCGACTAATTTGCCTATCTTCTTTTTTTTCAGGTGCGGCCGTACTGCGGGTCAACAACTGCGGCTCGGACGAAGAGCGGTTGAGAAAGCTACGCAGCGGTGTCGGTGACAGCTATAGCCTGCTTGCAGCGGCAGCGAGGCAACACTATCAGACACCTCCAGGTGCGTATTTACTTGCACTCATGCTGTGCTTCTATGTTTTGCCTGCCTTCTAACCTCCTCTTACACTTTCCTTTTGTATTGTGTGGCAGCTTGTACTTCCTTCCAAGGTGCAGCTGCTATTATTATTCTGTTCTTTATTTAATTACCGTCTGGGAGGTTGCAGGTACGGGGATCACTACAAGGATAGGAAGGAGCATGGAAATGGAACCTGCTGCAGTGTGTGCGAGCACTGCTACGACTTATTCATGGGCTCCTGAGACTGGCTCCTCGCTGGAGCCTTCACTTGAGCTTGAAGCCCATGTACCTAGTGAAGGTAACGTATGTACAGCCCTGCGTGGCTGTTAGTTAGGATCACGCGTGGCAGTCCTGCGAGGCTGCCAAGATTGTAAAAGGGGGGGGGAATAGCTAAGAGGAGGCGCATAAGCTATGCTTTGGCCTCCTCATGTGACTGGTGCAAAAACACAACGTCACAACATTAATAAAGAATATTTAACAACAATTGGGCTATGTGCTTATTCTAATAATTGGTAATGAACGTATTTAGAAGTTGTGCAAATTAATTCAACATTTATTTTTGTTTATATAGCATGTTGCACTATTTCTTGTTTGTATAGGGATAATTCGCACGTTGTAAACAGGCCATAATCTCCGTGCGATCAGCTGTTGACAATCATTTGATTCTTATACATTAATAAAGAATATTTAATAACAATTGGGCTATGTGCTTATTGTAATAATGGTTAATAAACGTTTTTAAAAGGTGTGCAAATTAATTCAACATTTACTTTCGTTTATATAGCATGTTGCACTATTCCTTGCTTGTATAGGGATAATTCGCACGTTGTAAACAGGCCATAATCTCCGTGCGATCAGCTATTGACAATCATTTGATTCTTATACATGAATAAAGAATATTTAATTACAATTGGGCTATGTGCTTATTGTAATAATTGTCAATGAACGGTTTTAGAAGGTGTGCATATTGATTTAACTTTTATTTTCGTTTATTTGACGTTTTTTGTTATTGAAAAATTTGAATGTTATCTTTTTCGCTCGTTTTAACGCAAGCTTGCTGGTAGACATACGTTTGTGCGCCTGCACACAATTCAAAATTTTGGTAAAAATTCTTTTAATGCTCTTTTCTCTATAATAATTAACATTTTATGAGATTTTATGAGTATGCAAATTGAAATAATCTCCAATTAATGATTTAGCGTGGTGTGCAAATTAAAAGAGGTCATATTTTTTTAGATATATGGTGATTTGCATTCATCCATGTGTTCCATTTGCGCTTTTTGTAAAAAAAAAAATATGGTAAGTGTGCGAATTAAATAATTGGCATAATGGAAATGTGCAAATTAAAAGACGTAATTTGGCATAATTTTTCATTGCAAAATCCACAATTTGCAGGCTGGGGTATAGTAGGTAATGTTTGTGTTTATGCATGCTTACCTATAGTTTGTATAAGAAGCATAATAATAATAATGTTTATATTAAACAAAAATATGTTTTTCAAAAAAAATATATATTGTTGCTATAACCTAATAGTTTATTTGTAAAATAAATAAAAAAATAAAAATTCTGCGAAGCTTCATTTCAGATGATTGGAGTGGAATCGTATTACGAAGTGCATTTTCTTATGTTTGACTTTGACTACAGATTTTTATCAAACAGATGATGTTTTTGCTGCGAAGAGCAAGGGAAGGAAAGAAATAGAGAGAACAATCCTTATTTTTTTCAATTTCTTTTTTATTTTCTTTTCTCTTTATTTATCTCCTAATTGACTTATTTTTCATTAATTTATTATTCTCTTTTATTAATTCTAAAAAATTCTATTTTTCCAGATTGAAGAACTGAAGAGAAAGAAATTTAACTTACGAAACAGCTCGATTGGTACGATCAAGACATACTTGAAAAAAAAACGGAATGACAAATCTGTGACCCCAGCACAACCGCAGCGTTTAGATCAGCAGCATCCTACTTCAGTACTAACGTACTGTAACGAAATCAATAACGGCGAGCACAATAGCAATGGATTGCCGCTTGTCGACGTCAAGACAGAGAACAAGAAAGGGTTGCTGCTAGGCAATGTCAAGATAGGGAATAAGACATACATTTTCTGTTCTTCTTGACATTTTATAATTCATTTATTTCATCATTTTGTAATAAAAAATATAGCTTTCTTGTAATTAACCCATTAAGGCCCATGGCTAGCACATCGTAGACAGGGCCAAACTATTGTATCTATTGGAATCACAAAATGGCTAAAAAATAAGTTTTACGTGTTTTTTCATATTTTCAATTGTTTATAAAACAATTGTTTAAACAATTTTATTAAAAATGCATACACGTAAATTTTCCTTTTTAATTATATTTAAATACATTATTTATATGCTGCTTATAAAGCAATAAGTGAATTATTTATTAATAATAATATAAATTTTTTATTTAATTTGCGTATCTAAATCATATTTTTTTTATAATGAACGCTAACTATTCTTTTCATGTATTGTAAGCACTTATATCTACTAGAAGTCTATTAATAACAATTTACATTTTATAGAAAATATTAAAATTAAAAATTGTTTAAACAATTTTTTTATGAACAATGAAAAACAAAAAAATGAAACACGTGAACCTTATTTTTTAGTCATGTTGTAATTTCAATAGTTATTTTGGCCCTATATACGCTGTGCTAGCCATGGGCCTTAATGGGTTAACAGTGTAGGTATTTTTTTTTTTTCTGGGTAGGTAGGGAAAATGCGTTATGCACCTGGTAGGGGGCTACCAGAATTCCGGACTCGCACCGGCTAAAAACCCTCCTAGGCCTTGTGGCTGATGAAACCACCCTGGCACCGTTGGTGGACACTACGTCAGGGTGGAGCCACCTTTGGGGTCATAACATCAACCCCACGGCATGTCAACGGGTGTTTCCCGTCCCCTCCTCTTTAGACGGTACCTATGCCCCCTGGGTACCGTCAATCTTTTTTTTCTTTTTTTGGAGGACATCCTCCACGAATGTGGCTACTGTACTCCAGTGGCCTGGCCCGTGAAGCATCAGCTCGATGATGTTTTCGGGCGTGATGAACAGTGTAGGTATGCTCATTACGATGTTTTCCATAATAATAATACTGCGCTTATAATGATATACATACAATAAGTTTTGTAAGAGTTTTTACGCGAAAAAGACAAATGTGAGGAATAAGAAATGAAAATAACAAGTGGAGAGAAGCAGGAATAAGATAGAAATAAGAAAATAACTTGGAAGAGTATAGACATAGAAAGAGCATCTAAGCATGAAAATAGCTCTCTTATTTTCTTATTTTAACCTTATTCCTACTTATTTCTACTTTTTATTTCCATTTCTTATTTCTCACGTCTTATTTCTTTTTTTTTTATTCGTCTAATGGCCCTGATGCTTTAATGTACAATATTTTTTACTCGGCTAATTCATAATTTATTTAAATTTTGTACAAAATATGTGGTAAATAATTTAATTTTCTATTAGACGTGTTAAATTTATTATAATAAACAATCATATTATAATTTTCAAAATTTTTAATATTTTTTTCTTTTTTTGTAAAATTTTTTATAAAAATTATTTTGCACGAATAAAATCATATGTTTCTTATATCAGATCTTATATCAAAACTTATGAGTGGAGCGTTCTGTTTCTTATATCAGATCTGATATAAGAAACAATTCTTATATTAAATCTTATATCAGAAGTTACGAGACGAGTTTTGTTTCTCATATAAGATCTGGTAAAGATTTATTTCTTATATCAGTAAGGTCGAATACGACATGTGAGATCTTAGATAAGATCTTATATAAGATCCTATATCAGATCATTTATGAGATTTTTTTTAGGGTAACGACAGGAATTCTCTTGGAGAGCTTGCTTACAAAAGTTCATGTGTTTACGGTAAACATTTATGTGAAAATTAAATTTTTTCTAAATTTAGAGACTTGAAACTTAAGTTTTTTAAAACTAGTTCATTGTAAAGGCATATAATTGGATATGTAAGTTCTCTGGATATATTTTAAGGAATATCTGTTATATCATGACTTTACACTGAGCAGAAGGTGTATCTTGCCCTCAAAATAAGCTTTTGACGCTCGTACTTTAGATTAATATTCATCTTCTTTTTGGTGTTGAGACATATAACAACAAATATTCCTTGGAATATAACCAGAGAGCTTACTTAGAAAATTCAATGTCATTTTAACGGTCCAGTTTGAAAAAACTCAAACTTTGGGTCTCAAAATATAGAAAAAACTGATTTTTATATCAACTGGTCATCGTAAACGTATGCAATTTGATGAGCAAGCTTTCTGTGTGCATTCGATGGAATTTCTGTTGTTAAAGGTAATGCATGAGCTATTTTATTTAAATTTTTTTTTATATTACATGATTATTGTTTTAATTAATTATATTATTTTATTTTACAGAAGCAGTCGGAGGATCGTAACCAAAGGAATGAAATATGAAACAACAGCAACAAAGATATCTGCAGAAAGGCATCAGTAACAACGAAAGTACGAGGGTGGTTCAATAAGTACCCGTGTTAGAAATGAAGACACCATTTTCTCAAAAAATTTTTTTTTATTTTTCAACATACACAGTATGTCGGAAAAGTTCCCGAACTTTTGAAATAAAAAATCAAAAATTACATTTAAAGAAATTTATTCCAGTTAACTTTCAACATAGTCCCCTTCCCTAGATATACACTCATTTGAGCGCTCCATGAGTGATTCGAAGGCTCTCTGGTACTCCTCTGAAGTTATCGCTGTGAGACGCTCGGTGCAAGCCGCTTAAATGCTCGGTACATCTTCAAAAAATCGTCCTTTCAAGGCCATTTTTAGCTTGGGAAATAGGAAAAAGTCGACTGGAGCCAGATCTGGCGAGTATGGGGCGTGATTGATGCGTGGGATCTGATTTTCGGCGAGATAACGCTTCACAAAGTTCGAAGAATGAGCAGGCGCATTGCCATCCAGCAAACTCCACGATCCCGGTTCCTTGCACCGAAGTACTAAACACACGTTCACTCAAGCACGTCTATCTCGGCAACTAATGAACGGATACTGGTGAAAAAATTCTCAGACACTTCAGAGGGATGTAGCAACACAGTATCGGTGTCGTCCAAGAGGTGGCGCCACTCGGACAAGCGCTACAAAATGAGTTCGGGAACTTTTCCGACATACTGTGTAGTCTCCTTTTAGAAAGATACACTTCTCCCAACGTTCCTAACATTTTTTTAACCCCTCCAAAAAATAGGATTTGTCGAACTCTCTAAAATACGACTCTGTCTCGGCGATGACTTCCTCGTTTGTGCTAAATTTTTTTCCCGCGAGCCATTTCTTCATGTTAGGGAACAAGAATAAGTCGCAGGGAGCCAGAATGGGTGAATACGGAGGGTGCGGCAGAAATTCATAACGTAATTCATGCAGTTTGGCGGCAACAACTCCGGATGAATGTGCTGGTGCGTTATCATGGTGAAACAGAACCTTCTTTTTCACCAAATGCGGCCGTGTCTCCTTCAATTTTTTGTCGAAGCGGTCCAATAACTTACTGTAGTATTGTACAGTAATCGTTCTTCCTTTTTGTAAAAAATCCATGAGGGTGTCGCCGTTCGCATCCCAAGAAATCTTCGCCATGACCTTTCCGGCCGATGGGACCGTCTTCGCCTTCTTTGGAGTAGATTCACCGGGAAAAATCCATTGTTTTGATTGTTGCTTGGTTTCTGGTGTGTAATGATGAATCCAGGTTTCATCAACAGTGATAACTCGACGCAAAAACTCCTTCGGATCTCGCTTAAATTGCTCCAAACACTGCTTCAAAGTTAACAGCCGCAACCGCTTGTTGTCCACCGTAAGCAATCGCGGCACCCATCGGGCCGACATTTTTTTCATCGCCAACTTATCATGTAAAATATTAATTGCCGTTCCGGTCGACACACCTACGGCCTCTGCTACTTTGCGCACTTTCGTTCGTCGATCAGCGAGAATCATGTCGTAGACTTTTTGAATGATTTCCTCGGTAACCACGTCTGCCGGGCGTCCTGGTCGCTCCTCACCAAAAACGGATGTTCGCCCACGTTTAAATTCGTTGAACCAATATCTAACTGTGGTCATAGATGGCAAAGTGCCTCATAAACAGCATCCAACTTTGCTTTTATCTCCTCGCATTTTTTTCCATCCAAAAACAAAAAGCGAATTACCAAACGATACTGCTCTTTTTCCATCTTAGCGAAAATCACGAAACACGTCTTACTCGAATGGCTGCCAAATCCAAACTAACCTATCAATCAGTCTGAAATTTGTTTTACCGTCGTTTGATAGATAGCAGCACACAATGATAATACCAACTTCCCTTAGGAACGCCCTCTGCCGTCAAACACGGGTACTTATTGAACCGCCCTCGTAAAAGCTTAGGTAAGGTATTAATAACTCTTATAATATAATGAATTACTATTATCATTTTTTATAGTATCAAATTTTGTTTATTTATTAAATAGTATTATTTATTATAACATAAAATTAACTTTTTTCTATTTTACAGCTGCACCAAAAACAGCAGCAGGAGCAAGGAAACCAGCAGGAAGCAGAAAAGTAGCAGCAGAAGAAGCAGCAATTTTTTCATTCATCATTTTTATATTTATTTTATTTTTTATATTTGTGTATTTATATTTCAAATAAATAAAGATTATTATTTAAAATAAATTAAAACATTAATATATTTTATTTATTGCAATAATGCTGGCATATCTGCAGCATGCGTGCCGATGCCGTACAAGACTGCAAAATGTCATAAAAATGCGACCATATTGCCGATGCACAATGCCGACACGGTTGCCGCACATACTCGTATAAATAGTTATCTTCGCGCATGAATCGTTGCTCTTTGTAAGTGATCGTGCCGTATACCTGCGACGAAGTCATTATATCGGCGCTCTCGTTTTTCTCCGTGTCTACCCTACTCTCTCCCATATCTCTGTCTTTTACTGTATTATCAAAGAAACTTTTGTTTTTTATTTCTCTCTCATTATATAACTCTCTTTCTTTTACATTTTCGTAGCCGTTCTCTTTCCCTAGCGTTTTATTTTGAGTGCTCTTTATGCACGAAACCTCGCTGTGCATAGCGTCGCATACATTTTTTACTAAAGGGTTTTGTGACTTTTCTATTTGCACATTATTTTCATCAGGGCTTTACTCTATGCTCTCTGCCTAAGTGTTTTTAATAATAGGTACAAACTCCTGTGTTTCTGCGTTTGTTACGCGTTTTCGCGGAGCTAGCCGTTTTATTGCCTCGAAATATTTCTCACTCGCCTTTCGACCTGCTCGAACCCGAGTAGTTATTGAGTGGGTGGGCTGTTCAAGCGTTTCGCTCGGCGGCTCAAGTGCATTCGGCGGTTGCTCGATCTCCGGCGCATTCTGTTTTGTTTGCGAAATTACGCGGACGCTTTCTACCGGATTCTTTGAGAGCACATCGGCTATGTTAAGTCGTCCTGCTCTATAAATCACCTCGAAGTCGTATTCAGCCAGCATAAGACGCTACCGCGTTATTCGCGAGTTGGGATCTTTGTGCGTTTGTAGCCATACAGGCGGTCTGTGATCCGTTATGAGAAAAAATTTTCGGCCGAACAAATGAGGTCTAAAGTGCTTTATGCAGTATACGAGTGCCAGTCCCTCCTTATTAAACGTATCCCATCGTTTTTCCACATCTGTGAGCACGCGAGACACGTAAGTGACAGGCTGATCGCTACCGATATTTCCTTGTGACAAAATGCCATCTACCGCGTTTCCCGACGCGTCTGTTGTTAGATTAAAAGTATTTTCAAAATTGGGAAAGATTAATATCGGTTCTTCGCATAATTTATTTTTTAGCGTTTCGAACGCATTTTGAGCTTCATTTGACCGCGTGAATTCCGTGTCTTTCTTTAAAAAACTCGTAAGCGGCTTCGCAATTTTTGCAAATTGGTGATTGAATCTTTGGTAATAACCCACGAGTCCTAAAAATTGTTTAATATTTTTTACGTTCTTTAGAACTGGATAATTTTGCACTGCTTCTCATTTATGTGGATCTAGCCATACTCCTTCAGCGCTTATTAAATGTCCGAAAAACGTAACTTCTCGCTTGAAAAATTCGCACTTTTCCAGCTGTAATTTTAAAACAGCTTGTCGTAGCCTTTTAAATAATCTTTCTAATCTGCTTATATGCTTGGGGAGTGTTTTTGAATAAGAAATGATATCGTGGATGAAAAAGAAGAGTTCTTTGTTTGTTAAACCCGATAATGCAATCAACAATGCTCGAGAAAAGGTTGCCGACATCTTACGAAGTCCGAAGCTCCCTCGATTAAAATGATACAAGCCTTCGTATTTTGTAAATGCTGTTTTATGTCGATCTCATTCGTCGATTTCAAGTTGATGGTAACCTGATGCTAAATCGTACACAGAAAAATATTTTGCGCCTCCTAATTGATCTAAAATTTCATTTATATTCGGTAGCGGGAATTAGTCACCGAGAGTTTTTGCATTTAACTTCCTATAGTCTATAACCATTCGATACCTCTTTCGTTCTTGTAAATCCTCCTTTTTGGGGACTAAAAAGCATGGTCTGGAGTAAGAGGAAGTCGAGGGTTCTATTATCCCTTTGTCAAGCAACTCCGATACCTGCCTTTCTATTTCTGCCTTGTGCACAAGTGGTAGGCGGTATTGTTTGGAGGTAACAGGTACTTCGTCTATTGTAGGAATGGTTAACTTAAGAATGTGTGTTGCAGTGAGTCTCTCTTCCGGAATATAAAAGATATCATTGTATTTGGCGATTTATTTATCTATTTCTCTGCGTTCTTCTGGAGCTAGGCGATCAAGCCGCAATAGTTTTTTTATTGTCTCAATGCGTTCATTGCGTGTGAATGCTTTGATTGAGAGTAATGCCGAGCCATTTTTTTTTTTCTTGCAACCCTTTCCTTTAAGCAATTTTTTTGTATCTACTACGTTCTTGAGAATTTCCTTTATAATTTCCCCTGGAGTGTTTTTACTTCTATTTTTTAATTCAGGTAAATAATTTTTCATTTTTTCTCCAATTTTCTTAAATATTAAATTTGTTTCAGAATATTTGAAAAGCATTCCAAATGAAGCTTCTAGCTGTTCCGAGTTTTCTCGTAACACATGTTTCTCGTGTAGGCTTTTATTTAAAATATTATGTATCGTAATTAAATTTTCCAAGAGTTCGTTTTCGTCGTCAGTTTCTTGCATAATTTTACTTGTACAGCCTTGAGCTGTATCATTAAGTCTTATTGGGTTAAAAGAGACTTCCTTTCCTTTTTCATTCTTATTGATAGAGCCGGATAATGTGTTAATTTCTTTTTCTTTGTCTCGCGATGCCTCTCGCGGTAATATCTTACTTGACGTATTTTCCTTTTCTTCCTTTTCAAAATTTTTGTTTGGGCTAGAAATTTTATTTGACTACGCAATATTGTTTTCAGAGAGTGTATTTGGTTCTTTGTTTCCAAACACTTGTTTTTTTATTTTATTTTCTCGTGGAACATCGGGAGATATTTGACTTGTAATTTTTTGATCGCTAACCATGTCTGTTCTTACGTTTATCTTCATTGGATTTGTTTCCGACTACTCATACTTTTGCGTAGTTGCCTCGAAAACTTGTTTGCTGCTAGTTTTTTTTAATTCAGTGAGAATCGAATCTTTCTTTGATTCCGATTCACGACTTGGATTAGGGCTTTTCTTGCGCCCCTGGATTTGTAGAACATCTACTTTTAATTCTTGATGTTTCCTTTGGACTAAACTAGCCTTCGATATATTTTGACTTACAGCACGCTTTTCTTTACGTATTACTATCTCTCTTGCATTCATCTGTTGCTTCGTATGAGTTGCGTTGCTCCTTTTTTCTGGAAACTCCCGGCTCTTTGTTATCTCTTTACGTTCATTCATAGGTACCGCGCGGCTTGGCTTAGGGCTTTGTATCTGCTCCCGGCCGTCGAGCGGTCGTTGTTTTTTTGTCTCGTTTTACGGTAGAAGTCTCTCTTGTTCTCTATTTTTATTGCTCTCAGTTCCTTCATTTTTCTTCCTTCCCTGCACCTGCAGTGTGTTGGCCACTATGAATTTTCTTATTAATGGAATTTTATTTTGACCGACTATTAGGCTATTATTTTCATAGTCGATTTTTGTATTTTATTTTAAAAAAAAATTCGTTTTTCAATAATCCTTCTTCTTGAATTGGAAACTCATTTGAAACTAAGTGAAATTCAATACTGAACTTGGGAAAATAAATGTTAATTTTTCCGATCGTAAAAATGCTTTCGCTTGTTATACCTTTTACTTCCAAAATTTCTTCAGTGTTGATTTCGTTATATTTACTGATATTTTTAATTTTTAATAATTTTGGTCCTGCTCCTGAGTTTAAAATTAATGTTATTGTTCTTTCACGCTTCGCGTCAAAGAGCGCGATAGTCGGAGAAATAGCGTCTATGTTTAATCGTACATATTTTTAGATGATTGAGGCTTCTGTGTACTTGTCGATGGGCGCGGTGCATACTCGGCCTCCTTTTTTGCGCCCTGGCAAGAGGAGTTTTTCCAGTTTTCCTGTTTTTATTATTAAATTCGCGCGTCCTGCAATGTTCTAAAATATGCCTTTCTTTTTTGCAATATCTGCGTATTACGGGCTCGTATCTTCTGTTATATTTTCCTGAAAAAGTTGTATTCTGCCTTCTTGAATATTGATGCTCTCTTTTTTCTCTATTTTCCGTGTGTGAGTCACAAGGCCATCTTTGCGCTCGATGCGAGTTTTGTGGCCCCGCCCAGGCTCTGCTTGGGTTTGGCTCGGGCCTTCTCGTCGGGACTATTGTCCTTAGCTGACGCCATTTCCAACAATCTTGAGCTGTGTGATTGAATTTATCACACGACTGGCATTTTTCATTACTGGATATATAATTAATTTGTATTGTTTCTTTTGTAGTTAATTTTTCTAACATTCTTTTTATTTCGGAAATTTCGTCAGTCTCTCTCCAGTCATATTCTTTTTCTATTTCGATCGCCTTTTCTGTTGCTACTTCTAGTTTGCGATCCATGCTCATATGCATTCTAATTTCCGCGCGTAATCCTTTGGAAAAATATTTCACAATATCTCGTTCCAGTTGTTCTTCAAAACCTAACGTGTTTTTTCCTTCACGTCTTGCTGCTTCGAGGATTTCTTCTTGTAAGGATTGCGCTCTATTTGCGTATGAAATTATTTTTTTTCTTATTTTTTGTTTAAAATTTGCTAATTCGCCGAGTAACGCATGATACGATTTATTTGAGCCAAACCTTTTATGAAAAAACTCTATAACCTCATCGATTGTCATTAAATTTTCACTTTCATAAATTTTTAAGGCATCTCCTGAAAAACGCATTTTTAAAAGCTTAGCGACGTCTGCTTTGTAAACTAAAGGTAATAAATCGCATACTTCACGGCACCCGTCGAGAAATACATTTACAGTCTAATTAGAACCATCGTATCTTGGTATGAGTTCAAGCGCGTCCTCAATTGATAGCGGTCTTACCTGATTTAGTGTAGAATTCATTGTATAATTCTGTGTTCGTATGCGTTATGTATTTTCGTTATTATTATTGTTTTGTCTAGGTGAGAATCGAAAAGCCGGTGTACTATGTTAATTAAAATTTGAATTTTGAGGTGTCTACGGTATGTTAGAAAAATATGTATTCGCCGTCTCGCTTCGTTTTATTACTTCCGACGGTTGCTTGAAAGAAAAAAATGTCGTTTTATCTTCTGTGATGTCCGCGTTCAACTCCAAATTATTTATTTTATTATTCGGCAATGTTTCGCGTTTACGGAGTACGAAGCTAATAATATATGACGGGTCTATTCTTTGTTCTAATAAATCGCCAAAAGCATGGACCACGTGTTTATCCGCGCAAAATTGTTCTACGTCATGCGGATCGACAATATTTTTTAGTATTTCCATGCAAGATTTTATGATATTCTGAGATGCTCCGTCACCGGTACTTATCGCTTTTTCGTGCCTTTTTTGAAAGAAGATTAAAACTTTGGGCAAATTAGGCTCTGCGATTAATGATAAATAATTTGGGTCCACACACAATACATGCTTGAGTAGAATCGCAGTCGCATCCTTGTTTCTGTTCATCCCTCTAGTCTGCTTAAGCTAGTTATTTATTGCACTGTCCTTTTTTAAAGGAGGGGCCCCCACGTGTTACGTCCTTGGAGATAACGCAACGACAGAAAAACTTATTTTACGAAGTTTTAGATTGAATAATTAAAAAAAGGTTTAATTCCCTATTTCGGTCAACCGTAGCTGCCGAGGACGGGAGGCAATAAATATATACACTTGCGCAGGTAGAAGGAGGGAGACAGAGAACTGGAGTCAGCGAGCGAGAGCTAGATATATATATATATATATATATATATATATATATATATATATTTACATGTATGCTTGATTTGTTTATGTGCACTCTATGAGGACCAGAGAGACGTATCGCATGAGTAATGCAGTTCAGGCGAAAGGAGTTGAGAGATATAGAGAGAGAGAGAGAACTGTTCTTACGTTGTTTTGAGTGCGCTGGTGTCGCTGACTGGAGGCTGGCTTGCTGGCTTGCTCGGCTGCTGCTTGGCGGGAACGGGGAGGACATTTAAATGGTTGACTCCAAGAATTTCGTAAAAATTTCTGTCTTATTTATTATATTTTAAACTGGCGGGTGGCTTCATCCAGTTACAACTTCTGCGTTTGTCAGACTTACTCTCACACTTCGTACTTAGTCTCAGGACTTATTGAACGATGTGTTAAACTCGTGGCTAAGCTAATAGATAAGCTGACAGTTTACTATGGTTTGGCAATAAGGAGAAATTGTGATTTTGTGGATAATACAGTCTGTCAAGTAAGAGCGTGGTCGACTTCACCGACAGGTAACAAAAGATTTTGCTCTAATTCCTTCGCGAGCCGATAGAAGAAAGCTTTGTCCTTAATGCATTGTTAACAAAGATTCAGTTGTTCTTAATCTTTTGAAAGAGAATCACGTTAAACGCCATGTGTGCTAAGTACGCGTCGCGCTACGAGGCTGTGTTCCTTTGCATCCACCCGAAAGGTCCCAAAATGTCGCAATCAGTGGCTGCTAAATATATGAGAAAGTCGAAGGCATTTGTACAGAAGTGGATACAGCGATATAAAGTGGCTAAAAATGTCGATGATTTACCAGAACCTGGTTCGATAGGAAAAGTGAACAAAAAAGATGAAAAAAGAATAGTGAATCTGTTTTCGCGGAATCCTGCTTTAACACTGCGGCAAGGACAAGCAAAATTAATGGCAAAAGGTTTAGATATATCCTACGAAACTATCCGAATTCATCTTCGTACTCATCATCTGAAATGGCGCAACACAATGAAGAAGCCTCTGTTGACTGAAAAACATGTGACAAAGCGACTCGCTTGGGCGCATGAGAATATTGATAGAGATTTTGAAAATGTCATTCTTACTAATGAGTGTTCTATATGGGCACGTTCTGTCCTCACGCGAGCCTGGTCAGCTTCCACCAATAGGCTTGTTCAGCGGACCGTAAAACATGGAATAAAGGTGCATCTTTGGGGCTGCTTCTCAAAGCAGGGATTCGGCACTTTGCACCTCTTTACTGACAACCTAAATGCCGAGAAAATGATAAAAATCTACAAAAAGGCTTTACTGCCATCTGCCAAACGATGGTTCATCACAAAAAATGGAGATTGGATTCTGCAGGAGAACAACGATCCTAAACACCGCAGCAAGCTCTGTACTCAGTGGAAGACTCAATCTGGCATCGTTACATTGGATTGGCCGTCGCAGTCGCCCGATGCAAACCCTATTGAAAATGTGTGGGCATATATTAAACAGAAGCTTCGTGAAAGACGCACATACACTTTGAAGCAGTTGTCTAACGAAATTCGTCGGATCTGGAGATCCTTGCCACTAGAATACGCCGTCAAATTAGTAGAAAGCATGCCTCGGAGATGCCAGGCAATTATCGACGCCGGTGGTGACTGGACTCATTATAGACCAAATTGCATCATTGTTTGTAATGTGTACAATGTATATATAAATATGAAAGTTTTATCAAATGAATTTTTTTATAAATTAACACGACCACGCTCTTACTTGACAGACTGTATGTATAATGCAATTTGGGGAACATATTATCACTATTGTTCGACTAATGAGAAGCCTCACCCCAATGTGCCCAGGTGGAGAAGGTTCATGGTGTAGTTGGCAGCAAGCGCTAGCAACAGACACATTATCTTTTTACACCCATGATTATCCAACTTTACCAGCTGATGTTGCTGAAGCTATATATCCAATTTATGAAGACCTCAGCAACGTAAAATTATTGGAAAGGTGTGTTGGTGGATTTACACGAAACAATAATGAGAGTTATAATCAGTTAATATGGAAAATAACTCGAAAAATTGTTCCATGTCGCGGTAAACTTGTTGAAATAGCGGCTTACATTGTAGCTGGAATGTTTAATGTAGGTACAATATCATTATTGTACTTTATGAGTGCATTAAGAGTTTCATTCGGCACCGCAGCTCATGGCTAGACGACAACACCAGGTGGACTTATTAGAAGCTAACGATACCGCAGAAGGTCCCTCTTATGGCCCTGGAATAGATGATACCATGTAAGTTGAAGAAAAAAAATTTTAAATATGTGTAAACTACTTCTGAAACTTTAAACGCGTTTTTTTCAAAACGGTATTTTTAAAGTCGGCAATCTGGATTTCTCAGAAATTGGTCAACCGATCAGTCTCAAATTTTTACACAATCTTCTTAGATATATTCCTTAGATATTGAACGAAGGAATAAGATTTCAAAAAATTATTATTTTTTTCTAACAATTTGGAGCGAAAATTTCAGTTAAGAACGAAAAATTTTTTTCAAATAGACGTCATTTTGTAAAAAATCAAAATTTTTATTATTCCTTTGTTTAATACCTGTATTACTCTACCCTCTAAAAGAATCCACCATATTTGTTGATTTCAGATAATCCAAACCGCCGAAATGGAGATCACTGCCAAGCGCCTTTTTTTGGAGGTCGTTCGGGACATCATCTACAGGAGCGGTGTACATCAATATTTGTACATGATCAACGCGCTATTGTATTCTTAAAAGTGTGCTCTATTTGAATTACTATTACTTGTAGTTGATAAATAAACTGATTCTATAAAAAATTTATAAAAAAACGTCTTTTTTTAGTTTTAGTATCCTCTGTTGATTTTAGGTCGAAACTTGAGACCGGTTATGATTTTATATTCACCGCCATATTTTTAAACACCGAAAAATTTTCGACATCATTACTTCGCTCATCATAATTTTCGCAACCTTTTTGTTTTAAAATACAATATTTGCTATATACTATATACTATATACAACTTTGCACATAGTTCACAGACATGTTTTACGAAAAAATCAATTTTCAACTGTAATCACATTTTTCACTCTTAATTACTAAAATTCTAAATTTTACCACAGTAACCTATTAAAACACGTGCAACTTTTCGTACTCAACTAACTTTAGTTGACATATAAGTAACTACACAGACAATACAAATAGCGCTACTTGCAATGAACAAAAAATATTATTTTGTTACCTATAATACACCACAATCTTTATTCACACAATAATTTATAATCCTTTTTTTACATGTTTAATTTCGGTTTTAGAATTCGGCTACATTCTTGTCCATGCTCGAGTTTGTACGTTGGTGAGTGAATTCTCTAACAAGGAAACCCCCCACCCGAACTCTCCCATTTTATTAAAACTTTGATATTTTGTAGAGCATCCAAAAATAAGAGACACCTATTTTTTTTAATTGCCAATATTCAATTTAAGGGGGTGAAAACCACCCCTGAAGTTCACCCCCAAAATCACATTTCGTTAAATATCTCTGGTCACATTCAATATTTTGTAACAAAATAAAATGAAAAACATTCGTCTTAAAAAACGCAATGGTATTTTTGCCTTATTTTATTCCAGGAGTGAATTGCCTTTGAGTCATTCAAACCACATGGAGATTTTTCGATAGATAAAATGGCTAATTTTTTCATATTTAATGGCTTATCGAAAATTACGAAGCACTTAGTATTGTATTCTGCAATGAAAAATGTTAAAGGGCTTAAAACTACCCCTCGAGTTTACCCCCCCCCCCTCCCCCAATCACATCTTTTTGAATATCTCTGGTTCTATTCAATATTTTTGAATGGAAAAAAAACGACAAAATTTATCTAAAACAATTCAATAAAAAGTTAGATTAAGGCCGAAGGTCTAACTCTTTTGAAAAATTAAAATACTAGTTCTTAACCTTCTCACTCAACAAATCTTAAATCGCCAACAGGCCAAAGGCTTCACTTCTGTCAAAATTTTAAACACGAATTCTGAAGTCCCTAACTTAACATATCCTAAACCATAGACAAATCTTACTCTTTCCAACAAAATTTTAACACACCCTCTTAACCCCCTCCCACAATCCAGTTTTTAACCTTTTGAATAACGTGTCCAAAATTGCAGACAGGTCAAAAGCCTTGATTTTGATCCAAGTGAATCCAAACTACCGAACCTGTATACGGAGAAACTCAATTTGATGAAGCTGAATAATTTAAATCAACTGTGTCATTCATTGTAAGTTTATTTGAATGCGAAATTAAGGCATCATTTTGAGAAATTTTGACTTCTTACAAATTCTCTTATTCTTAAAAAAATCCGTTATTTAATTGAAGAAATAATTTATTTGTTTGTTTAATTTTTTATTTTGACATTTTCTCATTATGCCTGACTACAAAGCTAATGAAATTATCGATATTCTCCTTGTGTTAGGAGAATGTCGACGAAACTACGTTCAAGGTTCAATTTTGTATGCTGCTAGATTCCTCAAAAGACGTCATCCCAATGACACTGCTATTCGTAATATTGAGTTTTGTGACCGACTAGGTGATTTTGCTCGTAAATGGAGCTCCATGTTAACAGAAGATTATGCTAATAATCCTGAAATGATTGCGTTACTAGCCATCTATAGTTCACCTGGATCCTCAGATAAGTTCACGTCAAATTGAACGAGAGCTTGGCGTAACGAAATCAGCCAGCAGATATCTAAAAAATGTAAAGTACCATCCGTATCACATCTTTGAACTAAGCTTTGTCTGTTGAGGATTATTAAAGACGACTAATTTTTTGTCAATGGATGACGCAACAGGTCAATAATGATGATAATTTTTTCAAATATGTTATGTTCAGCGATGAGGCTACATTTCAAAGTACTGGCGTTTTGCATCGCCATAATCGTCACTTTTAGTCTCCAGTTAACCCATACTGGATGCAAGAAGTTGATCAACATCGCTGGAGCTTAAAGGTACGGTGCGGAATTGTTAATGACTATTTGATTAGCTCTTACATTTTTAAAGGCAACGTTGACGGAAAAACTTATTTGCAGCTAATAAGGAATGAACTCCCAGTTCTTCTTGAAGAAGCCGACCTTAATACGAGAAATACGAGGTCTAGCTATTAAATAACGAGACTGCGCGCCTAGAGGGCGCCGTAGAGGGGTGGGGAAAAAAACGAGTAGTGCGTTGGGTATCTAGATATCTTGTCTATGCAGGTACCAAAACACGTTCTCGTCACTATTATTGTATTTGTGCAGTAGCGGTTTGAAACGAACGTGTTTTTTTCTCGTGCCGAAAACCATGTGTGACGAAAAACAGGAGCAACGTATCAATCTCAAATTTCTCGTTAAATTGAAAGAAACTCCGACTGAGTGCTGTAAATTGTTGCTGTTTCAACTCCGGAAACAGTGACCAAAATCAACCAAATTGTGCGTGCAGATCGTCGAATGAGCATCTGGATGATTGCCGAGGCTGTAAACGCCGATAAAGAAACGGTTAGACAAATTTTACACAAGGAATTACACATGACAAAAGTCTGTGCGAAGTTGGTGCCAAAAAACCTGACTTCTGACCAAAAGCTCTTGCGTCAACAGGTCTGCTCAGATTTCCTTGAAAGGTTAAAAAAAGATTCCGGACTGATGAAAAACATTATTACTTGCGACGAAACGTGGATTTTTCAATACGATGTTGAAACAAAGCGGCAATCGATGCATTTGAAGACGCCTGAATCGCCCAGCATCAAAAAAGCAAGGATGTCTAAATCAAAATTCAAGGCAATGTTGATCGTTTTTTTCGACATTAACGGTATCGTGATGACTGGATGGGTTCCAGAGGGTCAGACTGTCAACCAGACTTACTATTTGTCAGTTTTGGCAACACTGCGAGAACGAGTTCGTAAGAAACGGCCCGAGTTGTGGAAGAACAACTCGTGGATTTTGCACCAGGACAACGCACCTGCCCATATCGCGCTATCTGTGAAGCAGTATTTGGCCGGTAAGCGCTCTCCAGTGCTCGAACACGCGCCGTACTCGCCAGATTTGGCACCGTGCGACTTTTGTTTCCGAACATAAAATCTGCTTTGAAAGGAACCCGATTTGAGTCGATGGAAGCGGTAAAGCAAAAAACGGCAGAGCTCCTAAAGGCCCTCACTAAAGAAGACTTCCAGCACTGCTTCGATTAATGGAAAAAACGTATGGGAAGGTGTGTGGCGAGGGAAGGGGAGTATATTGAAGGGGAGCATTCGAATGTAGAATAATTTTTATAATAAAACCCTTTTTCGTAACCAGTTTCGTTATTTAATAGCCAGATCTCGTAGATTATGGCTACAAGACGGTGCTTCTCCACATTGGATAATCATTGTAAGAAATTATCTAAATAAAAGATTCAACAATCGATGGGTACGTAGAGGAGGTCCCGTAGAATGGTCACCTAGGTCACCAGATATTACATCGCTTGACTTTTATTTGTGGGGCTTTTTGGAAAATGAGGTCTATAGAACCAGACCAATGACATAAGAAGATATGAAGGTGAGGATTCAGAATGCATGTAACACTATACCACGAAATGTGTTATTAAAAACGATATCGCATTTCCGAAATACTTTCCATAATTGACTTGTTTTCGAGTCAACTTACGTATTCGAGAAGATGGGGCAACTTTTGAACATCTTTTGCCTTAAATAGCTCTTTTTATCTCGCCTCAGCTGAAAATACAGCTTACATCGATGGATGAACTTGCCTTAACTAGCGGGATCTCTGCTTGGTCTTGCCTTAACTAGCTCGGTCTCTGTCCAATCTTGCCTTAACTGGCTAATTCTCTGCTTGGTTTTGCCTTAATTGGCTGGGTCTCTGTCTGATCTTGCCTTAACTGGACGGGTCTTCGCTTGGTCTTGCCTTAACTGGTTGGATCTCAGCATGATAAAGTTTTCTGTTTTTTCGTTTTCTGGGTTCACAAGTAAACTTTTTCATTTAATATGTTCAACTTGACTTCAAATGACCTTGAAAGTTGGAGTCAAGGTCATCGTCAAAGTTATATTAGTATGTAAAATTTTCTGTTCTTTCGTTTTCCGAGGTCAAAAGTAAGGGTTTCCGTTTAAAAAAACCAACTTGACCTTCAAATTACCTTAAAAGCTATATTTAAGGTCATGGTCAAGGACACAGATAAACGTCCTCTTTAAAATCTAACAACTTTTGTCTGAAAACTTTTTTCTTAAAACTTTTAGTTCTAGAGACATATGCATCCGTTTTTTTAAATGGGACAACCAGTATTTAACAATCTGTAAAGTTTAATCCAAAACTAATAAAAGTGTATATTTAAAAAATGTTTATATTTCATTTAATTTACATTATAATAATACTGCATCTTTATCTAAATTTTAAAATGAAAAAATAGAACATAAAATATTTTTATTTATAGTCTTTTTCTTGACTCAAGTTTGCTTTAGCTAGCTCTTTAGAATCAGATTCTTTTCTAAATGCACTTTTTTTATTACTTTTTAATTTGTCTTTTTTTAATACAGATATTTTCCCAATAGATGCATCAAACTAGAAAACTACTATTTTTAAACGTAAAACATCGTCTACTGTAACTTCTTGAATATGATTAATTTCTTTAATACTTTATTTATCTATTTAATTAACCCCTTAACATACAATGACGTCTCTGAGACGTCATGTACTGTCTGTCAAAGAAGTACCGGGAATTTTAAATTAAAACAGGATTTTTACGTTTAATAATCAAAATTTATTTAGTCGCCTTCAAAATTTGCTCCATTTGCTCTGATACATCTATGCCAACGGCACTTCTAATCATTTAAACATGTTTTATAGGCGCTTTCCGGGATGGCCTTCAGCTCGCGCACTGAATTTTGTTTTATGGCTTTAATCAACTGAAAACGGGTGCCACGGAGCGGCAATTTAAGTTTTGGGAAGAGGAAAAAGTCACAGGAAGCCAAAACCGGTGAATACGGTGGTTGTTCAAGCGTGTTCGTTAAATTTTTGGCGAGAAAGTCGGTGACAATCGTAGCTCGGTGAGACGGCGCGTTATCGTCGTGCAAAATCCACGAGTTGTTTGCCCACAAATTCGGCCGCTTCTTACGGATACGCTCACGCAAACGTTTCACAACGCCTGGGTAATACTCGTTGTTTACCGTCTGACTCTCTAGAATGAATTCGTAGTGCACCACGCCACGGATATCAAAGAAAACAATGAGCATCACCTTCACTTTTGAGCGGCTTTGACGTGGTTTTTTCGGTTTCAGCTCGTTTTTTCTCACCTATTTCGATGCTTGCTGGCTTGTTTGCATATCGTACTCGTACACCCATGTTTCGTCACCAGTTATGATGCATTCCATGAATGCGGGATCGGAATTGGCGCGATCCAGCATGTCCGAAGCGACCTGTTCGCGATAGCGTTTTTGAAGAAAATTAAGCTCTTTTGGAACGAGTCTTGCGGCCACCTTTCTCATGCCCTAAATATCAATTAAAATCGTACGTGTGGACTCGTGGGATATCTCAAGTTCAGGTGCTATCTTTCTCAAGCTGGTATGACGGTTTTCAAACACCATTTTCTTAATTTTATCGACGTTATCTGCGGTTGAAGCCGTCGATGGGCGTCCAGAACGAGGCGGACTTCACGCCCCTCCTTGAAGGCTTTGTACCACTCATACACACTGGTTTTCGATAGTGCTTTATCACCAAAAGCCTTTTGCAACATTTTCAATGCATCGGCACACGAAATTTTATTCGCAACACAAAATTTTAGACAAATTCTTTGTTCAACGTAATCACCCATTGTAAAAAATCGGCACGCACTATTGACATCGACTGACTTAATCAGCTACTGTAAACACACTCGTTGACAAATTCCGCTCAAACTTGGCATAGTCATTAAGGACAGTTGTACCAACCAAGCAAAAAAAATTTTACCTGCCTAAATTGCCCCGCCAGATTTAAATCGACAATTCCTGGTACTTTTTTGACAGAATGTATTTTATGTGCCATGGTAGACTTTGATGTCTCCGAGACGTCAAGAAATCTCTTCGGAGAATACCGGGCAGTATAATATTATTGTATTATCTGTTTTAGCGGTGCATCAATCTGTTTTTTTTAGACAGTCGAAAATGCTTTCTCCCTCTCAATAATTTAAATGGTATTCTTCTGACACGTCAACGCGCATTTTATTTGTTTGTCAAGGGGTTAATGAGATCTTAATCACTCTCTTTGTCAGCAGACTTGGCTTCTTATTCAGAAAAATAATATTACAACTTCTCATTCTGCAGGACTCGAACGCTGGTCCTTGCGTGTAATGGAGGTAAAATATTATCGTTACTTATGCCTTAACCGATTGAGCCAAATTCGACATAGCCGATGCAAAAACTTATATAAAAGTTGTAACCTTCAGTGAGCTTTTAAATATATAATATTTTCATGAATTTTTCAATGTAAAAAAGATCTTTATGTAATATTTTTTATAGTATTATATTTAATAACATTAAAACTTTCGCAATTTGTAGAAGCAAAACAAAAATAAAGAAAACAACGATTATTTTTTAAGCTTGTGCTTGTTACTACATAGATATTATGCGTTCGGCAAATTTCTTTTACAAGCTTTGCGATTGCTACGTATATGTATGTTTGTATAAGTAAAAAAGTTGAAGTAAATTGATTTATTTATAAATAACGGAAGAATCTATTTCACTTCTCGATAAATCTGTCCTTTACACGTAAATTAGCTGATGACGAAAGTGATTAAGATCTAATTAACCCCTTGACATACGAATAAAATGCGCATTGACGTGTCCGTAGAATACCATTTAAATTATTAAGAGGGGGATAGCATTTTCGACTGTCTAAAAAAGACAGATTGATGCACCGCCGAAACAGATAATCCAATAATATTATACTGCCCGGTATTCGCCGAAGAGATTTCTTGACGTCTCGGAGACATCAGTCTACCATGGCACATGAAATACATGACGTCTCAGAGACGTCATTGTATGTCAAGGGTTTAATTAAATAGATAAATAAAATATTGAAGAAATTAATCATACTCAAGAAGTTACAGTAGACGATGTTTTACGTTCAAAACTAGTAGTTTTCTAGTTTGATGCATCTATTGGAAAAATATCTGTAGTAAAAAAGACAAATTAAAAAGTAAGATAAGTGCATTTAGAAAAAAATCTGATTCTATAGAGCTAGCTAAAGCAAATGTAAATCAAGAAAAAGACTATAAATAAAAATATTTTATGTACTACATTTTCATTTCAAAATTTAGATAAAGATGCAGTATTATTATGATGTAAATTAAATGAAATATAAATATTTTTAAAACAAACACTTATATTAGTTTTGAAATAAAACTTTACACATTCATATATTGTTATGATTTATAATGGTAATTTTAATTTTTTTTTATTATAAAAAACTTTTTTTTAATAAAAACATTTAAAAGAATAAATAAAATCAAATTAGATTTATAATGATAAATTTATTCTCTATTTTCTATAAATTAATTAAGATTAATTTTTGTTATAATATTTTTTTATATGTTTTTGATTTATTCTTTCACGATGAAATATACTTGTAATTAAAATAAATAATTTTTTTCTGAGAGAAATTATTACTAATTAAATGAATAAATATTTGAAATTATTTTGTTCTATTAAGAATTTTATTTAATAATTTTATTACAGTCAGTCAAGTAAGAGCGTGGTCGACTTCACCGACAGGTAATAGAAGATTTTGCTCTAATACCTTCGCAAGCCGATAGAGGAAAGCTTTGTCTTTGATGCATTGTTAACAAAGATTCAATTGTTGTTGATCTTTTGAAAGAGAATCACGTTAAACGCCATGAGTGCTAAGTACGCGTCGCGCTACGAGGCTGTGTTCCTTTGCATCCATCCGAAAGGTCCCAAAATGTCGCAATTAGCGGCTGCTAAATATATGAGAAAGTCGAAGGCATTTGTACAGAAGTGGATACAGCGATATAAAGTAGCTAAAAATGTCGATGATTTACCAGAACGTGGCTCGATAGGAAAAGTGAACAAAAAAGATGAAAAAAGAATAGTGAATCTGTTTTCGCGGAATCCTGCTTTAACACTGCGGCAAGGACAAGCAAAATTAATGGCAAAAGGTTTAGATATATCCTACGAAACTATCCGAACCCATCTTCGTACTTATCATCTGAAATGGCGCAACACAATGAAGAAGCCTCTGTTGACTGAAAAACATGTGACAAAGCGACTCGCTTGGGCGCATGAGAATATTGATAGAGATTTTGAAAATGTCATTTTTACTGATGAATGTTCTATATGGGCACGTTCTGTCCTCACGCGAGCCTGGTCAACTTCCACCAATAGGCTTGTTCAGCGGACCGTAAAACATGGAATAAAGGTGCATCTTTGGGGCTGCTTCTCAAAGCAGGGATTCGGCACTTTGCACCTCTTTACTGACAACCTAAATGCCGAGAAAATGATAAAAATCTACAAAAAGGCTTTACTGCCATCTGCCAAACGATGGTTCATCACAAAAAATGAAGATTGGATTCTGCAGGAGAACAACGATCCTAAACACCGCAGCAAGCTCTGCACTCAGTGGAAGACTCAATCTGGCATCGTTACATTGGATTGGCCGTCGCAGTCGCCCGATGCAAACCCTATTGAAAATGTGTGGGCATATATTAAACGGAAGCTTCGTGGAAGACGCACATACACTTTAAAGCAGTTGTCTTACGAAATTCGTCGGATATGGAGATCCTTGCCACTAGAATACGCCGTCAAATTAATAGAAAGCATGCCTCGGAGATGCCAGGCAATTATTGACGCTGGTGGTGACTGGACACATTATTGACCGTATTGCATTATTGTTTGTAATGTGTCCAATGTATATATAAATATAAAAGTTTCATCAAATAAATTTTTTTATAAATTAACACGACCACGCTCTTACTTGACAGACTGTAAATAATTTTATAGGAATATTTAGTTGTATTTTTACAAGATCGAGTCATTTGAGATTTAGAATTAGATTATCTTCACTTTTATGGATATCATTTATGATATTTGGTTGATTTTAAAATACTTATTTAATATTTATTCATTCAGTCTCTCAGAATACTCCAACAATATTAATATCATTTATAGCGATTGTTTTAATTGTAGTAAGGAGAGAATTACTTACATGATATTACAATACTATATTTGTTATAAAACACAAGCAACATTACCAACTCTTGAACCAATGGCAAAATTAGAAACTATAGAAAAATCATTTGGAGAGTTTATCAAAAAAACGGAAATAAGCATTGAACGAAATTTACCTATAGAACTAGAGCCAAAAATGGAAGACATAAAAGAAAAACAGAAAGCAAAGAAGCTAAAAATAAAGTATTAAATAAAGAAGGAACAACAATTTTTAAATTACTGTATGATACAGGATTAGCAATCAATGGAAATATAATAGCAGAAAAACATAAATATGGTAATACATGTACTGTGACGTGGTGTTTTTGCACCAGTCACATAAGGAGGCCAAAGCATAGCTTGTAAGCCTCCTGGTAGCCCACAATACCCTTTACAATCTTGGCAGTCTCGCAGGACTCTCGCAGCAGCGAGTAATATCAACAGTGCATTTGGGTCTGATACAGTTAGCAAACGAACCATTTGGCGGTGGTTTGAAAAATTTCGATCCGGAGATATGGACCTTGGAAATGAACCACGTAGACACCCAGGACCATCGATTGATAACGACGAGCTGTGTGCATTAGTGGAGTCTGACCCCCGCCAAACCATAAGTGAACTTGCCGAGAAATTAGGCGTTTACAATTCGACAGTTAGCCGCCACTTGCAAAAACTTGGAGAAGTAAAAAAGCTTGACAAATGGGTTCCGCATGATCTTACCGAGCAAAACATGACGTGTCGAATGGAGATTTCAAGTTCTTTTCTCTCCCGCAACAAAAAGGAACCGTTTTTGCACCGAATTGTGACCTGTGATGAAAAGTAGATTTTATACGATAATCGTCGCCGATCGGCCCAATGGCTAGATGCCGATGAAGCGCCAAGACACATGCCGAAACCAAGCCTTCATCCAAAGAAAATAATGGTAACTGTTTGGTGGTCTGTAGCTGGAGTTATCCACTATTCGTTCTTGCAACCTGGCGAAACCATCAATGCTGAGAAATACTGTGCTTAACTGGATGAAACGCATCAGAAATTAATAGTCCAACGACCTAGGCTTGTCAACAGGGATGGAGTGATACTGCTTCATGATAACGCACGACCTCATGTATCGAGAACAACGGTCTAAAAATTAAACAAGTTATGCTATGAGACTCTTCCTCACCCTCCATATTCACCAGACCTCTCACCAACAGATTACCATTTCTTTAAACATTTGGATCACTTTTTGACAGGAAAAAGATGTAATAATGAAGCTGCTGTGAAAAATGCCTTCGAGAAGTTTCTTCGAACCAGAAACTCGGGCTTCTACAAAACTGGAATAAATGTACTTGTATCTCGTTGGGAAAAGTGTGTTGCATCTATTGGTATCTATTTTGAATAAATATATTGTCTTTATAAAAAGTTACAGCTGTTTAAAAATTTATTACTAAATCGGCCATTTCATCTGCAGCAACCTAATAATTACGTACTCGGGAGTGTATAGGAGCGTTGCTTCACTGCCACTGCTAGCAGGTCATCGCTGTCCCCGGCACCGCTGCCTACCCTTTCGATTCACCTTGCTGTTGATCCGCCGCTATGCCGCACATGTAACAGAGAGAGAAGAGAGGAATCAGTCCAAGCCTACCAGCCATGGAATGCGTCGACTTACCTGGACGCCCTGGACATCGGATGTAGATTCTCGCCGCTCCAAAGAAAATATAACCACATGAGCACTCGCGAACAAATAACCTAAACGCGCGCTGCTGGCGCGCGGTGGTGTCAACTGCCGACAGCCCTGAGCGTGCGTGGCGGCCGCGTCGCGTAATGTATTTTACATGTATGTTGCGCCGACGCAGACTGCTTATCTAAAAGTCCGCGCTCGCGAACGGCAGCTCAGAGAGCTTCTCGTTCACTCCGTTCGGGTCCGCTTTCGCGAGTAGTTGACACTCCGTACGGTGCCATAGTCGCGATCGTTGATCCTCGTCGTTCGATTCCGCATCCGCATTTTTTGTGAAACGAAACGAGCGTGTACGAGCAGGCAAACCGTTCTTGTTGTATTCGAGGCGTGTAAAACACATCTGGTAAGTGCCCGAGGTGCAGTGGCTGCTACCAGGAGACATCTATTCCCCGAATTGTCCCCGTTTCCTACCCGGCTGTGTATGTGCGACCGCGACACAGTCTACGCGCCATTTTGGGAATTTTAGCTGCTGAATGCCCGTGACCGCTTTAGCTGGAGCTAGCCGCGCGTAATTGCCGCGCACAAAACCGCGCTACACTAATGTAGCTGGCGCCCTGGGCTCGTGTGAAAACGCGATCATTGTTATATTTAGTTAATGTTTAAGTTGAATAAACGGTGTTGTTCTGTTTTGTTTTAAAGCGGTGACTTTTTACTCTTTGCTAGTAAGCAACCCGCCCGCTTCCCCAACCTTTGTACGCCACCCTGATCCCCAGTGGCGTTACAGTACTTAAGTACCAATAGTATTGTAAATCAACAATAGATTATGTGTTAACAAATAAGAACGAGAAACAATTCAAAGCGAATTAAAGAAGGAAGAAGGATCCAAAACCTGTAAGGAACTAAATATAAAATAATCAAGTGCACTATTAAAATAGAAAATAAGGAATCGAAAAAATCAAATAAATGAGGGTGTGGAGAATGCTGGAAATAAAAAGAAAAAATGTAAAGAAAAAAAAAAAAACAAGGTACAAAAAAGACGAGACGAGCAGAGTAGCTTTTAACAAAGAAAAAAGAAAATACAGAAAAATGTTTAATAAAAAGAATGAAAAATCCTAAGGAATATATTAGGAAGAAGAAAAAGAAGACAAAACAGGGAAAAGGTTTTGGAATCTAATAAAAAAAAAAAAACAAGGTACAAAAAAGACGAGACGAGCAGAGTAGCTTTTAACAAAGAAAAAAGAAAATACAGAAAAATGTTTAATAAAAAGAATGAAAAATCCTAAGGAATATATTAGGAAGAAGAAAAAGAAGACAAAACAGGGAAAAGGTTTTGGAATCTAATAAAAAAAAAAAAAACACAGAAGAGAAAGATTAAGTGAAAATATAAGTATGGAAGAATAGATAAACTTTTTTAAAAATAATTGGAAGCAAAGAGAAACAAATAAGAAGAGAAAGAAAATAAAAAAATTAACAATATCTTTGAAGAAGAAAAAATTTTTAAAGAGCAGAAATACAAGAAGTAATTGAGAAAATGAAAAAGATCTACATACTATAAATTTAAATCTATTTCAATACGCTGGAGTTAATCTCACTGGCATACGTTTAATTAAAACTAATGAATTATAATTAATTCAAGAAATGATAAATATTGTTAATTATAATTACAGTCTATAATGGAGGTTTCCAAAGTAATTTCGAAATTGAAGTTTACCAACTTACATATGATGGTATAAAAGTAACAGGAAAGTGGAATTCAACAAAGAACATAAGCTATTTTACACATGCTTCTACTACTTTACCGCATGAAGAATTTAGTATTCGAAATACAACATTCAGAGTACTAATTGCTTTGAATCATCCTCAAACGTATAAAAGGATCTGGAGGAAAAAATTTATTTATCGATTGCTCATATGATATTTTAGAAAATCTTCTGAATCAAGCTTTACAAGTTGGGATGATATCAGAACAATTCAATATTATCATTAATTTATTGGCACTAAAAAAAAAGACACGAAAGTTAGATAAAAAATAAAATAAATTGTAGAAGAAGCTGAAGAATAAAGGAAAACATTCAATCATCCCTGGTTTAAATACACAAGACAAAGAAATAATGGAAATTTGGTTGGAAAGGAAACTAAATGTCAAAGTTGAAATTAGAAAGATTTAGGAACATAAAAAAATAGAGAAGACTGTAGGCATGTGCAGGTAAAAAGTAATAATCATAAAAAAAAAATAGAAATAATGATTAACAAGGAAAAAATTTAAAGAAAAAAAAGTATTTATAATTAATGACATAACATGGATAGAAAAACTAACAAGAAAAAAATATAATAAGAAAAAATAAAGAGAAGAGAATAACATAAAATTTAAAATAGGCTATAAAAAGATAGTAATGGAAAAGAAAAAAATACTTCTAAAATAAAACAACGAAAGATGATTTCATAAAGAGACACAAATGAATAGAAACTCAAAGCAAAGAAATTAATAACAAAAAAAATGAAAAAAAAAGAATAAAAATAGTGTACTGGAATGCTACAGGCCAACAAAATTTAGAGGAGGATAATAGGAATAAATTGGAAAAAAATAAAATTATTAACGTAAATGGAAACATACGATTAACGAAAAAAGTGACAAACGTTATAGGAAAGGCAAGCGGAGCACTAGAATTTCCAATATTGATTCAACATTTACGTGCAGAAGTCACAAAAATTGGTCAAGTAGACGTAGTGTACAACAACGGGAGGTTACTAATTGTAATGCATCTCCTTTAGTAGAACGAGTACTTTACAATCTCTATAGACTATATCCATTAGTTGTACCGCAACTTATTAATAATCATTCAATAGAAAATGGATATATAAAGCCAAACCACAGATATCTAGTCATTGGAGCTGATCAAAGGCAGTACATGAAAATAAATCATGAAGACTTACAGAACTGCCGCCATACCCATTACGCTTACATACCAGGCTGTTCAATAAGTTTTGCGGTTTGATAAGAGAGGGTGTTGCTACAAGCCTAAATTTTTTTTGTTATGTTGGTACACTCTTCATATAAACGTATGTGAAGTTTTATTACAATCTGTCAATTCATTCTTTGTTTACAAGCCATTTAGTATCGACGTGTCACAGTATTTTTTTTACAATGGAAAAAATCAAGTATCGTGCAGTGATTGAATTTTTATTTTTGGAAGGTTTAGAAGCAAAGGAAATTTATGAACGAATGTTGAAAGTGTATAAGGACTCTTCGCCTTCAATTAGTACAGTAGAAAGATGAGTTGCTGAACTTAAACGTGGTTGTACAAGCTTGAAGACGATCCACGTCAAGGACGTCCAAAAACAGCAACAACACCAGAAATCGTAGAAAAAATACAGGTATATCGTATTGGAAAATCGTCGAGTGACTGAAAGAGATTTAGTAGATGCCCTAGGCTTCTCATTAGGCAGTGTAAGCAATATTTTGACTGAAGTATTGGGTTTCAGAAAGCTGTGTGCACAATGGGTGCCGCATTCGCTAACAATGGAACAAAAACACATTCGAATGCGACTTTTTCAGCAACATTTAGAGCGTTTTTGAAAGGATAAAGTGGATTTTGTGCGTCGATTCATCACTATGGATGAGACTTGGGTCTATCACCATGATCCAAAATCAAAACAAGAGGCTAAAGAGTGGTGTGAACCTGGTTCTTCGGCTACGAAACGAGTTCGTGTCCAGAAATCGGCCAAGAAGGTGTTAGCATCAGTTTTTTAGGATGCGAAAGGAATTCTGTTTGTGGATTAGTTGCAAACTGGTAAAACAATAAATTCTGAATATTATTGTAACCTTTTAGACCAGCTGAAGGAAAGAATTTGGAAAAAAAGACCCGGTTTGCAGTAGAAAAAAATCCTTTTTCATCAGGACAATGCACCGTGTCACAAGAGCATTTTGACAATGGCTAAAATCCATGAATTAAAATTCAAATTGTTGGAGCATTCACCGTATTCACCAGATTTGGTCCCTAGCAACTTTTATATGTTTTCAAACCTAAAAAAATGCATGCGTAGAAAGCGTTTTTCATCAAATGATGAGGTCATAACAGATGTGGAAGCATATTTTGCAGCCCTTCCAGATTCTCACTTCAGGGATGGAATTCATAAATTGAAATCTCGTTGGAACAAGTGTATTGATGTTAAGGGAGACTATACTGAATAATAAAGTGTATTTCAAACCATAAAATTGTGTTTTTCTTATCGAACTGCAAAACTCATTGAACAGCCTGGTATGTTTGGCCAATGGACCCTTGTCTGAAACTACTATCCGAAAAGATTATGAGGTATCAATGTTATAAGTTATTTAAATGTCGATGGGTCCTGGCTCTATTCCTTTGGACAAAAGGAACTTCTGCGCATAATCTGCCCCGGACAACCTGACCAAATTATATACCTCTGTGATGCAGGAATTTTACGAATGGCGCCCGGATGTATAGGCAAGACCGACGAACAGCTCCACATAAGTAAAGGCAACCAACGCAACTATCTTCAATATCCATACAAACCAGAGATAGCATTCAGAGTGGAAGAAATTTATCCCAATTTGCTAAACTACCACCAAGAAATGATTAGTGGACCCGAAACAGGGATATCGAGCGCCCCTGTACCAGACATTAAAGGATGGGAAAACCGTGAGGAATCGGTACATAAAATTACCCATCGCTCAAAACAAATAGGAGATCGCCAGAGAAGCATCTCCAACACGCATCACTTAATATACGGCGGGGCTCTAAGCCAAATCCTAATCACCGTAGGGCTCATCTTCACCGCCTGGAAGTGTTATACTAGAAGAATGCTGCAGTTTCATAGCCAGACCAACCGTAAAGTCGAAGTAATCTCTGAGATGACCCACACACATCCATTGCAGGAAATATCACTGCGCCCAATTGGATTGCAAAACCAATCAACAATCCAAAACCAATCCTGCATAATGCACAAATAGGAACGCATTCTAGTTTCTAGAAGACTGATAAACCAACCATTAACGCGCCCACAATCTCTGCGCTATCCACAACCACTATCTATTCAAATCCCAAATACTGATTAATTTTCGACGTTAGACCATGTGAGTGCTAACTATTCCATAGAATGGAACAAAGACCCCACGGAACATGTTTCCGTAATACCAGGATTAAAACCATACCCTACTAATAAACCCTAAATATTCCGAATCCAACAGGTATGAAACCTAATCCTTATCCTTGAATTTCAGAAAACACAGACCAAGAAGACCATGGCTGACCGATGCCGAATCAACGTGACCAAAAATCCAGAGGGTGAAGTTAGCTTAGTATTTTATAATCCTCGCACTACCTCCCTATCAGCCGCTGTAGGGAGAGCCGAAGAAAAAAGATCAATAAAAAGCGTAAATATTTGGTTAACTGGAAATGGAGATCTAACCGGAATACTAAAAATAAGGTATTTCAGCAAAGAAGACAAAACTTGAATGCTACGTAAAATGCGGAACAAGGCAAAATCATGGACCATACCCACTAGGTCCTCTGGAACTAGATGCTATTGAGGCCTAGCGAAAGTTTGAAAGTTTTTGCGTACTTGAAGTAAAAGGACGTACCGGGCCATCTTCACTGATCCCCCAAAGATTTCAAGGGCTAACAAGGAGAAAAACCAAGGATATGCATTGACACTACACTCTAGATGCATGCTCTGGGTAGATTGTAAAACGTTTGAGGACCATTTAGTTACGTGCCAAATACAATGTTCAATGGGAGAACAAAAAGAAAATCCGGAAAGTACAAGGAACGTAACTAAAAACCTTGAGGCTGATAAACCAAAGACCAGCAAAAATCCTACCTTCGGACCCGAGGAGACTATCAATCGAGTCCCTAAGACCACACAAGAATTCAAACAAAAGACCATGTACAAAAATAAACCCGCATTTAAGCAAATTATTGATACCAGAAGGACAGTGACATCCACCAGAACACAGATCGACTCTCACTATTCAAGATACAAAAGAAAAAAGAATAAAAATATATCTATAAGATTAACACATATACAATTAATTCGTATAACCATGCTAAAACTTAGGTAATATACTAACACAAACCTTGTAAAAGCAATCCAAACGGTTCCATTCCATAGTAAATTTTTATCATATCAATAAGTAAATCAGTTTGGATTGTCTCCCCTATACTATTAACTAGTACTAACCAAATCACCTATTAACCAAAAAAAAAAAAAAAAAATAATACACACTAACAAGTATCTTTATTGTTCATTATGAATATTATAAAATGGATTAAGATTATCTAAAACCCTTACGCTACTAAGCTATTTAACTATCCTCTAAATTAGCAATTTTTTTTTACAATTTAAAACTAATATTAAGGGGACATTCGCCTTTGAAATTGAAAAAAAAAAAACTTTTTAAAAATTTTATTATGAAAAAACTATTATATTTATTGACAAAATTTCTTTTGGACATTGTTAAACAGTCTCTAAAGAATATGAAGAAAAATTTTTTTTCTCATTTTTAGTTTTCCTTGGCTGCTGTAGAGGGCGTCATCCAAAAGTTACTTTTCAAACGGTAGGACATATTGTGGACCTCCTGTAACAGATTTTTGAAAAATTCAAAATGGATTCTGTTCTTGAGACTCAAAACTATACAATAAGCCTCTAAAACTCATACTTTTTCATATTTTGAAGTTTTTGTATGTATATTTCTGAAAAATGCGAAAAAACGGCATTTTTTGGGGTTAAGTCACCCCCGTAAAAAAAGAGGGGGTATTTTTTTAAACTTTTAGAAATTTATTGTTTACTGTTTTCAATAAGTAATCGAATGCTTTTTGGTTTTTCAAAATCGGTCGAGTAGATTCGGAGAAAAATGTCCTACCAGTTTAAAAAAGGTAGTTTCGAGAAAAACGCGTTTAAAGTTTTTTTACCATAATTTTATTGAATAAAAGGTCGAAAACTTTTTTGTTACCTTTAATCGGCCATTCCTGGTGAATACTGAGGACCCTCGTTGGCTAGTAATTGTTGTAAGTGGCTGGCCAAAGCTTTTTTCTTCTTAATTCGGCCTTCTTTTGACTGCTCACTGCTCCTCCTATTGGCTTGAGAGATACGGTCCTCGTCAACTTTTTGCGCAAAAGCCGTTGCAGTTTCGCCAATTTTGATGCTCATGAGATCCATAATAGCTAGATAAGTTCTCGAGCCTTCGTTGAAAATATATGCTGCGATCTACGCTGCAATTTCAGTCACATCTTTGCCAGAAAACTTGCTTTTCGAAGAAACGTTAGCTTTATTGCCAGCCTCCTCATTTAATTGCATTTCTTCTTTGACTGCTTTTTTAGTAACAAAATCAAAACATTGTTTACAAGCTTTATGTATTCTTGAAATTGCAGTATAATAAAGCGAGTCTGAAAATTTTGCAGAAATATCCATCAAACTCAAAAACATATTCACGCCATTATACCCTACGCCAAGAACTCTCAAGATAAATACAAGATTTATTTCGTACGAATTTCGATATATAAATGGGGAAGATTCAATGAATTTTCTACCACACGAACATTCCACACAGATTTTAAATCCAAGGCCTCTACCTTCTTGTTGGGTAAAAGAAATTTCACCATAACATTCTTTGCACTTTATATATTGAGAAAGAGCCGAAAAGACTAAATTAATGCACAAAATTACATACTGGATAGAGCTGTCCGTAGGAGGTTGCAATTCACTACTTGTTTTTAATTTTTTAGCAGAGGAACTTGGTAAATCAGGATTTTTTTCTGCAGTAAACTAATTGCCAGTAAATGTTCTTTTTTCGTTTTTACGTCTAAAACGAGGAGTACTCCGATTACCTTTGAAATGACCACCAGAATTAGACATTTTTTACAACTTTTAAGCCAATTTTTAACGAATTTCAAAAAAATAAAACACGTGCTTGCTCAAAGAATAATACAGAGCAACTGCCGAGCAGTATAATATCACATACGAGGTCTGGCTATTAAATAACGAGACTGGTTACGAAAAAGGGTTTTATTATAAAAATTATTCTATATTCGAAAGCTCCCCTTCAATATACTCCCCTTCCCTCGCCACACACCTTTCCATACGTTTTTTCCATTGATCAAAGCAGTGCTGGAAGTCTTCTTTGGTGAGGGCCTTTAGGAGCTCTGCCGTCTTTTGCTTTACCGCTTTCATCAACTCGAATCAGGTCCCTTTCAAAGCAGATTTTATCTTCGGAAACAAAAAAAAGTCGCACGGTGCCAAATCTGGCAAGTACGGCGCGTGTTCAAGCACTGGAGCGCGCTTACCGGCCAAATACTGCTTCACAGATAGCGCGTGATGGGCAGGTGCGTTGTCCTGGTGCAAAATCCACGAGTTGTTCTTCCACAACTCGGGCCGTTTCTGACGAACTCGTTCTCACAGTGTTGCTAAAACTGACAAATAGTAAGTCTGGTTGACAGTCTGACCCTCTGGAACCCATTCAGTCATTACGATACCGTTAATGTCAAAAAAAACGATCAACATTGCCTTGAATTTTGATTTGGACATCCTTGCTTTTTTTATTCTGGGCGATTTAGGCGTCTTCCAATGCATCTATTGCCGCTTTCTTTCAACATCGTATTGAAAAATCCACGTTACATCGCAAGTAATAATGTTTTTCATCAGTCCGGAATCTTTTTTTAACCTTTCAAGGAAATCTGTGCAGACCTGTTGACACAAGAGCTTTTGGTCAGGAGTCAGGTTTTTTGGCACCAACTTCGCACAGACTTTTGTCATGTGTAATTCCTCGTGTAAAATTTGTCTAACCGTTTCTTTATCGGCGTTTACAGCCTCGGCAATCATCCGGATGCTCATTTGACAATCTGCATGCACAATTTGGTTGATTTTGGTCACTGTTTCCGGAGTTGAAACAGTGACAGGGCGACCTGGGCGTTGGTCATCTTCAGTGCTCACTCGGCCATCACTGAAGCGCTTACGCTACTCAAAAACACGCGCACGAGATAGAGAATTGTCCCCATAGGCATTTTAGTTGCAAGGCGCGGGGAAGGCTCGGGAGTCTACAGAGACTTATGCTGATGCCTAATAAGCAAAAAATCCCCACGATGCCTCCGCGACCAAGTCATTAAATAATGGGAAGGAACGGGCTGGAAGGAGAGACAGATAGGGAGACATACAGGAGGAGAGACTTTAGATTTTTTGATTTTCTTTTAGTAGTCGAGGAGTGAGAAAGACTTTTCCGTATTTTCGCGTATTTTTAATTTTCGTGTGTTTCATGAGTAAAAATAAGTTAAAGTTTTTTTTCGTTTTCATTTCGCGAGAGACAGTTTTCAGACTTTTAAATTAATAGTATTTTATTTTCTTCCGCTTATTTTTCTTTTCGGTTCTTGGTGTGCGTGTAATGTGGTCGGTTTGCAGTAAAGAACGCGAGTTGTGTTAGACTAAACTGTATTCGTGTAAGTGTGAAAGACAAACAAAATGATTTTAAAGAAAATTAATAGTGTTGGTGATTCGATCCTGACCGTCGATTCCTTCTTTCCCTTTAGCGATCCGAGGCAGAATTCAAAGGTCCAGGACACCAATTCCAGATAAGATTTCAATTATATATATCGATGAATTAATAATTACTTAATTATAATGGGACAGACGCGTCAACTCCCCCGATCCCCGTGATTAGTGATAGTAGGGACTCTTCTCAGTTCGCAATGCGCGAGCGGGCCCGTACGGGACGGGTTAGTGGGTCCCGCAATAAAATAAATATTAAAATTTCACGACGTGCGTGTTTCCACACACGTAACAAAGTGAATAAAATAAAAAATAATAATGAAATAAAGCGAAATAAAACGAAATAAAATATACGTAATAAGTAATAAAATATACGTAATTAAGATATAAAGAAATAAATATATGAGTAATATAAATAGAATAAAATAAAAAATTAATAAAATAATGAAGAATTAATTATTGAATAAAAAAAAATATAAAACAGTATGAAAAAAAATGATAAAATAAAAATATGAAATAAATGAATGAATAAAACGATGATATAAAGAAATAAATAATGAATAATATAAATAAATAAAAGAATAAAATAAAAAAGAATAATAAATGATTGAATAATAAAGTAATAAAGAAGAAGAATAATAAAATAAAATAAAAATAAAAAGTGAGTAAAATGGTGAAGAATAATAAATAATCAAATGAAATAAAAATAAAAGAAGAAGAATAGTACGATAAAGTAAAATGATAAAAAAAATATAAAATAAATAAATGAATAATAAATGAAATAAAGAAATAAAAAAGAAGATTTGGAAGTGGAAATAATAATGATGAAATCAAAATAATAAATAAAGCGAGGAAAATATAATACGATAATAAAAACGCGATCATAGTAAAAATAGGGGGAAATTACGAAACCTGAATCAAATAAAATGTTAAATAATAATTAGGAAATAAATAATAAAGTAGAATTTGGTGATTGCAAATAAGATGAATTATGAGTATGAAAATATTGAAAAAATTATAATACTGTTATAGAGTGAAGTAGGAAGATGATTTAAGTATACGTAATAAGAAAAAGGTGTTATGTGGGAGTTCGATTACGCAACGATGATTGTGTAAGCTATGTCGTCTTATTCCGGCACGTAGCATTAGAATTATTACCTAAGATTTTTTGCTCTGACCTTATCAGTTATGTCTAGTTTCATCTTTATTTAGAATTACAGAACATTTAGAATTGGAATAATTGGACTATTAGTAAAATAATTATAACATTTAACATCAAATTTATCTATAATGATCATCATAAACTGATCGTATAATCATAAGATTAAATCGTAAGTATATCCATTTGTATATTGAATAACTATATAATATCCATCATTATGAATTTTATTTTCACCTATTATTGAGTATAACAAACTGAATATTTTATATTATATTTTATATTAATTATATTATGTAACATATTATATATGTACTTTATTTTGTATTTACATAATATATAAATATTACATATTATATATATTATTACATTATATTACATATGCATTATACAATATATGATATATTATCCATATTGTTAAAGTTATTTCTATCAACTATAGAGCATTTCTTTTTTATTATTATTAACTGTGCTCAGATAAGCAAAGGAAATCACAAAATTTTTTTACTCGTCCATCTACGGATGACGAGGTAGACTCAATTATCATTATTTCACATCGAACCGGCAATGTTGGCATTGGGTTATTCGACACTCTGAACGTATTAAGAAGGAAAAAAAAAATAATCTGACACACATACTGCCGTCGGAATGCGATAGCGCGGTGCATTGATAAGTAGGTTTTTCGGCGTTTACACTGCTCTGACCAGTGGATAGATTATGTAGTAATTTCAATTCATCCCTTCATAATTTAATTAATAAAGTTATAATAAAGTTAATAAAGTTACTGAAAATAAACAGTCAGGAACGTATAATTAGGAGGCAAAATTAAAGTACATTCTAAGGGGGCAGTCTGGGTCATTTTAAAAAAAAAAATCGATATTCTAAAACCATGATTTTTAGGTACTATATACATATAGAATTAGTGTACAAACTTTTATTTTGGTCAGGAAAGCCAAGAAATATATATATAATGCGATACAATGGAGTGTGTGCGAGCGCGCTCAGCAGGTGCTTCGGCAGCTGTTTAGTATAACAGTACGATTCGTGTTTCCCTCTATTATTCAATAAATATATGCTTCTTGTAAGATTTTTCCTTAGTTAGTAAACAGTCGAAGGTCGTCTTTCATGTCGAGAGCTACATATAACGTTATATTTTCGATTATTATTTCATAGTACGAATTTGAAAAATGGATAAAAAAAAGTACAAAATATGACGATTCGAGGGGAGATCGTAAAAAAAAAGTACTTTTCGAGGTAATCAGCATACGGTTGAAATGGATACAAGTGCTACAAGTGCTTCTGCTAAGAAAATTGGAAAAAAACCTGATTTTGAAGTAAATGTTGATCCTACTTTGCAGTACCATATAGTCAACTTTGCTTTGTTTTTGTATTTGCAAAACATTCTCATACATAAAACTTGTAAGAGTGATGTGAAGTTTTCAAAACGTGCTAAAAAAAGATTAGGCTTTCAATTAGTTATACAGTGAATGTTAAGTGTGAATCAGATTCATATATTTCAAGCACACAATGTATTCTTTTTACAAAATAAATCGGCGCCTTGTATTCGTCATGCGTTTACTTGGTATTGGATGTCAAGGTATAATTAATTTTTGTGGATTGACGGATATAGGCAAAGGGTTTAGTAAAAGTACTTATTATGACTTAGTAGAACACATTTGGATATCAGCATCCGCCGTTGTAAACTCGGTATTTAAAAAAGCAGTTGAAGAAGAGAAAGAAAAAAATGAAGCCGCTGGTAATTTGAAAAATCATTTGACAGTTTCTGGCGATGGCTCTTGGGCTCGTAGAGGTTTCTCTTCTCTTGTCGGCATAGCCACTTTAATTTGAAAGTTTTCTGGTAAAGTTCTCGACGTTATTGTGAAATGTAGTATTTGTAAAGCCTGTGAAGGATGGAAAGGAAAAGAGAACGGCGACGAGTATGAGATTTGGTACGAGAGTCATAAGCCAAATTGTGCCGCGAATTATGAAGGAAGTGCCAGTTTAATAGAAGTTAATGGTATCATTGAAATGTTTAGAAGATCGGAAAGTTTATATAATGTTTTTTATGAATTTTACATTGGCGACGGTGATACAAAAACATTTAAACAGTTACAAAATATTGAACCTTACGGTGATGTTTTAAGTGTAAAAAAAAGAGTGCGTTTTACATGTTAAAAAAAGGATGTACAAACGGGCCAAGGATGTAAAAAAACAGCTAATGCAATTAAAAAAACTAAAATAATGCTAGAAGAAAAAGAAAAAAAATAATTCTGAATCGGATGATTTGCTGTCACAATGCATTGGAGCAAATACGCGAAATTCAAACAAAAGTTTCAATTCTTGCGTTTGGCATATTGTTTCAAAACATATGTTCGCGGGGAAAAAATTATTTAAATTGCCACTTATTGTGCTGCGTGCACATATAATGAAGGATTTCAACCTTTATTGAAAATTATGGAGGTAATGAGAGTCACTGTTGGGAAAACTGCAGTAGATTTTACGCAGCAACGCGATGCTCAGCGTATCGGCTCTGCCAACCGCCGCAGCCTTGAAGCTTCAAAGGAGCGCAGGACTGAGCTCAGGAAGGAAAAATCTCATGCAAATGACCTTTTTGAGGAGGAAGAAGGTATATTAACACATCGTTCAATAAGTCCCGAGACTAACAACGAAAACAACATTTTTTTTCAAAAATCATTTTTATTCATTAATATAATATCCTTTTAGAGTAATACAATCTTTCCAACGCCTTTCCAACATTTCTATACCATGTTTGTAGAAGGATTTATCCTTTGCTTCAAAATAGGCTTCAGTTTCGGCAATGACCTCCTCATTCGAGCCAAATTTTTTTCCCTGGAGCATTTTTTTGAGATCAGCAAAGAGCCAGTAGTCGCTGGGGGCTAAATCTGGCGAATACGGGGGGTGGGGAAGCAAATCAAAGCCCAATTCGTTCAATTTTGCCATTGTTTTCATGGACTTGTGGCATGGTGCATTGTCTTGGTGAAAAAGGATTTTTTTCTTCTTCATGTGCGGTCGTTTTGCTGCGATCTCCTCCTTCAAACGTACCAACAAGTCAATATAATAATCACTGTTGATCGGTTTACCTTTTTCCAGGTAGTCAATGAAAATCACGCCATGTGTATCCCAAAAAACAGACGCCATGACTTTGCCAGCAGACTGCTGCGTTTTTGGACGCTTTGGGCGGCTTTCGCCAGCCATGCGCCACTCAGATGATTGCCGATTTGACTCCGGAGTGAAATGATGTATCCATGTTTCATCCATGGTTACATATCGACGCAGGAAATCCTTTTTATTGCGAGTAAATAGCGATAAACAGCTCTCTGAATCGTCGACTCGTTGCTGTTTTTGTTCCACTGAAAGTAATCGCGGCACCCACTTGGAAAAAACCTTTTTCATGCTCAATTTTTCATGAAGGATTGTAAATACGCTTTCAGATGATATCTGTGTCATTTCTGCAATCTCATGGACCTTCACTTTGCGATTTTTCATTACAATTTTTAACACTTTACTCACATTTTCCTGTGTAACGGCTTCCAATGGCCTACCCGAACGTTCCACATCGTTTGTGTCCGTACGACCACGTTTAAAGTCAGCATACCAACGACAAATCGTTGGTTTGGATGGAGAGGAGTCCGGGTAATGTTTTTCAAGCCATTGCTGGGCTTCTACGGTGTTTTTACCCATTAAGAAACAATGTTTTATCAACACGCGAAACTCGCTTTTTTCCATTTTTCAAACAAATTACAAAGTGACTTTACTCAAACCTCGATAACTCTGCTGTCTATGATCCGATCGACGTGAAATTTTTACACGTTTCATGTAAAGGTTCGCACTTTATGGAAACGTGGCCAGTTTGGTACTACTAGCACCATCTCTGGGTTAGTCTCGGGACTCATTGAACGATGTGTTATATGGAGCAGGAATCTCTGATCAAGCGTAAGATGTAAGTTTAACAATTTTATGTCCATTTTTACATTAAATCGCGTTTTTCTCGAAACAACGTTTTTTGACCTGGCTGACATGATGTTGAAAAATCTATATTAGCGATCGGGCTGAAATTTTAACTGAGTATTCAGGACATGTATAGCTTTAGCTTCTATTAGAGTCAGAATTTTTTATACATTTTTAACAATTTTATTAAACAATTTTGATGCAAAAAACAGGTCAAAAACTAAAAAGTCCGCCATTTTGTTTTTTTCGTCCAAATTGTTTAATTCTGGTAGGGGCTATAGCCAATCGACTATTTTTCAAAATGCTGTTTCAATTTTTTGTTTCAGGCATTCCAGTCATTAAATATCGTGTCAGCCATTTTTTTTACGTCTCTGTTGCAGCCGCCATTTTGAAAATGAAAATGAAAAAAAAAAAAAATCATTTATATAAATTAATGATTATTCTATGATATGCAAAAGTTTTAATACATAAAAATAAATACTTCTGTATAAAAAATATTGTTGAAATTTCATGTAAAAGACCCAGACTGCCTCCTTAAGTTCAAAATTTTTCATTATTCACATTTTTGTTGTCATTAATAATTTTTTTATTTATATTATAGTTGCTACCATTTATTCATACTACTTTCTATAATTATGCTATTATGTCATAAAATAAATATTATAACACTAAAATATATGGCATATATAATAATATGAATATTGTAACATTATTTTATATTGTTACAACTAAAACTAACTTCATTTCTGAAAACGGCGAATAATTATTAAAAATTATAATTATGAAAATTAATACGTAACTACTTAAAGGTAGTAAAGTACTGTTAATAAGTATGATAAATTATATTATAAATTTCTATTTCTAAATAATAAAAATCGGGGATTTAACTGTATAAATGATTAAGATAAGTGGGAAAAAAAATGTAATAGGATTAATAAATAACAAAGCAAAAGAAAAAATAACTAACATAGTATCGCGTGAACTGAATGATCCGACAGACGCGAGCATGTTGACACGTTCAAATATAATAGCTATAATTTCACGTTTTGGTCTTAATTCTATTCAATTGACATTACTATTTTATAATTTTCTTCACTACCCTGTAAGTTCAGGGGTTACCCCCAGTTGTAGCTCAACAAAAAAGGCCTTTTTCATGAATTTTTTTAAAGAAAACTACAAAACTTTTTTAAACGATTATTATATCATCTTTAAGAATACATCTTTAAGAACTTTCAGTAATTTTTTTATTGCAAAATATTACATTGTTAAGTGGCAAATGGCCGCCAATGAAATAGTGTTTTTACTTATACGGTTTGCGGTGACCAGCATTGCGGCAAAGTGAATCATTTGAAACAAAAAATGTGGACAGATTTTGTTACATATAAGTATGAAATAGTCTTTAATCTAAGGAGTTAAAAAAATATTTATTTTTTACAAAATAGCGGACAGTCAAAGTTAATGGTTTGATTTTAACGAAAAAAACGGCCATTTTTTTTTTTAACAAAAAATCAAACGATTAAAGACTACATTTTTATGTATTAAATAAGCCTGCAAAATTTCAAGAAGATCGGTTTATTAGTGTTTGAGTAATCTTTGTCAACGACTTTAGAAATGCCATTTCGAGAAAAACGCGTTTAAAGTTTTAATTGCCGGTTGTTTACACAACGGATTCTTCTCTTTCAACGCTCATATCTCAGTCAATTTTGTTCGGATCGACTTGAAATTTCCAGGTCATATTCTCAGATACTTATACTTAAAAAAAATGCAATTAACAAAAAATCGATTTTTTCAAAGTCGCAAGTGGGGGTAACCCGTTGTAATTCTCCTGTGAGGTTTCTGGAATGACAATATGTTGTCACTGCACGTTATATTTTACTGAGGTTCATTTTAAACGTTATAATATCGTGTAATGATTAGAGAAATATTTTTTTTTTTAGAATTGTTAAAATTATTCGTTTGATGAACCCATATAATATGCAAATTCTATGAATGAATGATAACTACCAATATATTGATTAAACAATTAAATTTAAGACTTTATTAAAATTTAATTAAAAGAATTTAGCTATATAACACCTATAATCGTCAGATAATATAGGGATGTAATTTTATTCTCTCTTCTTTTCTTCTCCTTAACTTATCATATGATTAAATAGTACGTAAATTAAATAATTTATATTAACTATTTAAATAAAAATCCTAAAGCATTAAAGATAATTTAGCTATATAATAACAAGCAAAAAAATTAATAAAATTTAATCATATTATACCAATAAGACTTTTTATAAAATTTTCTCAGTTGTATCACATCATTAGCTGTGACTCTGTTGTTTGGGATCAAGGGCATGCAAACCGAGATAAAGCAATGATTGGATTTAATCATAACACGTCAAGACGGATGTGTGCATGTCTGAAGTGATTGTGAGCTTAGGAAAATTATGAAAATAAAGATATGAAAAGAACTTTGTCTCTTTGCATGTATTAGTAGTATACGGGAAGTACATAAACATAAATACTCATACGCTTCAAAGCATTTGTGATTAGGCTAGGAAGTTTATTCCAACGAGTAACGCTTAATAAGAAGCATCATGGAAGACGGTATCGTCTTACTTGCACTTGGAGGCGGAGACTAACGTTTTGTTTATAGATATGGGCTGTATGCACTTAGGCGTGCATATGCCTGTCTCCGCCTGTTTGTTTTCTTACACACAAGCTCTGCCATTAGCTATTATACCACTTATTTAACAACTGAATAACTTGATTATGATATAGCAAATTCTTTATTAATATGGACAAAACTAAGTAAGAATAGTTTATGAAATTGCTCATTCTACCCTAATATAATTGCTCCAAATACACAGCAGCCTTATCTGGATATGAATATTTACATAATACTCACAAAAAGAAAATTTTCTTCTCGTTGTATTATCTTAGAATTATATGAAATATATTCGTAGTATACACGGCAGTACTAAGATAAATATAACATCGGTATTTTTATAAGTCTACCATAATAGATGAAAATTATTAGGATAATGTGCACATCGAAATTGAAAATAATAATACCTTGACTTGAGCTCACGGTGCAGAGCTTTGTCAAAACTGCCTGGTAGGAGGACGGAGGGTAAAAGAAAAGAATATTCGGGAAACAGAAAATAAGCGGACACAACACAAAGAGTTAGATTTATGTCGCGTCTATGAAGCTGTGTATGTCTGTGAGATGTGTGAGTGTGCGTGGATAGGTGTGAGTGTATGATAGAGCGTGAGAGAGAGAGAGAGAGAGAGCAAGAGAATGAGAAACGAAAAACGATGAAGTGCGATAGGGAACGGATAACGGCAAGGAGTCGTTAGAGCCCCGTAGAAGTCCCGCAAGACAGGACGAGATCAGCGGATCGCGCCAGGCGCGGTGTTCGCTAATCTCCGGGACTACAGCGCTTAGCGTATGAACGTAAGATCGCTAGCCCGAACCTAGAAACTCAGGAACCCTGACCGTTGAAGGGAAGTGGCTCGTCGAACTTGCGTTCGACCACGGTTAGCGTGCAGCGCCATGCGCAGTGATCGCTTACCGCAGAGCGTGAATGCGCTAGGCACAAGATCGCTCGTGAGCTGGAGGTATTCGCGGCGATCACCGGAATACGAGGAGGAGACGTGGAGGAATTAGACAAACGTCTAATAGGTCTGCGGGGCAGCGCGAGGCGCTAAGTTCGCATTGACCTAGAGCGAGTATGCGGCAGGCGCACGATCGCTCTCGGGAGGCGAAGGCGACTACTCGAGGCAGTCGCCGTAGCGTAAGTGTCGAGCTCGAGAAGCGGGTCTGAGCTGAGGCCTTACGGGAGAGCGTCTCTCGCGGTCGCGAGAGGTAGCGTGTTGGTGGAGAGGAAGAGCATTTCCCACACAGCGGCACCAGTCGTCCGACTGTGTGTGCGCCACCTCCCGTAGGCGGTAGGAAGTAGGAATGGCGAGAGAGGGGTTATTAAAGAGTCGAGACTATGTACGCATGCACATGTCAACCCTCCTCCTCTTTGACGACTCTTTCCTAACTCTGGTACTGTTTTGAGAGTTTATGAAGTTGTAGAGGCGTAAGAGTGTGTGTATGAAAATGTGTTGGTATGTTTACAGAAAGAAAGTGTGAAGACAAGGAACGTCTTTGTTTTAAGTGCCCGCGTACGCGGGTGAGTGTGTATATGCATGAGGGTATAAGTGTGGGTGTAAGCGTGTGTGTAAGGGTGTGTACGTATCCATAGCGCTAGTTTATTAAAATAAATGTATATAAAATAAAAATACAAAAATATAAAAATTAACACACAAAATGTGAATAAATAATTATAAACTATTAAAGTTCGCACACTATTATAACTAATTATTTATATACATTCTGTCAAAAAAGTACCGGGAATTGTCGGTTAAAATCTGGTGGGGCAATTTAGGCAGGTAAAATTTTTTTCTAGGTTGGTACAACTGTTCTTAATGACTATGCCAAGTTTGAGCGGAATCTGTCAACGAGTGTGTTTACAGTAGCTGGTTAAGTCAGTGGCCTTCAGCTCGCGCGCCAAATTTTGTTTTATGGCTTTAATCGACTGAAAATGGGTGCCACGAAGCGGCAATTTAAGTTTGGAGAAGAGGAAGAAGTCCCAGGGAGCCAACTCCGGCGAATACGGTGGTTGCTCAAGCGTGTTCGTTGAGTTCTTAGCGAAAAAGTCGGTCACAATCGTAGCTCGGTGAGACGGCGCGTTATCGTCGTGCAAAATCCACGAGTTGTTCGCTCACAAATTTGGCCGTTTCTTACGGATAAGCTCACGCAAACGTTTCATAATGCCTAGGTAATACTTTTTGTTTACCGTCTGACCCTCTGGAATGAATTTGTAGTGCACCACGCCACGGATATCGAAGAAAACAATGAGCATCACCTTCACTTTTGAGCGGCTTTGGCGTGGTTGTTTCGGTTTTGGCTCGTTTTTTCCCACCCATTCCAATGCTTGCTGGCTTGTTTGCATGTCGTACTTGTACACCCACGTTTCGTCACCAGTCATGATGCATTTCATGAAAGCGGGATCGGAATTGGCGCGATCCAGCATGTCCGAAGCGACCTGTTCGCGATAGCGTTTTTGAAGAAAATTAAGCTCTTTTGGAACGAGTCTTGCGGCCACCTTTCTCGTGCCCAAAATATCAATTAAAATCGTACGTGTTGACTCGTGGGATATCTCAAGTTCATGTGATATCTCTTTCAAGCTGGTATAACGGTTTTCAAGCACCATTTCCTTAATTTTATCGACGTTATCTGCGCTCGAAGCCGTCGATGGGCGTCCGGAACGAGGCAAGTCTTCGACGACTTCACGACCCTCCTTGAAGGCTTTGTACCACTCATACGCACGGGTTTCCGGTAGTGCTCCATCACCAAAAGCCTTTTGCAACATTTTCAATGCACCGGCATACGAAATTTCATTCGCAACACAAAATTTTAGACAAATTCTTTGTTCAACGTAATCACCCATTGTAAAAAATCGGCACGCACTATTGACATCGACTGACCTAATCAGCTACTGTAAACACACTCGTTGACAGATTCCGCTCAAACTTGGCACAATCATTAAGGACAGTTGTACGAACCTAGAAAGAAAAATTTTACCTGCCTTAATTGCCCCGCCAGATTTAAATCGACAATTCCCGGTACTTTTTTGACAGAATGTATATACAAAGAAGTGATGCACATCTTAATGAAACAAAGATAAATATTTATATAAAACACACAATATAGGAACGGATATCCGCTCATTCTAATAAATTGCACTAATTATAATTAAATCCCAATGACAGAAAAATTAATTTATATGAAAACTTAACAATAATAATAAAACACTCTACAAAAAAAAAAAAAAAAAAAAATAGAACACAAACACTTTAAAACTAAGAGTCTTTAGTTTTTTTTTTTTTTTTACATTATTTTATTGTCTGTGACTTAATCTATGTCCTTAAAACTACACACTTACACTACGAAAAACTATGTAACAGTATAATACGCAAGAACTAAAAAAAAAAGAACTAAGTATAACACTAATTAACTTATAACATTATGCACCAAACTTTTTCTGAACCGCGGCTCTCTCGCCGTTATCCATATTGTCTATCAGATCCCTCTCGACTTCCGTCTCGAGGGTATCTGGTAGTTGATCCCAGTACAGATCATCTCCCTGTCTTGGGGATACCTGAGATCTTTTGCCTGTCTCCACTGACGGTATTGACACACTGGAGTCCACCGGTGAGGTGCTATCACTAGTCACAGTCAAGGCAGTTGACGACGACGACGACGACGAGGACTCGCTCATCTTTCGAGTCCGGTTGTTCTGTGGCACTGTTTTTACTGCCGGGGTTTGCTTATCCACTTCTACGTCCACCTGCAGAAGTTGGCCGATCTTTAGATAAATCTCCACGACTGCGTGCGGATTTTTATTATTAAAGGCGCGGAGGCACTCCTCCGTTAGGCAATCGATTCTTCGTCTAAATCCGCCCCTTTGTTTTCTCGCCTTCACTGTTATGCGTCGGTCCATTGTCTCTGGAGAAAGTTGGTGTTGTAATGAACACGATTGTGAATAGTAAGTGCAACGGCACTCAGTTTGACACATGTGCGCCGGCCATGCGGCTTCGGAGGGGGTAGCGATGTCTTGGCACGTACCCCGTCCTACGTTTAGCCGCTGCTTTATGGGCCTTCCTCTTTTACGAGGTTGCTGGCGCAGTGTTGCCGGTTGGCGATCGTTTTCTTCTGCAGAATCGGCTTCGTCCGTAGTCGATTCTTGTGTGTACGATGCATGCCTTGAGGGCGAAGGAGCCATATTTCTTGAGTACGGTAGCGGCTGAGGCGCTACGTGCGGGGTTGTTTGCGGAGGGACCTTCGAAGCATCAGGGTCAGTCACCTGGTCAGCTGCTGACTAAGATATTGTTAAATTTTCGGTTGCGACCGCTACGTAGTCCAACGCAGTGATAGGAGGCTGCTTTGCGTAAGCAGCTTCTTGAGCACATGGTGGCTGTGCAGCCGGTGCTGTCTCATCCTCGGCCAAAACAGCTCTCTTTAAGGCCGACACATGTAGTTTAATGGGCTCTTTTCCCGGTCTTTCTATAATGTACACGTTGGGACTTCATGCTTCCACAACTTTGTACGGGCCGGTCCATTTAGGCGCTAAACCTGCATTAAACCCTGTCGCTGCGTTCGACAGCGCAAAGTTCTTTGAATAAACCCACTCCCCGGGTGAAGCACGTCCGCACTCTGTCACGAAGTACACCCCGTTGACATTTTTCAGGTGCTGGTTCGACGTTAGGATTTTTTCCAGCTCCTCGTCAGGTTTCTCGCGGGCCTGCGCTTCGCCAAGTTGTGCGTAGTGATCACTAGCGCTCATAGAAGCTAGCTGCAGCTCTTCTTGCTGTGGTTGAGAGCTTGGAGGTAGCAAGGCGTCGAGTTCTTCCTCTTTATTTTCGAAGATTTCTTCGCTGGGCTCTCGAGAGAGAGCGTCTGGAAGTTCGTTGTCTCTACCAGCTACGTGCTCGACGGTAAAGTTGTAGCTACGGAGGTATATGGCCCAACGGTGCAGCTTGCTTTTCCCTTCCCTTATTTTATCGAGCAATGTAAGCGCGCGGTTGTCCGTCCGAAGGATAAATTTGCCGTCCTCAAGCACATGCTTAAATTTACGAAGATCCCAGATCACGGCTAAGCACTCCTGTTCGTTTGAGTGATAACGTTTTTCCACCTTTGTAAATTTGGCAGAAGCATAGGTGATCACACGTCTCTCGCCCTGCTCGCCTACTTGATACAGCACTGCGCCCATGTCCTTTGCGCATGCATCTGTTTGCAATACCAGTGGCTTGCTAGGGTCTAGACGGCACAATTTAAGCAGCACTCGAAAAGCGTCCTTCACACGATCGAATGCGCACTGTAGATCGTTAGTCTATTTAAAAGGCTGATTCGCCGCGAGCAGCTGTGTGAGTGGAAGCGCTATTTTCGCAAAATTCGGCACATATTCGCGAAGCCACCCGCAAATACCGAATAATTTGCGCAAGTCTTTTTTGTTTTGCGGCACCGAAGCGTCAAGAATCGCTTTTACGTGCTCGAGTTTCGCGCAATTACCCTCGGCTGAGACGGTGTGTCCGAGGTATTCAAGTGACCGTTGTCCAAAGAAGCACTTCGGTATTGCGCAAGTTAAATTGAAGATTCGGAGCCGTTTAAACACTAATTGTAAGTGCGTCAGATATTCTTCCTACGAATCTAAATATATTGAAAAATCGTCTAAATAAGAACGCACAAACACGTTGATGAATCCGCACAGCACTTGTTGTGTTATAAAATCGTTGAAAGCAGTCGGTGCATTTTTCAGCCCGAAACTCATTACGCGCCATTGGTAGAGTCCGCCATCTGGAGTAGCGAAGGCTGTATAAGGTCGAGAGCGTTCAGTAAGCGGGATCTGCCAATAACCGCTTTTCATGTCGAGCGTTGTGAATATCTTTGCCGTGCCAATGTCGCGCACTAACTTCTGCATTCGCGGTAAGTTCGGCGTAATGTCTTTAGTCACCGAGTTAAGGCGGCGCAAATCAATGCAAAAGCGATATTTTCCGTCCTTTTTTGCGGCCATTACTATCGGCGAGAAATAGGGCGAAGTTGATGGCTCGATCAACCCTTCCGGGAGAATTTTGCGCACTTGCTCGTTTATCGCAATTCTTTTCTGCACTGAATATCGGTATGGCGCGAGCCGTAATGGTGTCTCGTCTTTTAGTTCGATATCATGAGTGACAAATTTCGTTTGGCGAAGCGGCCCGTTATAAAAAAATAAATCCGCATATTCACTTATCGCCGCACTTATTTTTTTTCACGTGCTCACTTGGGAAACCGTGCTGCACGCTCGCGAGAAAGTCTGGAGGTGGCACTACACTTTTCACTGGCGCGGCAGTGTCCTTATGAAAATATACTCGCTGGCGCGTATCGTTACCGAAGTATAAACACTCAAGATTATAATCATACACGGCTTTGACATCTTTGAGCCAACTACGTCCTAAGGTTACCTGCGTGCTCAGCTCGTAACATATATAAAACTTCACTATTGCCGTATAGTCTTTTATGCGGAGCGACAACCAGCACACTCGCAAAATCGACATTGTCGTACCGCGACACGCGAGATTCACTTTTAAATTCACTTTTTCCACTTTCGTTTTACTAGTTACATAACACGACCGAATAAAATTATCACTGGCACCTGAGTCCACTAGAGCACTTATTTCTTGATTATTAACACTAATCGTTAAAAATCCGGTGCTTGTGCCTGGTAGCTGCGCTGTTAAAATCACGGCACTGCTGCTCCCGGGGCAGGGCTGGCCGCGGCAGCTTCTGTCCCTCGCCAGTTTCCCGTACTCCTGGGCTGAGGCTACTTCGGGCAATCACGATTCCCGTGTCTCTCCGGGCAATAATTGCACCGAGGCAACTGGCTTTCTCGCAGCGCTGCAGGTGCTCGAGATGCAGTCGCGCCAGACTGCGCAATGGCGCGGCAAAGTGCACTCTTCTCTTCGGCTTCATCCTGCTCTATCTCTACGGCTCGAGTAATCAACTCCCCGACTGTTTGAAACTGTGAGGCTCGCAACAACTTTCTTATGGAACCTCGAAGAGATTCCAAAAGAACTGCAATGATGCGATCCTCGGAGTCCTCAGGTAATAATTGCCGTGTGAGAAGGTGTCGCTGTTCGAGAAGGAGGCCCGTGCTTTCTCTTTCTCTCTGCGGCTGGCCGTAGAGCCGAGCGGACAGCTTCATTAGCACGGCCTGTGCCGCATATTTGCTGCAAAGAAGTTCGCAGAACTTCTCCCAGCTTACGTTTAAGTTTTTGTAAACTGATCACCAGCGAGCGGCATCGTCTTTGAGAGCGCGTGTGGCCAGTCGAACACGCGCATGAGCATCCGTCTTATTTATTTTGAAGACTGCCTTGCACTCGCGTATAAATGTGTTCGGGTCTTCGTATTCCCGACCGGCGCACTCGGGAAGCTCTGGGTTGCCGACCACTAGCGCACGTAATAAATTACGTACTTCTTCCATAGCGGTTACCTGAAGAGGTGCCTCACTTGCTGTGTCGTATTATCGAATCTGTGTAAATATTATCGAATCAAAAATTTTAATTAATGGTAATTTAAATTTTATTGCACTTATTGTATTTTTTTTTAATTTTTGAAATCTTAATTATATTTTCGCAATCAAACTCACATTTTTGAAAACATAGAGATGCTAAATGTTTTTATATATTTTTAGCCAATAGCTTCAAAATTATTAAACGATTTGAAAAATTTACCTGCTGTAGATTCTGGAAAAATTACATTCGTGCAGTTCGCGGCGAAACTTTAAAATACAATTACCGCACTAAAAGAATTAAATGCTCCCGGTTAATAGGATAATCCAAAATTAATAGAAAAGGAATTAGAAATAATAAAAGAAAGATTTTTATTGTCGGATTCACTCACGGTAATTCGTTGGATACGATCGGAACCACGAAGCCGACAAATTTTTGTCTCACACCGATTAGGAGAAATCAGAGATATCACGAAAATAATAGAGTGGCGTTGGATTTCGTCACGTCTGGATTCGGTAGACAAAACAACACGATGTTCCAGTGACGCGTTAAAATCAAACTCAAAATGGTTTACTGGCCCTGCTTTTTTAATAGTCGTGTGGCCTAGAGAAAAAGTCCTTAGTCCGAAGGAGAAAACAGCAATCGACAACTTAGAAATAAGAAAAGCTGTAATATTAACAACCTGCGCATCGATAACGAAAATTTAAATTACAAGTATGAAGATATGCTCCGAAATGAAATCATCCCAGCGATTTACGCAATTCTGGGCAATGATTTTGATTAAACGTTGTTCCAGCAAGACGGTGCACCACCTCATTATGGACGAGGTGTACGTGCTTATTTCAATGAATTGTTTCCAGGAAGGTGAATAGGCAGAGGTGCAATAGAATGGCCAGCCAGATCTCTAGACCTTAGTTCGCTTGATTATTTCTTATGGGGTTACCTTAAAGATAAGGTATATCAATACGATACGATATTACGACAAAAAATATACCGCTTAAAAAACAATGGTGATTAGCGCAATGGTACGCAGATGAGTCTTGGAAGCGATGGCTGAAAGAGTATTTACCTACACTGTTGCCACGTAAAAAATGTTTAGAAGAAGACAATCTGCTTAAAATAGATTTTGTATTAATTACATATTTTTAAGCACCACAAAATCAGTGGAAGAAGGGACGCGTGATTCGCGTTTGTCCCGGCAAGGTCGAAGAAGTTAGAGTTGTTGAAGTAGTTACAACTTTGGGAACATTTTTACGCCCTAGTAAAAAAATTATTGAGTTATGATTACATGATTACATGATTAAATACCGATGAAGTCCAAAATTAAAATATTTAGTTTCTTGTTCTGCGTATTTAACTTTATTTCATTTTGTACGGGGTGGAGGATGGTCGCGACTCAAACTATAAAATAAATGTATTTATGTTTAATTCGATTATTTCATGTAGTTTAATATTAATTTTGTAAAATTTTATGCATGATGTAAAATCAAATCTATTTGAATTGTTAGGTCTCGAAGCGTAAAATGTAAACGATACAAGGCCGTATGTTAAAATTGATAAACTTCTGTTTTGGTTATTCGTTTATTATAAGAAAAGCGATTTAAGAAAAGCGTAAAATGTAAACGATTCAAGACCGTGTGTTTAAATTGATAAACTTCTGTTTCGGCTATTCGTTTATTATGAGAAAAGCGATTTTAACAAAGAAAATGTTAATAGAAGAAGTTTCCAAGGAATCACGTAACAAATTACTCGAAAAATTGTTCGAAAAATCTTTATTATATTATAACTATCGACTCGTTTAGCTAATGACCTTCTTGTGCTCAGGTTCGCTCGTGGCCTAGAAGCCCTACGTGTCCATGCAAGAAGGAGCACGGGGCCTTAATCAACCTTAGGAGCTCAGCTTCCTCGAAGATTTACATACACAGTGAGATTACTTCTGTGGCCGCTAGGCTATTGAGCAAAACAATTCGAGTCCGGAAGTCGAGAAGTAGAAGATCGCGGGAAATATGAAAATTAAATCAGAGAGACGATAAGTTGCGTAAATAGCCGTACAGATCAGCGCACGAGACGTCAGCGCGTTGGGAGAAAGACCGCGGAGTACTACTAAAGGGCGTGTGTACAGCGCGGCCAGACCAGTCCTTGAAGCTCCGAAACGGATAAAGTCAGTAATTAAAATATTTAAAAAAAAACTATACAATTTTATTTAATTCTAATAATTAACATCTATTGATAAACAGCGGCAAATTAGTTGCGCACCTAATATAAATAAATGAAAACTGTAGTAATTTATAGGTCCATGTTATTAGCTTTAAATATTAGGTGCGCATCCAAGTTCCCGCTGTTTGCCAATAGATAGCTCCAACAGTAAGCGCTTGTCGATTTCGACATCCAAAACGTTATGAAGCAAGCTTAGACATATGTTTAACAAATCGCTTTTACACATTAGTGATTTTGTTTTGACGTCATATACGAGGGCAGTCCCAAAAGTACCCGACCCGACAAAGAAAACCGTGAAAAAATTGCGAAAATGTTTTTTATTTTTCAACATACACAGTGTATCCCATGGAAAACGGAACTTTTTCAAAATAAAGACAAAAACTCAATATTCCGCCGAATCTCATTTATTTTATTCAAAATAGTCTCCTTCCGCATCAATACAACGTTTTGCATGATCAATTAACATATCGAATGAGTTTTTGAGATCATTTTTATCCATCGACTTTAGTATGTCGGTCGTCGCTCTTTGGATGGCCTCTACGTCGGCATAACGTTTTCCTTTCATAGGCAAGTGCAATTTGGAGAACAAGTAGAAGTCGCACGGAGCCAAACCCGGCGAGTACGGTAAATGGTTGATGGTTGAAATGGAATTTTTGATCAAAAAATCCGTGATCAAGTTCGATCGATGAGACGGGGCATTATCATGCAACAAACGCCAGCTTCCTTTTTCACGGTATTGTGGCCGCACACGACGAATACGGCTGAGCAAACGCTTCATAACACCAAGATAAAACACAGCAGTAATCGTTTGACCAGGTGGAACAAATTGACGATGAATAATACCCCCCAAATCGTAGAAACAAATCAACATTGTCTTCACTTTTGACTTTTCAAGGCGACTTTTTTTCGGATTGGGCTCGGTCGGGTGCTTCCATTCAGCACTTTGACGCTTGGTTTCGGAATCATATTGAAAACACCATTTTTCGTCACCAGTCACTATTGAATATTTCATGTTTGGGTCCTTTTTTGACTCTTTAATCAAATCCTTACAATGTTGAATTAGAGCAATTTTTCGTAGTCGGTCAATTTGTGTGGAACAAAGCGTGCACACACCTTCCGTAGATTCAAATGATCGGTCAAAATGCGATGAATTGAATTTTTGGACATATTCAATTCCATTTCCATGTATCGCAATGAAGATTTTGGCTCATTTTTCATAAATTCACGCACTTTTTCAATGTTACTTTGAGTAACCACGGTATTCGAAGGACCTGGATGTTCGTCGTCCTAAATGTCTTCACGACCTTCCTGAAACCGCTTATACCACTCATACACTCTGGTACGGGATAGACAATTATTGCCATAAACTTGTTTTAGCAAATTATGCGTCTCAGTAAAGGATTAACCAAGTTTAAAACAGAACTTAATATTTGCTCTTTGTTCGAAGTTCATTTTTCGACCGATGCCACAAACACACTGTCACTTTGAGCACGATATTTTGGTTTCCATTGAACCAAATGTCATACAATTTTGACAGGATGCCAGTTAAGAATGGACCTTTCCATTGCTAACATCCACCAATAGGTGGCGCCAATATAAATCGATGTTTTGGAAAAGTTCCGTTTTCCATGGGACACACTGTATATTTAAGTATATTCTCTGAAAATTTTAAGCCAATCCAAGAAATGTTTTCAGAGATATACCTGAATTTGTAAGGCTGTGTCAGAGTGCTAGAAAGCAGGTAGAGTAAGAACCGGAGTAGCAGCTGCACTCACTACACGGGCTACCTGAGGTTCCTTTTTCTATTGTTTTTTTTTTGTAGAAGGCGAGTATAATAAGTCCACTAACTACTTCAAGGTCACATTTGGCTGTTATAACCTAAAATAAAAGTATTTCGTCAGTCTAAAGAGTTCTGCCACGTGGTAAAGTCGTGCGTTCAGTTCAAACTTGTTTTTCGTGATTTTTTGTTTTATATTGGAGTAAATTTTATTTAAAAGTTATAAAAATGCCCCGTAAATGTTTAAGATTACGTAGAAGTACCGAAAAAATACGACTCCGCGAGCTAGTAAAAAAAAAATACAGAAACAGTTAAAAAAAGCGGAAAAAAAAATTGCAAAAGAAGTACTTTCACGGAAAGGTAAACTCGCGGCTAAGCTAATAGATAAGCTGACAGTTTACTATGGTTTAGCAATAAGAAGAAATTGTGATTCTGTGGATAATATGTATAATGCAATTTGGGGAACATATTATCACTATTGTTCGACTGATGAGAAGCCTCACCCCAATGTGCCCAGGTGGAGAAGGTTCATGGTGTAGTTGGCAGCAAGCGCTAGTAACAGACACATTATCTTCTTACACCCATGATTATCCAACTTTACCAGCTGATGTTGCTGAAGCTATATATCCAATTTATGAAGACCTTAGCAACGTAAAATTATTGGAAAGGTGTGTTGGTGGATTTACACAAAACAATAATGAGAGTTATAATCAGTTATGTAATATGGAAAATAACTCCAAAAATTGTTCCGTGTGGCGGTAAAGTTGTTGAAATAGCGGCTTACATTACAGCTGGAATGTTTAATGAAGGTACAAAATCATTATTGTACCTTATGAGTGCATCAGGAGTTTCATAAGGCACCGCAGCTCATGCTTATGTCAACAAAGAGGACGCCGAGCGTGTGATGATCTCCGAGGTACGAGCACATGGGAGCACGCGAGAAGGAAGAATGGCTCGACGACAACACCAGCTGGACTTATTAGAAGCTAACGATACTGCAGAAGGTTTCTCTTATGGCCCTGGAATAGATGATACCATGTAAGTTGAAAGAAAATTTTAACAATGCGTAAACTACTTCTGAAACTTTAAACGCGTTTTTCTCAAAAAGGTATTTTTGAAGTCGGTGATCTTGATTTCTCAGAAATGGCTTAACCGATCAGTCTCAAATTTTTACACAATCTTAGATATATTCCTCACATATTGAACGAAGGAATAAGATTTAAAAAAATTATTACTATTTTTTAACAATTTGGAACGAAAATTTCAATCAAAAACGAAAAATTTTTTTCAAATAAACGCCATTTTGTCAAATATCAAATTTTTTATTATTCCTTCGTTCAATACCTGTATTAATCTATTCTCTAAAAGAATCCACTATATTTTTTGATTTTAGATAATCCAAACCACCGAAATGGAGATCACCGCCAAGCGCCTTTTTTTGGAGGTCGTTCGGGACATCATCTACAGGAGCGGTGTACATCAATATTTGTACATGATCGACGCGCTATTGTATTCTTAAAGGTTGGCTCTATTTGAATTACCATTACTTGTAATTAATAAATAAAAACTGATTCTATAAAAAATTCATAAAAAACGTCTTTTTTGAGCCTCGCAACTGCGTATAACTCCTTAAGTTTGGAAAAAAGGAAGTTATGCTGCCGCACCCTGTATAAGGCTTTTGCATTGTCGCGCTCATCTCTTGCGAGGGATGTGTTGACGCACATATAACAAGCATTGCACTCGTTTAAAATAAAATGAGTTTTACAAACTCAAATGAATTGTTCATAAGTAAATAAATTCAGTATTAAAATTAACTTCATTAAAATTAATTCATACGTTAATAATAATCCCAAATTTTAAGCGCATTTTATTGAATGAACTGAATTTGTTATAACCTCAGTATTTAAATCTAAAAAAGAAAAAAAATAATAATAGAAGTAAACAATTGAACGAATAAGATACAAATGAAAAGTAAAACGTATTTATTATTCATTGCAAAGTTTATTACTCTGATTTTACACAATCTTAGTTGCAAAAGTTAGTTAAATTTAATCTTCAATCTATTACTTAATTAAAAAATAATTTAAATTTATATAAATAGTTATTTACAGAGAAAATGCTTATATTACATTCAGCAATCAAGCGTAGTATAGAAGTTATGTCATGTAAAATACAATATTATACGGAAATTACACAGCAGGAACGAACAAATTGACAAAATTACAAAACAATAAAATCTATTATAAGAGAAATCACGAATATAAATATAAGCGAAAGAATAGAGAAGAACAGGGTTTATGACTTGATCAAGAATCGCTAAACGCATTTACTAGGTGTACAAGTATAAAATGCGGATTTTAGTCAACAGATGGTGTACTAATGCAGTTTAAGCTGTTATGATTTGACACTGCGCCATTTTGTTGTGTCATCAACAAGTTCAGACGCGCATTAGTGATAGACTGAAAAAGTGTGTGCATCGTGTTGTATTGTTGTCTTTAATATGTCAAAATTTATACCAAACAAAGAGCAATCGCGGACAGCATTGATTTTTTGTTTTCATTTGAAGGAAACTGCTGCTGAATCCTTTCGGTTACTACGAGAAGCTTATAGTAAACATGCTCTATCGCAAGATACGTGTGAACGATGGTTTCAGCGTTTCTAAAAATGTGACTTCGACGTTGCAGACAAGGGACATGGAAAACCGCCAAAAAATTCGAAGATATGGGTTTGCAAGCATTGTTGGACGAAGATGATTCGCAAACACAAAAACAACTCGCACAGCAATTAGAAGTTTCCCGACAAACTGTTTCCAATCGCCTACGAGCGATGGGAAAAATTCAGAAGAGCGGTGGACGGGTACCACATGAGTTGAATGACAGGCAACTGGAAAATCGCAAAATCACATGTGAAATTTTGTTCGCTCGGTACAAAAGGAAGTCGTTTTTGCATCGAATAGAACAGAGGATGAAAGGTGGATTTATTTTGAAAATCCCAAACGCAAGAAATCATGGGTGGACCCAGGAGCACCATCTACAACGAATGCAAGACGAAATCGTTTCAGCAGAAAGACGATGCTCTGTGTTTGGTGGGACCAGAGAGGCGTGGTCTATTATGAGCTATTGAAACCTGGGAAAACGGTTAATACTACACTTTACCAACAACAATTAACCGATTTAAACCGTTTGCTGCTTGAAAAAAGGCCAGAATACCGAAAGAGGTAATAAAAAGTAATTTTTCTTCATGACAATGCTCCATCACATATGGCAAAACCGGTTCGCGACCCATTGGAAGCACTCAACTGGGAAGTTCTGCCTCATGCGGCTTACTCACAAGATTTGGCTCCTTCTGATTACCACTTGTTTGGATTGATAGGTCACGCACTTACTGAGCAGCGCTTTGATTCCTATCAAGATGTCAAAAAATGGCTCGATGAATGGTTCGCGGCAAAAGGGGAAGATGTCTACTGGCGTGGTGTTCACAAATTGCCCGAAAGATGGGAAAAATGTATAAAAAGCGATGGAGCATACATTGAATAAAGCAATTTTTATTATTCTACCAAATTTAACGTGTTATTTTTTCTTTTAAAATCCGCATTTTATACTTGTACACCTGGTAGAGCCTATCGGGTTCATGACTAATTTAATTGGTTTCAAAACGTTGGCCAGTTAATAGGTATATAAGCATACAGAACGAGAGCTCTTTAAACGTCAAGTTAGCAAACATAAACATTGCCGAGTTGTCAACACTTGTTGCGTTTCTCTCTACTGCGCAAAGCATAGGCTTACTGTCGAAACTTTTATATCTCACTTACTCATCATAATTTTTAAATATAATAAAATGAAATTATTAAATTAATAGATTTAAATAAATATCAATAATCATAGAATTTTCTAAAATTATTAATGAGAATTTAAATTAAAACGAAAAGTTTCGCGGATATTAAGAGAATCCAGCTCTCTCGTTTGCCGCCGGACCGCGTAAAATCGATGAGATTTACGTGTTCAAATAAATCTAAAAATATTGTCGATACGTACGTGTAAAATAGTGTGTAATTAACGCAATGCTGTATAAAATAAAGTTTCGATTAAAGATGGATATTATTATTGCAAATGATTCTCTAAAAAACAAAAAAAAAAAAAAAATAATTCATACATCAAAAACATTTTAAATTAATATTCATCAACGCAAATAATTACAACACTCAGAAGAATATTATAATATCACGAAATAAGAATAATAAGACGCACCGTTCGGAAATCAAACAAGACAATTACCGTCGGACCGCAGAAAATCACGTGTTTATATATACAAAATAAAACAGTTCAAATTTAATAATTATTGGGAGTACAAATTAGTTCGGTTCGTTTTCAAAAGATGGCTCTGGCTATTATGAATATATAATAGTAACAGCTGAAGTCGGTAGTTTTAAAGAGGTTAGACATCTGTCAATAATAATTAGCTTATATCGCTTCAAGTTCCATAAAAAAATCTTATTTTCAACAGTGTTAAATATTTTCAATTTTATGTTAACTAAGCAGCATTTGTGGGAGGTTTTAGTTTACTGTTTCAATTGGAAGAGAAGTGCAGCTGAAGTGCATCGAATGCTTGTGGAAGTTTATGGTGACAATGCTCCAACTGATAAATCTTGTAGGAAATGGTTTTGACGTTTCAAGAATGGAGATTTCAGTGTTGAAGACAAGCCTCGCCCTGGACAGCTAAAAAAATTCGAAGACAAAAAGTTTGAGGCATTACTCCATGAAGATCCGAGTAAAACGCAAGAGGAGCTTGCAGAATCATTGGAAGTGACTTAACAAGCAGTTTTTGTACGATTGAAATCTATAAGAATGATTTAAAAGCAAGGCAATTGGGTGCCTTATGAACTAAAACCGAGAGATACTGACAGGCGATTTTTCTGTTACAAGCAGCTTATTCAAAGGCAACAAAGAAAGGGTTTTTTACATAGAATTGTTACTGGGGATGAAAAATGGATATTCTATGATAACCCCAAGAAGAAAAAATACTACGCTATGTCCGGTCAATCGGTGCCATTGACCTTAACATCAGCACCAAAGCCGAATATTCATGGTTCGAAGATCATGTTGTGTATCTAGTGGGACCAAAGGGGTGTTGTGTACTTTACAACCTGGCGATACCATAAAGGCCGATTAGCGTAGGCTGTAATTGATTCATTTGAGCCGTGCATTACGAGGCAAACGGCTGGAATACAAGGAAAGACATGACAAAGTTATTTTTCTGCATGACAACGCTTGGCCTCATGTCGCAAAAGTCGTGAAAAAATATTTGGAAACGCTTGAGTGGGATATTTTATCGCACCCGCTGTATTCTCCGGACATTGCTCCTTGTGATAACTGGTTGTTCCGAGGGATGCAGTACGATCTGGCAGATAATCAATTCACTTCTTTCGCAGAAATCGAAAATTGGTTCCTAACTTGGATCACTTTAAAAGGTGAGACATTTTTTCGAGATGAAATTCGAAAATTGCGTTAAAGGTGGGAAAAAGTAGTAACCAGCGATGGACGATACTTTGATTCATCTTATAATTCTTATTTTAAAATAAATGCATTTTTGATCGCAAGAAAATGGACCAAATTAATTTGTACTCCCAATGGATAATTTTGAAAGAATACTGATCAAATAAAAAATGCACTCTGATAAAAACAACGTTTCTCAGATGACGAAGTGAAGAAAAAAAAAAGAAAAAACATGAAAAGCGTTGAATTGTCGCGTCAAGATAGGTCACGAGAGCAAACAACGTAGATGAACACAATTGAAATTAAAAACAAGAATCAAATATCAAAACACACGGTTATTTTTAATAAATTGTTATAACGTAATTTTGACACGCCTCATTATATTTGCATGAATCGCAAAAACGTCCGACTCATAGAAAAAGAAATACCGCAACAAGGATCCTGGACTGATAGGAGGACCAATTATAAATTCAAATAAACGATATATGCGGCTACAGTATGATAACCAAGTGAAATACCCCCACCAGAGTAATAATTATCCAACGCATTACTTCCCACCCACAGGAAATTATAGAACCTATAATAATGATCCGCGTCTATATAATTCCATAGCAAGTAATTATCGACCAAAATATTCGATTTAGCAGCCACGCTACGACAATAGCAGGTATGGTGGAAGCAATTACACGTCACAAACCAATTATAATAGATCATAAAATCAAAATCCAGCAGAGCAACCGTGGTCAAATGAACCATTGAGAACCGCACCTCAACCCAGCTATCGGAAATCAAGACCAACAAAGAATAAATTAAACTTGGCAAAGGCTCATCATGAAACCTCGATGACGAGCCAAAGCTCGAACAATTCCGGACCAGTCTTGTATACGAGGAGAAAAGAGCGTCCAATATCGGGGATTGGCGCTCGGGTAGTAATATTACTAGGACAAAACAGGATGCAGAAACCGTTAAACAAATTGCTTCGTGTATATGAGAAGGAGATGCAGGAGATGACCAACTGACAGTCATAAGGTTACGAATCCACGAAGGCAAAAAACCATGGCTTACCTTTATGATAGATAGCGAAGCCTCTGTTAATCTTATTAAACTCACTTCCTTGAACCCTGATCTACAAGTCGATGTACACACTTGGCGGCTTCATTAACGAAACTATAAAAATCTCAGGAACCACCTATTTAACTGTACAGAAATCGCCAGTAGAATTCCATGTTGTGGCCAATGATTTCAAGATTGATCAGGATGAAATAATTAGACAAGGCTATTTAAAAAAGAACAAAGCTGTTATTTCGTATTACAATTAAGCTCTTATGATAAGTGAGAACGCCATGAATCCTATACCTTTTTAATTGGCGAACAACCAACAAAAGCAAGGAATGAGACGAGTATACTGAGTAATCCATTTTAAGAAAAGGATGTATATATCTCTAGAACTAAAGGTTTTAAGAAAAAAATTTTTTCGACAAAAGTTGTTAGATTTTGACATGGACATCTAACTGTGAACATCTAACTGTGTTATTTAAAATATGGCCTTCAAGGTCATTTAACGGGTTACCCCCACTTGCGACTTTGAAAGAATCGATTTTTTGTTAATTGCATTTTTTTGAAGTATAAGTATCTGAGAATATGACCTGAAAATTTCAAGTCGATCCGAACAAAATTGACTGATATATGAGCGTTGAAAGAGAAGAATCCGTTGTGTAAACAACCGGCTACTTTAAACTTTAAACGCGTTTTTCTCGAAATGGCATTTCTGAAGTCGGTGACCAAGATTACTTAAACACTAATGAACCGATCTTCTTAAAATTTTGCAGGCTTATTCAATACATAAAAATGTAGTTTTTAATTATTCGATTTTTTGTTTAAAAAAAAAATGGGCGTTTTATAGCCAAAAAACGGCCGTTTTTTTCGTTAAAATCAAACCATTAACTTTGACTGTCCGCCATTTTGTGAAAAATGAATATTTTTTCAAATCCTTCGATTAAAGACTAGTTTATACTTATATTTAACTAAATCTATCCACATTTTTTGTTTCAAATGATCCACTTTGCCGCAATGTTGGTCACCGCAAACCGTATAAATAAAAACACTATTTCATTGGCGGCCATTTGCCACTTAACAATGTAATATTTTGCAATAAAAAAATTACTGAAAGTTCTTTAAGATGTATTCTTTAAGATGATATAATAATCGTTAAAAAAAGTTCTGTAGTTTTCTTTAAAAAAATTCATGATAAAGGCCTTTTTTGTTAAGCTACAACTGGGGGTAACCCCTTAAAGGTCAAGTTTGTTTTTATAAATAGAAATCCGTACTTTTGACCCCGGAAATTGAAAGAGCAAAAAATTTTACGCCTAAATATGATCTTGACCATAACCTAGAACATGAACTTTAAGGTCCTTTGAAGGTCAATTCAATATTTCATATGGAAAGCCTTGCCTTTGACCCCGAAAAAGGAAAGAGCAGAAAATTTTACGTCCAAACAGTTATGACTTTAACCATAACCTTCATGGTTATTTCAAGGTCAGATTAATTTTTTTAAAGGAAAGTCTCTGCCTTTGGTTATGGAAAGGAAAAGAGGCGAAAAACTTATGTGAAATATCTTTTACCACGACATTGACCATGACCTTGATCATCACCTTGAAGACTATTTGAATTTCAAGTTGCATCTTTTCAAAAGGTAACTTAAACTTTTTATCCCAATTTAGATACTTAATAATTCCGTTAGCATTTTTCTAACAGTAGACAAATAATGATGATCCTCTTAGTTAAGTTACGCATAATAAAAAACATTAAAAATTAAAAAGCAGTAAATGTTTTTAGATTAATTTTCATTATAAATTAACTTAAACAAAATTAGACACACAGAAAATAATATTTTTGCAGCTAATAATACTTTTCTCAGTAAACGAAGATTCTTTTATAGTAAGAGAAGTTTGATTGCCTCGAATTTTGTATTATTTTTGCCTTGATTTAGCATTCTGATTTTTCGGCGGTCATCTACAATAAATAACATAGTTTATTTCAATCATTCTGGAAACGTGAATGAATTCTTTTTTGTTCAGTTTCTTGAATGTGAATTTGGTTGCCATATACTGGTTACTGAATAATAGTGGCCATATAGTGGTTTCTAAAGTTATTACTAATTTAAATTAACTGTGTCATACATTTTAAGTTTATTTGAACGCGAAATTGAGGCACCATTTTGAGAAATTTTGAGTTTCTTCAAATTCTTTTATACTTAAAAAAATTCGTTATTTAATTGAAAAAAAAATTTATTTGATTGTTCATTTTTTAAATTAAATTTGTTTTTTTAATTTAAGTTTTATTTTTTATTTTGACAGTTTTTCATTATGCCTGACTATACAGCTAATGAAATTTTCGATATTCTCCTTGTGTTAGGATAATGTCGAGGAAACTACGTTAAAGCTTCAATTTTTTATACTGCTAGATTCCCCGAAATACGTCATCCCAATGACACTGTTATTCGTAATATTGAAATATATGGCCGGCAAGGTAAGTTTCCTCGTAAAAGGAGGTCCATGTAAACAGAAGATTATGCTAATAATCCTCAAATGATTGCGGTACTAGCTGTGGTGCACCTGGATCCTCAAATAAGTTTACGTCAAATTGAACGAGAGCTTGGTGTAATAAAATTAACAGCCAGCAGACATGTAAAAACTGTAAAGTACCATCCGTATCACATATCTTTGAACCAAGCTTTATCGGTTGAGGATTATCAAACACTTATTGTCAATGGATGACGCAGCAAGTCAATAATGATGATAATTTTTTCAAATATGTTATGCTCAGCGATGAGACTAAATTTTAAAGTACTGGCGTGTTGAATCGCTATAATTGTTACTTTTGGTCTTCAGTTAACCTACACTGGATGCGAGAGGTTAATGGCTATTTGATTGATCCTTACTTTTTTGAAGGCAACGTTGACGGACAAACTTATTTGCAGTAAAAAAGGGATGTACTTCCAGTTCTGCTTAAAGAAGTTGACCTCAATACGAGAAATAGATGATGGCTACAACAAGACGGTGCTTCTCCACATTAGACAGTCATTGTAAGAAATTATCTAAATAAAAGATTCAACAATCGATGGATACGTAGAGGAGGTCCCGTAGAATGGCCACCTAGGTCACCAGACCTTACATCGCTTGACTTTTATTAATTGGGTTTTTTGAAAAATGAGGTCTATAGAGTCAGACTAACGACAAAAGAAGATATGAAAGTGAAGATTTGGAATGCATTTAATACCATACCACAAAACGTGTTATTGGAAACGATATCACATTTTCAAAAACGAGTCAACTTGTGTATTCGTGTATGAGAAGATGAAACAACTTTTTTAACATCTTTTGCCTTAATCCATTTAGCCCTGACTTTTTCAAAGTAAAGCAATTTTTGTCACATTCTATATTTAGGGGTTTCCAGGGTCTCTGATTACGAATCCGATGTCAGATTTTTAAAACTCAAAATGGCGGATCGAATATGGTGGACGACTTATTTAAAAATTGATCCAATTGGCCTGAAATTTGACACTCGAGGGAATTTTCGGGGTCGCAGATAACGAATCCGATGTCAGATTCTTAAAATTCAAAATAACGGATCAAGTATGGTGGACGATCTGTTTAAAAATTGGTCGAATTGGCCTAAAATTTGTTAATAGGGGTTTTTTAGGTTCGCAGATTACAAATCTAATATTAGTTTTAAGCGGCCATTTTCTGGAGTGCAAGTGAACTTATTAAATTTTCGTCCACCATATTAGATTTGTCATTTTTAATTTCAAAAAACTAACATCGGATTCGTAATCAGCGACCCCGAAAACCCTCAAGTAATAAGTTTCAGGCCAAATGAATGAAATTTTAAAAAATCGTCCACTGTATTAAATCGGCCATTTTCAATTTTGAAAATCTAACATTGGATTCATAATTAGCGACTCCGAAAACTCCTGAGTAACAAGTTTCGGGCTAATTAGATCAATTTTAAAAAAGTCGTCTGCCGTATTAGATCCGCCATTTTGAATTTTGAAAATTATGAAAATCTAACATCGGATTCGTAATCAGCGACCCCAAAAACCTCCGAGTATTCATTTTCATGAGCCTAACTCCACGTAATTCGATAATTGGCAATTTTTTTTTGAAATTTCTGCCAAAAACATTCATTTGTTTATATTGTTATAACCGCAAAATTGTTATTAAATTTTTGCACTATAAATTTTTGTTGCAAAGTAGAATAAATTTGTGGACCCTTGGGGTTTGGAAATCAAAAAACTATTGATTTTTGACAAAGTTATGAACGTTTGAACGCAAAATTGGTTTCGATCGAAACCACTGGGGCTGAAAGGGTTAGATAGCTCTTTTCATCATGCCTCAGCTGAAAATATAGCTCACATCGGTGGATGATCTTGCCTTAACTGGCGGGATCTCTGCTTGGTCTAGCCTTAACTGGCTGGGTCTCTGTCCGATCTTACCTTAACTGGTCGGATCTCCGTTTGGTAAAATTTTCTGTTTCTTCGTTTTCTGGTCGTCTTTTTTTTCTGTCAAAAGTAAGATTTTTCATTTAGAATGTTCAACTTGACTTCAAATGACCTTAAAAGTTGTAATCAATGTCATGGTCAAAGTTATATTAGAACGTAAAATGTTCCGCTCTTTCGTTTTCCGATGTAAAAAGTTAGGGTTTCTGTTTAAAAAAAATAACTTGACCTTCAAATGCCTTTGAAGTCCATATTTAAGGTCATGTTGAAGGTCACAGTTAGACGTCCTCTTTAAAATCTAACAACTTTTGTTAGAAGAATTTCTTTTTAAACCTTTAGTTCTGGAGATATATGCATTTGTATTCTTAAATGTGACACCCAGTATAACACAAAAGATCTCTTTATAGATCATAATAAACTGTCCAAAGCATTTATGAGAAAATTACTCATAGAAAACCAGGATCTGGGCCCATCAACTACTGGCCATGAGAAATCTAAACATGAGTATGTACTCAAAGGAGGAACTAGGCAGGTACTCCAGATAAATATTAAGCCCAGTAAGTTAAGGAAAGAATATCTGCATAAGCTAGAACTCGATAACGACGAAGTAGATATAGGGGAAGGAATAGTACAAAATAACAATACTTGCCATGTGATGGCAATAAACACACAGAAAGAAATGTACATAAATGTAGACCGTGTAGAAATCCTACCTTTTGAGTATGCTACCCTTGCATTTGACCCTAATACAGACACCAAGCCGGGAACTCCACCTAATAAAATAACTTAACATTCGAAACGAATCAACTTACTTAAAACCTTAATTCGAGTAGATTAGCTTAAAGGGGGTCCTCCAAGAAGAAAAGGAAAATGTAAATGAAATGATAGAGCAATATTGCGATGTTTTTGTTGCCAGGAGATCCCCTTCTCTTTACTAATAAAGTAAAACATGAGATTTGGCTACAAAATAGCGTACCAGTATATACGTAAACAATATATACATTCCCCATAGCACAAAGAAGTTATATGTGAACAAATAAGGAAAAAACTGAAGGATGGTATTATAGAGCCCTCAAAGTCACCCTCTGACTCTCTCTCTCTCTCTAATTTGGATCGTGTTGAAACGACCAGACAGTCATGGTAACCCTATATGAAAAATGATTATTGAGTGTAAAAGAATGTAACGGACACGCTAAAGATCATACCGGTTGAAGACTCCTGTCGCTGCTACCAAAAGTGGGAACAACGTCTCCATCGGTATGTAGCTGCTCAAGGGAATTACTTTGAAGGGGATAACATTGATGTTTGAAAAAAATAACTTTTGTAAATAACAAATCATTCTTATTACCTTTCTGCCGCACCTTGTATAGTCAGTGGGGTAAAGGAATTGCGATATTTTATTACTTTAACTATGTACGCTCACTAGATAGATGTTGCAATGCAGCATTTAATTGATCGTGATCGGCAGATATTAGAAATCATACATAATTCTAAAGGAACGAGAAGTAGACCTTTTTTCCAAAATAAAAGTATATTAACCGTTTGAGTGCCACGTGTCTTTACTGTTTTCCCGTCCAAAAGTGCCAAGCGGCGCGATAGCGCTTGTCTTATTCCATCTCCAGTCTAGAGCGCTGGCACTGTTTGAGCGACAGAGAAGAAGCGTAAAACCGCTTCTTGGCATTCAAACGGTTAAACACAGATGATGCAGAAAGAACAAGTAAAGCACTAGAATATAGCGATTTTAACATTTACAAACGGAAGAAGTTGAAAAAATTTCTCAAGTAGACGCAGTATATGTGTATAACAATGGAAGACTACTTACTATAATGCATCTTTCTTTAGTAGAACGGGTACCCTACAATCTCTGCAGACTACGTTCTTTAGTGGTAGTATAAGCTATAAATAATTATTTAATAGGGACAGGATATATAAAACCAAGTTACGAATACCTAATCATTAGCGTTGATCAATGGCAATGTATGAAAATAAACTATAAAAAAATACAGTACTGTTATCTCACTCATTGTGCCTACATATGATCGGCCATCAGACCTTTGACCAAAGCCACTAATCAAGAAGATTGTGAAGTGTCTATGTTGCTAAGACCCAATTTATAGGAATTAAAAATCTGCGACATACAGTCTGTCAAGTAAGAGCGTGGTCGTGTTAATTTATCAAAAAATTTATTTAATGAAACTTCCATATTTATATATACATTGTACACATTACAAACAATGATGCAATTTGGTCAATAATGTGTCCAGTCACCACCGGCGTCGATAATTGCCTGGCATCTCCGAGGCATGCTTTCTACTAATTTGACGGCGTATTCTAGTGGCAAGGATCTTCAGATCCGACGAATTTCGTAAGACAACTGCTTCAAAGTGTATGTGCGTCTTCCACGAAGCTTTCGTTTAATATATGCCCACACATTTTCAATAGGGTTTGCATCGGGTGACTGCGACGGCCAATCCAATGTAACGATGCCAGATTGAGTCTTCCACTGAGTACAGAGCTTGCTGCGGTGTTTAGGATCGTTGTGCTCCTGCAGAATCCAATCTTCATTTTTTGTGATGAACCATCGTTTGGCAGATGGCAGTAAAGCCTTTTTGTAGATTTTCATCATTTTCTCGGCATTTAGGTTGTCAGTAAAGAGGTGCAAAGTGCCGAATCCCTGCTTTGAGAAGCAGCCCCAAAGATGCACCTTTATTCCATGTTTTATGGTCCGCTGAACAAGCCTGTTGGTGGAAGTTGACCAGGCTCGCGTGAGGACAGAACGTGCCCAAATAGAACATCCATCAGTAAAAATGACATTTTCAAAATCTCTATCAATATTCTCATGCGCTCAAGCAAGTCGCTTTGTCACATGTTTTTCAGTCAACAGAGGCTTCTTCATTGTGTTGCGCCATTTCAGATGATGAGTACGAAGATGGGTTCGGATAGTTTCGTAGGATATATCTTAACCTTTTGCCATTAATTTTGCTTGTCCTTGCCGCAGTGTTAAAGCAGGATTCCGCGAAAACAGATTCACTATTCTTTTTTCATCTTTTTTGTTCACTTTGCCTATCGAGCCACGTTCTAGTAAATCATCGACATTTTAAGCCACTTTCTATCGCTGTATCCACTTTTGTACAAATGCCTTCGACTTTCTCATATATTTAACAGCCGCTGATTGCGACATTTTGGGACCTTTCGGGTGGATGCAAAGGAACACAGCCTCGTAGCGCGACGCGTACTTAGCACTCATGGCGTTTAACGTGATTCTCTTTCAAAAGATCAACGACAACTGAATCTTTGTTGACAATGCATCAAGGACAAAGCTTTCCTCTATCGGCTTGCGAAAGAATTAAAGCAAAAACTTTTATTACCTGTCAATGAAGTCGACCACGCTTTTACTTGACAGACTGTAACCGTAACCCCTGCCCATATCATCTAATGTAATTACTTAAATGCCAACGGATCCTGACTCTACTCAGTAGGACCAAAGAAAACCTTACGTATAATACGCCCCAGACAATCTGACCAAATATACATCTAAATGCTGCAAGAATTTTAAAAATGGCACCTGGTTGTATAGGAAAAATCGACGAATATCTTCTGTGATGAGGCACCACGTCGTAACCAAAATAGCTGCGTGCGCCCTGTATGCCTCGCACAAAAACAAAAAAAATTATTATTTCTTCCCTTTTTATAATTTATATGAGGGCGGTTCAATAAGTACCCGTGTTTGACTACAGAGGGCGTTCCTGAGGGAAGTTGGAATTATCATCGTGTGCTGCCATCTATCAAACGACAGTAGAACAAATGTCAGACTGATTGATAGGTTAGTTTGGACTTGGGAGCCATTCGAGTAAGACGTGTTTCGTGATTTTCGCTAAGATGGAAGAAGATCAGTATCGTTCGGTAATTCGCTTTTTGTTTTTGAACGGAAAAAATGCGAGGAGATAAAAGCAAAGTTTGATGCTATTTATGAGGACACTTTGCCATCTATGACTACAGTTAGATATTGGTTTAACGAATTTAAACGTGGGCGAACATCCGTTTTTGATGAGGAGCGACCAAGACGCCCGGCAGACGTGGTTACCGAGGAAATCATTCAAAAAGTCTACGACATGATTCTCGCTGATCGACGAACGAAAGTGCGCGAGGTAGCAGAGGTCGTAGGTGTGTCGACCGGAACGACAATTAATATTCTACATGATAAGTTGGCGATGAAAAAATTGTCGGCCCGATGGGTGCCACGATTACTCACGGTGGACAACAAGCGTATGCGGCTGTTAACTTCGAAGCAGTGTTTGGAGCAATTTAAGCGAGATCCGAAGGAGTTTTCGCGTCAAGTTGTCACCGTTAATGAAACCTGGATTCATCATTACACGCCAGAAACTAAGCAACAATCAAAACAATGGATTTCTCCCGATGAATCTACTCCAAAGAAGGCGAAGACGGTCCCATCGGCCGGAAAGGTCATGGCGACGATTTTTTGGGATGCAAACGGCCTCATCCTCATGGATTTTTTAAAAAAGGAAGAACGATTACTGGACAATACTACAGTGAGCTATTGGACCGCTTCGACAAAAAATTGAAGGAGACACGGCCGGATTTGGCGAAAAAGAAGGTGCTGTTTCACCATGATAACGCACCAGCACATTCATCCGGAGTTGTCGCCGCTAAACTGTATGAATTGCGTTATCAATTGCTGCCGCACCCCCCGTATTCACCCGATCTGGCTCCCTGCAACTTTTTCTTGTTCCCTAACATGAAAAAATGGCTCGCGGGAAAAAAATTTTGTTTAAACGAGGAAGTCATCGCCGAAACAAAGACGTATTTTGGAGAGTTCCGTAGTATTATTAGCCGTCATTTTTTTATTATAAGTATCAACTTGTCTAATAGTTAGAAATATACAGGCAGTAATTCTATTTGCAAAATCACCTGCTTAAGATACGCATCGCCGCTCACAAATTAACTCAAGCTAACCCGTCGTTAATTCACCAACTCGTAAGCTATATAAGAAGTAAATGAACTTGGTGTTAGTTCGTTGTCGCATATTTATCGCTAGATCGCAAAATAATAATTGTTGCCATAAGTTAATTTTTACTGAAAACCATGGTGGTTGTATAAAACATGAATGTCCTTTCTACCTATAGAAGTTGAAATATATCCCCAAAAAGCAGTATGTGAACCAGGCCAAATATTTATCATTCTATTTATATTTCCGGAGACGTAAATGTATAATTCGCAAATTTTCATATGAAACCATAGAAATTTTATCTATGATTAACCATTTAATATGAAGCCATTAACACCTTTAATTTTCAAACTTTCGTCTAGTTATGATTTCAAATGTCATTGTATTACCTTTTTTAATTGATAGTGAGAATATTAAGTGCAACGTTTTGCTAAATATTTGACGCGCGGCTACTACTGTTAAGGGGGGAGATACACTTAGAGCGTCAAAAAAAAAGCGTTTTCTCGGGAATTATTTTTGGCATAGTATTAAAATAAATTAAAACAAATTTTTTTTCATATAAAAGATAAATATTTTAACTAAATCTCATAATTTATGACAAAATATTAAAAAACGTGCAAGATATAGTATATTCGCAGAGGGTACACAAAAGAAACCTTTTTGCAGTGATCACCGCTGCTCATAACTGGATCATCTAAGATAAAAAAAAAGGAGGATCATTAGATAAATGTTTAATGTTCTGATTAAACGAAGGGTTTTGAGAAATTTTCATTTTTCAAAAAATGGCGGATGTTGAAAGTCAAAATTTTATTTTTGACTAAAATTTTATCATTTTCGGCTATAAAAAAAAATATTCATCGCACAAAAAAATCCTTTGTTTAAATAGAGGATTTACATATATAGAGTAAGTATACAAAATTTCAAGCTGTAAAGTTGAGCCATTCTCGAGCTACAGTGATCACCGATTTCGAAAACATGGTTTCGAGAAAAACGTATTTAAGGTTTTGAGAACGATTTACATGCAGATAAAAATTTTTTTTTTGTTAACTAACAGTGAATCGTCTATTCCAGCACATTGAATGTTCCTTTCTTTTCTTTATTGACTGCCTCAGTAGTAATTTTACGACGTCAGCGAGCTTCCCGAGTGCTGCCTAATGAACGACGGTTAGCTGAACCGATTCGATTGCAATCTTCCTGCTTCACATATTCGTGTGCGTGCAGTCCTATTTTAATCTTCTTCGCGTCGAAAATGGATAATAGCCCTCGTGTACCTTCATTGAATGTGCAGGTAGCGGCATAGGCAGTTATGCTGACAGTAGTAAGGCTCGCAGCTAACGTTTTCGGCATGATCTTCCAAACTCTTTGATTAAAGCTTTTGTCGCTATTCTGCGTAAATCCTCAAATGCATTTTTGCAATAATTCATCGCTTGTAAGACTTTGGTAAATCGATTTTATGGTATTTAAAACTTCTTCCGGCAAGGCAGCGTAATCATGTTTAAAAGACGCCAAGTAATTATCCGCATTCGCCGTTTGATATTCGCACCGTAAGTCAACACTTTGTGGACACTTACAATGCTACGGCTTCTCATCGGTTGAACTTTTCTAATGAAACATAGCCCAAATGGCAGTTTTCATTTTTTCAATCGAGTCACAGTTATTACGAATAGCCTTGCTGGAATACTCAGACAATTAATCATTCACCTATATTGTGACCTATATAGTATACAGGGTGGACCATTTTAATTTCCCCACCTAAGTATCTCAGAATCTAAGCAAGATACGGAAAAAAGTTTTAGACAAAAGTTAAAGAAGGCATAGTGGATCAAATAACAGTGACCTTTAGCTTGACCTTGGAGTTGACCTTTAAGGTAAGTTGAAGGTCAACTTTATTTTTTTTAATAGAAACCCCTATTTTTTATGCCGGAATCAGAAAGAGCAAAAAATTCTGCATTAAATTTGTTCCAAACAAAATTTTGTTTTATGACCTCCAAGAAGTCAAAAATCAAGGTCGAATATCTTTAGGGGCTATACCAGTGTAAAACTTTCAGAACATCGATATTTTTTTTTTGTCTTATTCGACAGTTTATACTTTTAAAAATATCCTATGAAATTTTCAAGGCCATATCTCTAATACTTTCCGAATGACAGCCTTCTAAAGAGTAACCGCTCGCAGGTATAAACTGCTTTATCTACCTTTTAAACGCGTTTTTCTCGAAATGACATTTTTTGAATTTGATGCCATCATAACTCAAAGAGCAGTTATCCGATTGACTTAAAATTTAAACTGAGTGCTCTTTAATATATTTGCTCTACAACGACGTAGGATTTTTTTAATTAAATGAAAATTGACGATTTGGCATTAAAAAAAGCGATCATATTTTTGACCAAAAAAAAACTTTTTTTTGATAACTACGCCATTTTGTTAAAGTTTGATATTTCTCGAAAATTCTGCGACATTGTATAGGAAATATTTTCTAGTTTAACGACTTTTTTTTTTTTTTTGGTTTCAGCTACTCATTCGGCTGGAATTGTGGCAGCAGTGGAGGAACTTCTTTTTTTGGCGCCTCTGAAGACAGCGCATAAGTCGCCCATTTTTCAAAATTTTTTGATAAAAAAATTAAGGAATATAGTTTAAATATAGCTTAATATGCTCTTATATTTTTAAAATATTTTATCAAGTATTTTTCTTTTAAAAAATTCCCGAAAATCACCCAAATTTACAGCGTTTACACTGGTATAGCACCTTAAGAAGCCGTTTCTTGCATTTTCACTGCATTACCGTGGTTTTTAGGAAAAATAAATTAATCTATTATTAATCTAAAGCACTATAAATACTTACCCTACTAACTCCAAGTTCGACCTTTACATATTCCCCCCCCCCCCCCCCTCCACTACCCCGACAACCCCCTTCCTCATAAGATTAACTGTTCAATCTCAAGTTTTATTCTCGGAATTCCTATTTTTGATGCTGGAATCAATTATTTTTGTCCTAGAGAAAATTTTATTTTGTGACCTCCAAGAGGTCAAAAATCAAGGTCAAATATTTTGAAAGGCGTTTTCATGCTAACCTGACTTTTAGGAATATAAAAATAAAAATTTTTTTTTGAATTCGAATTTTTTAGCGAAAAAAACAGTTTTTGACTTTAAAACTGAATAATTTGGAAAAAAAAATAAATTTCCAAAAACCCTTATGAGGTCCACTAGATAAACATGTTTTGAACATATTTACACACAAATTTGGCCATTAGGTCGCGTGGTATTATTGGGAAATTTTCCACCGAAATTCACCTTATTTTCAAGGCGTTTTGGAAGATCAGCTATCACACCGCCATTTTGTTTTTAAATGTAATGAGAAAAACTCACACACACTCATTTCCTCTCCAACACCCTCACACCTCATTGATCTCAAATACTATTCATCACTACGCTGCCTACCCAAAGTTCTACTCGCTTGTAGGGAGAAATGAGTAGGGCATTTGCGGGTAGAGCTTGCGGTGGGCAGAAGAATAAAGAAAAGTGTGAACTTTAAGTCGACATCGAAGTTGACTTTCATCATTATTTTAAGGTCATCTCTACATTTTAAGATAAAATCCTTTGTTACCGATTCTGGAATCAATCTCTATTTCCCAAACCGCTAATCTTCCCTTTTACCTACGTGTACCCTGCACATCTCTAATTTTATCCTTACTATCTACCATTTCTCTACTTTCCCAAAATTCAATCTGCTAGAAAAATTCATTTGGTAGGGTATTATTCAGTGAATTTCAAGATAGAAAAGACAATAAAAATAAAGGTAAACTTTAATTTGACCTTTGAGCTAACTTCTTAGGTTATTTTAAAATCGACTTTATTATTTATAATAAAAACCTTTATTAATGCTGATATAGAAAGCAGATTTCGAAAATATTTTAAAAAAAGTTAATTATCTTATCTTTGAAAAGTTACGTATCTCATAAATGTTTTGAATATCTGATTTTTAATCGTGAAAATCGTTATTAAATTTCTGATTCATGTGACTTTTTGTTAAATGACAAAATTAATTATATTTTTTTTAATTTTACATTTCGGCCAATCTTAGAAAGTACATTTATAATACAGTTGCAGTCTGGGCTTTATTTTTTTTCTTTTCATAAGTTTTTAAAATTTTAATTATTATTTTATGTTAATTCTGCAAATGTGATGAACAGAACTAAAAATTGCTGACTATCAGCCTAATAATATTGTTAATACGATAATGCTTCTAGAAGAAAATCATAATAATTATCGTGCTGCGGTAAGACTGTACGTAGAACGCTTTCCTAATAGAAGACATCCTGATCATAGAACAATAAGTCAGTTAACACAAAGAGCTCGTGGTCATGAATACGAGTGGACGCAGGCGTCATGAATATGACGAAAATGATGTTCGTGTTGACTGTTCTTGGAATCATTCATCTTGACCCTCATATTAACAGTCGCCGAGTTGAAAGAGAAATCAGTATACCTATAAGAACCTTCTTGAGAATCCTTAAAGTCCTTAGATACCATGCCTATCACATAACTTTAGTTCAAGAGTTATAGTTTCATCATTTTCAACAGCGCATTATGTTTTGCCAATGGGCTTTGGATATGATAGAAAATGATCCTGATTTTTTCAATTTTGTGCTTTTTTCTGATAAGGCCAAAATTCAAAGGGACGGGGAGCTCAATAGGCATAATTGCCATTATTGGTCCGACGAGAATCCTCACTGGCATAGAACAGTCAATCATCAAAGACGTTTGAGCCTTATGGTAAGGTGTGGAATTGTAAATGGGTATTCAATTGGTCCTTACTTTTTTGAAGAAAATGTTGATAGGAATACCTATTTACAGTTCATTAGAAATCAGTTACCAGTGTTGATGGAAGATGTCGATTTAGAGACGCGACGAAGAATGTGGTTCCAGTACGATGGTGCACCAGCACATATTGCACGGATTGTACGAAATTTTTTGAATGAAAACTACAATGGTAGATGGATTGGACAAGAAGGTCCAATATACTGGTCTACTTGTTCACCTGATATGACATTCTCGGATTTTCTTTTATGGGGCTACATAACAAATGCTATTTTTGAACAATAGCCTACGACAAGATTAAATATGCAAGACCGCATTAGTCGAGCATGTGCTGCGATCCCAAGCCAAACTTAGCTTAACACCGTGCACCATTTTAAAAGACGTTTTCTTTTGTGCCTTAAAACAGAGGGACGTAACTTTGAACATTTATTTCGAGGTTAAATTAGTAATCGTAAAACCAGTCAGAGGCGAGTGGACTCACTTTAATCTAGCACCCCAAATAGTGAGAGACAAGGGGACTCACTTTAATCCAGCAGCCCAGAGGAAACATTACTTGCTACGTCCACGTCGTCGTTTCTGGCAACTGGACCTGTTTGTCCAATCCATGAATCATTGTAATTTTTATTCGAGAAATTTCACATAATCCATGTAAAATGAACTGATGAACCATCATTCTGACAACACAATCTTTGTCACTTGTCTAAATCGACATTTTTTATTAGTTCTGTTAACTGATCTCTAACAAACTGTGCATAGATATTTCTATTGACATTTTCATCAAAAATGTAAGAATCAATTACATACTCGCTAATAATTCTACATCATACCCATATGGCTCCAAGGTTGTGGTGATTTACTGTCCTACGCCAGTGAGGATTCTCGCCAATAAGGGTAATTATGACTATTGCTTTCTCAGCCACTTTAAGATTTAGTCTTATCAGAGAAAAAACATAAAATTTAAATAATCAGAATTATTTTTTATCATCTCAAAAGCCTATTTGTAAAACACAATGTGACTTCAAAACGATAAAACTTTAACTCATGAACTAAAATTATGTAATAAGCATTGTCACGGAGAACACTCCGTATTCCGCGCGTGTTTATATCTCGTGCGATTCCGCGGTCCGCGAGCCGAGTTTAATTACGGTAACGTAACGGCCGCGGGCGGGAAAATACGGCACACGCCGATAGATAGAATAGTCGTGTGCCGTATAGAAAAGATAGGCGAGTTTAGGCTAGGCAAGTTAGCTTTTTCCCGCGTTTTTCAGGCAGTTTCCTTCCGCCATTTTCATAGTTCGGGCGCGTACCCTCGTCCCGCGCCTCGACAAGTTTTTTTTGCGCGACGTTTTCGCGAGTTTTTGGCGCGCCCAGGTCGCGTTTTTTTAGTGCAGGTGCGTAGCTGCGATCTGCAGCTAACAGGGCACCGCCACCAGACCACAGGGACGTAGCAGCAAGGCGACGGCACCAACGATTTTGTTCGGTGGCAACGGCGTCCCGCTACGAGCGGCCTTATTTCGATTTTTGGCGTGCGCGGCTGGCCAGCCACCGTCGTAAGTTTATTATAAATTTAATTTTTGCGCGCGTAGATTGTTGTAATTATTTTGATTGCGTTGGAATAACCTCCGCCGATTGCTCCATTCTTTATTAAATTTGTTTTTCTCGCGGTTCGTGCGAGTGAGAGAGCGTCATCTCTCTCACTCTCGTATAGTCAGTGCGAGAGAGTTGCGGCCTCTCTCGCACCCGTACAAGAATAAGCGCGCGTGAGTGAGAGAGGGGTATCTCTCTCACTCTAGTAGCAGCAGTTCGGGAGAGTCGCTTTCTCTCTCGCACTCGCAGCATATACGGCGCGAGAGTGAAAGAGCGCTTTTCCTCTCACTCCTGCGGCGTAGTACGAGAGGCTCGTTTTCTCTCTCGTACTCGCAGTAGACGCGGCGCACCGGAGTGGGAGAGCGCTTTCTCTCTCGCTCTAACGAGCTCCGTGCGAGAGAGCAATTTTCTCTCTCGCACCCATACGTTAAACGGCACGCGCGAGTGAGGAAGGCCTTTCTCTCTCACTCTTATAGGCGTAGTGCGAGAGACGTTCGTTCTCTCTCACACTCATTTTGTACGTAGCGCGCGGGAACCTTCTTCACGCGGTATATCTAGCCTTATTACCTGCGCTTCTCATGCGTACTTTGTATAATTTTTTTTTATTGTTTTTTTTTGTTATTTGGTTGTTATTTATTAAATTATTAAATTATTTTATTTATTATAAACGGCTTTACTTCTTTTTTTTCGACTTTATTTCCTTTCTTTTTTATATTTATAGATCTTTGTATCTATTTTATCTGTTTTCTTTTTTCTATTTTCTATTATTTTTGGTTTTTATTGTTTTTGCGACGAGGAGCTTTCAGCTCTCCTCCCGAATACTGCCCTTTCCGAGATTTCAACTAGCCAGGCGAGGACGACACACGAGCCGCGCAACGACGATTGCGCGGCGTTGCAACGGGTAAGTTGGGTCCAAAGAACGGCTTCTCGAGCCCGGACCCAGGAGCAAAGTCGTCCGAGACTTTAGCTACCTAAAAGGGGGCGCAACGGGCATATTCGCACCTTTTGCGAATTGCGCGTCCCCCGAAGCTAATCGCTCTTGTGGCGGTTAACCTTTAAAACCGCTACCCCGTTACACCATGTATCTAAGGACTTTGAAAATTCTCAGAAAAGAAATAGAATAATGGATGGATTTGGCTACTGCTTGGTTACTGAGAATATGCGGGTCTAAATAAATGATTACAAGAAAAGTCAAAATAAGAGTATTGTTATTGTCGTATTCGTAGTAATAACCTATTCAACCCATCTTCACCAACGGATTAAATTTCGAGTAAAGAGCGTGGATAAGCTTAAAATTTGAGATTGATGAGGTGATATTAGCTCGAAGGGGGTTATTGGGTTATTAATTTATTTTTCCTACAAATCATGATAATGCAGTGAAAATGCAAGAAACGGCTTTCTAAGATATTTGACCTTGATTTTTGACCTCTTGGAGGTTATAAAAAAATTTTGTTTTAAACAAATTTGATGCAGAACTTTTGGCTCTTTCTGATTCTAGCATAAAAAATAGGGGTTTTTATTTAAAAAAATGAAGTTGACCTTCAACTGACCTTTAAGGTCAACTCCAAGGTCAAGCTAAAGGTCACTGTTATCTGATCCACTATGCCTTCTTCAACTTTTGTCTGAAACTTTTTTCCGTATCTTGCTTAGATTCTGAGATACTTAGGTGGGGAAATTAAAATGGTCCACTCTGTATATATATTTGAACGGAGCCGTCTCCAGTGCATGATAGTAAGCAGGTAGCGGCAACTGCGCGCTAGACTATTTAAGGGATTACAAAGGCCTTTAATGTACCTAATATATATATATATATATATATATATATATATATATATATATATATATATCAGATAGTCTAGCGCGCAGCTGCCGCTACCTGCTTACTATCATGCACTGGAGACGGCTCCGCTCAAACTTCTATATCTCCGTAAATAACAGTCGATTTTTCCTAAAATTTTCACAGAATAGTTTTGAAATACGATACTTCTAAAAAATGAAAAAATCGATATTTCAAAATCCTAAGTGTATTTCTCCCCTTAAAGATCAAACCTGAACTAATTTTACCTTGAGCAATATCTCTACAGTAAGTGCATAATACCGTTTGAAATCTTCCACATATAATTTCCAAATAAATAAGTCTCTAGTTTCTGCACCGCCAGTGACAAATAACAATAATTGCCCATCTTGATGTTCATTCAAATCATTCTTCACTGCAGCCGAAACTTTCTGAAAAAGATCTCTCTATTGCACGTTTAGTCCTCCAATATTACCCAGAAAGATTTCATCTGGCATTGCAGATCTTTCGTATATTTCTTCACAATAATTGTCATCGTTATTCACGATTTGTTCATCACCACAAATCACAGGATCATTAAATCTTATGCTGTTTCCATTACACCTTATATTATTTTTTTTTTACAAAAAAACAAATATGATTTTGTACTATTTATAAAAATGAAATATGTATTTTTCTCATAGAGGCCATTTTATTGTCTTAATTGTTTCTTTTACATATAGGCAGCTAGCCTCAATATCTATATTTTCGTATCTGTGGCATTTGGAATATTTTAATTTTTAAAGAGATATAGAAGAAATAAAAAGAAATTATTTTGTATCTTAATTACAAATATATTTAACAAATGTATTTTTCTTATCTTTCTTGAATTATTATAATTATCATTATATTATTTGTAAATACGCTTCAAATAAAATAAATTTAAAAAATATATTAAATGAAAATATGTATCTTGGTTCAAAAAACGATAAACTAAAATTACTGCGATTATTGACAAAAACATAACTTTCCGTTATGTATGTATTGTATAAAAGCAATCTAAATTGATTTCTTCGATAAATCAATACCCACTGATTGCTAATTTGAGTTTTCTTGAATGTACAAGGTGTAAATTGACGATTAAGTTGTATTAACCTTTAGCTAATCGGTATGAGTACTTTATAGGATAAAAAATCCAATGTTTTCTAAAAAAAAAGAATTTCGTGAAGAAAATTAGGAAAAGCTGTAATACTTATTATATCCATGTTATTAGTTTTGAATAATATCAAAAACAATTTTAATACTAGCAGAATATTCTGATATATTTAATCAACTTTTTATTATATATTTTTATAAAGAATTATTATGAATTATTAGCAATCAAAATATAATTAGAAGTTAACAAACATAAGATTATACATATAAACATTTTTATGATCCTGTATTAGGTGCGCAACTAAGCTCCCGCTGTTTGCCAGTAGACAGCTTCAGCAATAAGGACTTGCCGATTTCCAAAACGTTATGAAGCAAGCTTAGACGTATGGTAAACAAATCGCTTTGATACATTAATGGTTTTGCTTTGGCATCATATACTTTTGGTTGTGTAAAAATGTCTCATTTTATACCAAATAATGGTCATTTGCAGGAAGTGTTGCTTTTTTTTATTCGAAGAAAACGGCGGTTGAAGCACATCGGGAGCTCTAAGACGTTTACGGAAATGCTGCTCTAAGTAAAACAACGTGACGTGATTGGTTTCATCGCTTCAAAGACAGTAATTTCGATATTGACAACCGTCCGCGTGAAAGAAGGCCAAAAATCTTCGGAGACGCTAAATTGGAGGCATTGCTAAACGAGTATCCATGCTAAATAGAAAATAAGCTTACATCATTATTAGAAGTTATACGCCAAACCATTTCCAAGCGATTGCATACGTGGGAAATGATTTAAAAGCTGTGACGGAGAATCCGTCATAGGTCGTCGACAAAGAATGTAAGTGTTTACATTCTTGCGCGACCGTCTCCAGGTTGCCAGCTTGTGTAAGCTTGTTAAGCTGCGAAAATGCGGATTTTTCCAAAAGCCGGCAACGTTCAAAAATCACGCGATTTTCGAACTTGCGGTGACGATCGGCGAGGAATTTTGGGAGCCGCGAGGGAAGGGGAGAGAAGAGCGAGGGTAATGGCAGTTACGCTGTGCTCTCCTGCGAGTGAGTTTCGCTGCGCGTTCCCGCGAGGACGGAGAAATAAGTCCCGCGGTGAATATAGTTTGGTTCCTCTTTGATTAGAGTAAGCGTCGCGAGTGAAGACAGGGGTGTAGGTGTGCAAGAGAGAGAGAGAGAGTGAGAGAGAGTGAGGAAGAAGTCGAGAGAGCAGTGCGAAAAAGGAGAGCGAATACGAGGAAGAGCTGCGAGGAAGTAAGCCGTGGGACGAGGAGTCGAGAGTCGGCGGAAGGCGACCAGTGGTTGACACCGCGATCTCAGAAGCCGAGGGTGAGGCGAAGACAGGGGGCATCGAGGCGAGATTTCAGCGAGGTCCAGCAGCCCTTCTCCGGAGGGAGAGCCGCAGGAGCGAGGTGCAGCGGTGCCAAAGAAAGCTGCCGGAAGCTCAACGGCGAGCGGACGAGCTTCGTGAGCAACAACGGTGAGTGTTGTCACTTATCCGCGTGAAATCATTAGAGAAAGAGAGAGAGAGAGAGAGAGATAGCGAGAGAGTGTATTGGCGGGTTTGCGGTGAGGGTGGCGAGGGATTATCACTTCCCTGCCCTGGGGAAGCGATAGGCCTCCGTCGGCTGGGAGACAGTCGCGGGCCGCCGGCCTGCATCTTCGCGACATAAACAGCGGGAGAGAGAGTGAGAGAGAGAAAGAGAGAGAGAGTGCGCGAGATTGAAACATTATTTTAGTAGAATATTATTTTTTTTCTGCAAGGCACTCAGGGCGCACGTAGCCAAATCGGCTACGACGTAGTGCCTACGTCACAAAGCAGGGAACTTAGGTTCCTTAAGATTTAAAGACAAGGGACGTTGAGCGTTGTTTGTCGCCTGTGAACAACTGCTTTAGCGGCATTAAGGGAGGATTTTCTTTATCGCATCGTTAAAGGTGATAAATAGATTCATTACAGCAACCCAAAGAGAAAAAGGTCATGGGGACAGCCCGGTCATGCTTCTACGTCGTCAGCTCGGCCCAATATTCACGTTGCGAAGGTTATGCTGGGTATTTAATGTGACTAGGTCGGGATTATTTATTCTGAGCTATTGAAACCAAACGAAACCCTCACTGGGCAACGGTATTGAATTCAATTGATGCAATTGAGCCATGCACTACGTGAAAAACGGCCACAATACGAGCAGAGACACGAGAAAGTTATTCTACTGAATGACGATGCTCGGCCTCGTGTTGCCGAACCCGTTAAACCTACTTGGAAACGCTCAAATGGGAAGTCTTACCCCACCCACCATATTTCCCAGATATTGCGACGTCCGATTATCACTTCCGTTCCGTTAGATGGCACATGGTTTGGCTAATCAGCGATTCTGCTCATATGTAGATATCAAAAATTCGCTTGATTCATGGATAGCTTCCAAAGACAAGCACTTTTACCGCGACGGTATTCGACCTCTGCCAGAAAGATGGAAAAAAGTTGTCGCTAGCGATTTACAATATTTTGAATGATTCATTAACCTTTTTTTTATAATAAAGTTGCATTTTCATCAAGAAAAACAGCGAGAACTTAGTTGCGCACCTAATAATATTAATTAATTTTTTATTCTGTTTAAAAATTGGATAAAGTTTTTATGGTTTATGTATATTTTAAACGTAATTATAAATTACATATAATAAAAAGAAAATGTAAGGCATGGAAACTGTTGTTTTGTTTTCCATAAATTAGAATTCACTCATAATGTATTTACTCATATTAAATTATTAAAAAAATATTTATTATGTATTCATAACAGAGCTAAATAATAATAATGTTTCTAAAAATATAAATTCTTTCGTTATCACTGTTTTAACAGTGTTATATTTTTGTAATACTTTTATACATATTTTTTACATTTAGTAGGAAAATGAGTACAGAGCAATACACACATCATGTATATGGCAAATACACACATAAACATTCCGCTGCATGCGTTACACTCTACACCCATAGTAAAGCGCAGTGGAGAGAGAAGTGCTACTTACTCATACAAACGTACGCACACACATACAAGCAGACACACGGATACATTCTATAGGAAGCGTCGTGCACTTTTTTTTATGGCCACGCTTGATCCCCAATCTTTCACATGCACTCCCTAGCACCGAGGCACTTCATTAGATGTTTCATATCAAAAACAAAAACCGACTTCAATTTTATTCTTACTACAAACTTGAACAAAGAAGTCAAAAATAATATTTTTTAATTAACACATTGTTCAATAAGTCCCAAGACTAACAACGAAAACAACATTTTTTTTCAAAAATCATTTTTATTCATCAATATAATCTCCTTTTAGAGTGATACAATCTTTCAAACGCCTTTTCAACATTTCTATACCATGTTTATAGAAGAATTTATCCTTTGCTTCAAAATAGGCTTCAGTTTCGGCAATGATCTCCTCATTCGAGCCAAATTTTTTTACCTGGAGCATTTTTTTGAGATCAGCAAAGAGCCAGTAGTCGCTAGGGGCTAAATCTGGCGAATACAAGGGGTGCGGAAAATAATCAAAGCCCAATTCGTTCAATTTTGCCATTTTTTTCATAGACTTGTGGCATGGTGCATTGTCTTGGTGAAAAAGGATTTTTTTCTTCTTCATGTGCGGTCGTTTTGCTGCGATCACCTCCTTCAAACGTACCAACAAGTCAATATAATAATTACTGTTGATCGATTTACCTTTTTCCAGGTAGTCAATGAAAATCACGTCATGTGTATCCCAAAAAACAGACGCCATGACTTTGCCAGCAGACTGCTGCATTTTTGAACGCTTTGGGCGGCTTTCGCCAGCCATGCGCCACTTAGATGATTGCCGATTCGACTTCGGAGTGTAATGATGTATCCATGTTTCATCCATGGTCACGTATCGACGCAGGAAATCCTTTTTGTTGCGAGTAAATAGCGATAAACAGCTCTCTGAATCGTCGACTCGTTGCTGTTTTTGTTCCACTGAAAGCAATCGCGGCACCCACTTGGAAAAAACCTTTTTCATGCTCAATTTTTCATGAAGGATTGTAAATACGCTTCCAGATGATATCTGTGTCATTTCTGCAATCTCATGGACCTTCACTTTGCGATTTTTCATTACAATTTTTAACACTTCACTCACATTTTCCTGCGTAACGGCTTCCAATGGCCTACCCGAACGTTCCGCATCGTTAGTGTCCGTACGACCACGTTTAAACTCAGCATACCAACGACAAATCGTTGGTTTGGATAGAAAAGAGTTCGGGTAATGTTTTTCAAGCCATTGCTGGGCTTCTACGGTGTTCTTACCCATTAAAAAACAATGTTTTATTAACACGCGAAACTCGCTTTTTTCCATTTTTCAAACAAATTACAAAGTGACTTCACTCTAACCTCGATAACTCTGCTGTCTCTGATCCGATTGACGTGAAGTTTTTACACGTTTCATGTAAAGGTTCGCATTCTACGGAAAAGTGGCCAGTTTGGTACTAGTAGCACCATCTCTGGGTTAGTCTCGGGACTTATTAAACGATGTGTTAGAACTTACTTACTTGATAAGAATTAAAAGAAATTTTACTAACTAAAATAATTATTCATTAGTGCAAAATGTAGAAAAGTTAAGGTGGGGGTTCTTCCTCAGACTTAGAAGTGGCGTAACGAATGACGGGACTTCCAGAAAAAGCTCAAGCAGATCTTAGGTGAGAACAGTACGGTTAAAAATTTGTCTTTTGAGATACTTGACCTGGACAGCGTCACAAAGGTAAAAGACTCAACGGACATACTGCGACACGAGACGGGCAAAAGCCAAGATTCGAAGTTTCACATCTTTGGATTCAACAAGCAGGACATATGCTTGGTTGTAGTAAAAGTGGTAGGGAAAGTGACTCAAATCCTCCTCCTCAAGAGTCGAATAAAAATCATTTAGACCAACGGCCGGGTCAGACTCAGGCTGACATTAGCCAGGTACTACCAGGGCCTAGGGAACAAGCAGGGAAGGTAGGTCGCGACGCTGCTGGATATGCAGACAAGAAGACCATGGAACAAACGACATGCTTCCTGTGTTCCGCGGTGGATCTTAAGGAAAAAAAGTCCACAGCATGACAGGGGTACTTCAGAGAAACCTACACCGGTGCCAAGCAGCCCATCTACTTTTATCATAGACTGCAACTGAACGCAACGCAAAAGTTTTGTTATTGAGCGAGCAGTACCGAGATCTAAACACTTCTGACGGGTGGTTTTTAAATGCTTTAGGCACTTCGGCCATCTGGGTGAAAGGCGCGATGGGCCGTCGGGAACTGGCCTCCTCGTATGGAGAGGATTTTGTTTAGGTAAGAGTTAGCACTATTACCTACATTAGCGTTTATCTGTCCTCAAACTGTGCGGTGAAGTTCTTTGAGGAAAAGATGTATGCTTGAGGATGCCCTAAGAGATCTCACGGGTGATCTCAACGTCGCGGATGACATTAACCCTAGAGCAATCGAGTGAAGTATGGCAACTACCCATTTGCGGGATAGGCTACTGCTGGTGATGGCCGCAAGGCTTCAACTAGTGGTGGCGAATACCATAATAATATGAGTCGGCTAGGCGCCGAAATAAGATCAGGGTTTGGGCACTCTATACCCGTAACAATGACGTTGGAGAATATCTCTTCACGGATAAATCGGTAGTGGGTGATCGGAGATTTAACGTGCAGTGATCACCAGTATATCGTCTTTGAAGTGCTGAGCTCTACCGCGGCACTACGCAACATGCAAATGTCTGCACCCAAAAAGGTTTAACCTTTCAAAACAGGACCATGACCCTTTCTTACGGAAGGTACGATTACGATGACCGACTGGTTAGTGAATAAAACTATGTCTCTGAAAACGCATCTATGCGAGTTCTCGATGCCTAGTAGACGGTACCGACTGGATAAGAAAATAGTGTACTGGTGTACCGACGAAATCATTCTCATTCAAAGAGACAGTATTGTGTACCGAAGGCATTTACATCGCGAGTAATGGGAAACTCTAACGTCTTCGAGTTATCAGTTGCTAACAAGACAGTACGAAAGCAACTAACGTACGCAATTAAAAACAGTAAGAAATAGTGTTAGTGAAGACTATGAGAAGAAGTTGACAGAGACCCCTAAGGACCGGGTTACAATATTGTAACCCGGAAACTGAGAAGTTTCGGCTCACCCGAGCACAAGGAAATCCACAATGGACGTGGTAATATGTGATCTTTTCCCGACCCATTCATTAACGTAGAAGGCTTCAGACTATCACGACCTAGCCGTTCCGGAGTTCAGTGAAGCGAAGCTACTTTAACTTTCATCTTCGCTTAAAACCAGGAAGGCAACGGGATCAAACTGCATTTCGGAAAAGATTCTCCGACGGGTACGTCCAAGCTTACTCTTGGATATGTAAAGTGCAAACCTACGGTCCAGAAGGTTTGCAACGCGATGGAAACCGACTTGATTAGTTCTCCTATACAAGGGTAGTATACGAGGTCTGGCTATTAAATAACGAGACTGCGCGCCTAGAGGGCGCCGTAGAGGTGTTGGGAAAAAAACAAGTAGTGCATTGGGTATCTAGATATTTTGTCTATGCACGTACCAAAACACGTTCTCGTCACTATTATTGTATTTGTGCAGTAGCGGTTTAAAACGAACGTGTTTTTTTCTCGTGCCGAAAACCATGTGTGACGAAAAACAGGCGCAACGTATCAATCTCAAATTCCTCGTTAAATTGAAAAAAACTCCGACTGAGTGCTGTAAATTGTTGCAAGAGGTCTAAGGGGACGATTCTCTATCTTGTGCGCGTGTTTTTGAGTGGTGTAAGCGCTTTAGTGAGGGCCGAGTGAGCACTGATGATAACCAACGCCCAGGTCGCCCTGTCACTGTTTCAACTCCGGAAACAGTGACCAAAATCAACCAAATTGTGCGTGCAGATCGTCGAATGAGCATTCGGATGAATGCCGAGGCTGTAAACGCCGATAAAGAAACGGTTAGACAAATTTTACACGAGGAATTACACATGACAAAAGTCTGTGCGAAGTTGGTGCCAAAAAACCTGACTCCTGACCAAAAGCTCTTGCGTCAACAGGTCTGCTCAGATTTCCTTGAAAGGTTAAAAAAAGATTCTGGACTGATGAAAAACATTATTACTTGCGACGAAACGTGGATTTTTCAATGCGATGTTGAAACAAAGCGGCAATCGATGCATTGGAAGACGCCTAAATCGCCCAGAATCAAAAAAGCAAGGATGTCCAAATCAAAATTCAAGGAAATGTTGATCGTTTTTTTCGACATTAACGGTATCGTGATGACTAAATAGGTTCCAGAGGGTCAGACTGTCAACCAGACTTACTATTTGTCAGTTTTAGAAACACTGCGAGAACGAGTTCGTAAGAAACGGCCTGAGTTGTGGAAGAACAACTCGTGGATTTTGCTCCAGGACAACGCACCTGCCCATAACGCGCTATCTGTAAAGCAGTATTTGGCCGGTAAGCGCACTCCAGTGCTCGAACACGCGCCGTACTTCCCAGATTTAGCACCGTGCGACTTTTTTTTGTTTTCGAAGATAAAATCTGCTTTGAAAGGAACCTGATTTGAGTCGATGGAAACGGTAAAGCAAAAAACGGCAGAGCTCCTATAGGCCCTCGCCAAAGAAGACTTCCAGCACTGCTTCGATCAATGTAAAAAAGGTATGGAAAGGTGTATGGCGAGGAAAGGGGAGTATATTGAAGGAGAGCATTCGAATGTAGAATAATTTTTATAATAAAACCCTTTTTCCTAACCAGTCTCGCTATTTAATAGCCAGACCTCGTACCTCACGCGATTTCTCACGGAACTCGCTCCGGTGCTTCTTCAGATGCTAATTTGGTGGATGGTGGGTTACATGATCCCCGGAGCTGTTAATGACTTTGCCTTGTACCAGCCTGGTTAATGGACATCAAGATACATCACGCCATGGCTTGATGTATTAGGTGCGCAACTAAGTTCTCGCTGTTTTTCTCGATGAAAATGCAACTTTATTGTAAAAAAATGGTTACAAATGAATCATTCGAAGTGTTGCCCATCGCTAGCTACAACTTTTTACCATCTTTCTGGCAGAGGTCGAATACCGTCACGGTAATAGTGTTTGTCTTTTGAAGCTATCCATAAATCAAGCGAATTTTTGATATCTACATATGAGCAGAATCTCTGATCAGCTAGACCATGTGCCATCTAACGGAACGGAAGTGATAATCGGACGTCGCAATATCTGGGAAATATGGTGGGTGGGGTAAGACTTCCCATTTGAGCGTTTTCAAGTAGGTTTAACGGGTTCGGCAACACGAGGCCGAGCATCGTCATTCAGTAGAATAACTTTCTCGTGTCTCTGCTCGTATTGTGGCCGTTTTTCACGTAGTGCATGGCTCAATCGCATCATCTGAATTCGATAGCGTTGCCCAGTGATTGTTTCGTTTGGTTTCAATAGCTCAGAATGAATAACTCCAACCTGGTCCCACCAAATACACAGCATAACCTTTGCAGCATTAGTATTGGGCCGAACCGACAACGTAGAAGTATGACCGGGCAATTCTCGTGACTTTCTTTTTCTAAGTTGCTGCAATGAAACCATTTCTTATCACCTGTCACAATGCGATAAAGAAAACCCTTTCTTTTTTGCCGCTGGAACAGTTATTCACAGACGACAAAACAACGCTCAACGTTCCTTGGCTTCAAATCTTAAAAAACTAAGTTCCCTGCTTTTGAATCATTCCCAACGTATGCAATCGTTCGGAAATGGCTTGGCAGGTAACTCCTAATCCTGAAGTGAGCTTGTTTTCTATTTGGCATGAATCTTCGTCGAGCAATGCCTCCAATTCAGCGTCCCCGAAGGTTTGTAGCCTAACTTCATGCGGACGGCCGTCAATATCAGAATCACTATCTTTGAAGCGACAGAACCAATAACGACACGTTGTTTTACTCAGAGCAGCATCTCCATAAACGTCTTGGAGCTCTCGTGTAGACGATGTGCTTCAGCCGCCATTTTCTTCAAATGAAAGAAGAAAAGCAACACACCCAGCAAATGACGATTATTTGGCACAAAATGAGACATTTTCTCATAGCCAAAAGTATATGACACCGAAACAAAGTCACTAATGTGTCAAAGCAATTTGTTTACCATATGCCTAAGCAGCTTTATGATGTTTTAGATGTCTAAATCGACAAGCCCTTACTGCTGGAGCCATCTATTGACAAACAGCAGGAACTTAGTTGCGCACCTAATACTTGAGCTATCGGGTCTATCCGGTACCTGAGCAGATGCGACTTGCAGAACCCGTCACACTGACAGGATTCTCTGCGTGTGTCTCGGCAGACAAAAGGGATCTTGCTAATGGTCTGATTCAGGCAGATTCCTCAATATTTTTTACCACCGTAAAAAAAAAAAGCAGAGAAAATAGTGATTATAATAATAATAGTAATGATAATGATAATGAAAATGATAAAAACAACAACAAAGGATCAGTCCGACTGCTTGCAGCTACGCCCCAGGTGTCCGTTTCCAAGGCACTGAGCGTCTGAGTTATCCCTTTGCCACCTTTACATTATCTTTGAAAACCTCCAGGTTTGAGCTCTCGGCCACTTCCAGCTATAGGTCTCCTTTTCTGGTCTGCTTTTCACAGAGAACCATAGCATTGCTAGCGTCTGGATTGATCTTTTTTATCTCAGCTTTCCCAGGAAGTCAGCGTAAGTCGTGTCCTGCGCATCTTCTACCATCACGCTCTTCTTTTTTCTTTGTTTGGTTCGCTATGTTGATCTACTGTTCTTCTCCTCTTTTTTTAGAGATGTTAACAGAGTAGGATTCGTTAGCTCTGGTTCTAGTTTTCGGTCTCTTCCTAGCTTTCTTTTGACGGACATCTTCGGAGCTGCTCTCCATTGCCCTTGCCCACTTAGAGCTAGTGCAGGTCAGCACAGTGTCTTCAAAAGTCTTGGCATGTATCTTACGCCGCATGTTTTTCCGCACTTCTCACTGCTTATCGTCACGTTTAACAGATTCCAGGTACCTTACCTTCTTTTTTCATAGCTCCATTTGTCTCTTTTTGTGTCAGCGATATTGACTCCTAGGCACTAAGTGCGTCCTGGGTAGTCTTGCTGACGTTCTTTTGTGTTTTCTGTGCTTCGACAATAATTCATATTTTTTTCTCCATGTTTATGTACCCTTCTATCTGCTCTTGATTCTCCCCCATATTTATTCAAAAGCCCTTGCAGATGAGTCCTAAAGCTAGCTGTGTACCACTGTGTACAGCTAGTATATACATTCTGTCAAAAACGTACCGGGAATTGTAGATTTAAATCTGGCGGGGCAATTTAGGCAGGTAAAATTTTTTTTTCTAGGTTCGTACAACTGTCCTTAATGATTATGCCAAGTTTGAGCGGAATCTATCAACGAGTGTGTTTACAGTAGCTGGTTAAGTCAGTCGATGTCAATAGTGCGTGCCGATTTTTTACAATGGGTGATTACGTTGAACAAAGGATTTGTCTAAAATTTTGTGTTGCGAATGAAATTTCGTGTGCCGATGCATTAAAAATGTTGCAAAAGGCTTTTGGTGATAAAGCACTATCGAAAACCCGTGCGTATGAGTGGTACCAAGCCTTCAAGGAGGGTCGTGAAGTCGTCGAAGACTTACCTTGTTCCGGACGCCCATCGACGGCTTCGACCGCAGATAACGTCGATAAAATTAAGGAAATGGTGCTTAACCGTCATACTAGCTTGAGAGAGATATCACATGAACTTGAGATATCCTATGAGTCCACACGTACGATTTTAATTGATATTTTGGGCATGAGAAAGGTGGTCGCAAGACTCGTTCCAAAAGAGCTTAATTTTCTTCAAAAACACTATCTCGAGCAGGTCGCTTCGGACATGCTGGATCGCCCCAATTCCGATCTCGCATTTATACAATGCATCATAACTGGTGACGAAACGTGGGTGTACGAGTACGATATGCAAACAAGCCAGCAAGCATCGGAATGGGTCGGAAAAAACTAGCCGAAACCGAGAAAACCAGGCCAAAGCCGCTCAAAAGTGAAGGTGATGCTCATTGTTCTCTTCGATATCCGTGGCGTGGTGCACTACGAATTGGTTCCAGAGGGTCAGACGGTAAACAAAGAGTATTACCTAGGCGTTATAAAACGTTTGCGTGAGCACATCCGTAAGAAGCGGCCAAATTTGTGGGCGAACAACTCGTGGATTTTGCACGACGATAACGCGCCGTCTCACCGAGCTACGATTGTGACCGACTTTCTCGCGAAAAATTCAACGAACACACTTGAACAACCACCGTATTCGCCGGATTTGGTTCCCTGTGACTTGTTCCTCTTCCCAAAACTTAAATTGTCGCTCCGTGACACCCGTTTTCAGTCGATTGAAGCCATAAAACAAAATTCGGCGCGCGAGCTGAAGACCATCCCGGAAAGCGCCTATAAAAAATGTTTGGAACGATGATTGGAAGTGCCGTTGGCATAGATGTATCGGAGCAAATGGAGCCTATTTTGAAGGCGACCCAATAAATTTTAATTATTAAACGTAAAAATGTTGTTTTAATTTATAATTTCCGGTAATTTTTTGACAGACAGTACACTAAAAGCGTTTTCAGCACTATTCAGACTAGAAGTGCTTAAATTTGTCGATTTTTGATAAATCTCTAGCCTGCTACCCTTCGAAACAAGCAGAGTTACTCCTTCCTCTTTTGGCGCCTCCATGCGTCCAACGAGGCTGTACGCTAGGCTAAGAAGGAGAGCCACGCACTTCTTTTTTTTCTTCTTTGTCTCATTTTTAGTCGTCATACTTTGAAACAAATAACTAGAGGCAATCTGCTGCTCTATTAGAGACCCACCATCTCGTAGCCCTGGTAAAGGCAGTCAAACCACTACAATCATTCATCCCAACTAGTGTTTTGCGGCGATACCTGAAGTCGGATCACCTCTGGAGCTCGCGTAGCCACCAAGCCCGATTGTTGGTCTCTAACCTTAACCTAGGGACCGTAACTAGCAACCCTGAGTTTCTGAAAAGTTTTATGCCTCGTTTCCCGACAACTATGCTATCCCTAGGGAACTTGCACTAAAGCGTTGGCCCTGAGCCGACTAATTCCAGCGGGAGTATTGGCGGAACTACCCGTTTAGCTGATGCAAGGTGCAAAGTCAATTCGATATTATTTGATAAGCATGCCCTTGTTCAACTTCCAGTGACCCCCTTACAGACGACACGGGAAAGCTTCTCGTGGCTGAAAGAGAGAGAGAGGGAGGATGTGCCTGCTTCATTTAAGATGTAAAATCTGTTATGGCCGCAAAGGCGACAAATTTTGTCTGAGTGTTAGTGTGAAGGGGTGTACGCTATAAGTGTAGGTTTGCATGTATAACCCCCGCCTCTTTCATCTACCTTTTGCGGGGAGGTTTCGGTCAAAAACAACAGCAACAACGACAACGACGACAACGATAACGACTTCTCCTTGCGCAGGTTGAGTGCGCATCATCTTTTCTTTCCTACATGCGCGTGCCTGCTAATTACCATTGACAGTGTCTTACTAGTAAAGAATTACATGTTTCCTTTCCTTGAAGAACCTGCAACTACGCATTAAACGTGTGCCGTCTGATTTTATTGTGCAGTTCTATTTTATTATTTATGCTGTGTTTTATGCCATTTTCATTTTAGGTAATATTATAAATAATTTAATTAATGAACGGAATATCATTAATTACACCTCAAGACCTACAAGAAAACAAGCATATTTTGCAAAAATACGTCGTTTGTAAAAAAATGCTTCGTTCTTTTTCAGTAGCACTAATTATCTTTTTCGTTGATAGAAACGAGCGTATATGGCTGAAAGCATCACTTCGCAATTTTTCTTTATTACATTCTTTTTTTGCTTACATTTGCTTAAATTCTATTGTATTTATACAAAAAACAACTTAGAATATATATATAAGCGGTTTTCAAAATAAAGGCAATTTTTGTCTTTATAAGCGGTTATACTTTTATCTGATTAACCTTTTACCGCCCAAAGTCTCTCTCCGCGAATGTAAACTTCAGCCCCTTCAAAATATGACTAATTCATCTATTTTTTTTTTAAAAGTACCTTATCCACTATTTCTGGGTGTGCTCTTTTAGAATCTGCTATCAGAAATTCAAAAAAATGCATTTAAATATTATTTTTTTTTCGATTTAACTTAAAAAATAACAATTTTTGACCTCTTTTTTTTTTATAAATTCCATATTTTCTATGAATTCTAATATTTTTAAATGGAAAGAATTTACATCATGATTGATCTTAATCTCTTGCCTTTCTGATGCCACCTTCTGTTTTCAAAAAGCTGTAACGTCCGCTTAAAAATGGCCGTTTAAACAATGAGGTGTAAAATAAAACTTCAACAGTAATTTACGAGAACAGAATCAACTTAATGAAAAAATGGTACAGAATAAGAAGTACTTAGAATTGATCAAAGAATACGTGTAAATTTTTTCTAAATTTTTTGAGTTTTTTTTTAATTTTTGGACTTAGCCACTTTTCGAAAAATCCCAAAAATGTCTCAAAAAATTCTGAAAAATTCACACGTATTCTTTAATCGATTCTAAGCATTTTTGTATCTGTAACATTTTTTCAAAAAGTTGATTCTGCTTAAGTAAAAAGACTACAAAACCAGTTGATGACGTTACGCATATATGGCTCATACAGTTACGCTTATATCGCTTTTCCGCCTCTGATAACTAAATTTTAACAAAATAAAATATCTATTCCTGGTTTTAATTCTGAGACTATTGGTTTTCAGGCATTTCAAATATACTACTATATCCATAGTACATATCATTTCATTTACTCTGAAGTAATCACAACTACGTAAATTTGCTAAAATCATAAATAAGTTATAATTTTTTATTTACCCTTATCACTATGCCTGAAAGAAAGTCAGATTCTGTCCCTGTTAGAAGAAGTAAAAAGCTAAAGTATTTAGTCGAAATCACAGAAGACGATGATTATGTTGTAATACCTAATGCTGATGATTCGGGTGAATCGGACATTCCTATTGAAGACGAAGATGAAAGCGATGAGAATGAAGTTGAGTGTAATGAAACCAACTATGAAAAATTTTTGAAAAAATTTTACTGATGCAAAAATGCTTTGAATCGGTTAAAGAATACGTGTGAATTTTTTCAGAATTTTTTGAGACATTTTTGGGATTTTTCGAAAAGTGGCTGTCTAAAAATTCAAAAACGTCTCAAAAAATTTTGAAAAAATTCACTCGTATTTTTTGGTTAATATTAAGCACTTTTTGTTCTGTAACATTTTTTCTTCAAGTTGATTCTGTTCACGTAAATTACTGTCGAAGTTTTATTTTACACTGCATTGTTTAAACGGCCATTTTGAAGCGGCCGTTACAGCTTTTTGAAAACGGAAGGTCGCATCAGAAGGGCAAGAGATTGAGATCACTTATGATGTAAATTGTTTTCATTTAACAATATTAGAATTCATAGAATATATGAAATTTATGAAAAAAAGAGGTCAAAAATTGTTATTTTTTAAGTTGAATCAAAAAAAAATAATATTCAAATGCATTTTTTTGAATTTCTGATAGCAGATTCTGAAAGAGCATACCCGAAAATAGTGGGTAAGGTACTTCTCAGAGAAAAAAATAGATGAACTAGTCATATTTTGAAGGGGCTAAAGTTTACGTTCGCGGAGAGAGACTTTGGGCGGTAAAGGGTTAATTCCGATTTATTAATATAATCGATTACAATCTAAAATCTGAATACGAAATTTTCCTATCTAAAGTTATTAGCACTATTAAATCTGGTATATATGTATATATTTTTGTATAGGATCTATGGATTTCAAGTCATTTTTAATGGATTTTAATTAGTTAATTAGTTTTTAATCGGTTTAAATTTACACATTCGGATAAAATCATGCAATCGCCAATTAAGATTTCCTATCAAAAGTAATAAATCAATAAGTATAATAAAAAACAATATGATATCAATCAAATTTTATTTTTTTTAATACGTACTCATAATATTACATAATTCAAAGTAATCCACAAGTATACTAAAGTACCGACTTAATTGGAAAAAGACGATTTTTTTTCTAATATTACACTAGTTTTTTAAAATAACCTAGTGTTAATCGGAATGAGTAGTGTTAAATAATTAATATTATGTTATTTTTTATCAGTACGAATCGGAATGAATTCCGATAAAAATAACATTGTATTCATAAATATTACTAGTTTTGATTAAAACTAGATTATTTTAGAAGTGTAATATTAGTACAAAACCAATTCTTCTAAATTACAATTTTTTTTTTAATATAGTGAAATAGTAAAGTTTAATACATCGCTCAATAAGTCCAAAGACTAACAACGGAAACAACATTTTTTTTCAAAAATCATTTTTATTCATCAATATAATCTCCTTTTAGAGTGATACAATCTTTCCAACGCCTTTCCAACATTTCTATACCATGTTTATAGAAGGATTTATCCTTTGCTTTAAAATTGGCTTCAGTTTCGGCAATGACCTCCTCATTCGAGCCAAATATTTTACCTGGAGCATTTTTTTGAGATCAGCAAAGAGCCAGTAGCCGCTGGGGGCTAAATCTGGCAAACATAAGGGGTCGGGAAAATAATCAAAGCCCAATTCGTTCAATTTTGCCATTGTTTTCATGGACTTGTGGCATGGTGCATTGTCTTGGTGAGAAAGGATTTTTTTCTTCTTCATGTGCGGTCGTTTTGCTGCGATCTCCTCCTTTAAACATACCAACAAGTCAATATAATAATCACTGTTGATCGATTAACCTTTTTCCAGGTAGTCAATGAAAATCACGCCATGTGTATCCCAAAAAACAGACGCCATGACTTTGCCAGCAGACTGCTGCATTTTTGAACGCTTTGGGCGGCTTTCGCCAGCCATGCGCCACTTAGATGATTGCCGATTCGACTTCGGAGTGTAATGATGTATCCATGTTTCATCCATGGTCACGTATCGACGCAGGAAATCCTTTTTATTGCGAGTAAATAGCGATAAACAGCTCTCTGAATCGTCAAATCGTTGCTGTTTTTGTTCCACTGAAAGCAATCGCGGCACCCACTTGGAAAAAACCTTTTTGATGCTCATTTTTTCATGAAGGATTGTAAATACGCTTCCAGATGATATCTGTGTCATTTCTGCAATCTCACGGACCTTCACTTTGCGATTTTTTATTACAATTTTTAACACTTCACTCACATTTTCCTGTGTAACGGCTTCCAATGGCCTACCCGAACGTTCCGCATCGTTTGTGTCCGTACGACCACGTTGAAACTCAGCATACCAACGACAAATCGTTGGTTTGGATAGAGAGGAGTCCGGGTAATGTTTTTCAAGCCATTGCTGGGCTTCTACGGTGTTTTTACCCATTAAAAAACAATTTTTTATCAACACGCGAAACTCGCTTTTTTCCATTTTTCAAACAAATCACAAAGTGACTTTACTCTAACCTCGATAACTCTGCTGTCTGTGATCCGATCAAAGTGAAATTTTTACACGTTTCATGTAAAGGTTTGCACTCTATGGAAACGTGGCCAGTTTGGTACTACTAGCACCATCTCTGGGTTAGTCTCGGGACTTATTGAGCGATGTGTTATAATACAGGGTGCGTACGGTATTTGAGGACAACTTGAGAGTCAAATTAAATAGCTTGTATTTTTAATAAAATTTAATGAAATTTTAGAAATTTTTTATAGAACGTTAAATGAATATATGGCTATAAAGTTATCCAATAAAATCGCTATTAGCAGCAATAACTTCTTCGATCCGGGTCCGAAAATGATTACATGCCCGAAACAAATGCTCCTTGTTCATATTGACCATAACGGCATTAATAGCAGTCTTCAGCGAAGAAGTGGTGTTATGAGGACGCTTATTGGTCTCACGCTCAACTACGCCCCATACGTAATAATCCAAAGGATTAAGGTCTGGGGAGCTAGGTAGCCATAGGTTCGGTGTTATGTGGTCATGAAAATTTTCGGCCATCCAATCTTGTGTCGCCATCGCTTTATGTGAAGGAGCAGAGTCTTGTTAAAAAATGTATGGTCTGCCTCCGCTTACATTGTCCATCCAGGATTTCACTACCGTCTCCAAAACCTCGATGTATGCAGCAGAGTTCACTCGAAGTCCTTGAGTAAAAAAGTGTGGTAGCATAACATGTCCTTCGTTGCTGACAACACCTAAAACCATAACAGTGGCTGGAAATTTTGTGTGCATAACAACAGGAACCTCCGTAGGATTTGAACATAGCCATCTGTCATTTCTGCGATTGGTCTTTTGATCTTGGTCAAAATTTTTTTCGTCGGGAAAGAACCATAACATTGTGGGCGCCTCAGGGTGTTTGATTTTGTTTAAAAGACGCTTTGATCGGAGAACTCTCTGTTCCCGTGTTCGTTCCGACATGAACTGTCCTCTGCGCATCATGTAAGACTTATACCGAAGGTCTTCGTGGACAACTCTAGGAATAAGGCGCTTAGAAACATGAAGCTCACTCGCAAGGACCCTCATTGATTTTGAAGGGTCCTCGTCTATAATCGCTTGCACTTGCTCTAAAAATTCTGCAAATCGGACAGTGCCAGAACGTTGTTCGTGCTTTTTGCGTTTTGCAACCGATTCTGTATCGCCTCCTGATGCTTCCAATTCACGGCGAACCTTATGCACAAATGAACGGGCGTAATTAAGAAAATCAGAGATCTCTAAATCTGTATGGTTCGCACATATAGCGACGATGACAGCATGTCTCTTCATTTCTTGAGTGATGTTGTAGTCCGCCATTTCTTATCTGAAAAGGAAAAAAATTAAAAAAAAAAATTCGCGAAGTTATAGTCACATTTATGCATGTTCTCTAATACCGTACGCACCGTGTATACAAAATAATACGACGAATACTTCCAAACAAATATAATACTTAAAATAAAAGTTTTTGTTCTTCGGAAATCGTGAATATTTAAATAAATAATTTTATCTTGTCAGTCAGGTTCTTATAAATATTATGATATAAGTACAAAAATATAATATTAACAAGTCAATAATAAACATAAATAAAGTTATATAAACTAACGTATACTGGGTGTCCCATTTTAAAAAACGGATGCATATATCTCTAGAACTAAAGGCTGTAAGAAAAAAGTTTTTAGACAAAAGTTGTTAAATTTTGAAGGGATGTCTAACTGTGACCTCCACTATGACCTTAAATATGGCCTTCAAGGACATTTGAAGATCAAGTTGGTTTTTTTAAACGGAAACCTCTACTTTTGACCCCGGAAACGAAAGAGCAGAACATTTTATGTCCTAATATGACCTTGACCATGACCTTGACTACTACTTTCAAGGTCTTCTGAAATTAAATTGAACATTTTAAATGGAAAATCTTACTATTGACCCCAGAAAACGAAGAAACAGCAAATTTTACTAAGCTGAGATCCGGCCAGTTAAGGCAAGACCGAGCAGAGATCTGGCCAATTAGGGCAAGGTCAAGCCGAGACCCGGCCAGTTAAGGCAAGATCGGACAGAGACCCAGCTAGTTAAGGCAAGATCATCCATCGATGTAAGCTGTATTTTCTGCTAAGGCGGGATGAAAAGAGCTATCTAAGGCAAAAGATGTTCAAAAGTTGCTCCATTTTCTCGAATACACAAGTTGTCTTTGGAAATGCGATATCGTTTTTAATAACACGTTTCGCAGTATGGTGTTACATTCATTCCGAATCCTCACCTTCATATCTTCTTTTGCCGTTGGTCTGATTTTATAGACCTCATTTTTCAGAATGCCCCATAAATAAAAGTCAAGCGATATTAGGTCTGGTGACCTAGGTGGCCATTCTACGGGACCTCCTCTTCCTATCCATCGATTGTTGAATCTTTTATTTAGATAATTTCTTACAATGATTGTCTAATGTGGAGAAGCACCGCCTTGTTGTAGTCATAATCTATTTCTCGTATTGAGATCAACTTGTTCAAACAGAACTGGGAGTTTATTCCTTATTAATTGCAAATAGGTTTGTCCGTCAACGTTGCCTTCAAAAAAGTAAGGGCCAATCAAATAGCCATTAACGATTCCACACCATACATTTAAATTCCAGCAATGTTGATGGTCAACCTCTCACATCCAGTGGGGTTAACTGGAGACCAAAAGTGACAATTATGGCGATTCAAGACGCCAGTATTTTGACATATAGCCTCATCGCTGAAAATAACATATTTGAAAAAATTATTACCATTATTAACCTGCTGCGTCACCCATTGATAATACTTTACAGTTTTTAGATATCTGCTGGCTATTGATTTTGTCCCTTCGTCCTTTGTGCTATGGCAGAATCTCTGCACTTCTTATTAAATAATTATTTAAAAATAAACTAAATTTCTTAGCTTCTTGTAATTTTATGAATGCTTTATTTTTTAGATCTTTTAACATCTAATGATAATTATTATTTTTTAATAATTTTGAATATTTAAAAATTTTTTTTTTTTAAGAAGACTAAAAATCAGGCGATTTGCCGCATGTGCAACTAATTAACTCGATAGATAGACTTTTTAATATGCGCAGCATTGCCACATGTCACATGCCGCAAGTTACGCGATTTCATGTGTCATAGGCGGTGTTGTAATAATCTTGGCAATGCTGTTAAGTAAAACCAAATATATCGAGATTCGCCGCAGTGGGATAAGAATCAAGGGTAGCGAAGCCACGTGACAGTCGAAAAGTTAAATTTGGTATTACAAAAAAATTTATTTCATTAACACGAATACATTTTTTGTAGTAAGTTGCAATATCAACTAAATTTAGTAATAAATAAAAATAAATACAGTTTCTTTAATTACTTTATTAAACGAATCAATAAAGAAAAATCAAGCATTAAAATTAATTGTAATAAATTAAGAATCAATCAAACAAATTTATATTAAAATAAATTTATATTATGTTCATAAAAATAAATTAATGTAAACTAACATGTATTCTAAAAGCTACAATAGAATGAAATACACACAAACGCTATTAAAATCAATTAATATAAATATGGAGTCAATTATACAAATTTGCATTCAAGATAATTCTTTTTTCGAATTGATGTCGATAAAAGTCAATTAATTCGTATTTCTGTAATGCAATAGAATGCAATTAAAAAAAAACATACTATTTATATTTATTAAAATCAATTAAAATTAATATTAAAAATTGTAATATAATTAAATCAGAGTAAAAAATCGATTGAAGTTAATAGCTTATAAATTGATCGATTTAAAATTGTCAATTGAAAATATTCAAATCAATAAGATTAAATTGAATTTTTCAAAGCAATCATGACCAGGTGATAATGTTGATTCTAAAGCCTGTAGCTCTGGATCCTTTATGTAATAGAAAACAAGAAAATAATGAAAACTTCGATCTATATCACGTATAATAATTTTTGTAATTAATGTCTAGTTATTCTAGAAAAATTTTTTAATAGAAACGATTTTAATATCTTGAATAGTAATCTTTAGTAACAAAACCACAAAGGAAGAATGTACTTAAAAATGTTAAAATTATCGTTAAAAACAAAGGAATATCGAAGTTATTCGTATGTATATATATGCATTGCGCTTCTACGAGGTCTGGCTATTAAATAACGAGACTGGTTACGAAAAAGGATTTTATTATTAAAATTATTCTACATTCGAATGCTCCCCTTCAATATACTCCCCTTCCCTCGCTACACACCTTTCCATACGTTTTTTCCATTGATTGAAGCAGTGCTGGAAGTCTTCTTTGGTGAGGGCCTTTAGGAGCTCTGCCGTTTTTTGCTTTACCGCTTCTATCGACTCAAATCGGGTCCCTTTCAAAGCAGATTTTATGTTCGGAAACAAAAAAAAGTCGCACGGTGCCAAATCTGGCGAGTACGGCGCGTGTTCGAGCACTGGAGAGCGCTTACCGGCCAAATACTGCTTCACAGATAACGCGTTATGGGCAGGTGCGTTGTCCTGGTGCAAAATCCACGAGTTGTTCTTCCACAACTCGGGCCGTTTCTTACGAACTCGTTCTCGCAGTGTTGCCAAAACTGACAAATAATAAGTCTGGTTGACAGTCTGACCCTCTGGAACCCATTCAGTCATCACGATACCGTTAATGTCGAAAACAACGATCAACATTGCCTTGAATTTTGATTTGGACATCCTTGCTTTTTTGATTCTGGGCGATTCAGGCGTCTTCCAATGCATCGATTGCCGCTTTGTTTCAACATCGTATTGAAAAATCCACGTTTCGTCGCAAGTAATAATGTTTTTCATCAGTCTGGAATCTTGTTTTAACCTTTCAAGGAAATCTGAGCAGACCTGTTGACGCAAGAGCTTTTGGTCAGGAGTCAGGTTTTTTGGCACCAACTTCGCACAGACTTTTGTCATGTGTAATTCCTCGTGTAAAATTTATCTAACCGTTTCTTTATCGGCGTTTACAGCCTCGGCAATCATCCGGATGCTCATTCGACGATCTGCACGCACAATTTGGTTGATTTTGGTCACTGTTTCCGGAGTTGTAACAGTGACAGGGCGACCTGGGCGTTGGTCAGCTTCAGTGCTCACTCGGCCCTCACTGAAGCGCTTACACCACTCAAAAACACGCGCACTCAATCGGAGTTTTTTTCAATTTAACGAGAAATTTGAGATTGATACGTTGCTCCTGTTTTTCGTCACACATGGTTTTTGACACGAGAAAAAAACACGTTCGTTTCAAACCGCTACTACACAAATACAATAATAGTGACGAGAACGTGTTTTGGTACGTGCATAGACAAGATATCTAGATACCCAACGCACTACCCGTTTTTTTCCCTATCCCTCTACGGCGCCCTCTAGGCGGGCAGTCTCGTTATTCAATAGCCAGACCTCGTATTGACCAATTACAGACATTCTAGTTGAAATAAGACAAAAGCGCGAAATTTAAATGTATGAAATATGAAATTATAATAATGAATTATGATTTTTGTAAAAATTTTAAAAGTTCTTTAAACTTCATGCGATATCATCATTTAAATAGACTTTTAAAGTCAAGGGGGTATTCAAGTCTAGAAGTTCGAAAAAATCGATTTTTTTTTTTTTCATATTTTCAAAGTTTAGACCTTTAAGAATAAGGCAAGACCTTTGAATGGCAAGAAGGTAGTATAAATTCTTTTGTTATCAATATATACTTTACAAACAAGCATCTCGAAGGTTCTGTAAGCCTATTGTGACGTATTTTGTTGCTTATGTTCTCATATATTAAGTTCAGTTCAGTTTAGTTCAGTTCAAACCGCCATGCCGAGTGGATGTGCATTTTCTGTATACTGTTTATTTTTCCAGTGTTATATTCAAATTTTTAATATAAAATGAATAAAAGAAGTAAAAGAGGAAGTAATTTGCGTTCAGATAGACAAAGAAAAAGAAAAGCTCCACCCAATCGTTATTCTATGGAGCAAGATACAAGTGTCACGAGTGCTTCAGCAGCGAAATTAATAAGTTCGAAAAATGATGAAATTATAATAGAATATAATTACAGTTATTGAATTCTTAAATTGTTTTCGGTTTTTACGACCTTTTCTGCTTTAATTATTAGTGCTGAGTGCAAGAAAAACATTAAATTTTTCCGAACCGCTCCTCGTGGGCTAGGATTTAAAATTGCATTGCAATGCAGTTGTGGCGGTGTACAATACATCAATTCATCACCTTTCATAAATAAAGCTTTCAAAATCAATTGCAGAATCCTCATAGTAATGAGACTTTTAGGTGTAGCAAGGGTAGGCATCAATATATTTTCCAGCATGATGGATATATGCCAAGGTTTAGCAATTAATACGTACTATGTGTATAGTTGCCTGGGAAATTTGCAGATAGCTTCACGTGCAGTATATGAACACATAATTTCAAAAGCTTTTATGCAAGAAGAAGAGCTAACAGAAGCCTCTAAACCTAATGCTGACCCTACACATCTAACTGTCTCTGGTGATGGCACTTGGAAGAAACGAGATTTCAACTCACTGTTTGGAGTAACCACGCTTGTAGGCAAGTACAGCAAGAAAGTGATTTATACAGTTATAAAATCAAGCTTTTGTCAATGCTGTAATTTGTGGAGGCATAAAAAAATGAGGATGTTGCAGCTTACAATGATTGGTACGAAGAACACGAAGATTCTTGTACTATCAATCATAGAGGAAGTTCCGAGGAAATGGAGTTCGACGCCATAATCGAGATGTTCGAACGGTCGGTGGAAAAACATGGTGTCAAATATGCTAAATACATCGGAGATGGTGACGCAAAGACATTCAAGGGCATTATCGATATAGACCCGTATCATGGTGATCCTGTAGTGATTAAAAAAGAGTGTGTTGGACATGTCCAGAAAAGGATGGATGTCAGGTTACGAAAAATTAAAAAAGACAATAAAGGAATTGGTGGTAAGGGCCCTGAAAAATTAACAGACAAGCTAATCAATGAATTGAGTTTATATTATGGTTTAGCTATTCACCGAAATCCTGAATCTGTTGATGATATGAGGAACGAGGTGTGGGCCACTTATTATTATAAAAGTTCAACTAATGAAAATCCACAGCATCAGTATTGTCCACCTGGTAAATAAAGTTGGTGTAAATGGCAAAAAGCTGTTTCTAAGGGTACTCTGCAAGACTTTGTTTACGAGAGTCCACCATTGAGTGAAAAAGTATTGGAATTGATAAAGCCAGTATATGAGAACTTGTCCTCTGACAAGATGTTTAGGTTTAGAAACACAGAATAATAATGAACCGTTGAACTCACTTATCTGGACTTTTGCACCTAAACATATACATGCTGGAAGCCACACCATCAAAATAGCAAACCACATTGCTATCTGTATTTTTAATGAAGGTTTTTTACCGGTTTTAAAAATTTTGGATACAATGTCAATGAAAATTGGACCTTAAAGCAATGCGTTCGCCAGCAAACGAGATCAACAGCGTATCATCTGCTCCGAGATACGAGCTTCCGAAGCTTCCAAAGAAGGCAGAACTGCTCGTATGGCTGAAAGATCTGCCAAAAATGAAGCTTTCGAGGTGGAGGAACGAACACTGTATGAGGCAGGGATGGCTGATTGAAAAAATGTAAGTATAACATACCATTAACTCTTTAACTGCGGCGCGCTCTCGGAAGAATCCATCAATACGGACGGCGCGTTATTTGCACGTCAGTCGCTGCGACTGGTCGTCCAATGTCTACTGACCAAAAGAGTACCCGGAGATTTAGTACCATTCTTGGGGTTAAAAAAGTAATAATTGCAAATTAATTAAAATATCCATTTTTTTATTCATTTTAAGTAACTGTTTGAACTACTTTAATTTACTTAACTTAATTTGTGCATCATTTCTTCAATAACAATAGGTGATAATTAAATACAAAGGAACAAATCGAAAATTAATAACAAGGAACAAATTCATTTTGACAATTTTAGCATAAAGATAATCAAACGGTAATGAACAAATAAAGATAATATAAAGAGATAAAGAAACAATTTAATAATCAGTTCGTGTATGGTATATTCTAAAACATGGATCAACGCATAAACCTAAATCAAATGCTTTTCATTCATATCTGCTTTCTCTTCTGATTTTATGTCTACTACAGACTACGCACTTTCGCGCTTGATTTTTTTTTATCGAAGAGGGATTACAATATATACTTGGAAAATTTCGCTATTTAATTTGTTATATTCCATGTTAAATCTATCGATAAAACAGTAAAAGATGTTAAGTAAAAAAATGCAGAGGGCGTCAATTCACGGCTTTCGCATATATTGATGGATACGTGAAGGCGTATATTTACGGCTTTCGTATATATTGATAGACTTGTGAAAGCGTATATATACGCCTTTAGTAGTCAAAGGGTTAGACCACTCAGACTGCTCGAAATGAGACTGCAAACTTTAAGCACGTTTTTCTCGCAACTACTTTTTTCGATACGGTTGACAAGATATCTCAAGTTTTAATCCACCGATTTACTTGAAATTTGGTACAAACTTTCTTTATACTATCAGAATTGTCTTAACGAAGGGGTTTTTTGAATTTTTTTTTTTTTTACTATTTTTAAAAAATTTCCAAAGTTAAAAAAAGGAAGCAAAAAAATGACCTTCATTTTCAAAAAGATGGGATTTTGTGAAAAAAATGTTTTTTTTTAAACCGACTACGTCCAGATAATTCTACATCCTTGCTTGATAAGTATTAACCTTAATTTTATATTTCAGACCACCAGAAGGATTAGAAACTCGTCAACCAGGAAATACCTTTTTTTTTGAGTCCCCACTTTGCCGGCCTCTACCGACTTAAATTTTGAATTTGTTTTCAATTATTATACATTTTTAAACTTTTCAAGTATCAATAAAAAATGATAAAAAAATGGATGGTAAAAATGTTTATTGTTTTTTTTTTATTACGCCTGTTAAATCACTCAATATAACTTTTAATTTTCTCTTGCCCGGTTTCGGTTTCAATTTTTAATCTTTGTCAGGAATGTCAGGCGAAAATATAAAAACCAACCTTCTGTCGTCTTGGCCGAATTTATCTATAACTTCTTGAATAAAACTGTCTTTGTCTTCATTGATTTTTTTCCGGTGTACACTAAGCATGCGAAGACCACTGGTTCGAGATTCTGACATTGTGGATCTAACCCATGTTTTGACACGTCTCAGTGTACTAAACGATTTTTCTATAGTCGCCGTGGTAACTGGCAAAGTTAGCGATTTAATAAGCAATGTTTTAATATTGGGCAAGAACTCTGCTCTCTTCAACATTGCTTCAGAAGTAGACAGATCAGATGTTGATACGATGTCGTATTATATATGTTAAGACCCTCATGGAGTAAGGATTCTGTTTCATGCGTTCGTTCAATGTCTTTTAACGACACTTTGAACTGCTCCTGGCTTAGTTTTTTAAGTTGAGATGGACGAAAGCTGAACAGATTGAAAATTTTAGTATTTTCTTCGGAAAATCTTATGTTTAGTGAACTTGTAATCGAATCGATGTAGGGTGAAAATAATGACAATTTGTAGTACTCGAGTATTATAAAGAAATTGACCGTTTCATTGAAAATGAATATGCTAAAGAAATTGATGAAAATAAAGACGCCACGCGAATTTGGTACTTACCTCATTTTGGCGTAAGAAATATAAATAAACCTAATAAAATACGGATAGTTTTTGACGCGGCCGTGAAAACCGAAGGCGTAAGTTTAAACGATCAATTAGAAACGAGGCCGGATTTCTTACAGTTATTACCGGGTGTTTTAGTTAGATTCCGGCAATACGCGATTAGGTTAAAAGCGGATATCAGCGATATGTTTTTAAAAATAAAAATCAGAGAAGAAGATAGCGGCGCTCAAAGATTTGTATGGCGCGGAAAGGACCGAAAAAGTAACCCGAAAATGTATGAAATGTGTTCACTTATATTTGGCTCAAAATCTTCGCCTTGTAGTGCGATGTATCATCAAAGATGAAAACGCAAAATTATTTACGGAGTCAAAACCTGGCGCAGCGCGTAGTATAGTAAACGGCAGTTTTTCGGACGATTTTCTTGTCAGCCAAGAAAGTGAAGACGAAGCTGTTCGACTCATTAACGACGTTGTTGAAATTAACGCACACGCAAACTTCAAAATGCATGGCTGGACAAGCAGCGTCGACTGCGTACTAAAACGCGTCACGCAACATGCACCGGAAATAAACGATCGCGCGATGCGACTTTGCGATAGAGGCGGAGAAAGAATATTAGGATTGTATTCGGACACGCATACAGATGAAATAAAATTAAACGAAGGATTATCAAAAATTTCGTTAGATGTATCAAACGGAAAAAGAAAACCGACAAAGCGCGAGTTTCTTTGAATAATTATGTCGGTGTTCGACCCGATCGGTCTACTCACTCAATTCATATTAAAATCAAAAAGCATAATGCAGCGAATATAGCGCAGTGGCACTGGATGGGATTGCCCTATTAAAGACAAAGAAAACGCCGGATGGTTGGAGTGAATTTCGGAATTGAAGATAATAAAAAACATCAGCATAACACGCAATTATTTTTGTCGAGCTTGAAAAATACATGCGTACAACTACACATCTTTTGCGACGCGAGCCTGACGGCATACGCGGCAGCCGCGTACATAAGATTATACAACAATAACCTGCAACCGCAGGTAGCGCTTGTTATGGCTAAGAGCAGAGTTGCTCCGATAAAGCCTCTGTCTATTCCACGCTTAAAGTTACAAGCTGCGTTATTAGGCGTGCGCTTAGCAAAATTTATAGAAAATGAATAAGAAATAAAAATAGAAGCAAAATTTTTATAGTCAGACTCGCTCACGGTAATTCGTTAGATACGATCGGAACCACGAAATCGACAAATTTTCGTCTCACACCGATTAGGAGAAATCGGAGATATCACGAAAATAACAGAGTGGCGTTGGATTCCGTCACGTCTGAATTCGGCAGACGAAGCAACACGATTTTCCAGTGACGCGTTAAAATTAAACTCGAAACGGTTTACTGGCCCTGATTTTTTAAGAAAATCAGAAGTCGAGTGGCCTAGAGAAAAAGTTCTTAGTCCGAATGAGAAAACAGCAATCGACAACTTAGAAATAAGAAAAGCTGTAATATTAACAACCTGCGCATCAATAACAAAAATTTCAATTGCAAATCGGCTCCTCGGATGGACGGGAATACTCAAGGTCACCGGACGAGTGCGAAAAGCTTTTTATCGCTGGCAAAAACTGCCGTACAATTTTAATGTACACGAAGAAATCCAAGCAAATGAAGAATTCTGGTACCGCGTTATACAAAAAGAAACTTTTTCAACAGAATTAAAAAATTTAAAAAATAAAGGATATGTTCATAAAAGTAGTAGAGTTGCGAACGTCAAGCCGTATCTTACACATCGTTCAATAAGTCCCGAGACTAACCCAGAGATGGTGCTAGTAGTACCAAACTGGCCACGTTTCCATAGAATGCAAACCTTTACATGAAACGTGTAAAAATTTCACGTTGATCGGATCACAGACAGCAGAGTTATCGAGATTAGAGTAAAGTCACTTTGTAATTTGTTTCAAAAATGGAAAAATGCGAGTTTTGCGTGTTGATAAAACATTGTTTTTTAATGGGTAAAAACACCGTAGAAGCCCAGCAATGGCTTGAATAACATTACCCGGACTCCTCTCTATCCAAACCAACGATTTGTCGTTGGTATGCTGAGTTTCAACGTGGTCGTACGGACACAAACGATGCGGAACGTTCGGGTAGGCCATTGGAAGCCGTTACACAGGAAAATGTGAGTGGAGTGTTAAAAATTGTAATGAAAAATCGCAAAGTGAAGGTCCGTGAGATTGCAGAAATGACACAGATATCATCTGGAAGCGTATTTACAATCCTTCATGAAAAATTGAGCATGAAAAAGGTTTTCTCCAAGTGGGTGCCGCGATTGCTTTCAGTGGAACAAAAACAGCAACGAGTCGACGATTCAGAGAGCTGTTTATCGCTATTTACTCGCAATAAAAAGGATTTCCTGCGTCGATACGTGACCATGGATGAAACATGGATACATCATTTCACTCCGGAATCGAATCGGCAATCATCTGAGTGGCGCATGGCTGGCGAAAGCCGCCCAAAGCGTCCAAAAACGCAGCAGTCTGCTGGCAAAGTCATGGCGTCTGTTTTTTGGGATACACATGACGTGATTTTTATTGACTACCTGGAAAAAGGTAAATCGATGAACAGTGATTATTATATTGACTTGTTGGTACGTTTGAAGGAGGAGATCGCAGCAAAACGACCGCACATGAAGAAGAAAAAAATCCTTTTTCACCAAGACAATGCACCATGCCACAAGTCCATGAATACAATGGCAAAATTGAACGAATTGGGCTTTGATTTGCTTTCCCACCCTCCCGTATTCGCTAGATTTAGCCCCCAGCGACTACTGGCTCTTTGCTGATCTCAAAAAAATGCTCCAGGGAAAAAAATTTGGCTCGAATGAGGAGTTCGTTGCCGAAACTGAAGCCTATTTTGAAGCAAAGGATAAATCCTTCTACAAACATGGTATAGAAATGTTGGAAAGGCGTTGATAAGATTGTATCACTCTAAAAGGAGATTATATTGATGATTAAAAATGATTTTTGAAAAAAAATGTTGTTTTCGTGGTTAGTCTCGGGACTTATTGAACGATGTGTTAGATGAATACAGTATATGATTAGTACGGTTTCTTATTGTGGTGGCTGAGAGCAGACATACGACCGAAAAGGGTTAAAGGGCGTGTGTACAGCGCGGCAGTTCAGTCTTTGAAAGCTCCGAAACAGATAAACGTAAGCAATAAAGATATTTAAAAAAAAAAAAAACTTTTCTATTCAATTCTCTACAAAGCACATAGCCCCAATGCTATTACATATTCATTATTAATGTGTAAAAATTATATGATTATTAGCAGCTAATCGTACAGAGGGTATGTCCCTTTAACAAAGTGCAAAAATATCTTTATAGAATCAGTCAATAGTGCAACGTGCTAAATAAAAGAAAATATTTATTAAATTAATTTGCACACGTTGCCAAATCAATGAAAAACAATTATTCTTATTGGCGCAGCTGGAATGTCAGTAAATATTCATATTTTTTATGAAAAACTTTTATAAGTCGACGGTTTATTCACAGTTGATCGTACAAATATTAAGCTCCGTTTACAACACGAGAGAATATCAATTGAATCAAAAACGTTATTTAAGCAGCTAAGTTTAAAACAGCGAGTGAGCAATATTAAATTATTAATAATTTATTGTAAAAGAAATCATTAATATAGTTTAGGCAAGCTACGCAACACAAGGTGGAGCGCAACATAAGGTAGATCAAGCAATTGCGGAACACATCTGCCATCATATCTTCGCACAGACTAGAGCGATTCTAAAACGCAAGTTGAGTCTTAAACGATAAAAACATTTGATTGACTATTTTAATAAATTAGAACTACAAAATTAAATAACTATGTTGTGAATTAAAATTACATAATATAATACTGAAGAAAACGTATAGCTGTCTTCGACAATCATTTAGAATCTTTTATAATTTTAATCATAATGATTTATTAACATCTTATATAATTGACAACATATTGAGTATTAATAAAAAGAAACATAAACTCCACAGAAGTGCTTTTTATAAATATAAAAACTCTAAAAAAATGATCAATATAAAATTACAACTTTTAAGCTTTAAAATAAATACTATTTGTAAAAAATAGATAGAAATTTTGAAATTTTTATATTATTTCCAGTTATTAGACGCTCAATAAGCTATAGCGGCTAAATCAATTGTCTATACTGTAACGAAATTGATGAATACAACACATTTGAAAATCACAAAACTAAACAATTTATGAGTCTTTTCCTCATTCAATTCATTGACAAATTTGCCTGCTACATCCATTGCATTTTATCAATCTTGATGCAAACGTTTTCATTTTTTTCCTTTGCAGTTGCAACTGACAGCATTAATTTAAAACTGCTTACCGTCCATACTTGACAGAGCATGCTTAATAAAGCATCTGGAATTTTGATATATTCTGCATTAAACGTTTTTAAAAATCCTACTAAAGATGGTTCTGCAGGAATGATAACTATGCGAATTAAGGAACTTGCATGGATTGAATCAAATTTATATAAAGATGTCAATAAACCGTGGCTAAAATAACATTTTTTTTTTTAATTTCTATTTTTAAATCATATAATATTAGTTTTTAATAATAATCGTATCTTCCTCTGCTGATTTGTTTTGCTCAACCTTGTTCCAGGTGTACATAATATCCATTTTGTTTAAGAGTGATGTGTACCGTAGTAATAATTCGGAGGCATCAAACACATCTCGTAAATATTCATGTTTTGAAAATATTCGAATATATAATACTACATATAATACTTTACTCTACAAAATTTACAAGTTTCTGTAATGTGAGTTTTCATTACATGATAGGCGACTTGAATTTCATCTATGGAAAATCTACTTCAAAGATCAACAAGATCTTTTACTCAATAATTGCCAGATTTTTCAAGCATATGGGCTCTAAGTACAAATTTCCATGGTAGTCTTCAGTTTTTTGCTTCTGGATAAACAACAAAATATTGCTTCATCATTTGCAATTCTCCCCTGAGTCTCTAAAATTTTTAAATATTTTTTCGATTTATTTGAAAAAATGTATTATGTAGAAATGTTACATGAGTAGAAAAATTACTTTAAAGACTGATAAATCAGAAATCGATGTAAAAACTATGATTTAATTCTTTTACCATCAAAACAGGTTTGTTTTGTAAAAGAGTTAGAAATCGGTATGCAGCACGATAAACTTTTTTCGGTTCCATATCCCAGTTACAAATTATTCTTGCCAGGATGACAGCAAATGGATTCCAATGACATCATTGATGATAATATAAAACACTGTAGTCACACAATCGAGGCTCTATCCACCCTGATTCAAAAAATATATGTTATAAATTTAAATCGTATATATTTAGAGTAAATAATAATATAAATTGAAAATTATTCATTCCATTATAAAATTATGTACTTGAGCATATTTTCTACAAATTTACAATTTAATAATTTTACCTGAATATTGAAAAGGACTGCCAAAACATGATAAGAATAATCCCTTTGAGACAGCTTGTAATGTAAAATATTAATTTACTTATTTATAAATACAGCAAATAAGTATGTTTGTTTCTTTGTGAGTAACGTATTAAATATTAAAGAATGTTATTAAAAATACTTACTAAATAATATTTTAGTATTGCATTTTGAACATCTGTAACAATGTGCAAATAAATCTCTTTCAGGGCATATATCCTTATAGCTTCACTTGTAATCACGTAAACGCAAACTCTGCAAATATTAGTTATGCTTTTAACACATCGTTCAATAAGTCCCGAGACTAACCCAGAGATAGTGCTAGTAGTACCAAACTGGCCACGTTTCCATAGAGTGCGAACCTTTACATGAAACGTGTAAAAATTTCACGTCGATCGGATTACAGACAGCGGAGTTATCGAGGTTAGAGTGAAGTCACTTTGTAATTTGTTTGAAAAATGGAAAAAAGCGAGTTTCGCGTGTTGATAAAACATTGTTTTTTAATGGGTAAAAAAACCGTAGAAGCCTAGCAATGGCTTGAAAAACATTACCCGGACTCCTCTCCATCCAAACCAACGATTTGTCGTTGGTATGCTGAGTTTAAACGTGGTCGTACGGACACAAACGATGCGGAATGTTCGGGTAGGCCATTGGAAGCCGTTACACAGGAAAATGTTAGTGAAGTGTTAAAAATTGTAATGAAAAATCGCAAAGTAAAGGTCCGTGAGATTGCAGAAATGACACAGATATCATCTGGAAGCGTATTTACAATCCTTCATGAAAAATTGATCATGAAAAAGGTTTTTTCCAAGTGGGTGCCGCGATTGCTTTCAGTGGAAAAAAAAACAGCAACGAGTCGACGATTCAGAGAGCTGTTTATCGCTATTTACTCGCAATAAAAAGGATTTCCTGCGTCGATACGTGACCATGGATAAAACATGGATACATTATTTCACTCCAGAGTCGAATCGGCAATCATCTGAGTGGCGCATGGCTGGCGAAAGCCGCCCAAAGCGTCCAAAAACGCAGCAGTCTGTTGGCAAAGTCATGGTGTCTGTTTTTTGGGATACACATGGCGTGATTTTCATTAAATACCTGGAAAAAGGTAAATTGATCAACAGTGATTATTATATTGACTTGTTGGTACGTTTGAAGGAGGAGATCGCAGCAAAACGACCGCACATGAAGAAGAAAAAAATCCTTTTTCACCAAGACAATGCACCATGCCACAAGTCCATGAAAACAATGGCAAAATTGAACGAATTGGGCTTTGATTTGCTTCCCCACCCCCCATATTCGCCAGATTTAGCCTCCAGCGACTACTGGCTCTTTGCTGATCTCAAAATTATACTCCAGGGAAAAAAATTTGGCTCGAATGAGGAGGTCATTGCCGAAACTGAAGCCTATTTTGAAACAAAGGATAAATCCTTCTATAAACATGGTATAGAAATGTTGGAAAGACGTTGGAAAGATTGTATCACTCTAAAAGGAGATTATATTGATAAATAAAAACGATTTTTGAAAAAAAATGTTGTTTTCGTTGTTAGTCTCGGGACTTATTGAACGATGTGTTAATATGACAGCAAAATCCATAATCTGTTATAAAATTAGTCATTTCTTATTAACAATAGTACTTTTCTAAAAATTTACATAACTGTTTTTATTAAATTAAAATTTCATACATTGCAAAAAGAATTTTATATTATAATTTTCATAATTTAATATTATGATTAACAAGGCATAAAAAAAAAAAAAAAAAAAAAAAAAAAAATAAGTAGGTACTTGGAAAAATAAAATAGAATTTTTGAATAAAAATGAAGCATTTACATAATTATATTTATTAATATATTTGAAAAAATGTTTGAATCTTATTTGAAATTGTATTAGCACATAAAATATAAATAAGTTAAATATTGTAGAATTTTTATTATAAGATGATATTTGCATCTTTTTAAATCTTTACGTGATAAGAAAAATTATTAATTAGTAGTTGAAAAAAATCAATTGCTTACAGTAATAATTCCAGGTAACCACTAGGACCATGCGTGGTAAACTGTTTTTCCACCTTTAATAAAATAAATACTTTAATAAAATAAATACATACGTATGCAAGCTTGGTAACTGCATTTGCTAAACATGCATGCACTTTAACATAAGCTACCCGTACACTGTGTGCTATACAGGGTGCGTACGGTATTTGAGGACATGCATAAATGTGACTATAACTTCGCGAATTTTTCTTTTTATTTTTTTTTTTTTTCAGATAAGAAATGGCGGACTACAACATCACTCAAGAAATGAAGAGACATGCTGTCATCGTCGCTATATGTGCGAACTATACAGATTTAGAGATCTCTAATTTTCTTAATTGCGCCCGTTCATTCGAACATAAGGTTCGCCGTGAATTGGAAGCATCAGGAGGCGATACAGAATCGGTTGCAAAACGCAAAAAGCACGAACAACGTTCTGACACTGTCCGATCTTCAGAATTTTTAGAGCAAGTGCAAGCGATCATAGACGAGGACCCTTCAAAATCAATGGGGGTCCTTGCGAGTGAGCTTCATGTTTCTGAGCGCCTTATTCGTAGAGTTGTCCAGAAAGACCTTCAGTATAAGTCTTACGTGATGCGCAGGGGACAGTTCATGTTGAAACGAACACGGGAACAGAGAGTTCTCCGATCAAAACGTCTTTTAAACAAAATCAAACACCCTGAGGCGCCCAAAATGTTATGGTTTTTTTCCGACGAAAAAAATTTTGACCAAAATCAAAAGACGAATCGCAGAAATGACAGATGGCTACGTTCAAATCCTACGGAGGTTCCTGTTGTTCTGCACACAAAATTTCTAGCCACTGTTATGGTTTTAGGTGTTGTCAGCAACGAAGGATATGTTATGCCACCACACTTTTTTACTCGAGGACTTCGAGTGAACTCTGCTGCATACATCGAGGTTTTGGAGACGGTAGTGAAACCCTGGATAGACAATGTAAGCGGAGGCAGACCATACATTTTTCAACAAGACTTTGCTCCTTCACATAAAGCGATGGCGACACAAGATTGGATGGCCGAAAATTTTCATGACCGCATAACACCGAACCTATGGCTACCTAGCTCCCCAGACCTTAATCCTTTGGATTATTACGTATGGAGCGTAGTTGTGCGTGAGACCAATAAGCGTCCTTATAACACCACTTCTTCGCTGAAGACTGCTATTAATGCCGTTATGGTCAATATGAACAAGGAGCATTTGATTCGGGCATGTAATCATTTCCGGACCCGGATCGAAGAGGTTATTGCTGCTAATGGCGATTTTATTGAATAACTTTATAGCCATATATTAATTTAACGTTGTATGAAAAATTCCTAATATTTCATTAAATTTTATTAAAAATACAAGCTAATTAATTTTACTCTCAAGTTGTCCTCAAATACTGTACGCATCCTGTATATATTTTACGAGAGCGGTTCAATAAGTACCCGTGTTAGAAATGAAGACACCATTTTTTCAAAAAATTTCTTTTTATTTTTCAACATAGTCCCTTTTTAGAAAGATACACTTCTCTCAACGTTCCTGCCATTTTTTTAACCTCTCCAAAAAATAGGATTTGTCGAACTCTCCAAAATACGCCTCTGTCTCGGCGATGACTTCCTCGTTTGAGCTAAATTTTTTTCCTGCGAGCCATTTCTTCATGTTAGAGAACAATAAAAAGTCGCAGGGAGCCAGATCGGGTGAATACGGGGGGTGTGGCAGCTATTCATAACGCAATTCATGCAGTTTGGCGACGACAACTCCGGATGAATGTGCTGGTGCGTTATCATGGTGAAACATAACCTTCTTTTTCACCAAATGCGGTCGTGTCTCCTTCAATTTTTTGTCGAAGCGGTCCAATAACTCACTGTTGTATTGTCCAGTGATCGACCTTCCTTTTTCTAAAAAATCCATGAGGATGAGGCCGTTCGTATCCCGAAAAATCGTCGCCATGACCTTTCCGGCCGATGGGACTGTCTTCGCCTTCTTTGGAGCAGATTCACCGGGAGAGATCCATTGTTTTGATTGTTGCTTAGTTTCTGGTGTGTAATGATGAATCCAGGATTGATCAACGGTAAACACTCGACGCAAAAACTCCTTCGAATCTCGCTTAAATTACTCTAAACACTGCTTCGAAGTAAATAGCCGCATCCGCTTGTTGTCCACCGTGAGCAATCGCGGCACTCATCGGGCCGACAATTTTTTCATCGCCAACTTATCATGTAAAATAATAATTGCCGTTCTGGTCGATACACCTACGGCCTCTGCTACTTTGCTCACTTTCGTCCGTCGATCAGCGAGAATCATGTCGTAGACTTTTTAAATGATTTCCTCGGTAACCACGTCTGCCGGGCGTCCTGGTCGCTCCTCATCAAAACCGGATGTTCACCCACGTTTAAATTCGTTGAACCAATATCTAACTGTGGTCATAGATGGCGAAGTGTCCCCATAAACAGCATCCAACTTTGCTTTTATCTCCTCGCATTTTTTTCTATCCAAAAACAAAAAGCGAATTACCGAACAATACTGCTATTATTCCATCTTAGCGAAAATCACGAAACACGCCTTACTCGAATGGCTGCCAAATCCAAACTAACCTATCAATCAGTCTAAAATTTGTTTTACCGCCGTTTGATAGATAGCAGCACACGATGATAATACCAACCTCACTCAGGAACGCCCTCTGTCGTCAAACACGGGTACTTATTGAACCGCCCTCGTATATTGCCCGTAAGAAAAAAATTCATAAAGAATAGAGAAGTTAAAAATTTTCTAAAAAATTAATTTATATTTATTTATTATATTTGCCGACATTGAGATGTCACTACTAAAGCTCTATGTCGCCAAAATAATGTCACAGCGTGCAACAAATTTGCCAATGACTGCATATGACATCACAACTCAAGCATACGTAACAAGCAAACGTGATCAAAAAACGTCGAGCAATAATATTTATTATAATTGTACGAGTTTCAAACACAGTTGTGTAATAAGTATTTGAAATAACAATTGGATTATGTGCTTATTGTAATAATTGTTTATGAACGTTTTTAAAAGGTGTGCAAATTAATTTAACAATTATAATATTTCCGTTTATTTAGCGTGTTGCACTAATACCTGATTCTATAGGGATATTTCGCACGTTGTAAATGAGACATCTCCGTGCGATCAGCTCATAACAATCATTTGATTTTTACGCATTAATGTTAGATATTTAAGGGGTTACCCCCTCTTGTAGCACAACAAAAAGGCCTTTTTCATGAATTTTTTCAAAGAAAACTACAAAACTTTTGTAAACGATTATTATATCATCTTAAAGAATACATCTTGAAGAACTTTCAGTAATTTTTTATTGCAAAATATTACATTGTTAAGTGGCAAATGGCCGCCAATGAAATAGTGTTTTTATTTATACGGTTTGCGGTGACCAACATTGCGGCAAAGTGGATCATCTGAATCAAAAAATGTGGATAGATTTAGTTAAATATCAGTATAAACTAGTCTTTAATCAAAGGATTTAAAAAAATATTTATTTTTCACAAAATGGGGGAAAGTCAAAGTTAATGGTTCGATTTTAACGAAAAATCGAACGATTAAAGACTACATTTTTATGTATTAAATAAGCCTGCAAATTTCAAGAAGATCGGTTTATTACTGTTCGAGTAATCTTGGTCACCGACTTCAGAAATGCCATTTCGAGAAAAACGCGTTTAAAGTTTTAATTGCCGGTTGTTTACACAACGGATTCTTCTCTTTCAACGCTCATATCTCAGTCAATTTTGTTCAGATCGACTTGAAATTTCCAGGTCATATTCTCAGATACTTATACTTAAAAAAAATGCAATTAACAAAAAATCGATTTTTTCAAAGTCGCAAGTGGAGGTAACCCCTTAATAACAGATGGGCTATGTAATATGCAAATTGTAATAATTGTTTATGAATGTTTCTCAAAGGTGTGCAAATAAATTTAATAATTATTGTTGTTTATTTAGCTTGTTGCACTATTACCTGATTCTATAGGGATATTTCGCAAGTTGTAAATGGGACATAATCGCCGTGCGATCAGCTGTTAACAATCATTTGATTTTAACGCATTAATAATGAATATTTAACAAAAATTGGGCTATGTTCTTATTGTAATACTTGTTTATGAACGTTTCTAAGAGGTGTACAAATAAATTAAACAATTATTCTCGTTTATTTAGCGTGTTACACTATTACCTGATTCTAAAAAGACATTGCGAACGTTGAAAACGGGACATAATCTCGGCGCGATCGGCTGTTAACAATATTTTGATTTTTACACAGTAATATTAAATATGTTATTTAATAGCAATTAGGCAATGGGCTTATTGTAATAATTGTTTATGAATGTTTTTGGTAGGTGTTAATTTCAATTTAACACTCATTTTATTTCATTTAGCGTTTTGCTCTATCACCTGATTTTATAGGCATATTTCGCACTTTGCAATGGGACATAATCTCTATGCGATCGGCTGTTAACAATATTCTGATTTTTAAACATTATTATTAAAAATTTAATAACCATTGGGCTATGTGCTTATTGTAATATTTGTCTATGAATGTTTCTGAAAAGTGTGCAAATTAATTCAACAATCATTTTCGTTTATTTAGCTTGTTGCACTGTCGCCTGATTGTAAAGGGATATTTCGCAAGTTGTAAATGGGACATAATCTCCGTGCGATCGGCTGTTAACAATCATTTGATTTTTACGCATTAATGCTGGATATTTAATAACAGATGGGCTATGTAATATGCAAATTGTATTGGGTGTACAACTTTGCTTCCGCCGTTTTGCAATAGATGGCTGTAGCGGTAAGTGGTAGTTGAAATAAATAGATCATAGATGTCATACAATAAGCTTAGGTATTTGTAAACATAACGCCATCGAAATATTAGTCGATTTGTGTCTGTATTATAAAGTTATTTTTGATTAAACATGTCAGCTTACGAGCCAAATTCTCGTCATTTGCGGGAGGTTTTAATTTTCTGCTTTAATATGAAGCAATCTGCGATTGAGGCTCATCGAATGCTCTCAAAAACCTATGTTGAGGCCGCTAATAGTGAAAAAATGTGCCGAGAGTGGTTTCAACGCTTCAAGAACGGCGATTTTAACGTCGAAGACCAGCATGGCGGTGAAAGAAAGAAGGTTTTCGAAGATGCAGAATTAGAGGCATTACTTGATCAAGACTCGTATCAAACGCAACAAGAATTGGCAGGATCATTGGGAGTGACGCAGCAAGCCATTTTAAAACGCCTGAGAGTCATGGGAATGATTTAGAAACAAGGAAATTGGGTGCCGTACGAGTTGAAGCCGAGAGATGTTGAACGGCGTTTGTGTGTTTGTGAATGGCTGCTTGCAAGGCTAAGACGGAAGGGATTTCTGCATCGCATTGTGACTGGGGACCAAAAATGGGTTCACTACGATAATCCCAAGCGCAGAAAATCATAGGGATATCCCGGCCATGCTTCCACGTCGACGGCCAAACCGAATATTTAGTGTATTATGAGTTGTTAAAACCGACTGAAACATTCACAGGCGATCGTTATCGAACGCAATTAATGCGTTTGAGCCGAGCATTGAAAGACAAACGGCTGCAATACAACGAAAAACATGATAAAGTGATTTTACAGCATGACAATGCTCGACCCCATGTTGCGAAAGTGGTCAAGACATACTTGGAAATGGGAAGTCCTACCCCACCCGCCATATTCTCCAGACGTTGCTCCCTGATATATTATTATCTATTATTGCATAAATAAATAATTGATTTGTATTAATAGGCCAGTGTTCAGCTTTTACATGCATCTATAATATTTTAGAAACATTCCTCTAGTTAAATTTTAATTTATACGGCGACAATTCGCCTATCCTATTTATTATTATTTCACTACTTTAAAGTGAATATTTATTATTATTATACTATTTTATATATCTTTAATAACTATCTGCAACATGCATTTTTATAAAAATAGTTGCGTTTTGTAATTAAAATTAATTCTTCGATTGTCTCCCTACAGAACAATTATTTCCATATTATTGCTGGTAATTCCAATATTAATTTACACTTGCATTAGCGTATTATATATCTATTAAATAACTCTTTAAAAATAAAGTAAACTAAATAAGTACTTCTCCAACAGTTTATTAATTAAAAATTATAACTTCTAAAGAATGATCATTTAAACTATTATTCTACAATTATTTCTTTTTTTTTTGTAATAATAAAACACTCGTGTTCATAGTAGAATCTTTTTTTTTATTATTTAAATAATCATTCTTTATCTAAAAATTATTATGTAAATTAATCACTTAATGCGACGAAGGACTTCGTTCCTTTTTGTAATATGCGTTAAATTTTAAATAGCAACCGATCATACAAAGTGAATTAATATCATTCTATTATAAATAGCAAATAAAAAACTTATGTAAAAATTCCGCAAAAATGGATCGTCTCTCTCTCTAATTCTCGCTCTCCTCTCTTCGGACCAAGAAGCTCGCCAGAAAAAGGGGGCCCGAGACACTTGCCCTCCCCTCAATTTTCAAAAATTGCAAGATAGCTTCCCCCACGTGTTTAAATACGAGGGCAGTTCAATAAGTACCCGTGTTTGACGACAGAGGGCGTTCCTGAGGGAAGTTGGTAATATCATCGTATGCTGCCATCTATCAAACGACGGTAACAAAGATTTTAGACTGATTGATAGGTTGGTTTGGATTTGGCAGCCATTCGAGTAAGACGTATTTCGTGATTTGCGCTAAGATGGAAAAAAAGCAGTATCGTTCGGTAATTTGCTTTTTGTTTTTGGGTAGAAAAAAATGCAAGGAGATTAAAGCAAAGTTTGATGCTGTTTATGGGGACACTTCGCCATCTATGACCACATCCGTTTTTGATGAGGAGCGACCAGGACGCCCGGCAGACATGGTTACCAAGGAAATCATTTAAAAAGTCTACGACATGATTCTCGCTGATCGGCGAACGAAAGTGCGTGAAGTAGCAGAGGCCGTAGGTGTGTCGACCGGAACGGCAATTATTATTTTACATGATAAGTTGGTGATGAAAAAATTGTCGGCCCGATGAGTGCCGCGATTGCTGACGGTGGACAACAAGCGGATGCGGCTGTTAACTTCGAAGCAGTGTTTGGAGCAATTTAAGCGAGATCCGAAGAAGTTTTTGCGTCGAGTTGTCACCGTTGATGAAACCTGAATTTATCATTGCACACCAGAAACCAAGCTACAATCAAAACAATAGATTTCTCCTGGTCAATCTGCTCCAAAGAAGGCGAAGACGGTCCCATCGGCCGGAAAGGTCATGGCGACAATTTTTTGGGATGCGAACGGCGTCATTTTTATAGATTTTTTAGAAAAAAGAAGAACGATCACTGGACAATACAACAGTAAGTTATTGGACCGCTTCGACAAAAAATTGAAGCAGACACGGCCGCATTTGGCGAAAAAGAAGGTTCTGTTTCACCATGATAACGCACCAGCACATTTATCTGGAGTTGTCGCCGCCAAACTGCATGAATTGCGTTATTAATTGCTGCCGCACCCCCCGTATTCACCCAATCTGGCTCCCTGCGACTTTTTCTTGTTTCCTAGCATGAAGAAATGGCTCGCGAGAAAAAAATTTAACTCAAACGAGGAAGTCACCGTCGAGATAGAGGCGTATTTTAGAGAGTTCGACAAATCCTATTTTTTGGAGGGGTAAAAAAATAGCGGAACGTTGGGAGAAGTGTATCTTTCTAAAAGGGGACTATGTTGAAAAATGAAAAAAAATTTTTTGACAAAATGGTGCCTTTATTTCTAACACAGGTACTTATTGAACCGCCCTCGTACAGCGCAAACTTTTCATCAAGTCCAGACCTCAGGCAGCACTCAAGGGAAACACTTCTACACATTATCCACACAAGCAGACCTCAGGCAGGACTTGAGGAAAACATTACTAAGGAATCATCTCAACAATTACATGGAAGCAACTACGAAGCAATTACGACAAGCAGGCTATTCAATTTTTTAAATAAATAAGAAGAAGACGACGAGAAGTGAGCCACAGCAACAGAAAGACTGAGACACAGAGAGAGAGAGAGAGAGAGAGAGAGAGTGAGAGAGAGAGAATAGAAAAGAATGATATTTATTGAGGCTACGGGATATAATCCCATGCAGCTCTGAAAAAAAAATTATACAGATATCAACTTCAACAGTGTCATAGAAAACGACGCATTATAATATTACTCGCTTTAGTAAACTATATAATACGCTGTGAAGATAATACACAGTGTGTCCCATGCAAAACGGAACTTTTTCAAAATATCGATGTATATTGGCGCCACCTATTGGTGGATGTTAGCAATGGAAAGGTCCATTCTAAACTGACATCCTGTCAAAATTGTATGACATTGGGTTCAATGGAAACCAAAATATCGCGCTCAAAGTGACAGTGTGTTTGCAGCATCGGTCGAAAAATGAGCTTCGAACAAAGAGCAAATATTAAGTTCTGTTTTAAACTCGGTAAATCCTTTACTGAGACGCATAATTTGCTGAAACAAGTTTATGGCGATAATTGTCTATCCCGTACCAAAGTGTATGAGTAGTATAAGCGGTTCCAGGAAGGTCGTGAAGACATTCAGGACGACGAACATCCAGGTCCTTCGAATACCGTGGTTACTCAAAGTAACATTAAAGAAGTGCGTGAATTTATAAAAAATGAGCCAAAATCTTCATTGCGATACATGGAAATGGAATTGAATATGTCCAGAAATTCAATTCATCGCATTTTGACCGATCATTGGAATCTACGGAGGGTGTGTGCACGCTTTGTTCCACACAAATTGACCGACTACGAAAAATTGCTCCGAATTCAACATTGTAAGGATTTGATTGAAGAGTCAAAAAAGAACCCAAACTTGAAATATTCAATTGTGACTGGTGACGAGACATGGTGTTTTCAAAATGATCCCGAAACCAAGCGTCAAAGTGCTGAATGGAAACACCCAACCGAGACCAATCCGAAAAAAAGTCGTCTTGAAAAGTCAAAAGTGAAGACAATGTTGATTTGTTTCTACGATTCGGAGGGTATTATTCATCGTCAATTCGTTTCACCTGGTCAAACGATTACTGCTGTGTTTTATCTTGGTGTTATAAAGCGTTTGCTCAGCCGTATTTGTCGTGTGCGGCCACAATACCGTGAAAGAGGGAGCTGGCGTTTGTTACATGATAATGCCCCGTCTCATCGATCGAACTTGATCACGGATTTTTTGATCAAAAATTCCATTTTAACCATCAACCATTCACCGTACTCGCCGGATTTGGCTCTGTGCGACTTCGACTTGTTCTCCAAATTGCACTTGCCTATGAAAGGAAAACGTTATGCCGACGTAGAGGCCATCCAAAGAGCGACGACCGACATACTAAAGTCGATGGATAAAAATGATCTCATAAACTTATTCGATATGTTAATTGATTGTGCAGAACGTTGTATTGATGCGTAAGGAGACTATTTTGAATAAAATAAATGAGATTTGCCGGAATATTGAGTTTTTGTCTTTATTTTGAAAAAGTTCCGTTTTCCATGGGACACACTCTGTATAATAAAATATAGTAATAGTATAATATAGCCGGTTATGCCAAAGCATTCGTACTAAGAAAATAAAATACATATATCGATGAGTGCAGTGATAATAACAATAACAACAACAATTCGTAACTTATAATTAATAATTTAGAATGTATAACGTAGTTCGCTAAAAGTAAGACTAGATTAGGTTGGATTTGAATACGCCACTGGTAGAGGTTTGAAACCAAGTTTCAACCAAGTTTCAATCCGCCTTGTAGTCATCGTTCTTGACTCAGTAATCAATTGAGTGTGATGTCGCGAGGAATCGGGTTTAATACCATGCTTCTATCACGCGAAGTGCGGAAACGCTACTGTAAGACCTTTTCAGACATTAAGAGTTCACGTAGTATCGATTTAAAGGCGTGTGAAGAATGGGAATCAAACGCAGGTAGTCTCGCTGCAAACTGGTTAATGAGTTTTGACGCTGTGATATGAAAAGAGTTTCCCTAAATTTCCGTACGCGGCGTAGCAAATAACAAACATACTTTAAGATACTCGAACTCAATGTAAAGAGCCTAGCTAGGTAAATAGGTTGACCTGTTAAAATAATTTTAAACGCCAGTAAGACGACGAAAAGTAAGCGTCTGTTTTCAGCTAATAACCAACTGAGCGAAATACGATACGGCGTCACTGGTGCCATCCACGGGATACAACCGAATACAAAACGAACACAGGCATTCAGAAGACGCTAAAGCTTTGCATTTCGCTTCTGAGTTAGGCTGCTAAAAACCACACATGCATAATCAAAATGGGGAAAGATTAGTGCCTCAACCAGTCGATATCTCAGATTTCGAGAGAGTGCATGTCTGTAGAATCTCAAGGTGTAAAGAGTACGCCAAACCCGACATGTAATTTGCCTAACTTGCGCGTTCCAGTTTAGTGTAGAGGTGAGACAAACGCGTAGGTCAGACACTTGGCTAGAACATTTTATGGGAGTATTTTCGATAAAGATTGGTGGAAGAGCATCGGGATCCATAGCTGAGATGTAAGGTTGGCTGCGAAAGATAATGAATTTAGTTGTCTGCATTTAGTTTTAGTGAGTTTCAACGAGCCCCGTTAAAGACCTCCAAGACATCGTCATTAAGCTTACGCATAAAAACATGAAGCTTGGACGGGCGACAGTGTAAGTAAATACATCTGTCATCGGCGTATATACTGTGCTTTAAATACCTAAGAACCTGCGGAAGATCATTAATGAAGATCGCAAAAAGAAGAGGACCAAGTACACTTCCCTGAGGTACTCCCGTAAATATCACAACAGTGTCGGAGAGTACACCATTCTCAGCACGGACTGCTTGGCGCCTACCCGATAACTAGCTGGCAAACCATCTAATTATGATGTCGGAGCAGTTAAGCGCCCTAAGCTTTTTGAGGAGAAGTTTATGAGAGACCAAGTCAAATGCCTCGGAAAAGTCAAACATTACAAGTAGGGTCACTTCATACCTATCAATCGCTAGACGTACTTCTTCCGTAAAGCCTAGAAGGGTAGTCTGAGTAGAATGATGTTTTCGAAAAGCAGATTGGTGCCCATCCAGCATTTGATGAGCAGTGACATGACTCGACAATTGGTCATGGATTATGCGCTCTAGTAGTTTCGATATTACTGGCAGTAGGGCAATGGGACGTGCTCCAGTCGGTGATTTCAGAAGATGAGTTTTGGAGAGGGGGGTTATTGTGGCCAATTTCCAGCTGTCCGGGAAAATACCATGTTGGATTGAGCGATGAAAAAGTCTGATTAAATAGGGACGAAGTGCTGGGTAGGCTAACTTGAGCATATTTAGTGCCACGCCATCTGCTCCAGTGCTGTTTTTCTTAGTGTAAGCAAGGGCCCGATCGATATCATTTGCAGATATTGGCTTAAAAGACAATATATCCAATGGGTTAGCGTTCAAAGGGCTGCTCAATACGTCGGAAATGTCAAGAAATCGCAATGGAGTTGTCAAACACGAGACGGACGCATAATGCATGTTTAGGGTCTGCGGCGAGAATTAGCGAAGCGGTAATGCCGTATTTTATGCAATAACACCCATATTTCTTAATTGAGTCCACAGAGTTTTGGAGTCGGATGAAGAATCGAATATAGACGCGATATAACGATTTTGGAGAATCAATGGAGAGACAATGGAGCACAAACAGCAACGTGAGGATGTTTCCATCGAGTGTTTGACAATGTTTCGCAGCAATAAAGCCGAGTTTTTGCGTCGATTCATAACCATGGACAAAACATGGGTCCATCATCTTACACCTGAGACCAAGGAGCAGTCAAAGCAGTGGACTAAAAAAAGGAGAACCGACTCCAAAGATAGCAAAGACAGTTCAGTCAGCTGGCAAGGTTATGGCATCCGTTTTCTGGGATGCGCATGGAATAATATTTATTGATTATCTCAAAAAAGGAAAAACAATCAACCGCGCATATTGTGCAGCCTTGTTGCAGCGTTTGAGTGATAAAATCAAGAAAAAACGGCCCCATCTGACAAAAAAAAAGTGTTGTTTCATCACGACAACGCACCAGTTCACATGTGCGTCATTGCGATGGCTAAAATCAATGAATTGAAGTTCGAATTGCTTCCTCACGCACCCTATTCGCCAGATCTGGCTCCCTCGGATTATTTTCTTTTTCCGAATTTGTAAAAATGGCTCGGCGGCAAAAGATTTGCCAACAATGAAGAGGTAGAGTCTGCGGTTAATAGGTATTTTGAGAAGCTTGACGGTTCCTACTATAAAGCGGGTATCGAAGCTATTGAACATCGTTGGGAAAAGTGTATTGAACTGAAAGGAGAATATGTTGAAAAATAAAAAACATTTTCGCAATTTTTTTACTGTTTTCTTTGTCGGGTCGGGTACTTTTGGGACTGCCCTCGTACAAGAGGCTCAGCCAGGAAGATCATTTCTAGTTTACTATTGTGCTCGTTACAAAGATGGTCCACACTTAGATTTCGGAGGGCACGACAGGCTATCGTCTTCGGTGCGACAGAAGACGAGGGAAGTGAATATTCCAGCGAAATTAGGTCGTGGCCAGCTGCAAATGGTGTGTCAGATTTGGTGTAACTTCAAACAAGTCTACAAGATAGGACGATAAATAGGTCGAGCCAAGTATCGTTCAAAGAGCCATCCTCGTGAAAAATATGGTGAGAGGGATCCGATTGAACAAGCTCAAGACTATGCTCACGAAGAAGTTCTCGAAAAAAGTCAGAATCCGGATGTTTTTGGTGCATAGGAAAATTGAAGTCGTCTGTTATGATGACATCAAAATAGTCCTGGCGAATATCTAAAAGCTCTTCGAATAGGGCTGTGGGATAAGCACCGTGAGGACGACTATAAACAACAACCACAAGAATTTTTATTGCCTCAGATTTAACCTCTACCATAAGATATTCAGGCATATTATTGAATTGAGGATTTGACTAAGAGATAATTGTAAAGTGATAGCATTCTTTGACATACAGAGCCACCCCACTACCCATTCTGCCAACACGATCGTGACGTAAGAATTTATAACCAGCTAATTGGTAGGGTGTATCTGAAATATCGGCTGAAAGCCATGTCTCTGTTAGAGCGATATTGTCATATGAGCACTTATTTTTAATAAAAAATTCGAGGTCGTTGAAATGAGCCGAAAGATGATTAATGTTCGCATGTCAAACTGAAAAATATCCGCGAGACTTTAAGTTTAGTGGCTGAGCAACAGATCCTCATAGATTATTCGTGCGCGGGGTAAGCTGATCTAAGTCTTCGAGAGAACGGACTGGGATCAGTAAAGACTTTTCTTCGGGTCGCATGCACACAACTAAATTACGAACAACCGGGTGGAGGTAACCAAGCTGCTTATGTTTTTAAGGGGGGAAATCACAGTAAAATTTTCAATTTTTCGAAAAAAATTTTTTTTGCCTAAAAGGTGCTTTAGGGTCTCAAAAATAATATACCAAATGATGGAACACGGCAAAAGTGTCCGAGTGCCCAAATTTTTCATTCTGCGGTAACGCCACTCAGGTATGCTCCGAGCGCCTTTTGTGATCCCGGCGCGCGCTGCAACTTATGACTATGGGTGCAGGTATAACGGTAGTCCATAGAGAACAAAGTACCCTTCGAATAGTCTAGAATTTTAAGAATTCCTATAGGGGTCACTATATGTAATAGACATACGAATAAAACACGTGTAGCGTCAGTGATGAGAAATTTCTTGCGTTGAATACAACGCTTTTTCACGACGCTTCACTTTCGTGCATACATATATAACATAAATAGTGATAAAAAACAGTGATATTTGTAAATCATTGTAATTATGAGTGACACATCGTCGAGTCGTGTTAGAAAAGGGACGAAAAAGGATACTGCGTACGAAAATCGACCAAAACGTAAGCGACCGTTAAATCGCCACGAAATCGAAAAGCCGGAAGATTTAAATGTCAGCGCATCGGCAAGGAAGTTGAAAGAGAAAGATAGTAATGACATTAAATTGGATCCTACGTTTGGATATCATCTCGTGAACTTCGTTACAGTTTTTGCCGCCATTTCTAACGTCGTGGTGTGCAAAGAATGCTACTCTGATGTGCGTTTTACAGAAAGCAGTAAACGAGGCTTAGGTTTTAAAATCGTTATATCCTGCGATAACTGTGATAAAAAAGAAATACCGAACAGCCCATTTATTAAGAATGATTACGAAATTAATCGCAGAATTATTCTCGCCATGAGATTGCTGGGGATTGGACTGCAAGGCATCAGAAAATTTTGTGCGTTCATGGAATTGCCTCGCCCGGTCTTCCAATCGATTTACGACACAATCATTGAAAATATTTTGGCTGCATCAGATGTTGTTTCCAAAAATAGCATGCCCAATGCAGCGAATGAAGAAAAAAGAATCAGTAACGAGAAAGGAGAAAAACTGGTCACGGATGATCTTCTTACTTGCTGCATCGGGGGATATACGCAAAACAACAATGAAAGTTTCAACGCTACTGTTTGGGCTATGGTACCAAAAGGCTTGAATTCTGGAAAAAAAATAATTGACATCGGTACGAACATCGCAACATCTGTTTTCAATGACGGATTGATATCAGTTTTACACATCATCGAAGTCATGGGGATGAAAATCGGCCCGAACAGCTACAACCTATGCGTGGAGGTCGACGAAAAGCGTATCAAGAAGGCGGAAAAATCTATTAGTGATGGCGCAAAACAGGCCCGACTCGACTTGAAAAGTATGCGGAAAGAAAAAGAAGAGTTGGAGGTAGTTTTAGAAGGTCAACTGTACGGTGCAGGCATTGCAGATTAGAGGTATATGAAACTTTCATATAGTTTCTCAGTACTTGAAACTTTAAACGCGTTTTTCTCGAAACCACTTTTTTTGAGCTCGCCAAAGACATAACTCAAGCAAATCTATACCGATCGACTTGAAATTTTGACAGTAGCTTCGAAATATCTTTCTTCACGAAGCTACGTAGGATTTTTAATTTTATATGGCTTAGTTTTTTTTATCAAAGATTTGATGGCGTTTTTTTTTTGTTAAAAATTTAACTTTATTTTCAAACATGCACCATTTTGTTAAAAATCAATACATCGAAAAAATCCTACGTAGCTCGCTAGCTGTTATTATATGAAAACTAAAAAATTTTGGTTTTTTCTTCCAGGTCAAAAATTTAGGAGTCTACGTCTTCGGCCATCGACACGCTTTCAAAAATAGGTGCCTTGGGGCATATGCTGCGCAGCCGCCATTTGTAAATATTTTTTATTGAAAAAATTACATTTTGTACTTTTTTAGTATTGCTATAAAACCTACTTTACAGATTTTCGATTGATACTTTTATTCAGCCAAAATTAATTTCCGAAAATATGCTTATTTTTTTGTGTGCTACTGTGATTTCCCCCCTTAATTGGCAGCACGCAAGATTGTGTAGACTTGTTGGGGCCAGTTGGCGTCATAAACACCTGCTGGTCCCCACCTGTGCCAAAGATGATCTGGGCTTTCTTGCCCCGTAAAAGGTGTGCTTTGGCAATAATACTATTACGCACTGTTTCTGAGACAACCTTGAGCACAAGCGAGAAGCTATCGTGGCTCTTCTGTGTATCGGTATTCGATGATGAGGTGTTACGTGGCCACACACAAATCATCAAGACAAAGTTCAAATGATTAGCGTTATTAGTGGCTTTGAATATGCGCTTAATTGCTTGTGAATGATCGTTTGCAAGAGCAGTAGAAATGCCTGAAATACGAATCTCGCAAGAATCCGTGAGCAAAATGTCGCGATCAATTTGTGCAACAGCGGCTTAAGTGGCAGAAAGCTGTTCACGTAGCTCGGTGTTGGTTGATTCCATCGCGTCAAGTCTCGTGTAGATGGATTTAAGCTGTGAGTTCACAGACTCTCTAAACGGCTGCAATTGAGTTGCATTCCATTGCGCAAACCAAACGAGCATACCATTGTCCATGCTTACTGATTTATTCGATGACTCGAGTGATAAACAAGCAGCTTTCGACGATCGAGAGATTGTGTGTGATGGCGGCGAACGTGTGCTTATCAAGTGCTTGCTACTGAGTTTACTGTTTACAGTAGATGCGTAGGACGAAGAAACTAGAGTCGCTGAATCACCCGTAGATTGTGCACTATTTTGAGACGTGATAGATACAGCAGAAACTAGTGGCGAGCGCGATTGGCAGCAGGCTGCGCATTGATACAGAATAAAGTTCCAGGACCACGAACCTTTTATACAAGTCGTATGGAATACGTTGCTGCACATTTTACACTTGCGTATTGATTGCAAACCACTCTTAACAGTAAGATTGCACACTGGACACACACGCTCATTCATACTACGCAAACAGTAGATAGTAAATGGTTACGCAACGCAATTTGATAATGATGCCGCCAATCAAAATAGTAATTTACAATAATCCATAATAATAAAGTGATAAAACAACAATTAAAAATATCAATTTGCCATTTGGAAACTAATCTTAAAAAATATCATGAAAATACTATCTTACAAAAATAATGTTATATAGGTTAATATAATATGGTTTCCTTATTATAGTAAATTATGATAAGTTATTATAATAACTTTTAGATAGATAAGCAACAATTATACTAGAAAACCATAATAAGTTATTATAATTAATATAACATATTATAATAAATAAAGCAAATGGAAATAATATGAAGTACAATATTGTGACAACATAAATAAGTGCACGTTAACCTGCGACTAACACTATCACAGTAGCATATAGTTTCAAGACTTAGTGCTCTAATGATCAATAATAGAAAAAGTAGAAAGAAATGTACACACATATATAATAAAATAGCAATATAATAGCAGTATATGAAACTATGCTACGGTTCATTTATTCAAAAATGATAATAATTTGATATTAAACAGAAGTCGCTAGGTACTTTGCTATTATTTATATACAAGCCGCATAAAAATAGTCAATATTGCGTAACTGCGTAAGTTTAAATTAATGCGATAATCCCATGCAATTATATATAAAATAGATAAGCGAATAAAATAAATTAAATTATGCCTATGTAAATTAAATTATGTCTATGTAAATACGCACAGATATTCGATAGACACGCAGGCACACTTATATCGAAAATCAACAGTTTGTCAGTTCACACGTAAGCACGCACATACACAATAATATTCACTTGAAACACAGTGCCGGCTGCTTGATGTTTACAATGAAGCGGTAGGCAAGCGACAGCTACAAGACCGATTTCTGAGATTGTGTGCTGTTTACTAAAAGTGTGTGCGTAAATAGACGCCTATATCAATCTTTGTAGAGTCATGCTTGAGATAACCTGATAAAATAAAATACCAGGCTTTCTCGGAACATCCCAGACCAAATAACGAGCCAACCAGGAATATGCCCGTATAAGTAGAAGCCGGAGGATGTCCTAAAGGCCTGGAAAAGAAATCTCCGACGAAGGAGTGAAAGCACAGATGAACATGGCTAATATATGCGGAGCCGATATGAAGAGCGTATTAATAGCTTACCAGAGAGAGAGAAAGAGAGAGAGAGAGAAAGAGAGAGGATTTATCACAGTAAAATACAAAATCAATAAAAAGTAAGTTTGAATTTAAATTTTGTATGGTATATTTTGTTTTCTTTTTCTTCTCTATACTTTTATGTATTCTACATCTTCCCAAAGGTAGACTTGGCCTGAGTTTCGGCTAACTATCTTTTACCTAATATCACATCGGTTAGGCCCTTATCCAAAGCGGCGTAGCTGGTCTGATTTTTGGCCTAGATGTGCGTTTAGTCCCGAACTACACCACCGCATGCTCAAAAGATAGAAAAAATAAAGCTTCAAATCTCCTCCCCCATCCCGAGCCCGTAAGCTTGACTGCTTAGGCTCAGAAAGGCAACTACGAGTTTGCGTTACTTAAATTAACGCATGATGGCGTCAGAACCGACGTTACAACAATTTTTTGGAGGCCCCGAAGGGATTTTTGAGGTGAAAAAAAAGGAAAATTGATTTCTTTTACCTCAGAGAAGACAAGCTACATTTTTCTTTCCTTTTATTTCATTTTTTTTCAAAATAATATATAAAATTGCACAAAGAAATAAAGTATGGTAAAGGGCGAGTAATCACGAATAAAGAAAAGACTATAAATGAATAATAAATAAATAAACAAAATAATTATATAAGTAAAAGAAGATAGACAAATAAATAAGTAGATGGATAAATTAATAAAAAGTAACTAGAAAAAAGATAAAAATGAATGAAAAATAATCGAATGCGTAAATGATAAAAAGACAAAATAAACAAATTAAAATAAATAAAATATGAATAAATAATAAATAAAATAATAAATAAAGAGATAAATCTATAAATGAATAATAATATAAAATAAAATAAATGAGAAAAAATATACGAAATTAAAGTAAAGAAAAGTAATAAATAAATAAAAGTGAAAAAAAAAAATAATTAACGAAATAAGTAAATATTGAATATTAACACTAAACCTACCATGCGCGGACAAATGACCGTTTTTGAAATTCCGTTTAGAATTTCTCGTATACAACGTTACTGTACCACCATGTAGCTAATTGACTTTTCTTATAATATATTGTACATACAACCCATTTTTCAATATTCACAACTTTCTTTATTGTTTACTTTCCGAAAAAAATTTATAGCATGTCTAATCTATTACGAACGGTCATTTGACCATTTGAAAAATTCATGTTATATACGACTATATTCTTTGAAAAGCGCACTCCTAAAATTATTTTACGAGTCTACAATGTAATTGTGAATCTACAGTGTAAACAAACGCGGGATTGGAACAAATGTATAGCGTTCTTTGTACGACAATACGGTCTTGCGATCCAAACAGAGAGCATCAAAATTTTAAAGTGTATAATAGAAATTATTACGTGGTATAAGTGATAGTTTCGATAAAGTCAACAGAGCCAACAATATTTTGTGGTATGATTTACAATTTTTTTTATTTCTGGTCTCAATGTTTTTGCCTCGTTCGATTTATATTTTTATATTTTAGTTTTTACTTTTTACTTTATCATTTGTATATTCATCCCCAAAAATGTCAAGACATTCGAGGAATATCAATTTATTAGACAAAATAAATAGTATCGACGAGGATTGTTCGGAAGATGACCAAGAAGTTTCCGACATTGACAATGATATAGCAGAAAGTAATTGTAACTTATTTGACAGCAATACGGACGAAGATAATACAATATTTTGAATTTACAAGGAGGACAAAAAAGAAATAGATTTATAGTTAGTTCCGAAAGTGAAAATGAGGAAGAGATTGAAACTGCTATGGACGGAACTGTTCGGCGAAAAATAAAGGGGTCTAATTGAGGAAGAGCACCGATTTATAATATTTTTAAGGAAATATCAGGACCAACAGGATACGCTAAACGAAATATTATAAAGAAAGTTGAGAAGAAGAGTTGAGTCAGCATTTTTCTTGATTATTGATAACATGATTGAACATGTAAGAAAATATACGGAATTAGAGGCATTTCGAGTGTTGAAAATGGAATGGAATTTATCTATTGCAAAATTATATGCATTTATTGAACTTTTAGATGCACACTATATACTTCTACATGAGACTAAAAATATGGATGCATCATATTTATGGAACACGAAATGGGGTCCGTTATTTTTCTCGACAATTATGAGCCGAAATGACTTCACAGGAATCATGAGATTTATTCGGTTTGACAACAAAAATCAACGAAGCAACACTCACAAAACAATAAGTTCGCTTTAATCTCTGAAGTTTGGTACAAATTTATCGAAAACAGTCAAAACTGTTATAAACCAGGAGCATATCTTGCTATAGATGAACAATTGTTTCCTATAAAAGCACGTTGTAGATTTACTCAATATATGCCAAATAAACCGGCGTATAGAAGCAATCTTTTGTAAATTAGAAATGCTTACACTTTAATTCGAAAGTCGAGTCTTATATAACGACAGAAGCTATACTTAATGCAATATTCTTAATTTATACGTGCAAGTTGTTTAATAAAAGGATATTTATCTAATAAATATAATTAGACGCCAATAAAAGCTAGGGCAGCAATTTAAATGCATTACACGTATATAATGGACGGTTTGAGGAGTTTTTAAATATTGATTGACCCGTTTGAGGAGTGACGATGCATTTTATTCAACAAACCTAAATTTAATTAGCATAATATCATGTGCATCCTAAATCTTGTGCTGCTTTTTGTTTCTATAACATTGAAGAAGAGAAATAACAATTTCAAAATCATTATTATGATTTTTTTTCGCACGATTAGTGATTTATACTTATCGAATAAGTTAATTATATAAGGATCCGCGATTTACATCATAAAGAAGTAATTCTTTGGTAAATTTAAAATGCTCATACTATTATGCAAAAGACGAGTCTCATACATATAACGGCAAAATCTATACTTAATGTAATATCCCTAATTTATATGGGCAAGTTGTTTCATAAGATGAGATTTATCAAACAATGTAGATTGCAAGACAGCAAAAATTTTATCAGCAATTTAAGTGTAATATAGGTATATAATGGACTGTTTGAGGAGCTTTTTAACACCAATTGGCTCTTTTGAGGAGTTACGATGCATCGCATTTATCAAACAAGTATTTAATCTTCATAATCTCGTGTGCATCCTAAGTCTTGTGCTGCTTTTTGCTTTATTAACATTAAAGAAGCGTGATAACAATTTCGAATCAATTAAATTTATTTTTTTCGCAGATTTAGTTTTTTGATACTTATCGATGAATAATTATTTAAATAAGGGTCCGCGATTGGCAACGTATAGAAGCAAGACTTTTGTAAATTAAAAATACCTATACTATAATTTAGAAGTGAAGTCTCATATAATGACAAAAGCTATACTTAATTTAATATCCATAATTTATAGTTTTAAGCCGTTTCATAAAATGTGATTTATCCAAAAAATTAGAATGCATCCCTTTATAAACGAGTATATCAATTTAAACGTATTACACGGATATAATGGACTGTTCGAGGAACTTTTTAACACCGATTGACCTTAAGGAGTGACGATGCATCTTATTTAGCAAACGTTAATTGAATCTTCATATTCGCATGTGCATCCTAAATATTTTTCTGGTTTTTGTTTCGTTAACATTGAACAAGTAAAATAAGAATTTCGAATTTATTATAGTAATTTCTTTTTCTCTCGATCGTTTAATTTTTTGAAACTTATCGATTAAGTAATTATATATATAAGGATCCGTGAGTAACATAATAAAGAAGTAATTCTTGGTCAATTAAAAATGCTGATACTATAAGAGAGAAGCCAAGTCTCATATAACAACACAATCTAAATTTATGGTTATGTTCCTAATTTATAGCTGCAAGCTGCTTCATAAGATGAGATTTTTCTAGAAAATTAGATTGCATGCTAATATAAATTATGTCAGCAATTTAGTTTTAGACGAGTTACTTTGCATCTTATTTGACTAACAAGAATACCATATTTCTAATTCCGTGTGCCTACTACGATCTGTACTTCTTATTATTTTGATAATAACTGTATTAAACAATTGAGGTATTTGTTTAGTTGCCTAATTCATTGATTTTTAAGTAATTATTTATTGATGGTCGGGCATTGATTCTTATTTTGAAAAAATGATGACATATCATAATTGTCGACAAGCTTCCGATGTTCTGATAGGTGTAGTATATGAGAAAGGAACAGTGTAATTGGTTTTAGGAGTATGTATTAGGTTGCTGCAGATGAAATGGCCGATTTAGTAATAAATTTTTAAACAGCTGTAACTTTTTATAAAGACAATTTATTTAATCAAAATAGGTACCAATAGATGTAACACACTTTTACCAACGAGATACAAGTACATTTATTCCAGTTTTGTAGAAGTCCGAGTTTCTGGTTCGAAGAAACTTCTCGAAGGCATTTTTGACAGCAGCTTCATTATTAAATCTTTTTCCTGTCAAAAAGTGATCCAAATGTTTAAAGAAATGGTAATCTGTTGGCGAGAGGTCTGGTAAATATGGAGGGTGAGGAAGAGTCTCATAGCACAATTCGTTTATTTTTTGGACCGTTGTTCTCGATACATGAGGTCGTGCGTTATCATGAAGTAGTATCATTCCATCCCTGTTGACAAGCCTAGGTCGTTGGACTATAAATTTCTGATGCATTTCATCCAGTTGAGCACAGTATTTCTCAGCATTGATGGTTTCGCCAGGTTGCAGGAACGAATAGTGAATAACTCCAGCTACAGACCACCAAACAGTTACCATTATTTTCTTTGGATGAAGGCTTAGTTTCGGCATGTGTCTTGGCGCTTCATCGGCATCTAGCCATTGGGCCGATCGGCGACGATTATTTTATTATTATCTTATAAAATCCACTTTTCATTGCAGGTCACAATTCGGTGCAAGAACGGTTCCTTTTTGTTGCGGGAGAAAAGAGAACTTGAAATCTCCATTCGACACGTCATGTTTTGCTCGGTAAGATCATGAGGGGAACCGCATGAGCGGAACCCATTTGTCAAGCTTTTTTACTTTTCCAAGTTGTTACAAGTAGCGGCAAACTGTCGAATTGTGAACGCCTAATTTCTCGGCAAGATCCCCTATGGTTCGGCGGGGGTCAGACTCCACTAATGCACGCAGCTCGTCGTTATCGATCGATGGCCCTGGGTGTTCACGTGGCTCATTTCCAAGGTCCATATTTCCGGATCGAAATTTTTCGAACCACCGCCGAGTGGTTCGTTCGTTAACTGTATCAGGCCTAAATGCGCTGTTGATATTCCTCGTTGCTTCCGTTGCGTTGTGCTCTAATTTAAATTCGTATAGTAAGAGTAGCCGTTTTTGATTCACTTCCATGCTAACTTTCTCTTTTTGTTTTTACGATCACTATGAAGTGCAAAACAGAAATGACTCCATAAACCAAGGTAGCAGTATTTATACTTCAATATGTCATATTATTTGCGCCGCCTTGTGCCAACATAATACACTAAAATTGCAGCCAACTTTATGTCATTGCTAAATCGGCCATTTTATCTGCAGCAACCTAATATTATAAGCAGTAAACTAATAAATTTTATTATTCATAATTTAGAAAGAATTAAAGTTTAAATGCTACTTTGAATAATTTTGTATTGGCAGTAAGTTGGCAGTACTGTTAGAGCCCTAATGTCTATTTTAAATTTGTCAATTGAAATAATTAAATAAAAATTATCTATACTTAAATCTAAATATAATAAAAAGAACGATTTTAAGTAATACTCGAATTTGCGCGAGGTCATATAATTATTGCTATGATGGTTATGTGTTTAGCAATTAGTATATAATGGTCACTGACACTAGGTTAACCATTTTATTTCTTACATATACATCTAATGTGAATATTTATTATAGATGTTCAACTGTAAAAACTTTATATATTTTAATCGGTAATAAATTCTTGAAATTTCCATTGTTTTCACTGTTTATGATTGCACACAGTGTTTCTAGATCGGAATCCAGAAAAAAAAAATTAATTACAAAAGTTTAGTTTAATACTTATTATTCATTTTCGACGTTTGTATAATTTTTCTCTTGATATTGATTAATTTAATTTAAACTTAAGTTATGTTTTCTGAATAGGGTGCGTACTGCAAGCCAATGAACACCGTTCTCTACTGCGCATGCACCAACGAGGATTCCGATACCGAGACACCGATTGCGCATCCTTCTCAAATATAACAATCCATATACAAAAATCTCTTAAAAATGGAAATGGTGCTATAGATGGAGCACATTTGTATAGATAGCAAATATAATATTTTTCTAGTGCTACATTGTATGATTATACTAACAAAATTATATCGATTAATAGTATATCTACACCCTCCATTCCAATAGAAACCGAACTTTTTAAAAAAACAAAAAACCAATGTACATTTTGGAACAAATCATTTTTATTAATCAATGTATTCCCCTTCTGCATCGATACACAAATTTGCACGCTCCAACAAGTTGTCAAACGACTTCTCCATGTCCTTGATTGGAATGGTCTTTAGGACGTCGGTCGTCGCCTTCTCAATGGCTTCAATCGATGCGTGCCACTTTCCTTTCATCGCCAAATGCAGTTTAGGGAACAGATAGAAATCGCATGGAGCCAGATCTGGTGAATAGAGCGAATGATGCAAAGGAATAATGTGATTTTTGACCAAAAATTCAGTTACAAGTCGCGAACGATGTGATGGTGCATTATCGTGCAAAAGAATCCAACTGCCGATTTCTCGATATTCAGGCCGAATACGACGAATTCTTGCCAGCAAACGCTTCATGACGCCCAAGTAAAACTCCAGTGACTGTCTGGCCAGGTAGAACAAATTCTTTGTGGATAATTCCTTTTGAATCGTAAAAACAAATCAGCATAACCTTAACTTTTGACTTCACCAAGCGACTTTTTTTGGGTGTTCCTTCATCCGGCGCTCTCCATTCAGCACTTTGCCGCTTTGTTTCGGGCTCATATTCAAAACACCACGTCTCGTCACCAGTTACGATCGATTTTAAGAAGTTTCGATCCTTCCGAGCGCTTTTAACGATGTCTTTGCAATGCTCGATTTGATCAACTTTTTGGTCTTCGGTGAGTTTGTGTGGTACAAACCGCGAATTAACCTTCTTAAGGCCCAAAACTTTGGTCAAAATGCGGTATGAGGTTGTTTGGGGAATGCCTAATTCCATTTTAATAACTTTCACCGACAATTTTTTGTTATTTTTGATGAATTCACGCACTTTTCGATGTTTTCTTCCGATAATCCGGTTCTGGGACAGCCTGATCTTTCGTCATCATCCAGCGTCTCTCTACCCGATTTGAATCGCCTAAACCACTCGTAAACTTGCGTACGGGATAGACAATCATCACCATATGCATTTTGTAGAATTTGGTGCGTTTCAGTAAAAGTTTTACCAAGTTTAACACAAAAATCAATTGCAGCTCTTCGTTTAAAACTCATTTTCAGACCGATGTACAAAACACACTGACATTTGAAACGCAATAACTTTTGTTGTATGCATCCAAATGTCATGAAATTTATACCAGTTATCAATGAGGGACTACGCCATCCACCGTTAAAATATTACAACAGATGGCACTAGCGGTACTATTTTTTTAAAAAAGTTCGGTTTCTTTAGGAATGGAGGGTGTATAGTATCTATCAGATCTCCTCGAAAGGTCCAATTCACACACACACACACACACACATATATATATATATATATATATATATATACACGAGGTCTGGCTATTACATAACGAGACTGCGCGCCTAGAGGGCGCCGTAGAGGGGTGGGGAAAAAAACGAGTAGTGCGTTGGGTATCTAGATATTTTGTTTATGCACGTACCAAAACACGTTCTCGTCACTATTATTAAATTTGTGCAGTAGCGGTTTAAAACGAACGTGTTTTTTTCTTGTGCCGAAAACCATGTGTGACGAAAAACAGGCGCAACGTATCAATCTCAAATTTCTCGCTAAATTGAAAAAAACTCCGACTGAGTGCTGTAAATTGTTGCAAGAGGCCTAAGGGAACGATTTTCTATCTTGTGCGCGTGTTTTTGAGTGGTGTAAGCGCTTTAGTGAGGGCCGAGTGAGCACTGATGATGACCAACGCCCAGGTCGCCCTGTCACTGTTTCAACTCCGGAAATAGTGACCAAAATCAACCAAATTGTGCGTGCAGATCGTCAAATGAGCATCCGGATAATTGCCGATGCTGTAAATGCCGATAAAGAAACGGTTAGACAAATTTTACACGAGGAATTACACATGACAAAAGTCTGTGCGAAGTTGGTGCCAAAAAACCTGACTCCTGACCAAAAGCTCTTGCGTCAACAGGTCTGCTCAGATTTCCTTGAAAGGTTAAAAAAAGATTCCGGACTGATGAAAAACATTATTACTTGCGACGAAACGTGGATTTTTCAATACGATGTTGAAACAAAGCGGCAATCGATGAATTGGAAAACGCCTGAATCGCCCAGAATTAAAAAAGCAAGGATGTCCAAATCAAAATTCAAGGCAATGTTGATCGTTTTTTTCGACATTAACGGTATCGTGATGACTGAATGGGTTCCAGAGTGTCAGACTGTCAACCAGACTTACTATTTGTCAGTTTTGGAAATACTGCGAGAACAAGTTCGTAAGAAACGGCCCGAGTTGTGGAAGAACAACTCGTGGATTCTGCACCAGGACAACGCACCTGCCCATAACGCGCTATCTGTAAAGCAGTATTTGGCCGGTAAGTGCACTCCAGTGCTCGAACACGCGCCGTACTCGCCAGATTTGGCACCGTGCGATTTTTTTTGTTTCCGAAGATAAAATCTGCTTTGAAAAGGACCCGATTTGAGTCGATGGAAGCGGTAAAGCAAAAAACGGCAAAGCTCCAAAAGGCCCTCACCAAAGAAGACTTCCAGCACTGCTTCGATCAATGGAAAAAACGTATGAAAAGGTGTGTGGCAAGGAAAGGGGAGTATATTGAAGGGGAGCATTCGAATGTAGAATAATTTTTATAATAAAACCATTTTTCGTAACCAGTCTCGTTATTTAATAGCCAGACCTCGTATATATATAACACATCGTTCAATTAGTCCCCAGACTAACAACGAAAACAACATTTTTCTTCAAAAATCATTTTTATTTATCAATATAATCTCCTTTTAGAGTGATACAATCTTTCCAACGCTTTTCCAACATTTCTATACCATGTTTATAGAAGGATTTATCCTTTGCTTCAAAATAGGCTTCAGTTTCGGCAATGACCTCCTCATTCGAGCCAAATTTTTTTCCCTAAAGCATTTTTTTTAAATCAGCGAAGAGCCAGTAGTCGCTGGGGGCTAAATCTGGCGAATACGGGGGGTGGAAAAGCAAATCAAAGCCCAATTCGTTCAATTTTGCCATTGTTTTCATGGACTTGTGGTATGGTGCATTGTCTTGGTGAAAAAGGATTTTTTTCTTCTTCATGTGCGGTCGTTTTGCTGCGATCTCCTCCTTCAAACGTACCAACAAGTCAATATAATAATCACTGTTCATCGATTAATTTTTTTCCAGGTAGTCAATGAAAATCACGTCATGTGTATCCCAAAAAACAGACGCCATGACTTTGCCAGCAGACTGCTGCGTTTTTGGACGCTTTGGGCGGCTTTCGCCAGCCATGCGCCACTCAGATGATTGCCGATTTGACTCCGGAGTGAAATAATGTATCCATGTTTCATCCATGGTTACGTATCGACGCAGGAAATCCTTTTTATTGCGAGTAAATAGCGATAAACAGCTCTCTGAATCGTCGACTCGTTGCTGTTTTTGTTCCACTGAAAGTAATCGCGGCACCCACTTGGAAAAAACCTTTTTCATGCTCAATTTTTCATGAAGGATTGTAAATACGCTTTCAGATGATATCTGTGTCATTTCTGCAATCTCATGGACCTTCACTTTGCGATTTTTCATTACAATTTTTAACACTTCACTCACATTTTCCTGTGTAACGGCTTCCAATGGCCTACCCGAACGTTCCGCATCGTTTGTGTCCGTACGACCACGTTTAAAGTCAGCATACCGACGACAAATCGGTGGTTTGGATGGAGAGGAGTCCGGGTAATGTTTTTCAAGCCATTGCTGGGCTTCTACGGTGTTTTTACCCATTAAGAAACAATGTTTTATCAACACGCGAAACTCGCTTTTTTCCATTTTTCAAACAAATTACAAAGTGACTTTACTCTAACCTCGATAACTCTGCTGTCTGTGATCCGATCGACGTGAAATTTTCACACGTTTCATGTAAAGGTTCGCACTCTATGGAAACGTGGCCAGTTTGGTACTACTAGCACTATCTCTGGGTTAGTCTTGGGACTTATTGAACGATGTGTTACCTTTTCCTGAAAGTACTGCTTTTGCATTTTTTTTCCGCTTTTTTTAACTGTTTCTGTATTTTTTTTAGTAGCTCGCGGAGTCGTGAACTCATTCTCTTCTGAACATGCCCGATACATTCTTTTTTGACAACTTCAACTTCACCGTAAGGAGCAGCTTTCAGAATCCCAGAATATGTTTTTGAATCGTCATCACCTATATAGTTTCTATAACGAATTTTGAATTTTTTCATCGAACGATAAACATTTCAATAACCACATCGACTTCCATTTTACCTGAAGAGCCCTGGTGGTTTGCAGAACAAGCATCTTTGTGTTCATTATACTAATCACTATACTTTTCAGTATTTTTTTTAGGTTTCCAAATTTCACACTGTTTACAGTATGAACTTCTTGCAATTATATCAATGATTTTCCCAGTGTAATATCCAATCAATGATGTCACTCAATACAAAGAATTGAATCCTCGCTTCTTCCAGGTTCCGTCACCCGAAACTGTTAATTCCTCATTATTTTTATCACCTTGGTTTTCAGCAGTCACTTCTTTTTCCTCGGTAAAGGCTTTTTCAAACAGTTTTTCAGCTGCTACTTTCACACAAGAGTGAATGTTGTCAACAATCAAGTCATCAGTGTTTTGCGTTAAAAAAGCAGACATGTCCAACAAGCCAAAAAATTTAGCTGCACCTTTTAATCCTAGTCCCAGGATTCTCATCACAAATATAAATCGTCTGTTTATTTCGTAAGAATGCTTCACAAAAGGACTGGAGTTTATACACGATTTTTACACTTATCACACACTACAACGATTTTAAAACCAAGTCCACGGGGAGAAACAGTGTCAAATTTTATTATTCCGTCACAAGAGTTACATTTCACATAATCACTTATCGCAGCAAATACAGTAATGAAATTTAAAATTCTACAGTCTGTCAAGTAAGAGCGTGGTCGTGTTAATTTATAAAAAAATTTATTTGATGAAACTTTTATATTTATATATACATTGGACACATTACAAACAATAATGCAATACGGTCAATAATGTGTCCAGTCACCACCGGCGTCAATAATTGCCTGGCATCTCCGAGGCATGCTTTCTACTAACTTGGCGGCGTATTCTAGTGGCAAGGATCTCCAGATCTGACGAATTTCGTAAGACAACTGCTTCAAAGTGTATGTGCGTCTTCCACGAAGCTTTCGTTTAATATATGCCCACACATTTTCAATAGGGTTTGCATCGGGCGACTGCGACGGCCAATCCAATGTAACGATGCCAGATTGAGTCTTCCATTGAGTACAGAGCTTGCTGCGGTGTTTAGGATCGTTGTCCTCCTGCAGAAGCCAATCTTCATTTTTTGTGATGAACCATCGTTTGGCAGATGGCAGTAAAGCGTTTTTGTAGATTTTTATCATTTTCTCGGTATTTAGGTTGTCAATAAAGAGGTGCAAAGTGCCGAATCCCTGCTTTGAGAAGCAGCCCCAAAGATGCACCTTTATTCCATGTTTTACGGTCCACTGAACAAGCCTATTGATGGAAGTTGACCAGGCTCGCGTGAGGACAGAACGTGCCCATATAGAACATTCATCAGTAAAAATGACATTTTCAAAATCTCTATCAATATTCTCATGCGCCCAAGCGAGTCGCTCTGTAACATGTTTTTCAGTCAACAGAGGCTTCTTAATTGTGTTGCGCCATTTCAGATGATGAGTACGAAGATGAGTTCGGATAGTTTAGGATATATCTGAACCTTTTGCTATTAATTTTGCTTGTCCTTGCCGCAGTGTTAAAGCAGGATTTCGCGAAAACAGATTCACTATTCTTTTTTCATCTTTTTTGTTCACTTTTCCTATCGAGCCACGTTCTGGTAAATCATCGACATTTTTAGCCACTTTATATCGCTGTATCCACTTCTGTACAAATGCCTTCGATTTTCTCATATATTTAGCAGCCGCTGATTACGACATTTTGGGACCTTTCGGGTGGATGCAAAGGAACACAGCCTCATAGCGCGACGCGTACTTAGCACTCATGGCGTTTAACGTGATTCTCTTTCAAAAGATCAACGACAACTAAATTTTTGTTAACAATGCATTAAGGACAAAGCTTTCTTCTATCGGCTCGCGAAGAAATTAGAGCGAAATCTTTTATTACTTGTCGGTGAAGCCGACCACGCTCTTACTTGACAGACTGTATATTCAATCGAAGGATCACGTGAAACTAAAATCTCTTCCTGCATTCTGAATTCTTTAGCGGATGCACTAAAACTACTCTTATCCATCTCAGCAGTCTTTGGATTAAAAGCCTGTGTTTTTTTTTAACTTTAAAAATTTGTATTTTTTTGGTACTTCTACGTAATCTTGAATATTTACGGGGCATTATTATAACTTTAAAATAAAATTTGCTCCAATATAAAACAAAAAATCACGAAAAACAAGTTTGAACTAAACGCACGACTTTACTACGAGGCAGAACTCTTTGGACTGACGAAATACTTTTATTTTAGGTTATAATAGACAAATGTGACCTTGAAGTAGTTAGTGGACTTATTATGCTGGCCTTCTACGAAAAAACACAATAGAAAAAGGAACCTCAGGTAGCGCGTGCAGTGAGTGCAGCTGCTACTCCGGTTCTTACTCTACCTGCATTCTAACACTCTGACGTGGCTTTACAAATTCAGGTATATCTCCGAAAATATTTATTGGATTGGCTTAAAATTTTCAGAGAATATACTTAAATATATGTACATTCCGAAAATGCAAAAATGCAAAAAAGAAATCGATTTTTTGAAAATTCTAACTGCGTATAACCCCTTAAGGAAATCCAGATGTCTTCCGAATTGTGGGAAAAATTTAAATCCATTTTCGACGATTCTGGTTTATCTACCGTTTAGGCTAGGAAATTGCAATTGCATCACTTCATATGTAACGCCAAGTAGTCGAGATAGCGACAGAGATTAAGGTCATAGAATTTACAAACACGGTTGATTGGATTGGATTATTATCAGTAGCAGATTTACCAGATAAATTTTTACCCATAATAGAACATTTCGATATCACAATCATTACATATACTATAAAATCGAGGTTGATTAATATGGAGGTTTCAAATATGGAAACAAATTTTAGTGGCGGTGCATTCGCTGCAAATAAATTGCAACAAAAATCGAAAAGCAAATATAGCAGTTCGTCGACAAATCAATGTCAAAAGTGACAAATGATAAAACAGTGAAATGCTATAATATATATTTAGTGTGATATTCATGAACGGAAAATGTAGAAAAAATGAAGAGTGCGCAGACAGTAGAGCAAGTGCACATATGATAGCAAATAAAGCGTGGATAAACAATGCAAATTTCACACCTAGTTTAACAGAGATAATCGTCGCAAACGATATGAAAATGCCAGTGTTGTATTCCGCAGGTGTGCAGATGTCGACAGATCGCAGTTATAACATCACAGTTAGAAATGTGTTATGCATGCCAAGTTTGACAATCAACTTGTTATCAGTATGTGAACTAATCAGAAACGGAAATAAAGAAGTTTTTGATGTTAATTACTGCTATATTCACGATAAGAAGAATGAGTTGGTGGTAAAAATAGACTTAGACAATAAAGTATACAATCTTAATATAAAAATAGCAGGTTTTATATACCGAAGCACTTTGGTATGTAAAACACAGAACTTTGACGAGAAGAGGAAGCTACCACACATTTACAGTAATGATTTGAATAAAATGAAGAACGACATTGTTGATGGAAAGTTTTATTCGGATACCAGAGACATGATGAAAAATAAATGTGTGGCTTTTTAGTCCGATCAAACAAGTATTTTTTCGCTTGTAAATTAAATACCGGAAGTCACTTATCTCGAGTTGTAGAGGATATTTAATAAATAATACTTATACACAATAAAGCTGAAAATTTTGTCTATGCAAAAAATGGCAAGCATCTAAAGATGGCAAAAACAAGTTTTTGCTTCTAAAAGCCAACGACAGCTTTATAGATAAATAAGTTTTAAATATAATATATTTATATGGAGCAAATTTAAAAGAGGAAATACCGTTAAATGATTTTCGACTTTTTGAAAAAAATTTTCTCAGAAAAAAAATTTTTTATTATCTCTTTTACCACCTACACTAAACGCAGCTGGTCATCATTCTTTAAGAATATACGATCAAATAAAACAATGGACTAATGATTTGCACAATTTAAATGTGGAAGAGTGGAGCTGGAAAAAAAAATGGATTGATTCAGTAAGTATGACTGCGAACGTAATACCAGACAGCGTAGCAAAAATAATATCATGCGAATGCGATAAAGGTTGTTCTGGTAATTGCAGTTGTAAAAGAAACGGAATCTTTTGTACAAATATGTATGTAAATTGTTCGGGAAAAAATTGTAGTAATAGGCAAGAAATAAGAATTGATTTGGATGACGACGACAGCAATGATCAAGTAGAAGAAATAGAAATGCAATTAATAGAAATGCAATTAATAAACGCAAACTATGTAGCCCGTGTAATTTAAAAATTAGCTTTATTTATTGAACACACCTCGTATATCATGAATTTAACTTTAAATATACACACCTACATATATTTTATACAATATAAAATATTTATTTATTAATATTTAAATAAATAAGCTAATATCCGGGTGGCCTATCTCCAACATGCCATGTGATAGGTTGGCAAGGGTTAGTGCGGGATGGGAGGCGAGCATTCAATATAAAATTATCTGATAATATAATTTTGTGCGAGGCATTCAGAAATAAGTACAGCGCACTTTATTGCTATAACTTGATGTCTCGTCATAAGTGTTGCTTGAGAGTTTATAGGCAAATGCAAGATTGACAGGAAAACAATTTAAACCCATATGAATATGGTTGAATTCAAAGTGATAATAGTTTGCTTTCACGATTTACACGTGACAACCTTATTCGGATGTTGTAAGGATTTACTGAAATGTACTCACTTGTGTATTACAGGTTGCAATGGAAAAGACTGTAGAAAATACAATAAATAAGGAGTTATGTTAGAAGACGAATATAAAAGAAAAGTATATGATTCGCACAACGAAGAGGAAGAAAGATTAGATGAAAAAGATGAAAAAAATTCAAATGAAAAAGAAATTGATGATGTTCCATTAACAAAAAAAATTAGACAACATTATTTATGATAATTTTTATTGTTATATTTTAATTTATTTACTCCGATAAAACCATTTAAAAAAATACATTTTTACTTTCCTGCGCAGAATTTTTTCACCAATCTTAATTTATTTTAAAATACATATTTATGTTAATATTTCTATTGTTTATTACTTTAGCAAATTACTCAAATATATAACAAGAACAAGCAACGCTAAACAAGTGAGTCACAGAAATTTTACAATCGAATAGATGAATCGATAGGGCAAGTTTCTTTTGCGCGGCGCAGCCTAGCTAAAAATGCCCAATGGAAGCCCATTTTGAAAGTAATCAGTATGAATCCGATTTTTTAATCGGAAATTATTGAATTAAAACCAATAAAATCGATTTAAACCTATTTAGTCCAATTGAAACATGTTATCAATTATAATCGGACTTAATTAGTTGTATAATTTTACAACAAAAATATTATTTTTTATTTAGAAATGCAACCGTTGAAATCTGATTCTAACAGAATATTTTATATTTGTTCTAAATAGATTTGAATCGATTAAATTGGTTATAATTTGATAACTTCCGATTAATAAATCTGATTAAAATTTATTACTTTTCGAATCGGTTTTACTTGAGAATTTTTAGTAAGGAGATGTGATGACTTTCATTTATTGACTCGTCGCGTCGACCAGAGAACGTTTTACCTCACCATGCCAACTGTTGCGTCTGCCATAAATAGCTTTTACTTTAAACACTATTGTTAATTAAATAAATAAAAAAAAAAAATAAATCACGACATAGTAAAGTATAACTCTGTAGCTATTAAATTTCACAAGATTCGCTTCATAATTAAAATAAATTAAGCCGTTATGATTAAAAGAAACAATCGTAACATGGTTCCTATTGATCATCGACGCTGCATTTTTTTCGGAAAATCTTCGTCTCGAAATTAGCTACCTATATTTTGTGATTAAAACTGTGCACCATGTTCAAGTGACGCTCTAGCTTTAAATGTTTATAAAAAAACATGTACTTAAAGCGCAGAAGGTTAATTAAAAAATGTTTAGATTTTTCTTATTAGGTATACGAGGTGTATTCAGAAAATAACGAGAATTTTCGTTTTTTGAAAAAAATATTTATTTATTTGTCTACATTAATGTTGTAGCCTTCAAAGTAATTCCCATTAGATATTATGCACCTGTGCCAGCGCTTCTTCCAATCCTCGAAACACTTCTGAAACTTGATCTTTGGGATAGCCTTTAGCTCTTTTAGCGATGCGCTTTGAATGTCATCTATGTTTGTAAAATAACGGCCCTTTACGGTTCTCTTTATTTTTGAAAATAAAAATAAGTTACATGGACCCATGTCTCGCGAATATGGAGGCTGGGGCATCGTTACAGTATTGTTTTTGGCAAACAATTCACAAACAAGCAATGAAGTGTGAGCAGGTGCATTATCGTGGTGCAGAAGCCATGAATTGTTTTGCCACAAATCCGGGCGTTTTTTTGAATTCTTTGCTTGCTTTACGCAAAAGGCGTTGAACTTATAGGTAGTATTTCTTATTGACCTTTTGACCTCGTGGCAAGAATTCATGACGCACTATGCAATTAAAATCAAAGAACACAATAAGTACAACCTTCACGTTCGACCGCACATGTCGAGCCTTTTTCGGTCTTGGCGATCCAGAATGCCTCCACTGGGACGATCGAGCCTTAGCTTCGACGTCATATCCGTAAACCCATGTTTCGTCACCTGCTATAACACGTTTCAGCAATTCTGCATCGTTGTTGACTTCATTTAGTGACTCCTGAGCAACTTCCATTCGCCGCTGTTTTTGTTCAAAATTTAACAATTTCGGAACAAATCTTGCTGCCACGCGTTTCATACCCAAAACATTCAAAAAAATGTCATGGCATGAGCCAATCGATACGCCAACATCATCAGCGACTTCTCTGATTGTGATTCGGCGATCGTTAAAAACGATATGTTACACTTTTTCCACTTTTTCATCGGTTGTTGATGCGCTGGGGCGACCGGGGCGTTCGTCATCTTCACGGCCATCTTAAAAATGCTTATACCACTCGTAAACCCTTGTTTTACTCATAGCGGGCTCACCATAGGTCTTTGTTAACATTCCACACACTTTGTTACGCTTGATTTAATTTTTTACGCAGAATTTGATTCAAATTCTTTGATTCATTTTTTTTAACAAACGAAAATCGCCGAACTCATAAAAACACGTCTAACCTTAGCGACTGCCACTGACAAAGTAAACAATAAATACAACTAAAAATTGAATCGTACTTCAGGGTTATGTGTACCAACATAATAAAAAAAAATTTTGACAATCGGACTCTGTAAACCCGCGAAATTTAAAAATTCTCGTTATTTTCTGAACACACCTCGTACAAAAATATTAATCTTTGAGAAGAGAAAAAACAGTGAAACATCCAAAAACGTCTATAAACAAAGAGTTATGGCATGTTATATTAAGTGCTTTGGGTTAAACAATTTAATGTATTTGCGCAATTTAATGGATTTGGTAAATAGATCGATTTGACTTTACAAAAACTTATTCGATTAAGAGTTTTTAAGAGATTCAATTTTCAAGTCATACATAAAAAAAAAACGTCATTTTCTTAATAATTATCGGTATTAAGAAAAAACAGACGTTTTTTATGGTTTAATGGCATTAAGTGTATATTGAAACGTATCGTATCTTGTCTCAAATTGAAGACTTTCTATTGGGTTGTTCGATAATTAATGTCGTTTTTTTCATGCTTTTCAAAAAAGAATTTATTTATATTAACAACAAACATTAATCAATGGTATATTGACCGTTTTATTGGATGATCTTTTGCCATCTTGCGGTAAGTGGAAAAATTCCATGTTCGAACAAGCCTTGGTTTTTAGAAGCGAAGAACTGATCCAACTCATTTTTAACAGCCTGATAAGAATCGAAAGTTTTACCATTCAAATGGTTTTTAAGGGAGCGAAACAAATGATAGTTTGATGGTGCTAAGTCAGGGCTATAAGGTGGATGTGGCATCAGTTCTCAATTGAGCTCCATTAATTTTTGACGGGTTATCAAAGAGGTGTGAGGTCTGGCGTCATCATGATGGAACATCGCACCTTTGCGATTGGCCAGTTCAGGGCGTTTTTTCTTGATTGCTTCGTTCAATCTCGACAGTTGACGACAGTAGACATTCGTATCAATAGTTTGGTTTTTTGGAAGCAACTTAAAGTAGACTATACCCTTGTAATCCCACCATACGGAAAACATAATCTTCTTTTAGTGAATATTGGCTTTGGATGTCAATCGTGGGGGCTTATCTTGCTTGATCCATGATCGTTTTTGGACTACATTATCGCACACAATCCATGTTTCATCACCCGTTATGATTCTTCTTAGGAATGGGTCATTTTCGTTACGATTCAGCAAAGAGTCGCATATGTTAATGCGTTTGGTAAGGTGGATTTACTTTAATTCGTGAGGAACCCAAACATTCAGTTTGTTTACGTAACCAAGATGTTGTAAGTGCAAGTAAACGGTTGAATTCGATATGCCAAGCTTTTCTGCTATCTCTCGAGTTGTCATATGCCAGTTAATTTCGATTGACGCCTTTATTTTGTCGTCATCAGTAGTGGTTGTACGACCAGTATGTGGTGCATCTTGCACATTAAAATTTCCAGAACGAAAGCAAGCGAATCAAAGCTGACACTGGCGTTCAGTAAGGCAGTTCTCACCATAAACTTCACACAATTTCTTCCAAGCTTGCACCGCATTTTTGCCCTTTCGGAAGTAAAACAATAAAATATGCCGATAATGCTCACTTTGATTGTCCATTTTAAACTTAATTTTAAACCAACTTGTTATTTATTAATGATGCTCAGTTTTTGACAGAAGATAGTGTACAGTGTAACCTTTATAATAGTATACGAGGGCGGTTCAATAAGTACCCGGGTTAAAAATGAGGACGCCATTTTTTCAAAAAATTTTTTTTTTATTTAACATAGTCCCCTTTTAGAAAAATACACTTCTCCCTAGGTTCCTGCCATGTTTTTAACCCCTTCAAAAAATAGGATTTGTCGAACTCTCCAAAATACGCCTCTGTCTCGGCGATGACTTCATTTGAGCTTAATTTTTTTCCCGCAAGCCATTTTTTCATGTTAGGAAACAAGAAAAAGTCGCAGGGAGCCAGATCGGGTAAATACGGGGGATGCGGCAGCAATTCATAACGCAATTCATGCAGTTTGGCAGCGACAACTCCGGATGAATGTGCTGGTGCGTTATCATGGTGAAACAGCACCTTCTTTTTCGCCATATGCGACCGTGTCTCCTTCAATTTTTTGTCAAAGCGGTCCAATAACTCACTGTAGTATTATCCAGTAATTGTTCTTCGTTTTTCTAAAAAGTCTAAGAGGATGACGCCGTTCGCATCCCAAAAAATCGTCGCCATGACCTTTCCGGCCGATGGGACTGTCTTCGCCTTCTTTGGAGCAGATTCACCGGGAGAGATTCATTGTTTTGATTGTTGCTTAGTTTCTGGTGTGTAATGATAAATCCAGGATTCATCAACGGTAAACACTCGACGCAAAAACTCCTTCGAATCTTGCTTAAATTACTCTAAACACTGCTTCGAAGTAAACAGCCGCATCCGCTTGTTGCCCACCGTGAGCAATCGCGGCACTCATCGGGCCGACAATTTTTTCATCGCCAACTTATCATGTAAAATATTAATTGTTGTTCCGGTCGACACACCTACGGCCTCTGCTACTTCGCGCACTTTCGTTTGTCGATCAGCGAGAATCATATCGTAGACTTTTTGAATGATTTCCTCGGTAACCACGTCTGCCAGGCGTCCTAGTCGCTCCTCACTAAAAACGGATGTTCGCCCACGTTTAAATTCGTTGAACCAATATCTAACTGTGGTCATAGATGGCAAAGTGTCTCCATAAACAGAATCCAACTTTGCTTTTATCTCCTCGCATTTTTTTCCATCCAAAAACAAAAAGCGAATTACAGAACGGAACACATCTTACTCGAGAGGCTGCCAAATCCAAACTAACCTATCAATCAGTCTAAAATTTGTTTTACCGTTGTTTAATAGATGGCAGCACACTATGATAATACCAACTTCCCTCAGGAACGCCCTCTGTCGTCAAACACGGGTACTTATTGAACCGCCCTCGTATAATAATATACGCTATGCAACCGCTACTACATGAATATGCAGTTCACGCCATCTATGAGAATAGATGAGAAAGAGAACGAGAGATTATGAGAAGAAAACGACATTAATTATCGAACAAGCTAATAATTATCAATATTAAATGTTTGAAAATTATTTGTCTACAAAGCTGCTCTTTGCTACCAAAAGCCAAAAACTTTTTTTCACCATCTTTAAGTGTCTGCTATTTGTTATAAAGGCAAAATTTATGACTTTATAGAGTGTAGGTATTATTTATTAAGTATCTCCTACAACTTAAAATAAATGACTTCCGGTATTTAATTTCCGCGCGAAATCGTCATATTTTGGCCTATTTGATTGGACTAGTTGTAATGGAAAACAGATGAGGTTATCAATTCCTGATGCAAGTGAAAGAAGCCCAGAGGGACTGTATATAATACACGCTAATGTATGTGGTGCTATAGAAATTAAATTCATTGTCGGGTCACAGTATTTCATACTGATTATTAACTACTACAGTTAACACATCGTTCAATAAGTCCCGAAACTTACAACGAAAACATTTTTTTTCAAAAATCACTTTTATTTATCAATATAATCTCCTTTTAGAGTGATACAATCTTTCTAACACCTTTCCAACATTTCTATACCATGTTTATAGAAGGATTTATCCTTTGCTTTAAAATAGGCTTCAGTTTCGGCAATGACCTCTTCATTCGAGCCAAATTTTTTTCCCTGGAGCATTTTTTTGAGATCAGCAAAGACCCAGTAGTCGCTGGGGGCTAAATCTGGCGAATACGGGGGTCGGGTAAGCAAATCGAAGCCCAATTCGTTCAATTTTGCCATTGTTTTCATGGACTTGTGGCATGGTGCATTGGTGCAATCGCGGCACCCACTTGGAAAAAACCTTTTTCATGCTCAATTTTTCATTAAGGATTGTAAATACGCTTCCAGATGATATCTGTGTCATTTCTGCAATCTCACGGACCTTCACTTTGCGATTTTTTATTACAATTTTTAACACTTTACTAACATTTTCCTGTGTAACGGCTTCGAATGGCCTACCCGAACGTTCCGCATCGTTTGTGTCCATACGACTACGTTTAAACTCAGCATACCAACGACAAATCGTTGGTTTGGATGGAGAGGAGTCCGGGTAATGTTTTTCAAGCCATTGTTGGGCTTCTACGGTGTTCTTACCCATTAAAAAACAATGTTTTATCAACACGCGAAACTCGCTTTTTTCCATTTTTCAAACAAATTACAAAGTGACTTTACTCTAACCTCGATAACTCTGCTGTCTGTGATCCGATCGACGTGAAATTTTTACACGTTTTATGTAAAGGTTCGCACTCTATGGAAACGTGGCCAGTTTGGTACTACTAGCACCATCTCTGGGTAAGTCTTAGGACTTATTAAACGATGCGTTATATAACTTGATATACTCCCATAAGTATGAAAAAAAAAAATTTCGTTATATAGAAATAGAAAACTATTTGGACAAAGAAGGGATTATTCATCTATTAAAATATAAAAGAGTAAATTTAAGTCGAATGATTGAGTAAGAAGAGTGACAATGTAGTACAATGAATCTACTGACATTGCAACGTATGTATTGGGTAATGAACCGCTAAAATAGCGGAAGTAGCTGAGTTGGCAATGTATGTTCATAATATCAGAAGCTGAGAAGTACTGGGCAGTAGGTCAATAGTCGTAAGACGTCAGTCGTAGTTGTAAGCATGGAACGCTGCACGTAAGTTAATTATAACCCTATTTATCAAATAAAGATTTATAAAATAAAGTATCGAGGAACACTTTATTTCTCAACATGTTAGCAGTTCGTGGCTACAAAATAATAATAATAATAATAATAATAATAATAATAATAAAATTTTAAGTTAGCCATCAGGAAAGCTACTTAAAATATTAATGTGTCTTAAAGAAAAGTACCGAAATATACACTCAGTTTTAAAGAAATACGAGAGTGGTCTGAAAAGTTTCCGACCTCAACGTGAAGATATCAGCACTTGTCAATAAGAGCTAGCGAATTTCGTTGTTCATCTGTTGACAGTTGCTCACCAAAGTTTCAGCCATTTTGGATGCGCAGTTGTTAGTTGACAGTCGTTTGAGTGAGTCGATGTGAGTGTGTTGTGAAAATAGACAAAATTGAGTATCGAGCTGTCATTAAATTTTTGATTTTGAAAGGCAATACGCCTACGCAAATCAAAAATGAGTTGAACTCTGTGTATGGGGACTCTGCACCATCATTTAACATAGTGAAATTTTGGGCAGCTGAATTCAAACGTGGCCGTGAGAGCTTGGGAGACGATGCACGTTCGGGACATCCAAAAACTGCAACCACTGACGATAACATCGCCAAAGTTTACCAAATGGTGCTAGACGACCGCCGAATTAAAATGAGAGAGATAGCAGAGGTTATGAACATGTCCAAAGAACGTGTTTGCTGCATATTAAATCAAGATTTAGGTATGAGAAAGCTGTCCGCACGTTGGGTGCCGCGTTTGCTCACGTTAGACCAAAAGCGTGTTTGAATGAACATTTCCAACGCTCTATCGGCGCAGTTTAGGCGCAATAAATCCGAGTTTTGGCACCGATTAATTACTGTTGATGAAACTTGGATACACCATTATACACCCGAAACAAAAATACAGTCAAAACAGTGGACTGCAAAGTGGGAACCAGCTCCAAAAAAAGCAAAAACTGTTCTTTCGGCTGGGAAAGTGATGGCGGCTGTTTTTTGGGATAGTCATGGAGTTATTTTAATCGATTATCTTCAAAAAGGAAAAACCATTACAGAAGCATACTACGCATCATTACTTGACAAGCTGAAGGCAGAACTTGCGGGAAAACGTCCACATTTGCAGAAATAGAAAATCCTGTTTCACCAAGACAACGCGCCGTCTCACACCTCAGCGGTTGCCATGATGAAAATCGACGAATCACGGTTTCAGCTGCTTGACTATCCGCCTTACTTACCCGACCTAGCCCCAAGCGACTTCTTTTTGTTCCCTCATCTGAAATTTGCACTCGGAGGACAGAGATTTTCGTCAAATAAGGAGGTAATCACCTTCGTGAATAGTCATTTTGCAGAGAAAAACGCCGAGTACTATTAAGATGGGTTAAAGAGATAGGAGCATCGCTGGGAGAAGTGTGTAGAATTGCAAGGAAACTATGTTGAGAAATAAAGCAAAAAATTAAGAAAAAATGTCTTGTATCTGTGTTAGGTCGAAAACTTTATAGACCACCCTCGTACTTAATAGAATTTCTCTGTACATTCAAATTACAGCAAGTGCTTAAGTTTGTACCCATCGATGAATTAAGAAAAGTGTAAAAAAATTGAAGGAAAGGAATAAGCTTACACAGCAACTAAAAAAGAATTAATTAAAATATTGTCTAAACATCAATAGGAAGCAGTTTATGAAATTTTAAAACCAGACGACTTAAGAAAGGCAGCAGAGAAAATAATAGAAGAGGATCTAGAAAATAAAAAAATTGAAGAAGCTCAAGAAGAAGAATACTAAGAAGAAGAAACAAATAAGAATAAACAAGAAATGAAGTTAACAGTAGAAGTTAAAGAAATGGCAAGCAATGACGAAGATAAAAATCAAGAATTTGATAGTAGAAATTATAGTATATGAAAAAACAGAATGCTACTGCTTTTAAAATGGAAAAAATGTGATGCGCCAGCAATTAGAGAAAAATTGAATAATGACGGTATAACAGATTGGGAAGAAAAAGATTTAAAAGCAATGAATTATACCAGGCTGTTCAATAAGTTTTGCGGTTCAAAAAGAGAGGGTGTTGCTACTAGCCTAAATTTTTTTTTGTTATGTTGGTACACTCTTTATATGAACGTATGTGAAGTTCCATTACAATCTCTCAATTCATTCTTTGTTTACAAGCCATTTAGTATCAACGTGTCACAGTATTTTTTTACAATGGAAAAAATCAAGTATCGTGCAGTGATTGAATTTTTTTTTTTGAAAGGTTTAAAAGCAAAGGAAATTTATAAACGAATGTTTAAAGTGTATAAGGACTCTTTGCCTTCAACTAGTACAGTAGAAAGATGGGTTGCTGAATTTAAACGTGGCTGTACAAGCTTGAAGACGATCCACATCAAGGACGTTAGAAAACAGCAACAACACCAGAAATCGTAGAAAAATACAGGATATCGTATTGGAAAATCGTCGAGTGTCTGAAAGAGATTTACAGTAGAAGCCCTAGGCATCTCATTGGGCAGTGTAAGCAATATTTTGACTGAAGCATTGGGTTTCAGTAAGCTGTGTGCACAATGGGTGCCGCATTCGCTAACAATGGAACAAAAACACATTCGAATGCGACTTTCTCAGAAACATTTAGAGCGTTTTTGAAAGGATAAAGTGGATTTTGTGCGTTGATTCATCACTATGGATGAGAATTGGGTCCATCACCATGATCCTGAATCAAAACAAAATGCTAAAGAGTGGTGTGAACCTGGTTCTTCGGCTCCGAAACGAGTTCGTGTCCAGAAATCAGCCAAGAAGGTGTTAGCATCAGTTTTTTGGGATGCGAAAGGAATTTTGTTTGTGGATTACTGGCAAACTGGTAAAACATCAAATTCTGAATATTATTGTAACCTTTTAGACCAGCTAAAGGAAAAAATTCGTGAAAAAAGACCCGGTTTGCAGAAGAAAGAAATCCTTTTTCATCAGGACAATGCACCGTGTCACAAGAGCATTTTGACAATGGCTAAAATCCATGAATTAAAGTTTGAATTGTTGGAGCATCCACCGTATTTACCAGACTTGGCCCCTAGAGACTTTCATCCGTTTCCAGACCTAAAAAAATTTATGCGTGAAAAGCGTTTTTTATCAAATGATGAGGTCATAGCAGATGTGGAAGCGTATTCTGCAGCCCTTCCAGATTCTCACTTCAGGGATGGAATTCACAAATTGGAATCTTGTTGGAACAAGTGTATTGATGTTCAGGGAGACTATACTGAATAATAAAGTGTATTTTAAACCATAAAATTGTGTTTTTCTTATCGAACCGCAAAACTTATTGAACAGCCTAGTATTTACTGTAGTATATCGAATGACCAACTAGAATTTGTAAGTGACAAAAATACGGCATTTGAAGTTATGAAGAAGTTCGACGAGATGTACTTGAAAAAATCATCTGCTCTGCTATGTGACGGAAAGTCTGTCATAGGTCGTCGATGAAAAATGTAAGTGTTTACATTCTTGCGCGACCTTCGCCAGGTTGCCGGCTTGTATAAGCCCGTTTAGTAGCGAATATGCGGACTTTTCGAAAAGCCGGTAACGTTCGAAAATCACGCGATTTTCGAACTTGCGGCGACGATCGGCGAGGAATTTTGGGAGCCGCGAGGGAAGGGGAGAGGAGAGCAAGCGCAACGAGCAGTTACGCGGTACGCTCCTACAAAGACAGTTTCACTGCGCGCTCCCACAAAGACGGTAGAGATAAATCCCGCGGTTGAACTTAGTTTGTTCCTCTTTTATTAGAGTAAACGTCGTGAGTGAAGTAGCCAGAGGTAAAGAAGTGCGAAAGAGAGAGAGAGAGAGAGAGAGAGAGAGAGAGAGAGAGAGAGAGATAGAGAGAGAAAGAGAGAGAGAGAGTGAGGAAGAAGGACAGTTAGTGCGAGGAAAAAGAAGCGAAGACGAGGAGCTACAGCGAGGAAGTTAGACGGAGGACGAGGAAGTTAGACGGAGGACGAGGAAGGCAGGTATCAGCGGGCGGCGACTTGAGGTTGCCACCGCGACTTCTGCAGCCGAGGTTGAGGAGGAAGCCGTCGACGAACGGACAGGCTATTCCCGAAGTCAAGCAGCTCTTTTCCGAGGGAGAAGAAGCCCGAGTCAAGGATGACGGCAAGGAGTAGAACAGTCAGGCGTTCAACGGCGAGCGGACGAGTCACCGAGACACCTATCGTAAGTGTCTTCATTTGTCTGATAGTAATAAGTGTGTTAGAGAGAGAGAGAAAGAGAGCAAGGGTGAGTGATCGCGAGTTCGCGTTTGGAGGTGTCAACCGATTACTACTTCCCTGCCCTGGGGAAGCGAGAGGCCTCCACCGGCTATAGAAGCAGCCGCGGGCGGCCGGCCTGCATTTTTGGGGAGAATCTCGTGCATATCCAAGTATGTGGGAGAGAGACGACGCAAGCGTGCGCTGCTATGTGAGAGAGTGAGAGAGAGCGAGGGAGGAAATATATTACTAAAATCATTCATTTAATTACTTTTTGTGCGAGGCCCACAGGGCGCACATAGCTATTTCGGCGAGAACGTGGTGCCTGGTACCAGCAGATATGCATAAGAAACTAATTAGATAAATTGAAGTTAAAAGTTTTTGATAATTTCAACACATTTTTCACGGAATTGGAAAAGATGATCAATAAATTATATGTGAAGAACACTACCAGAGTCTCTAAGTTATATCGGAGATTTAATAGATGCAATGAAAAAACTGACAGGAACTGGGAGTTCTTAAATAATAAAATAAGCATGTGGGAAAGCCAAAATTCAAATTACAATAGATAAATGTAAACTAGTGTTTTCAAAGTTGAACAGAAGAAAGATAAAAATTATTTTGGGAGCGGGAAGCCCGGACATTTTAAGAAAAACTGCAACAACTTATGGCGCAGAGAAAACGGACAAAACGGAGGAGCGCATCGCCGAGAAGGTGCGCGATATTCAGAACAGCAACAGCAATCGTAGCAGCAATTCCGAGGTCGTGGAGGCAGAGGTGGACATCGAGGCTCCTACGGCAGAGGAAGAGGAAATCAACAGCGCAACAACGTATGAAGGCAATACCAAACGAGGTATAGCAACAATGAAGACGTAAGCGATAAAGTTTCAGATTTATTTCTAATACAGGTAAAAGGCGACAAATATAAAAATAATATAAACGATGTAAAGCACGAAAATAAAAATGATGTACAAGTATATACTTGCGATGCAAATAAAATAGATTAGATATTAGATAGTGGCTGCTCAGACCACATAATGAATAATAAATCTTATGCTTGCGAATCTATAATTTTAAAGAAACAGATAAATGAATAAATCGGTGACGGTAGAATTTTATAAGGTACAAAAGTCGGAAAAGTTTTAACTTATTAGGAGTACAAATTAGTTCGGCCCGTTTTCAAAAGATGGCTCTGGCTATTATGAATATTTAATAGTAACAGCTGAAGTCGGTAGTTCAAGAGAGCTTATACATCTGTCAATAATATTCAGTTTATATCGCTTCGAGTTTCATAAAAAAATCTTGTTCTTAACTATGTTAAATATGTCCAATTTTGTGTTAACTAAGCAGCATTTGTGGGAGGTTTTAGTTTTCTGTTTTAATTAGAAAAAAAGTGCAGCTGAAGCGCATCGAATGCTTGTTGAAGTTTATGGTGACAATGCTCCAACTGATAAATCTTGTAGGGAATTGTTTCGACGCTTCAAAAATAAAGATTTCAGCGTTGAAGACAAGCCTCGCTCTGAACAGACAAAAAAATTCGAAAACAAAGTTGGAGGCATTACTCGATGAAGATCCGAGTCAAACGCAAGAGGAGCTTGCAGAATCATTGGAAGTGACTCAACAAGCAGATTTTGAGAAGCAAGGCAATTGGGTGCCTTATGAACTGGAACCGAGAGACATTGACAGGCGATTTTTCTGTTGCGAGCAGCTGATTCAAAGGCAACAAAGAAAGGGTTTTTTACATAGAATTGTTACTGGGGATGAAAAATGGATATTCTATGATAACCTCAAGAAGAATAAATACTACGCTATGCCCGGCCAATCGTTGCCATCGACCTCAACATCAACACCAAAGCCGAATATTCATGGTTCGAAGATCATGTTATGTATCTGGTGGGACCAAGAGGGTGTTGTGTACTATGAGCTGCTATAACCTGGCGATACCATAACGGCCGATCGGTATAGGCTGCAATTGATTCGTTTGAGCCATGCATTACGAGAAAAATGGTCGGAATACAAGGAAAGACATGACAAAGTTATTTTTCTGCATGATAACACTCGGCCTCATATCGCAAAAGTCGTGAAAAAATATTTGGAAACGCTCAAGTGGGATATTTTGCCGCACCCACCGTATTCTCCGGACATTGCTCCTTCTGATTACTGGTTGTTCCGAGGGATGCAGCACGACCTGGCAGTTCATCCGTTCACTTCTTTCGTAGAAATCGATAATTGGCTCCTAACTTGGATCACCTCAAAACACAAGACATTTTTTCGAGATGGAATTCGAAAATTGCCTGAGAAGTGGGAAAAAGTAGTAACTAGCAATGAACGATACTTCGATTAATCTTTTAATTCATTTTATTTTAAAATAAATGCATTTTTGACCGCAGAAAAACGGACTGAATTAATTTGTACTTACAATATTTTAAGGTGAATTGAATAATAAATAAAATAAATATATCTTATGCGTTTTACATTAATGAAATAGATAAAAATTTATTAATTTGTGCGAAAATAACAAAGGAAAATAAAGTTATTTCGGTTGACAATACGTCAAAAATTTATAGCAAGAACAATAAGTTAATTACAATAGAGTAAAAGGAAAACGGGCTGTATAAAATAAATAGTTACTTAGAAACCAATGTTATATTTCAGAAAATAATGAGAAAAAGAATAATATAACAAAAAAGGAAAAATATCATAGAATTTTAGGTCATATAAATTCTAAATATTTAGAAAACATGTGTAAAAATAAATTAGTTGAAGGTATGCCGGATAAATTAGAGCCAATGTTTTTAAAATGTGACGCGTGTATTCAGAATAAAAGACATAATTTACCTTTTGAAAATAAAAGAACTAGAGCCACGTAAATTCTTGAAATCATGCATACAGATGTAAATAGGCCCCATGCAACTACAGATTTTGATGGCTCGAAGTCTTTAACATTTATCGATGATTAGTGTAAATGTGCTTTAATATAAACAATAAAATTGAAGTCTGAAGTTTATGAATGCTTTGTAGAAGATATTAATAAAGTTCGAAATTTGACCGGGAAAAGAGTTAAGAGAATTAGATGTGATAACGGAAAAGAATACTTAAATAGAAATGTTTATCAATTAATGAGAGATAAAGGAATTTTATTGGAATCTTGCCCACTTAATGTACATGAGCTAAACAGAACAGCTAAAAGATATAATACACAGTATGTCGGAAAAGTTCCCGAACTTTTAAAATAAAAAATCAAAAATTACATCTAAAGAAACTTATTCCAGTTAACTTTCAACATAGTCCCCTTCCCTAGATATACACTCATTTGAGCGCTCCATGAGTGATTCAAAGGCTCTCTGGTACTCCTCTGAAGTTATCGCTGTGAGACGCTCGGTGCAAGCCGCTTGAATGCTCGGTACATCTTCAAAAAATCGTCCTTTCAAGGCCATTTTTAGCTTGGGGAATAGGAAAAAGTCGGCTGGAGCCAGATCTAGCAAGTATGGGGCGTGATTGATTCGTGGGATCTGATTTTCGGCGAGATAACGCTTCACAGTGTTCGAAGAATGAGCAGGCGCATTGTTATCCAGCAAACTCCACGATCCCGGTTCCTTGTACTCGGGCCTGATGCGATTGATCCGGCGCTTCAGATGTTTTAACACCTCTATGTAATACGCAGCATTCACGGTGGTGTTTGGGGGCACAAATTCTTTGTGTATCACGCCTTTGGAGTCGAAGTAAGCGATGAGCATCGTCTTTACCCGTGATTTTTGTTGGCGCACTTTTTGAGGCCTCGCACGGCCCGGACTGAGCCAAGCGGATGACTGGCGCTTCGTGGAAGGATCGTATTGAAAGCACCAAGTCTCGTCTCTAGTCACAATTGAGGTTAGAAAGCCCGGAGTGGTGTCGCAAGTCTCGATAAAATCTTGATAACATTGGATGCGAGTTTCTTTCTGCTCTGGTGTGAGAAAGTGCGGAACAAATCGAGAGCAGATCTTCCTGCGGTTCATTTTTTCTTTCAAAATCAACGCGACGCTATCCTTGCTCATGTTCATTTCTTTTGCCAACATTCTGAGAGACATGTGGCAATCCTGCTTCAGTAGCGCGCGCACGCGAGCCTCGTTTTCGTCGGTAACAGCTGTTGACGGCCGGCCGCTTCTCTCGTCATCTTCTAGCGACTCTCTACCCTTCTTGAACCGACTGAACCACGTGTAAACAGTTGTACGCGACACTACACCTTCACTGTAAGCCAAATCGATCATTTTTTTCGTTTCCGGGAAAGTTTTTTTAAGTTTATAGCAGAATTTAATTGCGCCACGATGTTCAAATTTCTCATCCATCGTAGAGCTTGCACCGGGGTACTAAACACACGTTCACTCAAGCACGTCTATCTCGGCAACTAATGAACGGATACTGGTTAAAAAATTCTCAGACACTCCAGGGGGATGTAGCAACATAGTACCGGTGTCGTCCAAGAGGTGGCACCACTCGTACAAGCGCAACAAAATAAGTTCGGGAACTTTTCCAACATACTGTGTAGAATGATAATGAATTCAGCCAGATGCCTATTGTATGAATCGGAAGTAAATCGCAAATATTGATCAGAAGTAGTTAAAGCAGCAGTTTATTTGAAAAATAGAATAATAGCTAATAATATTAAAAATAAAACATCTTTTAAAATTTTTTCAAAAAAAAAATTTAATATTGGCTATTTGAGATTGTATGGTAGTAAAGTTTTTGTAAGAGTACCAGAAAATAGAAGAAATACAAAATGGGATAGAAAAGCTGACATAGGAATTTTATTAAGATATGATCATGTTGGTTATAAAGTTTTAATAAATAATAAAATAGTTAGAGCTAGACATGTTGACATAATTGAAAATGATGAAAACTTAGTTGGTTTTAAAGGTGATGAAATTGGTAATGATGATGGTAATGAAAATCTTGATCACGATAATAAAAGATTAAATAATGAAAGACAAGAATCTGAATTAAATGAAAGTGAACAATTTGTAGTGTAAGGGTTGGCGGTAATTAAAAGAAATTATCGCTCCTTGAACTCGCGATTTTTTTTTTATTTTAGATATATAAACCGCGTGTTAATATTGCCGTTTGCGCCTATCTTTCGATACTAGCGGGGGTGGCTTCTGCGAACTATTTTTTAGGTTGAATTTACTAGGTTGAAAACTCGAACTGAACTAAAGATAATTTTTAAATTTTCTTTTCATATACCGAATTTTTCTTCGCGGCGCGTTTTCTTTAAAATACGTAGGGTAGGGTTTTATTACTCTCCCTTATCTTATCTCGTGTTTTTCCGTAAATGCTCATTTACGGTTTAAGGATGGTTAAATCCTTAGAGTTAGTTATGCATGCCATAAAAGAGGGAATAGCGAATGTTCGAAAGCGTAACCAGCTGCTCCGGAGGTCGACTTTAGCACAGTCTCACCTTTCCGACGCCACACACTCTTTCGAACGGAGGAACATTGGATAGTCAAAGGCGTTACCAGCTGCTCGGGAGGTCGACTTTAGCACAGTCTCACCTTTCCGACGCCACACACTCCTTTGATGGGAGGAAAATTGGTTAATCAAAGGCGTTACCAGCTGCTCGGGAGGTCGACTTTATCACAGTCTCACCTTTCCGACGCCACACACTCTTTCGAACGGAGGAACATTGGATAGTCAAAGGCGTTACCAGCTGCTCGGGAGGTCGACTTTAGCACAGTCTCACCTTTCCGACGCCACACACTCTTTTGATGGGAGGAAAATTGGTTAATCAAAGGCGTTACCAGCTGCTCGAGAGGTCGACTTTAGCACAGTCTCACCTTTCCGACGCCACACACTCTTTCGATGAAGGAAATATCGGGAGATGACGATGTAGGTAGGTTTAGACGTTAGTTAGATGAGAGGTATAAGAAATAAAAAGATAATTTTGTTAAATCTTACGTTTAATTAGATCTCTCAAATAATAATTTTAATACAATTATTTATACAAATTTTAGTCACAAAATTGAATGTAATAAAAGTTCGAATATAGAAAAATTTTGTACGTAATATAGCAAGAGTTTGTATAGTAGGATTAGACTTAATATGGCAAGAATTTGAATATAAAAAAATTAGAAGTGGGCTTCGAGGTCGCTCTGAGTCTTGCTCTTGGAGTTTTCCTCAAGAAAAGCCATCGAACGCATCCATGCACCGGCTTTTATACCCGCTGGACCGCGAGTTTTTCGGCGGCTGGAAAAGCGGCGAGAATAATTTGGGCCAATAAGGGCATTTCCTCGGCCCTACCCTTGACCTTTGTAGCATAGAAGGGTTACAGTGGCGGGAAGAAGTCACGCCTCCGCCTACGCATTTTATGTGAAAGAGAGAGAAAGCGCATCGTGCGAGGGAGAGCGCATATGGTGTGAGTGAGAGAGAAGATAGGCAGCAGCGTCTGCCTGTCTCTCTCGCTCTCATTGGTAACTATCAGCTTTCTTTCTATCTCACATTTACAACATTAATTTATTAAATATATAAAACTTATAATAATAAAACTTATATAATTATATTTATATATAATACAATTAATAATATAAAATACAATAATAATAATACAATAATAATAATATAAAATACAATAATAATAGTGGAATTACATATTGAATTATTAGATTACTTATCAAATTTATTAACAAGGATTTTATATAATAATAATTTTGCCGTTTTTAACTTAAATTACAAGAAAAAGTAAGACAAAAATAAAATACAAAAACGAGATAATACAAAATGAAAAAGTCGCATGATAATTTTAATATGGATCTTTTAAAGCAGTAAAATAAGCAGCGTGCAGGTATATTGTTGGATTTAGAATTTTGTTGAATATTATTGTCAATTACGGGTGGCTCAAGCGATTATATTTATTGTATAATATTAAAAAAAATTTATACTTATAACGGTTACATTTTTTAACTACGCGGATGCTATCGTTTATCTCTTTCTATTCTCAAGCACTTGGCGCACATGTGGACAAGATAAACAAGCATCCTAGAGGAAACGTATCTGAGATTTTCTCTAAGACTTGTTTTGAAATTTTCGAAGTGAAAAAAAAATTTTAAAATCGGATAAAATATAACGGGACGTAACAGTAGATACAGAAGAAAAGATAAATCAGAAAGTTAAAAAGAATGAAAATCGAATAAATGATAAATCAAATGATGATTTGGTAAAACACAGATGTCTGATAGGGAAAAGAAAAAGCCGGATAAGTATAATGCAAGTCCTGTAAATTCTAATTCTATTTATGTCAATGTTGTAAGCGCAGATAGTCCTCAAACTTATAAAGAAGCGATAAATAGTAATGAGAATGATTTATGGAAAGAGGTTATGAAAAAAAGAAATAAATTGTTTGTTTAAAAATAATACATGAAAATTAGTTGAAAAGCCAAAAAATAAAATATTAGACTTAAAATGGGTATTCATAAATAAATCTGATAATCGGAAAAAGGCAAGACTTGTTGTGAGAGGTTTTCAACAAACTGAAGTACTGGAAGATTTATATTCACCAGTAGCTAGAATTCAAACCTTAAAATTATTATTGTCTTATTGTTGTCAAAAAGAATTAATGATTATGTGGATGGATGTAGAAAAAGCTTTCTTAAACGGCTACGTAAAATCAGAAGTATTTGTGAAACAACCGATATACTATGATGATAAAACAGATAAAGTTTATAAATTAATAAAAGCTTTGTATGGTTTGAGAGAAAGTCCAAGAGCAAGGTATGAATGCTTCGATGATTTTATGGAAAGTTTAAATTTTAAACGTAGCGAAAATGACTACTGTTTATATATTAATAACAGAAAGAATGATATAATTTATTTAATATTATTTAATTTAATATAATTTATTTAATATTAACTGTAGATGATTTGCTGATATGTGGAAAAAATAAAGAAAGGCTCGAAGAAGTAAAAAACGAATTGTCGAAAAGGTTTGCTATAAAGATTTGTAAGAAGTAAATAGATAGATATATAAATAAATAGATCAAAACATATTTGTGAGAAGTAAATATCTATTTGGGTATAAATATTAAATATAACTATACAAGCTCAAAAATGACCTTAGATCAAAATGATTAAATTGAGTCATTGGCGAGAAAATATAATATTGTAGAAGCGATATTATATCATATTATATTGTACACCGATGGAGCAAAGTTTAAATTTAGAACCGGCACAGACAGCATCAAATGATTTAAAGTATAGAAATCTCATAGGAGCGCTATTATATATTAGTACGGGAACGAGATTAGATGTGAGTAACAGTGTGAATTATTTAAGTAGATTTCAAAATAGTTATAATGAAACTCACTTTAAGTATGCTTTAAAAATCTTGAAATATTTATATTTTACAAAAAATCTAAAATTAACGTAAAAAAGAAATGTAAATGCTACAGTAATGGATTTTTTTGTTAACGCCGACTAGGCAGAAGATAAAAATGATAGAAAATCGACAACTGGATACGTTATAAAAATTTTTGGAAATGTTTATTGGAAATCTAGAAAATAAGGGAGTGTGACGAAATCGTCAACAGCTGCTGAGTATGTAGCCTTGTCAGAATCAGTGAGTGAAATCAAAGTTATTAAAAATATACTGGAAGATTTTAAAGTTGATATTAAAAAGCCGATTAATATTTATGAAGATGATTCTAGAGCAATTGCGATAGCTAAATTTAGAAATTTGACAAAAAATTCGAAGTGCATAGAAATACATTATCATTTTGTAAGCGAATGTTATGAGCAAAAGGTTATAAAAATTGTAAAAGTAGATTCAGAAAATAATATTGCGGATATTCCAACAAAAGCATTAGGACGCAATAAATTTGAAAACTTCAGAAGCGGATTAAGTATTGTTTAAACTTAAATTTAAGGAGGTGTATTGAAATATAAAAGAGAAAATTTAAGTCGAATGATTGAGTAAGAAGAGTGGCAATGTAGTACAATGAATCTACTGACATTGCAACGTACTAGTATGTATTGGGTAATGAACCGCTGAAATAGCGGAAGCAGATGAGTCGGCAATGTATGTACATAATATAAGAAGTACCGGGCAGTAGGTCAATAGTCGTAAGTCATCAGTCGATGTTGTACGCATGGAATCGCTGCACGTAAGTTAATTGTAACCCGATTTATCAAATAAAGATTTATAAAATAAAGTATCGAGGAACACTTTATTTCTCAACATCATCAAAAAAAAAAAAAAAAAAACAAATGCATATACATCAGAGCAAAATGATATTTATGAGCTAGCAAATAAAACTATTGTTAAGAAGTCAAAATGTTTAATGTTCGATATAAAACTAGAGAAGAAATTCTGAGCTGAAGCAGCAAACAGCAGTTTATTGGGTGTACAACTTTGCTTCCGCCGTTTTTTCCGAAATTCGAGGCTTTATTGTAAAAAACTGGTTATACATTTATGATTCAAAGTATTGTCCATCGCTGGCCACTACTTTCACCCATCTTTCGGGCAGCATACGAATCCCGCGTAAAAAAAACTGGTCATCTTTTGAATCGATCCACGAATCGATCCAATTTTTTACTTCTTCATAAGACCGGAAGTGCTGGTCAGCCAGGCCGTGTGCTATTGATCGAAACAAGCGATAGTTCGAGGGAGCAACGTCTGGAGAATACGGCGGGTGAGGTAGGACTTCCTATTTCAAAGTTTCCAAGTATGTCTTGACTACTTTCGCAACATGGGGTCAAGCATTGTCATGCTGTAAAATCACTTTATCATGTCTCTCGTTGTATTGCGGCCGTTTATCTTTCAATGCTCGGCTCAAACGCATTAATTGCGTTCGATAACGATCGCCTGTGATTTTTGCAGTCGGTTTTAACAACTCATAATACACTACGCCGAGCTGGTCCCACCAAATACTGAGCATGACCTTGGAACCGTGAATATTCGGTTTGGCCGTCGACGTGGAAGCATGGCCGGGATATCCCCATGATTTTCTGCGCTTGGGATTATCGTAGTGAACCCATTTTTCGTCCCCAGTCATAATGCGATGCAGAAATCCCTTCCGTCCTTGCCTTGCAAGCAGCTGTTCACAAACACACAAACGCCGTTTAACATCTCTCGGCTTCAACTCGTACGGCACCCAATTTCCTTGTTTCTGAATCATTCCCATGACTCTCAGGCGTTTTGAAATGGCTTGTTGCGTCACTCCCAATGATCCTGCCAATTCTTCTTGCGTTTGACACGAGTCTTGATCAAGTAATGCCTCCAATTCTGCATCTTCGAAAACCTTCTTTCTTCCACCGCCATGCTGGTCTTCGACGTTAAAATCGCCGTTCTTGAAGCGTTGAAACCACTCTCGGCACGTTCTTTCACTAATAGCGGCCTCACCATAGTTATTTGAGAGCATTCAATGAGCCTCAGTCGCAGATTTCTTCATATTAAAGCAGAAAATTAAAACCTCCCGCAAATGACGAGAATTTGGCTCGTAAGCTGACATGTTTAATCGAGAATAACTTTATGATGCAGACACAAATCGACTAATATTTCGATGGCGTTATGTTTACAAATACCTAAGCTTATTGTATGACATCTATGATCTATTTATTTTAACTACCACTTATTGCTACAGCCATCTATTGCAAAACGGCGGAAGCAAAGTTGTACACCCAATATTTGATACATATATTAGTTACTTTTAACTTAGAAAATAAAATACTTTATAAAGGAATCGCGATGCTGTGCCAGACTCGCAGCCGGCTGTTACAGCAGCCGACGAAGAGGGACTCGCGCACTGCCGTACTCTCCGGAGAGTCTTCGCAAGGGGAAAACTCTTGCATGTGACGTCACACATTGTTTAATTTTTCAGGGTCTTGAATTTATTCGAATTATTTCGCAGATTTATAGAAATATAAATCGGAACATTCATAATATAAATTGGAAAAAAATTATTTGAGAAAAATTTAGACAAAGTGCGGGCAACACTTATAGGGCAGTATTTAATTCTTTTTAATTATTGGTTCAAAGTGCTTCCCAATAAGATTTGAAAAATTTTATTTAGTTCTAACTATTGTTAAAAAATTTTAGAGATGGTTTCCAGTTGAATTTTGTCCATCAAGACAATTTTGATCGCACGGGTGCATTGTTGTTTTGAGTTGAATTTATTGTTTTTTTTTTAGTTGAGTTGAGTCGCGGTTTTTTCGACGAGGGGTTTTGTTAAGAATTTGATATTCCGGTGATTTAGAGAAGGTAGAGCGGATTATTGGAAAGAAAAAAAAACGAGCAAGTGCTGGTGTCGGGTAATCTCTATTGTGGCGTACTTTTTCTTCTTTCAATAAATTCTTAGTAAGAGTTATTGTTTGTGTGTTATTTATTTCGCGATCCTACTCTTTCGGTTGTTTTATTTTACTAATATTTTAGCATCGTGGATGTTTGCTGCGCTTAAAGGTGTGCGAACAGTTTGCACTAAATTCGCTCGGTCCAACAGATTGTTCAACGGTTAAATTAGCAGCATATCCGGTGTTTGAATTAATTGAATTAATTTTGTTCGTTTTAATTAATTTGTTTCTTATCAGAAATTGGACCTCTGATTTTTAATTAAATAATTAAAGTTGGAAAATTCTTTGTTTCAAATAAAAAATACATTTGGGTCATATGCGTTTGTTTGGTAATCCATTATCAAAAATCAAAGTTTAAAATGGGACAGAAAAGTGGAACAATATGTCCTTGTGGATTTTTCAGAAACAGTAAAGAGTTATTATGTATATGATTCTAGAAGAAATATTGTCACTATGAAGATAGATGTCATAATGATGAAGAAAGAAAGAAAGCTATTGGCTAATATATAATAATTTGATTTGATAGGACCATTGTTCTCAAGGCTTGATATGTCAGATTGCAAGTCTATAGATATCTATATCGAATGTAAACTGAACATGGAGAAGCCTGAAAAATGTGCAGTAAGTATTCCATACCAAAGATTAAAAGAAAGTCTTGTGTATTTATCTATTATAACTAGACATGATACAGCATATTTAGAAAGCTACCTAAGCCAATTTGATAATTGATATAATGAAAACTATTGCAATTATACAACACATGTATAAAAATATCTTCAGAAGATTAAAACTTTTTGATTAAAATACAATAAAGACAGTGTATACTAGCTTATGGGTTATGTTGATGCTAACTGAACAAGCGACACTCTTGATCGCAAATCTTAAGTGCATTAAAATAGGTAACGAGTAATCAGGCATATAATAGATCAAAACATATTGATGTGCGTTTTAATTATGTCATAGACGCTATAAAAATAGTTTCATTGAAATTCAATACGTTTGAAGATGCCAATTGACTTGTTAACCAAATATCTGTTGACAACTTGACATAAACCGGGTTGGTGGGTATTCAATGCGATGAACGTTGAATGAAACCAGCTGCATTAAGAGAAGGGGAAAAGGACGAAAGAAAGGTAAAATAAAAAGAGAAGAAATGCCAGCGTAATTTTTTTACTCAATCGGTAGAACCAATCTGTCGCTGTTTTTTTAGAAAAAATGAGAAAAAAAAAAATAATAACTACTTCCGATTTCGATTAGCCGGCGCAAAGACGTGCGGTGTCGAGGATTCTGTTTACGGACGCGACACGGAAACAGCCCGGCTTTTCGCTCTCAGGTTGCCACGCAGTTTCGAGCTTATCTACGGCGACGGCCGTCGCCTTTTTGCTCGAGCAGACGTGGTCCACTGTGAGCAGGACGAAACATTAGCTTGCCCCACTTAGACGCAAGCGCACGAGCGGGTTTGCTCTGAGCGACGTCGTAGGTCGAGGCCCCTTTTGCTTGAGCGACTAGAGATCGTGCCTTGGCGAGGGCAGGTTGCGAAGCGTTCGGGAGGAGAAGTCGCGACTGTTAATTAGCATGAAGCCCAGCTTCGGCTATTGACGGTGATGGTCGTGATGATTCGATCGACTAATGAGTTCGATCGTCAACAGTTAACTGAACTGGCTGTCGTCAACCCTCTCAGCTCGCTTCTCCGCAAGCTTAGAGAGCAATGCATGCCGGAAGCAAGATGGTGGGGGCTCGACTTGGTGAATCACGATTGGTTCGCGCTGTCGCGAGACTCTGCTAAGCCGAGGCCCAGGCAAGGTGTCGCGGTGGTGAGGAAAGAGCTCGCTTGCATGAAACTTTGTGCAAGTTTGCGCGCACCGCGAGAAAAAGGCGGGAAAATAAAAAGTTCGTTAGACACAGTTAATGTCAAACTAATGTTATAAATTTATAGAAATGTTGCAAATTAAGTAGTTAAGTACGAAAAGTTGCTCGTATTTTAATACATAGATGCATTATTTTCTTTAAGTCGAAGTCAGCCACAAATGACGCGACATTAACCCATTAAATTCTGAGCCGAATCTAGGCTAGAGAGCATAAAACTAACTTTATCATTTGCAATTGTTTATTAAAAATTATTTGAACAAACAGATGAAAAATTTGTAATTTTGAGAAACTAAAACGGCAATCTTCTCTACGGGAAAAATCACGAAGAAAACCTTTGTGACGTTTGTCAGACTTTAAACTATTAGTGTAAAAATAGTATAAGCAAATTCACATTTACAAAATCTAAATTTGACAGTGTTATTGTTGGAAAATTTAAAACCGCGTATAGTGTATTTAAATGTACTGTATTTAAGTATACTGTATGTATAGTATTATATCTATATTTATACGAGTATCGTATAAATAATTATATATCTATATATACCGTATAACTAAATACATTATATCTATTTTTATTGTACGTATAGCTATACTAGTACGAGTGCGGATCCTCCAACTACAACACTGCATTTGAACTACACGCGTCAGAAAAATGTAGTATACTGATGTGTTCTGTAAGGACTCAGAAATTTTGCTCTAAATGTAAAAAATATCAAGTGTTCAATGAAATAGAATAATCATGAGACTAAGAGTGTTTTTAATCACTCAAAGAATCTATATTTCATTCTCAAATCTTTGATGCTATCAGAACACTAACTTAATTTTATCCATCAACATTTCCAGGCTTATAATGTTAAAGCGTACGATTGCTACGAGGGTAATCCCAAAAGTACCCGACCTGACTTATGAATACAGGTAGTTTTAAAAAAACAATTACTGCGATTGACAATAGCACCTTTCAACAACTTCATGTGAAAAATTCATAACGGTACGTTTATTATTATTGTTTTTACAGACATCCAAAGTGAACGCTCTCAGTGAATTTGTAAATATGAAAAAAATCGGGCATCGTTATGTGATACAATACTTTCATTTGAAAGGTCTCAGTCCAACCGATATCAAAGCCAAGTTGGATTCTACTCTGGGGAAGTCTGCTCCTTCGTTTACAACGGTCAAATATTGAGTAGCTAAGTTTAAGCGAGGTCGTACAAGCTGCCAAGATAAACACCGCAGTGGTCGACCAAGTGAGGTCACTACGTCAGAAAATGTAAAGAAAATCCACAAAATGGTGTTGGATGACCGTCGACTAAAAGTGCGCAAGATAGCAGACATGGCAGGCATTTCAAAAAGTGCTGTGCATCACATTTTGACCGAAAATTTGGACATGAGAAAGCTGTGCGCAAGATGGGTGCCGCGTTTGCTCACAATGGAGCACAAACAGCCACGTGAGGATGTTCCCATCGAGTGTTTGACAATGTTTCGCAGCAATAAAGCCGAGTTTTCGCGTCGATTCATAACCATGAACGAAACATGGGTCTATCATTTTACACCTGAGACCAAGGAGCAGTCAAAGCAGTGGACTAAAAAGGGAGAACCGGCTCCAAAAAAAGCAAAGACAGTTTAGTCAGCTAGCAAGGTCATGGCATCCGTTTTCTGGGATACGCGTGAAATTATATTTATTGATTATCTCGAAAAAGGAAAAACTATCAACGGCGCATATTATGCAGCCTTATTGCAGTGTTTGAGTGATGAAATCACGAAAAAACGGCCCCATCTGACGAAAAAAAAGTGTTGTTTTATCACGACAACGCACCAGTCCACACGTTCGTCATTGCGATGGCTAAAATCAATGAGTTGAAGTTCGAATTGCTTCCTCTTGCACCCTATTCGCCAGATCTGGCTCCTTCGGATTATTTTCTTTTTCCGAATTTAAAAAAATGGCTCGGCGGCAAAAGATTTGCCAACAATGAAGAGGTAGAGTCTGCGGTTAATAGGTATTTTGAGGAGCTTGACGGTTCCTACTATAAAGCGGGTATCGAAGCTATTGAACATCGTTGGGAAAAGTGTATCGAACTGAAAGGAGAATATGTTGAAAAATAAAAAACATTTTCGCAATTTTTTTACTGTTTTCTTTGTCGGGTCGGGTACTTTTGGGACTGCCCTCGCATGAGTTGACCTCTAGCTACGTTATTCGGCGGGAGTGTAACGCCGGCTTCGCGGTCGCTCTGAAATTATTCTCATATTTTTTCTCTTTTTACTTTTGCTTCGTTCTTCTTCTGATCACTAAATGCATCACGCATAAATACAGTGAAAATGCGCATGCCTAGCAATGTCTATTCTTTTTATTAACCATCGGAAACATAGTTATTCAAAACATGTTCAATTATATTTAAAATTATATTATATCATGTAAATATTCGATTTAAGTAAAATAAAACGAATAATATTTATTCAAATTATATAAAAAATTGTAGTAAATTATATTTAAAGTAGCTTTATATTGCGTTTAGGTTGAGTTTGAATAATTTTTATACTACATTTAGATGCACTTCTATACTACGAATAATTGTAAAAAATTATTTTAAATTGCATATAAAATAAGTTTATTTTGATATTTGAACTTTCTGACCTCCGAAATAGAATAAGCAGTATTTTTCGGAAATAAACGTTTTTAAAATTTAAAGCCCTTTTTCAAAATATCTTCCATTTTGTAATTGACAATGCTTTATGCGATCACAAAATGTTGAAACTACTTGTTGAATGAACTTTTTGATTCTAGCTCTCATTAAGAAAAAACGTTTTTCTAATATGCTCCGAAGTATTTTCTGTGAATCAAGACTAAAAAAAAATTGATCTTCTCTCTGCCTTGCCTTAACTGGTTGGAAATTATACCACCTTGTCTTAACTGGCTGGGGTGGACTCTATCCTTGCCTTTACTGGCTGGGCATCATACCAACTTGCCTTAGCTGGCTGGGGTAAACTCTAGCTTTGCCTTTACTGGCTGGGCATCACACCACTTTGCCTTAGTTGACTGGGATGAACACAAATCTCAGTGTCTTTGCGCTACCTTACCTTAAATCGAGGTCGAATTTTTCCAATGGTAAAGCTCATATCTGGACCTAAAAATCACCACCCTTTTTATTTCCAGTGTTAAAATTAGGGATCGCCGTACGAAAAAATGGACTTGACCTTGAAATGGCTTTGAAGGTCAAAGTCAAGGTCAAGGTCACGACCAAGGTCGTGGTTGGATAGCCAGAGAAATTTGCGACAGCTTTTTTCTCAACCATTTTTTTTTAATAACGCCTCCGTTTCAAGTTATTTAACCGGTTCGGGACTTCTTGAAGACCTTGTATGTAAGCGCCGATAGCACATTTGGATCAAAAAAATTTTTACAAAATGGTGTGGTTTTATACGTTAAATGTCGATGTTTCCTATGTTGTCCGCTCTTCTGTGAGTTGTGAAAATAAAATAATTTTTTTTTGACTAATTCTACTACCACTGCTTCATAACAATCTACTAAAAGTGTATACCAAATTTCATAACAATCGGTCAATTAGTAGCCCTGATATAGATGAATTTTCGCTCATAAAAGAAAATATAAATTAAAATAAGGTGTGGGAAAAAGACTTAAAAATTAGATGAGTAATTTAGAAGATCTAAAAGTTATTGTGGACACAGTATACTACTATGATCAAAAAATAAGACCAATTTTTTTTTTTTTTAATTCTTTATTTATTCTTTTAAATCTATTCCGTTGCCTCCAAAGTAGTCCCCGCCCGACACAATACACTTATACCAACGTTTTTTCTAATCCTCGAGACAGTCAGAAAAGTCCTTTTCCGGAATTGCCATCAATTGACGCAGCGATTCACGTTTAATCTCCTCAATCGAGTCGAAACGATGTCCCCGGAGTGGTCTTTTGAGTTTATTGAACAGACATAAGTCACACGGCGCTAAATCAGGCGAATACGGTGGTTGTGGAACGATATGAGTTGAATTTTTGGCCAAGAAGTCGCGAATAATCAATGCGGTGTGAGACGGTGCATTATCGTGATGCAAAAACCATGAGTTGTCTTGCTACGATTCCGACCTCTTTTTGCGAATAACTTCACGCAAACGACGCATAACACTCAAATAATATTTCTTGTTAATAGTTAGGCCCGACGGAAGAAATTCACAACACCACGATAATCGAAGAAAACTGTCAACATGACCTTGATTTTTGAACGACTTCGACGTGATCTTTTTGGTTTTGCTTCACCTTTGGCACGGTATTCGCTCGATTGATCGGTTGTTTCTGGATCGTAGGCATAGATCCATGTCATATCTCCCGTAATAATGCGTTCTATGACGTTCTGGTAGTCAGAAAGCATCTCTTCGCACACATTAACACGACGCTCTTTTTAAAAAGAATTGAGTGTTCTTGAAACCAATCGAGATTTGACGCGTTTGAGACCCAAATGATCTTTCAAAATTGCTTGAATCGATCCAAATGAAATGCCAACAGTATCAACAAGGTCTCTAATCGTTAACCGACGATCCTTGAGCACAAGGTTCTTGATTTCTTTGATGTGTTTCTCATCAGTTGATGTCGATGGTCATCTTGGACGCTCTTTGTCTTCGACGCTGTCTCTGCCTTCTTTGAACTGTTTGTACCACTTGTAAACATTTCTTACCGACAAAGTCTGCTCACCGAAGGCCTTCTGCAACATTCTGAATGTTTCTGCACTAGAAATTTTATTCCGAAGACAAAATTTAACGCAACTTCTTTGCTCAATAAAATCTGACATTATGAAAATTGCCGAAATCACATTTTAATGTTCACAAAAACGAGAGTCACTTGCAAACTGATGAATATATTGACATGTAATTTGACACAGATGTCTCTCATACTGCTACCAACTTAAAAAAAAAGTTTCGTCAAATCGATAAATCCGCGAAATTTTAATTAAAAATTGATCTTACTTTTTGATCATAGTAGTACATACACTTGGGAAGCTTATGTCAGAGGAGAGAATATTAAACATTAATCCTCAAGTCTATAGCATAAATGCGCGCTCGGAGAAAGCATCGAGCACCGAGGACAAACAAGTCTCATAAAATTTATGAGCATAAACGATCTGCTCCAGAGCAGCACCTAGATTGCAACTAAAGGGGGACGTTAGGTAAAGCGAGTTTGCAACGATCTAAATAACAGTTACGAATAAAAGAGGGTAATTTTTGTTTCGGACCGGTGTAACTTTCGGAAATCACGCTCGCGAACGGAAGTGCATAAGAGGGAGTAAAATTTTGTTGCATACCAGTTCAACTCTCGCCTGAGTGCAGCAACATCGTCTGAGAACCCAAAAAAGTGTTACCAACGCGCATAGAAACTCACACGGGTCCAGACTCAAGAGAAGATAGTGCATGAATCTAAGTGCTAGCAACACTGTTCTATAAATAAAAAAGTAACGAGCGGCAGTAAAGTTGGGGAACTGCATTTACAGCTTTCCAACAGCCACATGCTTTTGCGCTGAAAGAAGAAATACGTGCGTTTTTTGCACGTATTTCTTTCCATATAAGGGAGGTAAACTTACCTCTACATACTTCTGCGCACCTAACACAAATATCATAAAAACTAATAAGTGTTATTTTTACTCGGCAAAAAATCATCGTAGCTCAAAAATTGTAACAGTATTTATAAGACGAATTAAAAATCTTCGAAAAATCGTATTGTTGACTTCAAAAGATTTAAACATTTGTTTTTATAACATTTAAAAATAGATAAATATAAAATTTTATCGCTCTTCAACTTGCTACAGATGTTGATCCAATAATTGTAGCTCAAAAAATCCAACGTGATTTAAAAGGGGATCGCTCAATCTTTAAAATGAGGAGTTTAAGTTTTTTTTTAACAGAAGCGTGTTTTTTTTAATGGGAATATATTATAAAAAAAAATAAAATAAATAAAAAAAGAAAAAAAAATAAAAGAAATCTTTAAAGGGAGAAAAGATGTATTATTTTTACTCATAGAATATAAATTTGCAGTTTTAAGCCAAATTTGAAACTCCTTCGACGGTCTTCTACCTTGAAGTTGCTTGATACACCGGTCGGCGGAACCGATATGTCAGGCAGGTTAAGGGATTTTGTGTCGTCTCCAATCGGAGCGCGATTTGAGCAGCTTTGATGGCGGCGCGACTGAGGTGCATGCGTATGAATGTATTATAAGTGGTAGACACCACGCAAAAAAAAAAAAGAAGTGAGGGACCGTATGCATGAGATAAATGAGATGGATGAAAGGAGAATCTCCTATAAACAGGTATCTCGTGCATATGTGGCACCCGCTACAAATGAGGGTGGTATGAATGGAATGAATGAGGGTGACAAGGCTCTAATTTTACTCTGGTGAGAGCTGGCATTATCAAAAGGAGGCTATACGAAGGTAAAAGTTGCCGCAAACGTGTGCTTCGAGGATATTAGGCGACTTTTCCAAGTATTTAACCTTAACTCTGCATACAGAGCTCTGCAGAGGTAGACCGTATACTCTATAGCTACTCTTGGGATTCAAAACTAGATTTCCATATTAATAAACTAAAAGTAAATGAGGAAGGGGGAAACATGTAGAGGAAGGAGCTACCCGTACGGAACGTATGGACACCTTAACGGGGGAACCCTCAACTTCCAGGGAGCCGAGGGCAGCAGTGCTGCCAGAGTATACCTTGAAAAGCCTAATACTTCTACTAATAAGAAGGGGAAGAGGGAAAGGAGAAGGGCTTGGAGAGCCATTTCAGAGTTATCCTCTTCTCCCACTCCATAAACGAGGGTCAAGAAACCCAAATTGTCAGTAAACACGCCGCTGGCAGGTCAAGCTTCTCAAAATAAGCTCAAGGAGAAGGAGGGAGGAATTCTGACACTCGCTCAGCGGATGAATCTTCTGACATTATATCTAGTGGTCATCGTCCCGAAGAAATATACTGAGGAGAATATGGGACCCAAGCATCTTGTAGGCAATGGCAATGACGATTGAGTTGGATAATATTCAAGTCAGAGCGTTGCTTTGAAGACACCTTCTGTGAAGGAGGTATGCTGGTGGTCATACCTGAGGATCAGACCTCCAAGGGATGGCTCCTGGTTTGGTTGCAGAGGAGCAATAAGCCTTGGGACTTCGAGATAAGAGTTGGGAGAGTCGAGCTCCTCTAGAGGATGATCACGACCACATTACTCATTCTAGGGCCGTTTAAAGACCCCGCGGAGGTTCTGTGGCGCCTAGGAAGACAGAACTCCACCCTTAATAACTCCACCCTTAATAACCCTAGGGTTCGGACGGTGACCTAGCCCTACCAGCAATGGCAGTAGCAACCAAAAAAGCTAGAGCGCGGCAGAAGCAGTCGCAACACTGGTAGCCAAAGACAATAAAGCCTGCTACGTATGCCGCAAGGTGACGTTTCGTTATTTGCGGTACAAGTAGAGGACAATACAGGTAAATCGATATAACGGTGAGGAACCAGGCATGCACCTAGATTAATTTGCATCGTGCATAGTCGCCTCGACTCTAATTACAAGGCGCCTAGCTACGGGGCACATAAACATATCATTAATCCAAAAACCTTGAATATATAATGGTATGATCAAAGGCCTAGGAACTACAGAAAAATTATCAGAGATCCCAATGCAACTAGACCAAGGGCGTATATTTGGATTAAAGGACTGAACATCACACCACTGCTGGAGCTTGCAACACCAAATCTAGCGGCTATACTAGCAAGCCTGAACATAGGTAGCTACATTAAGAAGGTAGTATTTGCCTCAGCATATCTTTCGTACGATAAGGACGAAGTTCCAAGTAATGAGGAAAGTCCAACTAACTGTTATGCAAAAATAAGAGTCTCTCCCTAATTTTAGATTGCGACGCCAACTCACACCACACAGTATGGAGAAGCTCGAACAACTCTAGGGGTAAGGCTCCTTTAAAATACCTAGTCACAACAGAGCTCGAAATACTGAATGGAGACTCTGAGCCGACATTCTTTAACTCATAAATTCCAAGCCGAATCTGGATCAGATAGCTTCAAAGTAACTATTGGATTCAGGACAAACAAACAAATTCTCCTGCTTATTTTCTTGTTATTTGCAATTGTTTATAAAAAATAATTTAAACAAACCTTGAATGTCATACCAACTAATGTGTTCTTAGTAAATATTTAAGAGTTTGACTTCTTTGAACCATCAATTAATGAAATTTATCAGGTACTTTTACAAAATTTATCCAAATCTGGAGAAGTTGATCAAATATCTTTTTTTCATTCTTATCGAAAATCTTGGAAGAAATCGCTGCAAATCAAATAACACAGTTTCTTGAAGACAATAAGTTATTCGATAAATATATCATCAGCATATAGAAAAAGATTTCATACATACACAGCTCTTTTTACAATACTGAATTTCGTTAGACAAAACGGCGAAAATAGGATGATTTTAATCATGGTATTTTTGAATTTTTTTAAAGCTTTCGATAGAGTCAATCATATTAAATTACTAAAAATTCTAAAAATAATTTGCTTCTAAAATAAATTCTGTGAATTGTTAGAATCATACTTGAAAAATCCAATTTAATCTATTGAAATATCATAAAGCCGGCTTTCTAGCTAGAAATAAAACTTTTCTGGAGTACTCCAAGGCTCAGTGTCAGGTTATATTCTATTAGGTTGCTGCAGATGAAATGGCCGATTTAGTAATAAATTTGTTAACAGCTGTAACTTTTTATAAAGACAATTTATTTAATCAAAATAGGTACCAATAGATGCAACACACTTTTCCCAACGAGATACAAGTACATTTATTCTAGTTTTGTAGAAGTCCAAGTTTCTGATTCGAAGAAACTCCTCGAAGGCATTTTTGACAGCAGCTCCATTATTAAATCTTTTGCCTGTCAAAAAGTGATCCAAATGTTTAAAGAAATGGTAATCTGTTGGTGAGATGGAGGGTCTGGTGAATATGAAGGGTGAGGAAGAGTCTCATAGCACAACTCGTTTAATTTTTGGACCGTTGTTCTCGATACATGAGGTCGTGCGTTATCATAAAGCAGTATCACTCCATACCTGTTGACAAACCTAGGTCGTTGGGCTATCAATTTCTGATGCATTTTATCCAGTTTAGCACAGTATTTCTCAGCATTGATGGTTTTGCCAGGTTGCAGGAACGAATAGTGGATAACTCCAGCTACAGACCATCAAACAGTTACCATTATTTTCTTTGGATAAAGGCTTGGTTTCTGCATGTGTCTTGGCGCTTCATCGGCATCTAGCCATTCGGCCGATCGGTGACGATTATCGTATAAAATCCACTTTTCATCGCAGGTCACAATTCGGTGCAATAACGTTTCCTTTTTGTTGCGGGAGAGAAGAGAACTTAAAATCTCCATTCGACACGTCATGTTTTGCTCGGTAAGATCATGCGGAACCCATTTGTCAAGCTTTTTCACTTTTTCAAGTTGTTGCAAGTGGCGGAAACTGTCGAATTGTGAACGCCTAATTTCTCGGCAAGATCCCTTATGGTTTAGCGGGGGTCAGACTCCACTAATGCACGCAGCTCGTCGTTATCGATCGATGGTCCTGGGTGTCCACGTGGCTCATTTCCAAGGTCCATATCTCCGGATCGAAATTTGTCGAACCACCACCGAGTGGTTCGTTCGCTAACTGTATCAGGCCCAAATGCGCTGTTGATATTCCTCGCTGCTTCCGTTGCGTTGTGCTCTAATTTAAATTCGTATAGTAAAAGTAGCCGTTTTTGATTCACTTCCATGTTCACTTTCTCTTTTTGTTTTTACGATCACTATGAAGTGCAAAACAGAAATGACTCAATAAACCAAGGTAGCAGTATTTATACTTCAATATGTCATATTATTTGCGCTGCCTTGTGCCAACATAATACACTAAAATTGCAGCTAACTTTATGTCATTGCTAAATCGGCCATTTCATCTGCAGCAACCTAATATTTTCTATGAATATTATATTTTACAGTTTCTCTATTACTGTGATTAGAACATCTATGCAGATGATATTTCCATTATGAAGAATTGTGATCCAGAAGAACAACAGTTTTTATATTTTATTATAGTAAATTTAAAGTTCAACTGCACCTTGTTTGCAAGCAAGTATTAATAATGCTGAGCATATGCAAAAGAAATTTCGCCAAGAAAAATAAATAATAAATAAAAAATAGAAACCAAGAAAAATTTAAATAAATTGTAATGTTGTGCTCAAAAGCTTTTCACGCCCCTTCCACAAAAGTAAAGTGCCATAAAGTTATTATATTTTCATTTAATCTGGTCTGTCGGGATATGATTTTAAAAGATTTGTACAAAATTTTAATGTTTACTTGTTAATAAAATTAATATAGCAGAGTCTTTACTTCGTAGGAAATTAAAATAATCAATTAGGTAAAAGTCTCAATAAAATATAATAATTAATTTCTGTACATTTAAAAAAAGTTTTATTTTATTAGAATATTCATTTACATTAACTTTCTTGTAAACTGAAATATTTAGCTTAACATAACTGTAGAATTATTATGATAGTTATAAATTATTTACTTGATTTCTAATTCCTTCTACTACTTCCTTTTACTACTTAGTCACAACGCCTATTATCTGTGACAGGTTTGATCTGTTATTTTATTTATGATAATTTGCTGTTATCAGGTTTACTGACAAGCACTCATACATGAAAACAATGCCAAAATGCTCCTATTTTCTACTCATAGGGATTTACAAATTAAAAAAATAATGTTTGGAATAGATTCAGCGAATACAAAACCTTATATATCAACTTTGGTGTTATTTAATAAGGAATTGATTTGTGCCAGTTTTGGCTATTAACTGAAGAAGCCATGTATCTATTTACTGGAAATAGTTTGCCTTATTTCAAATCCTAAGAAAGAAAAAGTGGATACAATACATAATATGTAAGTTCCCCTTATAACAATGTAACAGATTTATATAAGAAAAAATGTTATGCTTAGAAATCACGCAGGAATTGGCATAGTTCATTTTCATTTATGGATTATACCAATCTAAAAATATAAGCGTGAATGACATAACTAAAATAAAAAAGAGAATCCAAACTCTCAAGCCAGCATTTCTTTGAATAGCTTTTCGAATGTGTTCATTAGCTTCTTTGACATTTTCAGTGGAACCGACAACAGTTGTTATTACATTTTCTAATTTTTTATCTTGATCTAAAATTTTTTCTGTAAAAATTTCTTGTAATTCTGAGATTTGAACAACTTTATTTTCAATTTGCTTAATTTCTTCTGTTATAGTATTTAATTCATTGTAAAGTTGTTCATTTTCAAATTCAAACATTTGAATATCCTCTGAAGAAAATTGTTCAATTTCAAAATGCTGAGTTTCACTCACATCACCATTTATTTCTTGGATTTTTAATGAATTAATTTTATTATTTATATGCGTACTTTGATCATTATTCTTGGATAATTTAAAGTTATTATGAAAATTTATTTTATATATTTCAATTTCAGATTTTAGCTTGGATATTTTTCTTTGCTCAATAGATTTTTTCATATACATAGATTTATGTTCTAAATAGATTTTGTAAGCATTCCTTAAATTCTCTTCTAATGAAAAAAGTATTATTTTACGATGTTCATAATTTTGTTGAGATATTGCAGAAATTGCTATTTCTTCTTTTAATTCTTCAATAAGTCTTAAATTTTTATTTAATATATTTTTTGCTTCATTGTTAAATTGATCGCAGATATCTTTTGTCGTAAAAATGGAATTAGGAATATAGTTATGAAAGTTTGAATACTTCTGACGATTGCCCTGTAAATTGCATAATTTGAAAACTTCATTTCTAATTTTGTTAGCTCTAAAAGAAAATGAACTACGTTTTCGATTAATAGTAAAATTTGAATCTATATTAAGATCTTTCTCGTTTAAAGCAATAAATTTCACACATGACATGAAACGTGAACTCATATCCATATTGCTTTATTTATTGTAGTTATTTTGCTTTTGAAGTTAAAAAATCCTCAGTTAAATGTTGAACAAGCCTAAAAATAAAATAAAAATATTAGTATTTACAATAATTCAATTTTAAAGTGAAAAAAATTTATTTTAAAGAAAGCTAATGCAAATAAATAAATATAATTTTATAATATATTTTATAATATTTAATACATAATGAATATCTTAGTACATAAAAATAGATTCAAAAACTACATATATTTTGATTATATGGTATATACTATGGTATATGGTAAGTACATCAAGAAGTTACAGTCTGTCAAGTAAGAGCGTGGTCGACTTCACCGACAGGTAATGAAAGATTTCGCTCTAATTCCTTCGCGAGCCGATAGAGGGAAGCTTTGTCTTTAATGCATTGTCAACAAAGATTCAGTTGTCGTTGATCTTTTGAAAGAGAATCACGTTAAACGCCATGAGTGCTAAGTACGCGTCGCGCTACGAGGCTGTGTTCCTTTGCATCCACCCGAAAGGTCCCAAAATGTCGCAATCAGCGGCTGCTAAATATATGAGAAAGTCGAAGGCATTTGTACAGAAGTGGATACAGCGATATAAAGCGGCTAAAAATGTCAATGATTTACCAGAACGTGGCTCGATAGGAAAAGTGAACAAAAAAGATGAAAAAAGAATAGTGAATCTGTTTTCGCGGAATCCTGCTTTAACACTGCGGCAAGGACAAGCAAAATTAATGGCAAAAGGTTAAGATATATCCTACGAAACTATCCGAACCCATCTTCGTACTCATCATCTGAAATGGCGCAACACAATGAAGAAGCCTCTGTTGACTGAAAAACATGTGACAAAGCGACTCGCTTGGGCGCATGAGAATATTGATAGAGATTTTGAAAATGTCGTTTTTACTGATGAATGTTCTATATGGGCACGTTCTGTCCTCACGCGAGCCTGGTCAACTTCCACCAATAGGCTTGTTTAGCGGACCGTAAAACATGGAATAAAGGTGCATCTTTGGGGCTGCTTCTCAAAGCAGGGATTCGGCACTTTGCACCTCTTTACTGACAACCTAAATGCCGAGAAAATGATAAAAATCTACAAAAAGGCTTTACTGCTATCTGCCAAACGATGGTTCATCACAAAAAATGAAGATTGGATTCTGCAGGAGGACAACGATCCTAAACACCGCAGCAAGCTCTGTACTCAGTGGAAGACTCAATCTGGCATCGTTACATTGGATTGGCCGTCGCAGTCGCCCGATGCAAACCCTATGGAAAAGAGAGTCACCGAGACACCTATCGTAAGTGTCTTCGTTTGTCCGATAGTAATAAGTATGAGAGAGAGAGAGAGAGAGAGAGAGAGAGCACGGGTGAGTGATTGCGAGTTCGCGTTTGGGGGTGGCGACTGATTACCATTTCCCTGCTCTGGGGAAGCGAGAGGCCTCTGTCGGCTATAGAAGCAGCCGCGAGCGGCTGGCCTGCATTTTCAGGGAGAATCTCGAAAGTGTGCGGGAGAGAGACGATGCAAGCGTGCGCTGGTGTGTGTGAGAGTGAGAAAGAGAGAGAAAGAGAGAGAAAAAGAGAGAGAGAGAGAGAGAGCGAGGAAGCGAATGTAATAATTAGATTAAAATCATTCATTTAATTTTTTTGTGCGAGGCACACAGGGCGCACATAGCTATTTCAGCTATGACGTGACGCCTCGTCACAACTTTAATATTAAACTTGGCGTGCTTATTTGATCTTGGTTCCCCTGAGTGCTTCTATTCGGGCGATTGGGCTTTGGTTTCGACGTCATAACCATATACCCATGATTCGTCACCAGTTATGACCTTTTTTAGCATCAGGATGATCAGAATCATCATTGACGTCATTCCAGAGTTCTTGAGCGATGTTTACGCGACGGTTTTTCTGATCAAAAGTAAGAAGTTTCGTAACAAATTTCGCTGACACATGTCTCATGCTCAAAACATCCAAAAAAATTGTATGACACGAGCCGACCGATATGCCAACAGCCTCGGCAACTTCTTTTATGGTAATTTGACGATTTTTGAATAATGAGTTTTAAATTTGGTATTATATTTTCAAAATTTAGTTAAAAAAATTTCATTCTTTATATAAATATAAATAGTTATATTCTACAAGAAATTTCAGGTAAAAATAGTCAAGTCGAATCTTTCTATACACTCTGACAAAAAAGTATCCGGAAATTTGAAATAAAACGCAAAAATATTAAACTTTTTCAATATTTATTGAATCTCCTTCAAAATATGCTCCATTTGAAGCGACACATATATGCCAACGTTTTTTCCAATCATGGAAACATTTTTTATAGGCGCTTTCAGGGATGGCCTTCAGCTCCTTCTGCGAATTTTCTTTTATGGCGTCTACGGAGTCAAATCTGGTTCCCCGGAGCGGTAATTTCAGTCTGAAGAAAAGAAAAAAGTCACACGGAGCTAGATCAGGCGAATAAGATGGCTGGTCGATGGTATTTATCGAGTGTTTGGTCTTAAAATCGTTAATAATCGTGGCTCGATGAGATGGTGCGTTATCGTCATGCAAAATCCACGAATTGTTTTGCCACAAATCCGGTCGTTTACGGCCAATATTTTCACGCAAACGTCTCAAAATGTTAAATAGAAGTCCTTATTGACCGTTTGACCTTGCGGAACGAATTCATGATGAACCACACCACGAATATCGAAGAAAACAATAAGCATCGTCTTGATTTTCGAACGACTTTTGCGAGGTTTTTTCGGTTTCGGCTCATTTTTTTCCACCCATTCCGATGATTGTTGGCTCGTTTGTGTGTCGTATTCATAGACCCATGTCTCGTCACCAGTTATGATCCGTCCCATGAACGTGGGATCAGAATTCGCACGATCCAGCATGTCTGCAGCTACCTGCATCCGGTACTGTTTTTGAAGAAAATTCAGCTCTAACGGAACGAGCCGAGCGGCGACGCGCTGCATGCCCAATTGGTTCACCAAAATCAAACGATCGGTTTCACGAGAGATGTTGAGATCACGAGCTATCTCTCTAACACTAGCATGACGATTTTCGAGCACAATTTCCTTGATTTTTTCGACGTTATCGTTGGTTGAAGAGGTCGACGGTCGTCCTGAACGAGGCAAATCTTCGACGATCTCCCGACCGTTTTTAAAGGCTTTGTACCATTCGTACACTTGGGTTTTCGATAAAACAGAGTCTCCATAAGCCTTTTCCAGCATTCGCAACGAGTCAGCACACGAAATTTCGTTCAAAACACAAAATTTGAGACAAACTCTTTGTTCAATATTTTTTTCCATTGTAACATTCGCAGACTACCACTGAGGTCGACTGGTTTCAACAGCTGTCGTAAACAAACTAGTTGACAGACCGCACTCATGTTTGGCATAGTAATTACGGACAGTCCTACCAACATACAGAAACTTCAAATACTTAAAAATACTCAACGCGGGTAATTTAAATGAGAATTTCCGGATACTTTTTTGTCAGAGTGTATAATGAACTGATTGTGAGGAAATAAATTGGAACCTTTAATTTTTGAAAATATCAAGATATAATTATTTTGACCATCTGTCTGCCGTAAAACTTACGTTGTCCGACTCTGAGCAGAACTTTTCTTCATGTGATAAAGAATAGCTCATACGCAGAGATCGACGGTATTCAAGAATCTTTGATCGTATTTTTTTTATGTTTCTTTTTTTTATTTTTGTAACTTTTTTTTTTAAGTTTTGGTTTTTTTATCCGTTTTTTTCAAATTATTTTATTCTTTGTTTTTTACCTTCTTCTAAAAAATTTTTTTAACTTTTTTGTATACTAAGGATAATTGCAAAATTTTTATTTTACGCAGCGTGTGTTTTCGAAAAACAGTATTTGCAATAAAAACTGCAACAATCGATAGAATATTTTTTTGTTCATAGCGAACAATTATTAGTATTACAAGTGTGTCTATCTCTGGTTTCACTTCTATGTTTCATCATGTTACTTTTTTTGATAGATAGAACTCAGCTACATGTCAACATATATCTTTAGTTTTCAGTGATTTTTTATCGGTATGATAAATATTCTACAATGCAAGTACCTTAGGTATTAATGATTACAAAATTCGAATAAATATCACCCAAGTACATTTTTTTGCTGTTATACTTGGAAGAGCTTTTTTATATCTGTAATCATGCAAGTCAACGCCACCGATGATTTATTATAATGTAAAATAATAGAAGGAAATTAATAATTAACTTTGTTTTTACATTCTTTGGAATATCTCACGATTAGCTTCACAGGCGTAACTCCAATTGCAGTGGAAAGTATAGAAACTTGCATATTATTGATAACGCCCACATAATTTATTCCATTATTCTTATCATGATAAACTTTATATGAACCTCTCGGAGAGTTTTTTTTAAAGGCATGCTCATTTTTGCATGCTCTTCTTTTTTGACTATTCCTGTAGCATGTAACCTAATTTTTTTTAAATGTTCAAGAAGGTCGAGACTAGCAAAGTAATTATCGCAGTATATGTGATATTGTGATAATTCTTTTTCCGTAACAGTAAGCAGTAACTATGATAACTACTTTTTAACCAAGCGCGCATGTACCTAATTTATTTGTAGTGAAATTTTATCACAATAAATATCAAAAATAAGTAAGTAACTAAAAGATGTGCATAAACCCCTACATTTAAACCAAATTTATCCGGTTTACTCGGAATAAATTATTTCAAACAAGTACGACCAAAAAATCTGACCAACATCTCATCTATTGATAGAGCAGCTGAGAAACATCCAAATTGTTGAATGTGTTTTCTAAATGAATTCAACATTACACAAACTCACCATGTTTGGTCAGAATCACAATTATCACATTTTTTGGAATACTTTATTTCTGATTTTATTTCTAAAAATTTTGAGTGATGCATCGCAGACGAAACGAGTTCGCATTTTAGATCTACATCCGTTGACTAAAAGTTCTTCTGATTAATACGACAATTGTAACTTGACAATATCAAAATATCCACAAATACATTGAGCGCATCAATACTTACTATACGAGGGCGGTTCAATAAGTATCCGTGTTAGTAATGAAGACACCATTTTTTCAAAAAATTTTTTTTATTTTTCAACATAGTCCCCTTTAAGGAAGATACACTTCTCCCAACGTTCCTGCCACTTTTTTAACCCCCCAAAAAAATAGGATTTGTCGAACTCTCCAATATACGCCTCTGTCTCGGCGATGACTTCCTCGTTTTAGCTAAAGTTTTTCCCACGGGCCATTTCTTCATGTTAGGGAACAAGAAAAAGTCGCAGGGAGCCAGATCGGGTAAATACGGGGGGTGCAGCAGCAATTCATAACGCAATTCATGCAGTTTGGCGGCGACAATTCCGGATCAATGTGCTGGTGCGTTATCATGGTGAAACAGCACCTTTTTTTTCGCCAAATGCGGCCGTGTCTCCTTCAATGTTTTGTCGAGGCGATCCAATAACTCACTGTAGTATTGTTCAGTGATCGTTCTTTCTTTTTCTAAAAAATCCATGAGGATGACGCCGTTCGCATCCCAAAAAATCGTCGCCATGACCTTTCCGGCCGATGAGACCGTCGTCGCCTTCTTCGGAGCAGAATCACCCGGAGAAATCCATTGTTTTGATTGTTGCTTAGTTTCTGGTGTATAATGATGAATCCAGGTTTCATCAACGGTGATAACTCGACGCAAAAACTCCTTTGGATCTCGCTTAAATTGCTCCAAACACTGCTTCGAAGTTAACAGCCGCATCCGCTTGTTGTCCACCGTGAGCGATCGCGGCACCCATCGGGCCGACAATTTTTTCATTGCCAACTTATCATGTAAAATATTAATTGTTGTTCCGATCGACACACCTACGGCCTCTGCTACTTCGCGCACTTTCGTTCGTCGATCAGCGAGAATCATGTCGTAGACTTTTTGAATGATTTCCTCGATAACCACGTCTACCGGGCGTCCTGGTCGCTCCTCACCAAAAACGGATGTTCGCCCACGTTTAAATTCGTTGAACCAATATCTTACTGTGGTCATAGATGGCGAAGTGTTTCCATAAACAGCATCCAACTTTGCTTTTATCTCCTCGCATTTTTTTCCATCCAGAAACAAAAAGCGAATTACCGAATGATACTGCTCTTTTTCCATTTTAGCGAAAATCACGAAACATGTCTTACTAGAATAGCTGCCAAATCCAAACTAACCTATCAATCAGTCTGAAATTTGTTTTACCGTCGTTTGATAGATGACAGCACACGATGATAATACCAACTTTCCTCAGGAACGCCCTCTGTCGTCAAACACGGGTACTTATTGAACCGCCCTTTTATATTTAAATGGTTTTCTTGCGATGCCTGAAGGGTTTGAGATTTTATTTTTTTGCAAAAAGAGTTTGAATAATTTCACCAGTGAAATGTCCTTTATAGTTTTTTTAACTGTTTCAGAAAGCATTATTTCATCATTCAAACCTTAGGTGTATAGTTTTTCTCTTTCAAGCTTAACATATTTATGGTGCGGTTCTAATTTTTTTTCGAGATTCTAAATATTTTTTAAAAATTGTTTTATATAATAGATATTTAGAACTAACTATGTCATTACTGCTACTTACTATCATCACATCTACTTTTCATGAAATTTTATTATGATATTTCCTAATCTTTAACAATATATAATTCCTAAGAATATTATTTTTTATGAAGTAAGCAATTTGAATTTTAACAATTAAAGTCACTCATAATACTATCGAAATCCAATTATTTAAAAAGTATTATTGAAAAAAGAAGAGTAAATATTGAACTTATAATCAGTAAAAGAAAAATTTTCGATTTACAAGATTCGTATGCCCATAAAAACAGTCAAATAATTATTATTGCCATATTTTATTTTAACACATTGTTGTCGGGACACGTAAAAATACGTATTTCGCAAACTGTGAGTAGAGCGCGGGCCACGTTTCTAATAATGATGAAGAATACATTCTAAGACAAGAAAATAAAAAGTTTAATAAAGAAATTCAAAGCCTTTTTAAATTTATAGTGATTTCTTTGTAACAATAAAATTCACGCACATTTTTCAATAAATTGCCTTCTCCAGCCATAATGCTCCAGTACAAAACGCCCGATCACAATGTGTAAAAATAATGCATGCTATTAAAAAAACGTATTTATTTTTGGTAATATGTCTGCCATATTGAATTCGATACTTAGAATATTGAAAATATCAATGGAAATATAAAATATAATACCAAATTTGAAACTCATTAGCTCAGAAATCTTGAAAATGAAAAATATTACAAATTTATATGCAGGTTCTTCTAACAGCATATATAAATGCAAAAATCAAGAATAATGCAGTATTATCCGACATTTGAAATTTTTCGGCATTTCTATTTTGATACTTATGTGACGTTCGAAACGCCGTAAATTACATACAGGATGAGCCATTTTAAGTGATCCACCCAAATTTCTCCGTTGGTAAGCCAGATACAGAAAAATGTTTCACACAAAAGTTGTATAGTTTCGAGAGGGACGTAAGATGGTACCATTAGTTTGACCCTGAAGAGTAATTTGAAGGTCACATGAAGGTTACCTTAAATTTCTTAAACGGAACCTACTATTTCTTGTTACATATTCTTGTAGGTTATCGCGAGAGCTTTCCAAAACATTATAATAAAATATTTTTTTATTAAGTAATTTTCGAATTATGAGGCTCTAAAGCAGTACTTGGCAGTACTTTGACATGAAGTACAAAATATCTTGTACATAGTTATGTTATGAATTAAGTTGATCCTTAGGTATCATTCGAAAGTCAAATCAACTTTTCACCAAATCTCTGTAGTTAAGCATGTTATGCATTAGAAATACGAATCACCCTACTTTTAACGCTATCCAAAAACAACGACGTGGACGTAGTAGAATTTTGTTCCCTTTGGGGTGCTTGATTAACGTGAGCCCCTTGCCTCTCACTATTATAACAATTATAATTATTAACCACGAAGCAAATGTTCGAAGTTGCTTCCATTGGCTTCAAGGCATAAATTTAATTACCTCTGGAAACGTTGTACTGTTCTTAGCAAAGTTTCTCTTGGAATCGCTGCGCAAGCTCGACGAATCCCATTTATCTCCTGCATGGCCAAATTGTGTCACGTGCTTTTCGGACGAACGCGCGCGATTAAATAAAGAGCCAAAACGCACCGTGCGTGAGGGGTCGACTAGCTCGATCGCCGGATACCGGGAGGAGGCTCTCATTAACACTAGAAGCGCCGCGTAGCGGCTAACAATTGCACTAGCTCCGCATATGTTATGAGCAATTGTTAGTCAGAGAGAATTCCTGAGCGGCTCCGTTCGGATCGATCTCCACCGATCACAGGCTAGGAGAGTCTGTATGTAAACAAGCTTTCTTTGTAAAATTCGATCTTTATCCAGATGTAAACATACCTGACTATCCGCCTAATGAAATTATTGATATTATAACGGTTTTAGGGAAATGTCATGACAATTTTCGTGCAGCGGCAAAACGGTACGCTTAACGCTTTCTAATTAGAAGACACCCAAATCATAGGACAATATTTATAGTAACTGAAAGAGCTCGTGGTGGACATCTTGTTCGCCAACGCAGGCGCCACGAATACGACGAAAATGATGCGCTGTGACTATCCTAGCAGTTATTCATCTTGACCCTCATATTAGCAGTCGCCAAATCGAAAGAGAAATTGGTATACCACAAAGAACGGTTTTAAGAATTCTAAATGTTCTAAATGCCTACCACGTAACTTTGGTTTAAGAGTTAAGGCCACATCATATTAAAATGCGTATTGAATTTCGCCAATAGGCTTTAAGGACGATAGCAAATGATCCTAATTTTTTCAGATTTGTACTTTTCTCTGATGAGGCTAAATTTTGTAGTGATGGATAACTTAAAAGGCACAATTCTCATCATTGGTTAAATCGAAATTTCCAGTGGCACATACCTGTAGACCATCAAAATTGATGGAGCCTCATGGTATGGTGTATCATAGTCAGTGGTTATTTTATTGGTCCTTATTTTTTTGTGAGAAATGTTGATAGAGATAGCTATTTGGAGTTGCTAAGAGATCAGTTGCCAGAATTGTTAGATGTTCCTTTAGCTACAAGACAAAAAATGTGACTCCAGCAAGATAGTGCAGCACCACATTTTGCACGAATAGTACGTGACTTCTTAAATTATAACTACAGTGAGAGGTGGATCGGGCAAGGAGGTCCAGTTAACTGGCCTCCTTGCTCACCAGATCTCACATCTCCAGATTTATATTCATGGGGCTACTTAAAAAATGTTGTTTTTGCAGAATTGTCAACAACTAAAACAAACATGAAAGATCGTATTCGTCGAGCTTGCGCAGCGATTCCAAGAGAAACTTTACTAAGAACAGTGCAACATTTCCAGAAGCGATTACATTTATGCCTTAAAGCCAATAGAGGTAACTTCGAACATTTGCTTCGTCGTTGATAATTATAATTGTTATAATAGTGAGAGGCAAGGGGACACACGGTAGACAAGCACCCCAAACGTAAGAGGCAAGGGGACTTACGGTAAACAAGCACCCCAAATGTGAGAGGCAAGGGGATTCACGGTAAACAAGCACCCCAAATGTGAGAGGCAAGAGGACTCACGGTAAACAAGCACCCAAAGGAAACAGAACTTCTACGTCGTTGTTTCTGGGTAATGCTAAAAGTAAGATAAACGTATTTAAACAAACAGTACGGCAAAGTACTGCTTTGAAGCCTCATAATTCGAAAATCACTCAATGAAATAATATTTTATTATAGTGTTTTGGGAATCTCTCAAGATAACCTACAAAAATATGTAACAAGAATTAGTAGATTCTATTTAAGAAATTTAAGGTAACCTTCATGTGACCTTCAAATTACTCTTTAAGGTCAAACCAATGGTACCATCTTATGTCCCCTTCGAAACTATACAACTTTTGTCTAAAACATTTTTCTGTATCTGGCTTACCAACGGAGAAATTTGGGTGGGTCACTTAAAGTGGCTCACCCTGTATATAAGTCAAAGATAAAAACAGGTCGAATGCGTAATGCTTCGACGTGTTTTGACTCTCTTTTTGGCCAACGACCTAAATCGCTCGTGCCTCCGGGATGCGAGAGCCTTGAGAAGAAAGAAGATAGCGTGTAAAATCAAATGGATGATCCAACGAAATATGGTAAAATCTAGTTTTATTCTTTAAGTGCGTGCTAGAGTAATAAGAGAGATGGTACCGTTTTCAATGTAGCGTGTAGAAGTGTGCATGTGTGTGCGTCGATAAGCGTTGATCCTTGGTGGTTGTTGAGCAGGTCAATAAGTCGCCATTGCAGGGACCGTCTGTTTTCTTGCCTACGTTGGCAGTTTATGATTGATTTAGTGTCACCACCCGTATTTCTATTTATTTCTTCAGGTTCATCTTCTTTGCTTTGGTAACTGTTCGTATTGCAGTTGCGCATATGCTTTGAATCTTGTTGGCTGACCTTGATATATTGCACTTGACTTGCGTAAGAAACGACGAAAATTTGTGCATTACACTTAATAATATTTAGCAGTAATTTTTATAAAATATACTAAAGTAATTTAAAAAATAAGAATTAATAATGAAAAATTTCAAAAAATTTAAGAAAATAAAATTTTGTAAAAAGCCGCCATGTAAGTACCACCATTTTGAATATTGAGATGCACTAAACGTCGATTTATAGCTAAACTCATTATGCCACAAGATCCAGAAGCCCGGATCGATTCCATTACTAGATTGTTCAAGAGACGAGATGAAAGGAAAGACAATTTTTATTTTTCGTTGATTTTCTATAAAAAGCCGGATTTGGAAAGAGCGTGCAATTTTATGTCGGAAATGATTTTTCACATTGAATTGTTATTTTTTCTATCGTAATTATTGATATAAAAAATATTAAAAATTTAGGGCCTCACGGTACGAAACGGGTCAAACAAGTGATTTGTTTATACAAACAAATTATGAAAAAGTAATTAACACGCAATTAAGCTACTTTGTTTATATGAACAAACAATAAAAAATCAATTAAGAACTTATTAATATAAAGTAAATAATAATAACAATCTTCAAATAATCTTTACAAGATCATTGTAAATATTAAGCATCCTTGTATATGCACCAATTAAGGGCCTTGAAGGCCATTTAAGAATATAAACAAGAATAATTTCAAACGATCTCCACAAGGCCATTTAAAAATTTAAACGGTCTTGAAGGTCAATCATTTTTATAAATAATTAATTTTTAAAAACAATATTATTTATAAATTTTTAAATAAATTTGTATAAATTATTTATTTATAAATATTTCATGCATACTGCATAATTACATAGGTCAATATATTATTATGTTAGACAAGCAACTTGATAAAGAATAACGCGAAGGATGTTTACAACTCGATTATCTCTTAGCAGGAACGTTATACTTCTAAAATATAAAATAAGTATTGTGTGCGTTTAAGTCGTATCGTGAAACAATTCTACATTAAAAATATAAAATAAATAAATTCTTCAGATTGCCGATGCCAATATAAAAATGGCCGAACGCTTAAGATCATCAGTTAGTAAAAGAACTATAGATCGAGTAGTTTTATCTTCAAGCATTATGCACAATTTACGTGTAAGTGAATTACATGAAATTGTTTTACAAATTCCCAATGCGCTTTGCTTTAACCTTTGACTGGTGACATGGTTTTTGTGTAACGTAACTGGTGACGCGCGGCCTAAGAAGCCGCTGCTGTTAAATGGTCTATAGCATCGAAAGTATTTATGCTAGCTTACCTCAGTTTTTAAACTCAGAACCCAAACAACAACCCAACAAGAACCCAAACAAAAAGACAGAAAATCAGAACCCAAAATACGTGCTAAGTTGACGCGTATATCGCACCGTCTGACACCGCTCGGCCTGTGAGACCGCTTGTCACCAGTTAAAGGTTAAGCACTACGCAGTTTGAAGAAGATGTAATAGCGTATGATATTGATGATAACTGTCGATGAATTACGATGGATTGACGCGCGAATTTGTTTATTGTAATGAACGGTCTCTCGTTCATTACTTTAAGAAGTTCTAAATTAAAAATATCATCATTAAATGCAGCATAATGAGTAAACTGCGTCATAAAAACTAAGGGCACGCGGCTGATATACGCACAGCTACAGGTAAAGACGCGCGCATCTGAAGAAGGCGAAAAGGGACACATATAGTTTTGACAAGCATGACCATGGCTAGCAGCAATTAATAGAGACGAGCATTTTCCTACAAGAGAAAAGAAGTGAACAGCGAAGACAGAAGGGGGTGAGAGCAGAGCACGTATAGACTTGCGCACATTCAAGCATCCATTAGCTGTCGTATAGGATCCAAGGCAACGAGGGCAACGGGGTAACGAGTAAGACAAATAGAGATATACATTCCGCTGGTATCTAGATGACTCAGGACCCACGAAGATGTGTCGAGAAAAACAATAGAAGTACAGAAGAAAGTAGTCGCACATACGCTTGAAAAGAGGAGAAGAAAATTCTAGAAAAGAGGTTAAAAGAAGGGAGCCATAAACGGTAATGTATTTACTTGGCCCCGAATATAGTATATAAAGGGAAACAAGAACGACGGAAATCAGTTCAGTCCAGTCTAGTCCAGTGCAACGTAATTATAGTAAGGTACCGTTTCGTTGAGAGTTGTAAAACGAAAGAAACCCGAAGTTATAAAAATTTAGGTATTGTAAGAAGTATTATAAAAAAAGTTAAGTCCAAAAAGTAAAATTCGAAAGAAAATGAAGGCATTTACCTTAAAATCGCAAGTCGATAAGTACTAGTCGAAACAAAGTTTCGCGGAAACAACAAAAAAAGAACTTTGAAAGAGAAAGGTATTATTCACTTAGACTCAGTATACATTAACTCATCGTAGCAGCACGGGTCCACGTAGAAACCCACGAGTAGCCCGACTGCCTGAATTTAAGAAGGGTCGTCAGTAAATAGAATAAGAAAAAGGTATTAAGCGCATGCTTGTATAGGGTGATTCATTATGAGGTTTGATTTTTAATCTCAAATAAAAGGCAAAAAATTGAATTATATAGTAAAAATTTTATTGTGAGTTAAAAGAACAATCTATGACATTTACTTTTTAAAGATTATCTCATTTAAATGTTGACCGCGACTACGCCGTAAATGGTCCATCCTGAGGGTCCAATTTTGGACGACGCGTTCCAGCATAGCGACCGGTATCTCGCGAATGATACGAGTAATGTTGGATTGCAAAGCGTCGATTGAAGCTGGCTTATCCTTGAAGACCAGAGACTTCGTGTGGCCCCAAAGAAAATAATCTAAAGGTGTGATATCATACGATCTAGGCGGCCAATTTACTGATCCAAAACGTGAAATCAGGTTCTCACTAAAATGATTTCTCAATAAGTCCATTGACCAATAAGTCCACGGGCTTCAATTTCAGGTAGCGAAAAATCCGTTATCATGGTGCGATAGCGGTCGCCATTGACGGTTACGTTCTGACCGGACTCATTTTGAAAGAAATATGGACCGATGATTTCACCGGCCCATAAACCACACCAAACTGTGCATTGCTGCGGCTTTAGTGGTAGCTGTTAAAGCTCTTCAGGTTGTTCATCAGCCCAAATACGGCAATTCTGCTTATTGACGTATCCATTGAGCCAAAAATGCGCCTCATCACTGAACGAAATTTCGCGATAAAACAGGGGATTTTCATTGAGCTGATTCAGAGCCCATTCACCAAAAACACGACGTAAACCTAAGTTGCCTGGCTTCAATTCTTGCACGAGTTAAAGTTTGTCTGTCTTAAAACCAAGATCTTTATGTAAAATACGCCAAGCTGTTGCGTACGATAAACCAAGCTGTTGAGAACGACGCCGAATCGATTCGTCACGGTCTTCACCCACACTCTCAGCTACAGCCGCTATATTCTCTTCACTACGTGCTGGATGTGGTCTAATCGGTCGAGTATCATCCAATAATATATGCTGGATTTCTAATTTGCGGATGGTATTGGCTATAGTGGTTTTGGTAGATCGACGATGCACACCATAAGTTGCTCTAAGAGCATGAAAAACATTTCTCACAGAACGCTGATTTTCTTAATACAGCTAAACAATTTGGATACGTTGTTGCGGTGTAAGTCTTTCCATGATGATTTGTCAAACAATACTGAATGAAAATTACATACAGTTTGATAGGAGTCACGCGTGATTTGTAAAAAAAAGCCTATTGAAAATCAAACCTCATAATAAATCACCCTTTATTTATAACTTAATATATAAATGATTGTATCTATAACTCTGCGTCAAGTTATCTTACTGCATTAGTTTATCTTACTCCTTACATATTTTCTTCTCTTTGGCTCCTGCATCCCGTAGGCCTTAACGCGGAAGCATTCGCCAACAAAAACTAAGGGAGTCCAGCACGTCGAAGCTTTAAGCATTAGATCTGCTGTATCCTCAACTTGTATACTGCATGGTTACGATTTCGGACGTCACATTATTATCAAAGTGTGGATTCCGAAAAATTGCGCGCTTTTACCAGAACTTTTTTCGTGGATGTGCGTTAGCGGTAATCATGGCTGGCTATTTTATGGTGCTGTTATGTCCGGGAATAAAATAATAATTCACATAACACAAAATTAAATCGTCTATGTGTGAGTATTGATTGATACTCATGTAGACATGTTGCTACTTTTGAACCTACGATTTCTCGCAATAGTCCAGGCTAGCAGAACGAATCGACGTGCGTTGGCGGTTATGATATAAAATAAAATAAAAAAAAGAGAACGAGATTAGATAATAGAGATAATATAATAGAGAAATGGAAGAATTGTGTATTATAAATAATAATTGTCAAATAGAGACATAAAAAAAAAAATTGAGAATAGAAGATTATTATAAAGTATGGTATCGAAGGAAGAGAAATAGGAAGCCACTTACACACAATTAGACTAACAAATAATCATGAATCTAGCAGGGACAAAGCCGTATTACTTCTTTTAAATGACAAAAGGAAAGTAACGATAGCGAACTAAAGTTACAGAGTCAAAAAGATGGATGACTGAGCCACTTACACACAACTAGTGGATAACCGTGAATCTAGCAGGAACAAAGTCGCACTCAACCTTAAGGAAAGAAGTAGGGTGGATTCACCAAGGTTAGAAATTGAACATGAAAAATTAAAAAGATTGAAAAAAAAAAACAAATGAAATATTTGTAAAGTTAGAAATTTAAACTTAGTAAAATGGAGAAAATTAAACTGATTAACAATTAGAAATTAGAAGTTGAAATAAAATAAAAATTAGAAATTTAAGATTAAGTCCTTTCATTCAAAATTTAAAAGGTCTCAATCGAGCGCACGGAGGTTACTTGAGATAAGGAGAGCGAGTTTCTTTGAGCTAGTGGTCGTTAAAACTGCTTTTGATGCTCCGACGATTCGAAAGAAAATCGTTCTTTTTATACAATAAGTTGGCCCATAAGGCCCGCAAGTAAGACGAAGATAAAATAAAAACGCAGAGAAGACGGAAGGCAACGAACGAAAATGCATTTCCCTCCTTTTCTTCGTTACGCCCTCGCATCATATGTACAACAAGAGGAAGAGAGGAAGTATGATACAAGGAAGAGGGAGATGAGTATGCTTGGGACTTTTCCCACTCATGCGTTCTCCCTTCTTTAACTCAAAATATAAGCTAAAATTCTTATTTTATTCCTAAAAATTATACGTAAGTATTTTAGAATTATTAATAACCATATGAACGATACGAGTGAAGATCATCAGGTGAAGGCAATGTTAAATCACTTTAGTCGAATATCAATCGATTTTTTTTATTTTAGCAAATGCTCAATGTTTCCACACTCAACTGCCTGGCAATGTGCTATGTGGTAGTAAAATGCTGCTACAGCTTGACGAATTCTGCCTTCATTAATAGTAATAATTTCATCCCTTATTTTCTGCTGGAGTTCATCGAGGTTTACTGGTTTCATTTGATATACATTATCTTTAAGGTAACCCCACAAAAAATAATCAAGCGGACTAAGGTCAGGAGATCTGGCTGGCCATTTTGTTGCACCTCCTCTGCCTATTCACCTTCCTGGAAACACTCCATTCAAATAAGCACGTACACCTCGCTTATAATGAACTGGTGCACTGTCTTGCTGGAACAACGTTTGATCAAAATCATTGCTCACAGTTGCGTGAATCGCTAGGATGATTTCATTTCGGAGCATGTCTTCATACTTAATGGCAGTAAGATTTCCTTCAATAAAGAAGGGCCCAACAATACCGTTGTTTATAACGCCAGCCCAAACATTCACTTTCTGAGAGTACTGAGTATTGCGAGTATCCAACATCCATCTTCGGTTTATATTACTCCAGCACTCAAAGTTATGTCTATTGACATTGCCATTAAGCTCAAAGGTAGGTTTGTCTGAAAATATAATTCTATTAAAAAAATATTCATCGGCAGTTATTCGGGTCATGATCAAGTCACACACTACGCGTCTAACTGGATCGTGTTTAAGCAATTCCTGTACAAGTTTTACCTTGTATAGATGGAACTTTCTTGTCAAAATATTATGCACTGATGCGACACTAATATCATATTGCTGATGCTATTTCTTAACTGTACTGTGGAAATATCTTCATTGATTGAAAGAGCAACATCTAGCTGTTTTTTTTTTCAGTAGTTGCTGTAACTGGACGACCCGATCTAGGAAGATCTTTCATGTACTTACTTAAATTGAAACGCCTAATTGTCCTTTGTATTGTCGATTTGAATATCAGTTTCCTTGCTACCCTTAACACCATCCTTACTACTACTGTCACCGTATACTTTCATCATAAGAATAATTATTCGCTCTCGTTCAGTGAGAGAAGCCATGCTACATTCAGATGAAGAAATAATTTAAGAGAAAAATTTAAATTTAAGATTACAATATGAAAAGTGATAAGATCATAAGACCTGAAAATTACGGAAGGAAGTATGAATGAAGAAAACGGCTAAATCATCAAAGAAAATGACAAGCAGTTCTTAAAAGTAATTAAGAAAAAATCAAAAATAAGGAGCGAACTTAATGATGAATATTAAAATTTATGGAGTATTAACATTTACACGACTGAGATTGCCGTCGGATAGCCAGGGAATTTCTTATAACTTATGTCTCAACAATTTTTTTGAGCGACGCCTACTTTTCAAGATATTCTGCCGGTCGCTGCTTAATCTTGACTTGACCTTCTGAAATCAAATTTTTTCAATAGTGAAGGTCGTATCTGGACCTAAAATTGTCCGCCCTTTTTATTTCTTGTGTTAAAATTGGGGGTTGCCATATAAAAAAATGAACTTGACCTTAAAATGACGTTCAAGATCAAGATCAAGGTCACGGCCGAAGTCACGGTTGAATAGCCAGAGAAATTTCCTACAACTTTTGTCTGAAACATTTGTTTGAGCAACACCTACGTTTCAAGTTATTTAACCGGCCCAGGACTTTTTAAAGACCCTGTATAATAATGACTAAACTTGATCATTAGCAGAATAGTATTTTTCTCTGCATCTATAATCTTTTAATTTTAATCTCCTTATTTCTAATTTTTGCCATACGTTTTCTCCATTAATATTTTCAATATTAAACATCGAAAGTGTTATCAAGTTTCTTTTCAATTCTTTTTTTATACAAATTAACCATTTTTATTTACTCCAAATATCAATATAAATGATTGGTTGATATATTTTATTGATTTCATCGAAGAAGTTCGATTTCGAGACTTGACGGAGGGTGAAAATTTTTTAGATATTTAGATTTTTTTTTTGTAATTTGTACAGATCACGTTATAACAAAATTTTGTATATTCAATTTATTTATTTTATTTATTCAATCAAAGTAAAAATTTTACACTATTACATTAATCATGTATAAATCCAGCAGAAAAAAATATCTTATTTTCTGTTCGCTGGTCTGGCGCATTTAAAACTGTAATTAAAATCTTAAAACTAAAAAAACTTAAATATACACAAAAACAAGAAGAAAAAAAGAAGAAAAAAATATTTCAAATAAAAAGGAAAAACAAATCCATTAAAATATTTTTAGATTTTTAAATTTAGTGTTCATTTTCACTGATCCATTTCTTTATTTTATATTTCATGTTTTTACTATTTTTCGAGGTTTTTATTGTTTTCAAACCGTGTAGTAATCTATTATAGTTAATTATTGTCTTGATCTAACTGTTTTTAATACTGATTTTTCTTTTATTCTTTATAATGATATATTTGTGATTCACTTGATAATAATATTTGATCTATATTCAGTGGTTGCTTATTATACACAAAATTGTTCTTGTTTTATACCTTTAATAATTTATTTTGTAGATTTTAAATTTTCTTAATTCTTCATGCGTATGCACCTTCCCAAGCTATAATACGAGGGCAGTCTCAAAAGTACCCGACCCGACAAAGAAAACAGTAAAAAAATTGTGAAAATATTTTTTATTTTTCAACATATTCTCCTTTCAGTTCAATACACTTTTCCCAACGATGTTCCATAGCTTTGATACCCGCTTTATAGTAGGAACCGTCAAGCTCCTCAAAATACCTATTAACCGCAGACTCTACCTCTTCATTGTTGGCAAATCTTTTGCCGCCGAGCCATTTTTTCAAATTCGGAAAAAGAAAATAGTCCGAGGGAGCCAGATCTGGCGAATAGGATGCGTGAGAAAGCAATTCGAACTTCAACTCATTGATTTTAGCCATCGCAATGACGCACGTGCGGACTGGTGCGTTGTCGTGATGAAACAACACTTTTTTTTCGTCAGATGGGGCCATTTTTTCTTGATTTCATCACTCAAACACTGCAATAAGGCTGGATAATATGCGCCGTGTATTGTTTTTCCTTTTTCGAGATAATCAAGAAATATTATTTCACGCGCATCCCAGAAAACGGATGCCATGACCTTGCGAGCTGACTAAACTGTCTTTGCTTTCTTTGGAGTCGGTTCTCCCTTTTTAGTCCACTGCTTCGACTGCTCCTTGGTCTCAGGTGTAAAATGATGGACCCATGTTTCGTTCATGGTTATGAATCGACGCAAAAACTCGGCTTTATTGCTGCGAAACATTGTCAAACACTCGATGGAAACATCCTCACGTTGCTGTTTGTGCTCCATTGTGAGCAAACGCGGCACCCATCTTGCGCACAGCTTTCTCATGTTCAAATTTTCGGTCAAAATGTGATGCACAGCACTTTTCGAAATGCCTGCAATATCTGCTATCTCGCGCACTTGTAGTCGACGGTTATTCAATACCATTTTGTGGATTTTCTTCACATATTCTGACGTAGTGACCTCACTTGGTTGACCACTGCGGTGTTCATCTTGGTAGCTCGTACGACCTCGCTTAAACTCAGCTACCCAATATTTGACTGTTGTAAACGAAGGAGCAGACTTTCCCAGAGTAGAATCCAACTCGGCTTTGATATCGGTTGGACTTAGACCTTTCAAATGAAAGTATTGTATCACATAACGATGCCCGATTTTTTTCATATTTACAAATTCACTGAGAGCGTTCACTTTGGATATCTGTAAAAACAATAATAATAAACGTAGCGTTATGAATTTTTCACATTAAGTTGTTGGAAAGTGGTATTGTCAATCGCAGTAATTGTTTTTTTTTAAACTACCTGTATTCATAAGTCAGGTCGGGTACTTTTGGGACTACCCTCGTAGATAAAAGAAAATGAAATTTTAAAAAGTTGTAAAATTTTGTAGAATGTTATAAAATTAACGTTTGTTCTAAGAAAAGAGTGTAAATATTTCGAGAATCTTTTGGCCATAGTTTTTTTTTATAATTATATCATTTTTATATTTTACAAAATGTTTGTGTAAAAACTTTATAAAAATAAGTTAAGTTTTAAGTGTAACGTCGGTGCATGACCTCCGTTTTTTTTTGTGTTTTGTCAGCCGAAAAGTTCTTTACTGTCTTTCCTAACACAATAATCCCCTCCACAACCTACTCGACGCACTCTCCACTGACGTAGACCATTGGAAATCTCAACCGAAGCTTAAACCGAGAGTCGAATAGCCGCTCTCGTTAAAATTTGACTACCATGCAAATTTTTTCAAACAATCATACACCAGTAATGAAAATCATGCATACTACAGCTGAAAATAATGTTCTCCTTTCTTAGTCGGTTAATATAAATTTTATTGACATTCAACATACAAATTTTTGCAAAGTAATCCTTTCTTGAATAAACGTCAATAGCGTAATTTGGGACATCACGCAATAACCTGGAATGTCACGAATTCCTCTTGCTAAACCCTCATAATAATTATTTTTATAAATTATTAATTAATTACATAAAAATTCTTTTAAAATAAATAATTAATTTTAAGCCAATGTTCAGCTGTTACATGCATCTATTTTAAAAAATATCCCTCTAGTTAAATTCTAATTTATACAGCGACAATTGACCTATTCTATTTATTATTATGTCATTATCTTATAGTGAATATTTATTACTATTATACTATTTTATATATCTTTAATAACTGTCTGCGACATACGTTTTTATAAAAATATTGGAGTTTTGTCATTAAAACTAATTCTTTGATTAACTCCCTATAGCATAATTATTTTCATATTAATTTACAATTAAATTAGCGTGTCATACACCTATGACTCTTTGGAAATAAAGTAAACCAAATAAGTACTTCTCCAACAGTCCGTTAATTAAAAATTATAACTTCTAAAGAATGACTATTTAAACTATCATTCTACCATTATTTTCTCTTTTGTAATAATAAAACACTCATAGAAATTTTTTCTTTATTATTTAAATACTCATTCTTTATCTAATTATGTAAAATGCGACGAAAAACTTCGTTCTGTTGTAATATGCGTTAAACCTTAAATGGCACACGATCATACAATTTAAATTAACATAATTTTATTGTATATAATAAACCTATGTAAAAACTCTGTAAAAATGGAGTATCTCTCTCTCTCTCTCTCTCTCTCTCTCTCTAATTCTCACTCTCACTCTCTCTAACCGAGAAGCTCGCCAGGAAGAGGGGGCCTGAAAAACTCGGCCTCTCCCCGTATTTCCCGGTCAAAGAAGGAATTTGCTGAGTAGCTTCTCCAACGCATTTAAATATGGCACCAAATGATCACCAAGCAGCAGACCACAGGCAGCACTCGAGGACCACGTACTACGCAAAATACTAAGAAGAAAACACTAAGGACCCACGTACTACACACGCATTACCAAGAATCCACGTATTACACAAACATTAAAACGGGCCATCCACTACGAGCAGACTTCAAGAAGAGACCAGACGGAGCAGAAGACGATGAGAAGGCAGCCGCAACAAAAGAGAGACAGAAAGAGAGAGAAGATCGTCCTTATTCTTTGCATCTCACATTCAATAAAAAGTAAGTTTATCTAAGACTGTATATTTTTTGCTTTCATTTCCAAAGAGATAGTATTAGCTAGAATCGGCTAAATATCTATATCCAAAAAAACGCTTAGTAGGTCCTTTCCAGGACAGCATATAGGCCAACATCGGCCAATACGGTTGTCCAGTCCCGAACTTCATCACTATCCCTAAAAATTCTTACAACTTTGACTCCTCCGCCGTCCCGAGCTCATAAGTTTCAGTACTTAGGCTCATAAAGGCGAAAAGCAGTTCGCGTTTATTTAAAACGCGGTTGAAACGTCAACCCGACGTTACATAAGAAATATAATTTTGATATAAATTTTATTATAAAAATAAGTTGAATTTAAAGTAATAGATAATAATCATGTACAAATTGCTTTGTAATTTCATGTACAAAATAACATTATATTAATTTATAATAAAAATATTGATAAGATTGAATTTATATTAGTGTTGTTAATTAAAAGATTTAATTTATATTTGTTTTGTTGATAAAAAAATTTAATTTATATTAGTGTTGATACAAATTTATGAATACAAAAGAAATATAATTTTTATAAATTAAATACATGCAAATACTTGCAATATACTTAACATTACAAATTTATTTTCAAATTGTATTAAACCATACAATAAAATCAATTAATTATTTAATATGATAGATAAATTATTTAATTGAAAAAAAGAAAAAAAAACTGTTTTTATCATATTGTTTTACAAATTTGAGTAAAAATAAAAATTTAATTAAAAAAATAATTTTAATTTATTGGGATCTAAAAATAAAATAATAATATTCTAATGAAATAAACTTTAATTTACTTTTAGCAAAATCGTAGAGAATTGGAAATGAATAGGCACAAAATTGTAAATTTAGTGGCAAATAAGAAACAAGTGATTAAATATTTATTAAAATATATTTTTATAGCCAGATATATACAGGGTGCGCCATCTAGACAGGACCTATTTAAATGTTAAATAACTCCGCCATTTTTCAGCCGATTTTGGAAAATGAACAAGATTTATTTACGATATACAATGCCATTTATTGACAATTCACTCAGAATACAATATCGATCAAAGGACCACCTCCATTAGACACACAAAAAGCGGCCCTTTTTTGGGCATTTTGCATTGTATTTGACAACATTTCGGGCGTAATAGCAGCAATTTCCGCTGTGATATTAGCTTTAAGTTCTTCAATAGTCTTCGGTTTGCTGGCATACACCTTACTCTTCAAATAGCCCCACAGAAAAAAGTCCGGCGCCGTCAAATCCGGGGAACGAGGAGGCCATTCCAAATCACCCTTTTTCGACACAACGCGTCCCGGGAACTTGCTCTGCAAAAACTTGTCCGTTTCCAACAATCTTTGAGTAAGTTGCACTTTGTATGGAAAAAGATTGAGATCATCCTTCAAAATTCTTCTTAAAGTGGTTCCGCTCATGTTCAGCTGCTGAGAACGACGGCGATACGACACACTTGGATTTTCGGCAACACTCTCTCTAACCGCTTCAACAACTTCATTGGAGCGTCGCGGACGCGGTCGTATGGGTCGCGGGCGAGTAGCTACAGACCCGTGTTCAAAGAAATTTTTCGCCAAAGTAGGAATTGTCTTGGCGGAAGGCGCCGAATGTCTCCCATATTTTTTACGATAAGCACGCACAGTTTTCACAGTTGAACGATTGTTTTCAATGAACAGCGCTACAATTTCAGCCCGCTTTTTTGGCGTAAATCGATGCATGACTAAAATGGCAATGACTGACGTTTCAGAATCTGGCTGATTTGTCAAAATCAGCTGAAAAATGGCGGAGTTATTTAACATTTAAATAGGTCCTGTCTAGATGGCGCACCCTGTATATATATATATATATATATATATATATATGTACGAGGGTGGTCTGAGAAGTTTCTGATCTCAACGTGAATATAGCAGCACTCGTCAATAAAAGCTAGCGAATTTCGTTGTTCATCTGTCGACAGTTGCTCACCAAATTTTCAGCCATTTTGGATGCGCAGTTGTTAGTTGACAGTCGTTTGAGTGAGTCGATATGACTGTTGTTGTAAAAATGGACAAAATTGAGTATCGAGCTGTAATTAAATTGTTTTTGACAGGCAATACGCCTACGCAAATCAAAAATGAGTTGAACTCTGTGTATAGAGACTCTGCACCATCATTTACCACGGTGAAATTTTAGGCAGCTGAATTCGAACGTGGCCGTGAGAGCTTGGGAGACGATGAACGTTCGGGAAGTCCAAAAACTGCAACCACTGACGATAACATCGCCGAAGTTCACCAAATGGTGCTAGACGACCGCCGAATTAAAATGAGAGAGATAGCAGAGGTTATGAACATGTCCAAAGAACGTGTTTGCTGCATATTAAATCAAGATTTAGGCATGAGAAAGCAGTCCGCGCGTTGGGTGCCGCGTTTGCTCACGTTAGACCAAAAGCGTGTTCGAATGAACATTTCCAACGCTCTATTGGCGCAGTTTAGGCGCAATAAATCCGAGTTTTGGCACCGATTAATTATTGTAGATGAAACTTGGATACACCATTATACGCCCGAAACAAAAATACAGTCAAAACAGTGGACTGCAAACGGGGAACCGGCTCCAAAAAAAGCAAAAACTGTTTTTTCGGCTTGGAAAGTGATGGCGAATGTTTTTTTGGACAGTCATGGAGTTATTTTAATCGATTATCTTCAAAAAGGAAAAACCATTACAGGAGCATACTACGCATCATTACTTGACAAGCTGAAGGCAGAGCTTGCGGAAAAACGTCCACATTTGCAGAAATAGAAAATCCTGTTTCACCAAGACAACGCGCTGTCTCACACCTCAGCGATTGCCATGGCGAAAATCCACGAATTACGGTTTCAGCTGCTTGACCATCCGCGTTACTCACTAGACCTTGCCCCAAGCGACTTCTTTTTGTTTCCTCATCTGGAAATTGCACTTGGAGGGCAGAGATTTTCGTCAAATGAGGAAGTAATCACCTTCGTGAACAGTCATTTTGCAGAGAAAAACGCCAAGTACAATTTGGATGGGTTCAAGAGATGGGAGCATCGCTGGGAGAAGTGTGTAGAATTGCAAGGAGACAACGTTGAGAAATAAGAAAAAAATTAAGAAAAAATGTCTTGTATCTGTTAGGTCGAAAACTTTTCAAACCACCCTCGTATATATGTGTATATATATATATATATATATCTATATATATATATAGGTTCTTTAGAATCTTTAAAAAATATAACCTCTAAAATAGTATAAAGATATACATATATATTAGGTTGCTGCAGATGAAATGGCCGATTTGGTAATAAATCTTTAAATAGCTGTAACTTTTTATAAAAACAATTTATTTATTCAAAATAGGTACCAATAGATGCAACAAACTTTTCCCAACGAAATGCAAGTACATTTATTCCAGTTTTGTAGAAGTCCGAGTTTCTGGTTCGAAGAAACTTCTTGAAGGCATTTTTGACAGCAGCTTCATTATTAAATCTTTTTACGGTCAAAAAGTGATCCAAATGTTTAACGAAATGGTAATCTGTTGGTGAGAGGTCTGGTGAATATGGAGGGTGAGGAAGAGTCTCATAGCACAATTCGTTTATTTTTTGGACCGTTGTTCTCGATACATGAGGTCGTGCGTTATCATGAAGCAGTATCACTTCATCCCTGTTGACAAGCCTAGGTCGTTGGACTATATATTTCTGATGCATTTCATCCAGTTGAGCACAGTATTTCTTAGCATTGATGGTTTCGTCAGGTTGCAGGAACGAATAGTGGATAACTCCAGCTACAGACCACCAAACAGTTACCATTTCATCCTTTGAATAAAGGCTTGGTTTCGGCATGTGTCTTGGCGCTTCATCGGCATCTAGCCATTGGGCCGATCAGCGACTATTATCGTATAAAACCCACTTTTCATCGCAGGTCACAATTCGGTGCAATAACGGTTCTTTTTTGTTGCGGGAGAGAAGAGAACTTAAAATCTCTATTCTACACGTCATGTTTTGCTCGGTAAGATCATGCGGAACCAATTTGTCAAGCATTTTCACTTTTCCAAGTTGTTGCAAGTGGCGGGAAACTGTCGAATTGTGAACGCCTTATGGTTTGGCGGGGGTCAGACTCCACTAATGCACGCAGCTCGTCGTTATCGATCGATGGTCCTGGGTGTTCACGTGGCTCATTTCCAAAGTCCATATCTCCGGATCGAAATTTTTCGAACCACCGCTGAGTGGTTCGTTCGCTAACTGTATCAGGCCTTAATGCGCTGTTGATATTCTTCGTTGCTTCCATTGCGTTGTGCTTTAATTTAAATTCGTATAGTAAAAGTAGCCGTTTTTGATACACTTCCATGTTCACTTTCTTTTTTTTTTTTACAATTACTATGAAGTGTAAAGCAAAAATGACTCTATAAACCAAGGCAGCAGTATTTATATTTTAATATGTCATATCATTTGCGCCGCCTTGTGCCAACATAATACACTAAAGATGCAGCCAACTTTATCTCATTGCTAAATCGGCCATTTCATCTGCAGCAACCTAATATATAAATATATATATATTGTAACGGGTGTAATTGGTTACGGCCCGTTAGCAACGCAGGACCTTCCTCAGATCCTGCTTTATCTTTGCGTTGCTATCGGTGCTGCTTCCACCGGGCTAGGCTGCTCAGAATGTGTGCCAATGCTAGATTGGCACACCCGCGGAGGCGGCGGTATTCGGGATAGGGACGCTCAAGGGAATAAAAAAATAAGAAAAGAGGCACCGGCTCAGTGCTACAAGCTTATTTAATATAAAATCAACAAAGTAATTCAAAATATAATGATTTTTGCGGAGAGGTCCCTTGTGAGTAAAGAACAATTAGTATTGCCTCACGCGCAATACTAATGCACGAGGTACGCACTGCGCATGCGTACCCTTTTCACTCCGCGCGGCTACACACACACGTGTAGGCTATGGACGTCTGATATAGAGAGAGCAGTTCTCCCTCTATACCGATGCAGTCTATGACTGCTCGAGTGAGAGCGGTTCTCTCACTCGACTATGCAGTCTATGGTTGAGCGAGCGAGAGTGCTCGTTTCTCTTGCTTAACTGCGTGCTTAATGTTTGTACGGGTGAGAGTGGCTTTTTCTCACTCGTACGCCTATTCTATGATCGTGCGAGAAAGAGATCGATCCTCTGACTCGCACTCGCACAGCCTACACGAAAATAATTTTACGCGGTCTCGCGCGTATGCGCTTCCTATAGCTATATGCCTGACGCACACGCGTCAGGAAAACTAAATATAATTACTCGCGGCCTACGCTATTAATACTAAGTGGCCACTTACTTTTCCAATTATCGAATAGGTTGTCGATGGCCGGGTTGGGGTCCTATTTGTATATCTGACCTTAAACCAGCTTCAAGCGAGGATGCCTTGAAAGCTCTTCTTGCACCTTTTTTAATAATCGAAGGTACCACTCGTCCGTGGTACCTTCTGCCCAGGTTAAGGCCGCTATGGCTGGCATGACACCTTCTTCCTTGAACATCCAGGAAAGGGCATCTGGCACATGGTTGAGTGCCCCTTTCCAATGTTCGATGGTGAAGCGGTGGCTTTGGAGCTCTAAGGCCCACAGCGCCAGCCTTCCAGTCGGGTTGTGGAGGCTACTGAGCCAGCGTAAACTGCTATGGTTAGTTATTACCCTAAACTCATAGCTCTCCACATACGGCCTGAATTTCTCGATGGCCCAGACTGCAGCGAGGCACTCCCTTTCAGTGACGCTATAGTTCCGCTCTGCTGGGCTAAAGGTGCGACTCGCCTACTCTAGCAGTCGCTTCTCCCCATGGATGACCTGGAGTAACACGGCTCCGACTCCCGTGTCACTCGCGTCCGTTTGGATGACGAACTCCTCGTCAAACCTGGAACTTTGCAGGATAGGAGTGGAAGCTGGCAGGGTCTTGACCTGCTCAAAGGCAGCTTGCTGCTCCTCTCCACATTCGTAGTATCGGCCCTTCTTTGTCAAGCGTGTGAGCGGTTCAGCGATCGTGGCTAAGTCCTTCAGGAACTTGCGATGCCACGACGCCATGCCTAGGAAATTGCGCAGCTGTCGCAGATTCTTGGATGCTGGGAAGTCGATCATAGGAGCGACTTTTGCTGGATCCGGGCGAAATCCTTCTCAGTTCACCAGCACCCCGACGTATTTTGCCTCGTCTTAGCAGAACGCGTTCTTCTCGCGGTTGATCGTTAGACCGGCAGCTCAAATGCATCGCGACACGTGCTCGAGCCGTTGCAAGTGTTCTTCAAACGTCTCCGTGACGATGATTACATCGTCAAGGTAGGAGAACGCGAACGGCTAAAGCTCCGGGCCTATCACCATGTCAATGAGCCGCTGGAAGGTCGCTATAGCGTAGCTCAGACCATACGGCATCCGGGTGAGCTGGAAGAGTCCGAGTCCTGGCATAGATGTATCGGAGCAAATGGAGCCTATTTTGAAGGCGACCCAATAAATTTTAATTATTAAACGTAAAAATGTTGTTTTATTTTAAAATTCCCGGTGCTTTTTTGACAGACAGTATACTAGTACCTCGCCCTCTGCAGCTTGCGCAGGATGCTATCCATCCTCAGCAATGGATAAGCATCTGGCTTCGATACTGCATTGACCTTTCTTAAGTCAATGCAGAATCGGAAACTGCCTTCTTTATCTTAACGACTGGGCTCGACCAGCCGCTATGCAAAGGCTCGATGATGCCGCCTCCAGCATCTCCTTTGTTTGGGCGTGCATCACCTCCTGGATCTTCGGGAAGTACGGGTAAGCCCTCTGCTTGATTGGACGAGCATCGCCGACGTCGATGGCGTGCTCGATCCAAACCGTACACCCTAGGCTAGCTGGCTCCTCAGTCAGCATCGTATCCAGGAGCCCCTGGAGCTGCTCTCGCTCCGAAGGCTGAACGTCAGCCAGGCCTATGGCTGACACGGCAGGATTATCTGCTGTCTCCAGCGAGGCTAACTCCAACGCCAGCTCCCTTCTTGCTTCTTGGATAAGGAGCTGGTTCCTCGCTGGGTCGAGGATGGCCCTGAATCCTCTGATCAAATTGACACCGAAGTAACAATCTGCTGGTAAACCAGGCAGAATTGCCACCTCGATGTCCTTCGTCACGCCGGCCACCTTAAGGGGCAGTTGGACGAACCCAACTATGGAAGCGTAATGGCCGTTTGCTACCATCGCTCCCTTGCCCTGGCTCGGCGTGACCACGCCTCCAAATGCCGTCGCTATTTGTAAGCCAATGGCGCACATCACTGTGTGTAACGCGCCCGAATCATATATTGCGCGTAGGGTGTACCCCCCTACGCACACAGTAAAACACCATCTGGCACCTTTTGGAGCACCCTTCTCTGGGTGGTCCAGACCCATGTCAGACACGAGTTCGGAGCTCACGAGCTCGCTGGTGGTCCCTTCGGGGACTTGGATCCCAGATTCGGAGGGGAACAGCGTAGGGATCTCGTCTACGCTCTTCCCTGGTCGTTTCCCGAGCAGCCTGGGCAGAACCTCTTAATCATATTAGGCCTGCCGCAGCCATGGCAGCTAAACTCCTTGGCTTTCTTTGGCTGCTTGGTCTTCTTGTATTTTTTCTTGTCCTTCTTCTCCCCCCGTTTGGCGGATGAAGACTTTGGACTGTATGTCCCGAAGCGCGGCTTTGCCTGCCTCTTCGGGCTTGCCTTCCGTAGCGGGCTTCTCCTTCATTCACGACGTCTATCGCCCGCCATGATACAGTTGTGCTGCGTGAAGACCGCTAGCACCTGCTTTACCATCTCTTGTGCTACTTCAGCCCCGCTCACTTTAGGACTGACCTTCGGCGGCTCTGTTCTCGTAGCCGCCTTCGGCACTGCCGCATGGTTCGGGGGAACGGGCCCTCTGTCGCCTCGTTCCCTCTCCAGCGTCAACTTGGCTCTTGCCCCACGGTCTATCAGCTCATCGACCGTGTGACACTCCATCCGAGTGACGATCTTTTTAATTTGCGGGAGCAGGTTATCGTGGGGACTGTCCACCATCTGCTTCTCGCTCAGTGGTGGCGATATTTTCATCAATATCGCCTCCAGGCACGTAATATATGTGCGCACTGGTTCGTCGGCTTGTTGGAAGCGGCGGCTGGCCTTGTCCCGTAGCCACTCCTGAATGTTTGTCTTAGACCCTGAGCCAGTCCGCGCTGCCTGACAGAACGCCTCCCACGTCTGCCATTTATGCTTGTGGCAGCCATACCACATCTCGGCTAAGCCACTCAGCGGCTAGGGTAGCGACGCCAGCATCTCTAGGCCGCTGATCCCTGACGCGTTCTTCCCTTCATCCATCTTTCGGAAGAACGCGTCGATACTGTCGGTCGGCTCTCCTCGGAACGTAATGTTCCACCGACCGACAATCGTACCGACATCCCGGGGGCCCGCCATTCCGGTGTTGCTCCATGCACTATTACTCGGTGCATTGGTGCGACTTTCCCCCCTCCACCAGGCTCCATTTGAGCCGGATGTAGGGGATAGCGGGCATTCAGCAGTCCCTTGCGAATCTTCACCTTCGCGGGGGCTGCTGTGTGTGGACACGTAGTTGCACCTGAACGTGTTCTAGAATGCTACGTGGCTCGGCGCTTTGCTCTTTCGTCGAGCCTGTGGCGAGAGAGCCGATCCCTTGGTCTCTCGCTGTGGCAGCCTGGACGGGCTTGGCGTGCCTTCTATTCTTGTAGACGACGCACTCGGCCTTGGATTTGCGTCTTCCTTCCTGTTCCGCGAATCCTGCGCCTCTGCCTGCATCGCTTGGATGCATCTGATCAACCCCTCGACGGTTTGCGTCAGACTCTCGATGCGCTCCTGCATCATGTGGAATTCTCCCCGTGTTGGTAGCAGGTCGTCCTCGTCTGCGACCTCCTCTTGTCGTTCTTCTGTTATCGGGGTACGGTCCGCCTCGTCCTCTATCAGTATGGTCAGTGGATGCAGCTCTTCTTTGTCGTAGTCCGCTGACCCGGCCGTTGTGCCTAACCTCTTCTGGCAGGCACGAAGCACGAAGCTTCTCTTTGCTTCTGCTCTCGCCGCCTGGGCAGCCTCGTATGCCCCTGCGACCTCTTTTTGAAAATGGTGAAATTTCCCCGCAGCCAATTGTTTATACGGATCATCTTTTCCCATCGTGATCCATGTGGACTCAACCTTAGAGCGTGGAGAGTTTCGTCTACCTCCTGGTTCTCCATGGTGATAAGCCACTCTTCTACCCTGGAGAAGTCTTCCGTCGCCATGTCTCCTGTTGTAGTCCGCACGCTTTAATATAAATACTCGAATAGTTGCGATATCGTGGGTAACGCACGCAATATATACGAGGGTAGTCCCAAAAGTACCCGAACTGACTTATGAATACAGGTAGTTTAAAAAAAAACAATTACTGCGATTGACAATGCCACTTTTCAACAACTTAATGTGAAAAATCCATAACGGTACATTTAATATTATTTTTTTTACAGACATCCTAAGTGAACGCTCTCAGTGAATTTGTAAATATGGAAAAAATCGGGCATCATTATGTGATACAATACTTTTATTTGTAAGGTCTAAGTCCAACTGATATCAAAGCCGAGTTGGATTCTACTCTGGAAAAGTCTGCTCCTTCGTTTACAACAGTCAAATATTGGGTAGCTGAGTTTAAGCGAGGTCGTACGAGTAACTAAGATGAACACCGCGGTGGTCGACCAAGTGAGGTCGCTACGTCAGAAAATCAGAAGAAAATCCACAAAATGGTATTGGATAACCGTCGACTACAAGTGCGCGAGATAGCAGACATGGCAGGCATTTCGAAAAGTGCTGTGCATCACATTTTGACCGAAAATTTGGACATGAGAAAGCTGTGCGCAAGATGGGTGCCGCGTTTGCTCACAATGGAGCACAAACAGCAACGTGAGGATGTTTTCATCGAGTGTTTGACAATGTTTCGCAGTAATAAAGCCGAGTTTTTGCGTCGATATATAACCATGAACGAAACATGGGTCCATCATTTTACACCTAAGACCAAGGAGCAGTCAAAGCAGTAGACTAAAAAGGAAGAACCGGCTCCTAAGAAAGCAAAGACTGTTCAGTCAGCTGGCAAGATCATGACATCCGTTTTCTGGGATGCGCGTGGAATAATATTTGTTGATTATCTCGAAAAAGGAAAAACAATCAACGGCGCATATTATGCAGCCATATTGCAGCGTTTGAGTGATAAAATCAAGAAAAAACGGCTCCATCTGACGAAAAAAAAGTGTTGTTTCATCACGACAACGCACCAGTCCACACGTGCGTCATTGCGATGGCTAAAATCAATGAGTTGAAGTTCAAATTGCTTCCACACGCACCCTATTTGCCAGATCTGGCCCTCTCGGATTATTTTCTTTTTCCGAATTTGAAAAAATGGCTCGGCGGCAAAAGATTTGCCAACAATGAAGAGGTAGAGTCTGCGGTTAATAGGTATTTTGAGGAGCTTGACGGTTCCTACTATAAAGCAGCTATCGAAGCTAATGAACATTGTTGGGAAAAGTGTATCGAACTGAAAGGAGAATATGTTGAAAAATAAAAAACATTTTCGCAATTTTTTTACTGTTTTCTTTGTCGGGTCGGGTACTTTTAGGACTGCTTACGTACTTAGACGCTAAATAAATAAACAAATAAATAATTAGGTAAAAATATATAAAAACTTATTTCTAAGAGTGATTTACCTCGTCCCTCTACCCACGGTATCGCAACTCGCACTGGCGTGGCTGTGGAGAGGTCAGTTCTCCCTGACTTTGTACTTGCTTGAGCCTCGGTGCTACAAACAAGATAAACTCCAAAAGTAAAAAAAAATTAGTAAATTATTTTTAGAACGAGAATAAAAATTGAAAAATAAGTTTTTCTTTTCCGTCCCCGTTGCTACGTCGGGAACACTTAGTTTTCCCGCGCCTATACTACCTACGCACGCTTGTGTGTGTGTGTGTGTGTGTGCGTGTGTGTGTGTGTGTGTGTGCGCGCTCGTTGCGCCCTCTGCGCACGCTTTGGACTTCTCGTTCTATACTGCGCACGCTCTCTCGTGTTGCGCGACCCTATGCCTAAGCCACACTTCTGGGGCGCCAGTTGTAACGGGTGTAATTGGTTACGGCCCGTTAAGAACGCAAGACCTTCCTTAGATCCTGCTTTATCTTTGCATGTGACGGGCCTTGCCTAAGGCCCCGCTACCGGTGCTGCTTAAACCGGGCCAGGCTGCTCAGAATGTGTGCTAATGCTAGATTAGCACACCCCCGGAGGTGGCGGTATTCGGGATGGGGACGCTAAAAGAAATAAAAAAATAAGAAAAGAGGCATTAGCTCGGTGCTAGAAGCTTATTTAATATAAAATCAACAAGGTAATATATAATATAACAATTTTTGCAGAGAGGTCCCTTGTGAGTAAAGAGCAATTAGTATTGCCTCACGCGCAATACTAATGCACGAGGCTCGCACTGCGCACGCGCACCCTCTTCACTCCGCGCGGCTACACAGACGTGTAGTCTATGGACGTCTGATATAGAGAGAGCAGTTCTCTCTCTATACCGACGTAGTCTATGACTGCTCGAGTGAGAGCGGTTCTGGTCTCACTCGACTATGCAGTCTATAGTTGAGCGAGAGAGCTCGTTCCTCTTGCTTAACTGCGTGCTTATTGTTTGTACGGGTGAGAGTGGCTTTTTCTCACTCGTACGCCTATTTTATGATCGTGCGAGAGAGAAAGATCGATCTTCTCACTCGCACTCGCACGGCCTAAACGAAAATGATTTTACGCGGTCTCGCGCGTATGCGCTTCTTGTAGCTATATGCCTGACGCGATCACACACCAGTCAGGAAAACTAAATATAAATACTCGCGGCCTACACTATTAATACTAAGTAACCACTTACTTTTCCTATTATCAAGCAGGTCGTCCTCTCGATATCTGCAGCGAATACTCGGCGGGAAAATCTCTCGGAAAAATCGCGTTCGGTAAAAGAAACTAGTAATGGGAAAATAACGTGCGGCTAGCTAAACGGCTTGAACGAGAAGAAGGATTGAGGGGAGGACTCCTCCTTCCCCTTATGCCAATCCTTTTTCTCGCGTCACGCTTTCGATTATTGATCGATAGCGCTGCGTTTCGGTACGCTGCGGATTCTCGCGCCTTTTCCCGCGTCGCACCATTGATCGCTTGATTGATGGCGCCGCGTATAGTCGCGCCGCGAACTCTATCTCGCACTGCATGGCAGGTGGCCTAATCTCGATGAGCCACCTGTCACAATATATAAATATACACAAATAGCTTCATTTAAAATTATTTTGAAATATATTATGTATGTATAATGCATATATACACAGTGTGTCCCATGAAAAACGGAAATTTTTCAAAACATTGATTTATATTGGCGCCACCTATTGGTGGATGTTAGCAATCGAAAGGTTCATTCTTAACTGACATCCTGTCAAAATTGTATGACGTTTGGTTCAATGGAAACCAAAATATCGCGCTCAAAGTGACAGTATGTTTGTGGCATCGGACAAAAAATGAACTTCGAACAAAGAGCAAATATTAAGTTCTGTTCTAAACTCGGTAAATTCTTTACTGAGACGCATAATTTGCTAAAACAAGTTTATGGCGATAATTGTCTATCCCGTACCAGAGTGTATGAGTGGTATAAGCGGTTCCAGGAAGGTCGTAAAGACATTCAGGACGACGAACATCCGGGTCCTTCGAATACCGTGGTTACTCAAAGTAACATTGAAAAAGTGCGTGAATTTATAAAAAATGAGCCAAAATCTTCACTGCGATACATGGAAATGGAATTGAATATGTGCAAAAATTCAATTCATCGCATTTTGACCGATCATTTGAATCTACGGAAGGTGTGTGCACGCTTTGTTTCACACAAATTGACCGACTACGAAAAATTGCTCCGAATTCAACATTGTAAGGATTTGATTAAAGAGTCAAAAAGGACCCAAACTTGAAATATTCAATTGTGACTGGTGACGAAACATGGTGTTTTCAATATGATCCCAAAACCAAGCGTCAAAGTGCTGAATGGAAGCACCCAACCGAGCCCAATCCGAAAAAAGTTGTCTTGAAAAGTCAAAAGTGAAGACAATGTTGATTTGTTTCTACGATTCGAAGGGTATTATTCATCGTGAATTCGTTCCACCTGGTCAAGCGATTACTGCTGTGTTTTATCTTGGTGTTATAAAGCGTTTGCTCACCCGTATTTGTCGTGTGCGGCCACAATACCGTGAAAAAGGGAGCTGGCATTTGTTGCATGATAATGCCTCGTCTCATCCATCGAACTTGATCACAGATTTTTTGATCAAAAATTCAATTCTAACCATCAACCATTCACCGTACTCGCCGGATTTGGCTCCGTGCGACTTCTACTTGTTTGCAATTCTCCGAATTGCACTTGCCTATAAAAGGAAAACGTTAGAGGCCATCTAAAGAGCGACGACCGACATATTAAAGTCGATGGATAAAAATGTTCTCAACTCATTCGATATATTAATTGATCGTGCAAAACGTTGTATTGATGCGGAAGGAGACTATTTCAAATAAAATAAATGAGATTTGCCGGTATAATGAGTTTTTGTCTTTATTTTGAAAAAGTTCCGTTTTCCATGGGACACACTGTGTACATTCTGTCAAAGAAGTACCGTGAATTGTCGATTTGAATCTGGCGCGGTAATTTAGGCAGGTAAAATTTTTTTTTCTAGGTTGGTATAACTGTCCTCAATGACTATGCCAAGTTTCAGCGGAATCTGTCAACGAGTGTGTTTACTGTAGCTGGTTAAGTCAGTGGCCTTCAGCTCGTGCGCCGAATTTTGTTTTATGGCTTTAATCGACTGAAAACGAGTGCCACGGAGCAGCAATTTGAGTTTTGGGAAGAGAAAGAAGTCACAGGAAGCCAAATCCAGCGAATACGGTGGTTGTTCAAGCGTGTTCGTTGAGTTTTTGGCAAGAAAACCGGTCACAACCGTAGCTCGGTGAGACGGCGCGTTATCGTCGTGCAAAATCCACGAGTTGTTGGCCCAAAATATCAATTAAAATCGTACGTGTGGACTCGTGGGATATCGCAAGTTCATGTGCTATCTCTCTCAAGCTGGTATGACGGTTTTCAAGCACCATTTCCTTAATTTTATCAGCATTACTTGCGGTCGAAGCCGTCGATGGGCGTCCGGAACGAGGCAAGTCTTCGACGACTTCACGACCCTCCTTAAAGGCCTTGTACCACTCATACTCACGAATTTTTGATAGTGCTTTATCACCAAAAGCCTTTGGCAACATTTTCAATGCATCGGCACACGAAATTTCATTCGCAACACAAAATTTTAGACAAATTCTTTGTTCAACGTAATCACCAATTGTAAAAAATCGGCACGCACTATTGACATCGACTGACTTAACCAGCTACTGTAATCACACTTGTCGACAGATTCCGCTCAAACTTGTCATAGTCATTAAGAACAGTTGTACCAACCTAGAAAAAAAATTTTACCTGTCTAAATTGCCCTGCCAGATTTAAATCGGCAATTCCGGGTACTTTTTCGACAGAATGTGTGTATATATATATATATATATATATATATATATATATTAGGTGAAGTAAAAAGTAATCCATCATTTTGCCAATAGATGGCTTTAGTAGTCTATATCTCCCGTTGTAGAAGTGCGATCAGGTTACACTAGATGACGTTAGAAAGATAAGATTTCGTACTAAAAAAGCTTTTAATACAGTTTTGTGATTGCTTGACTCAGTATTTTTTTAGCACGCGTCAAAGATGGACACCAACAAAGAGAAAATACGCCATATTTTACAGTTTTTCTTCGATAAAGGCAAAAACGCAAGCCAGGCAGCTGAAAATGTGAATAGTGTTTATGGTCCTGATACTGTAACAGCCAATCACGCGCAATTTTGGTTTCGTCGATTCCGTTCCGGTAATTTTGATGTTAAAGATGCACCACGCTCTGGAAGGCCAATTGTCGAAAATGTCGATAAAATAATGGAAATCGTCGAGTCTAAACGTCACGTAAGCACTGTTTCGATTGCCCAGGAGCTAAACATTGCATAAAAAACCGTCTGGAGCCACTTAAATAAGGCTGGATACAAAAAGAAGTTTGATGTATGGATGCCACACGAGTTATCGCAAAGAAACCTTATGGACCGAATTTTCATCTGCGAATCGCTGTTGAATCGCAACAATATCGATCCATTTCTAAAGCGGATGGTTCCTGGTTATGAAAAGTAGGTCACTTACGACAACGTCAAGCGACAACGGTCGTGGTCAAATAGCGGTGAGCCGGCGCAAACGGTGGCCAAGCCAGGATTGACAGTCAGGAAGGTTTTGCTGTGTGTTTGGTGGGACTGGCAGGGAATCATCTTCTATGAGCTGCTCCCCTACGGCCGAACTCTTAATTCGGTCCTGTACTATCAACAATTGGACCGTCTGAAAGAAGCAATCGCCCAGAAGCGGCCAGCTTTGGCCAATAGGAGAGGAATTGTGTTCCATCAGGACAACGCCAGGCCGCATACATCGATAGTGACTCGCCAGAAGCTCCGGGAGCTTGGTTGGAAAGTTCTTATGCATCCACCTTATAGTCCGGACCTGGCACCATGTGATTACCACCTGTTCCTGTCTATGACGAATGATTTTGCAGGTGAGAAATTCGCCTCAAGAGAAGATTGTGAAAATCGACTGTTCCAGTTTTTTGACAATAGGGACAAGGGTTTTTACGAGAGAAGCATTATGAAATTACGTCCAAAATGGCAACAAGTTAACGAACAAAACGGTGCATATTTGACCTAAACCGTATCATTTTATCTATGCTAAATAAAACCGTCAATTTAATGCAAAAATAATGGATTTCTTTTTACTACACCTAATATATATATATATATATATATATATATATATATATATATATATATATATATATATATATATATATGTATATACATACATTTATTACAAATATACCATATATATTTTATTTTAGTATAGTTAGTATATAACACATCGTTCAATAAGTCCCGAGACTAACAACGAAAACAACATTTTTTCTTAAAAATAATTTTTATTCATCAATATAATCTCCTTTTAGAGTGATGCAATCTTTCCAACGCCTTTCCAACATTTCTATACCATGTTTATAGAAGGATTCATCCTTTGCTTCAAAATAGGCTTCAGTTTCGGCAATGACCTTCTCATTCGAGCCAAATTTTTTTCCCTGGAGCATTTTTTTGAGATCAGCAAAGAGCCAGTAGTCGCTGGGGGCTAAATATGGCGAAAACGGGGGGTGAGGAAGCAAATCAAAGCCCAATTCGTTCAATTTTGCCATTGTTTTCATGGACTTGTGGCATGGTGCATTGTCTTGGTGAAAAAGGATTTTTTTCTTCTTCATATGCGGTCGTTTTGCTGCGATCTCCTCCTTCAAACGTACCAACAAGTCAATATAATAATCACTGTTGATCGATTTACCTTTTTCCAGGTACTCAATGAAAATCACGCCATGTGTATCCCAAAAAACAGACGCCATGACTTTGCCAGCAGACTGCTGCGTTTTTGGACGCTTTGGGCGGCTTTCGCCAGCCATGCGCCACTCAGATGATTGCCGATTCGACTCCGGAGCGAAATGATGTATCCATGTTTCATCCATGGTCACGTATCGACGCCGGAAATCCTTTTTATTGCGAGTAAATAGCGATAGACAGCTCTCTGAATCGTCGACTCGTTGCTGTTTTTGTTCCACTGAAAGCAATCGCGGTACCCACTTGGAAAAAACCTTTTTCATGCTCAATTTTTCATGAAGGATTGTAAATACGCTTCCAGATGATATCTGTGTCATTTCTGCAATCTCACGGACCTTCCCTTTGCGATTTTTCATTACAATTTTTAACACTTCACTCACATTTTCCTGTGTAACGGCTTCCAATGGCCTACCCGAACGTTCTGCATCGTTTGTGTCCGTACGACCACGTTTGAACTCAGCATACCAACGACAAATCGTTGGTTTGGATAGAGAGGAGTCCAGGTAATGTTTTTTAAGCCATTGCTGGGCTTCTACGGTGTTTTTACCCATTAAAAAACAATGTTTTATCAACACGCCAAACTCGCTTTTTTCCATTTTTCAAACAAATTACAATTTTATTACAAATTAAATTTTGGTTTGTCAGCTGCTTATTTGCATAAAGTAAGTTGTAAATTATTACACAATTAGTTAGTAATGAATCTTTTTGATACCAGTATACTTTTTCGTATAACACTAGTTCATGAACTCATTGCTTGGTGTAAAATGTTATTACAGCGGGATCAAATCAATAATTCTTTGCCCTAATATCGTGCGAAACATTATTTGACTAATATTCCGTGTACTGATGCAAATAAGTATCTCAAACGTGCTTGTATTGTGTGCAAAACCAGTAATATAAGGAAAGATGTGAGATTCATGTGTGCTTATTGTGAGGTAGCGTTGTGCAAAACAGGCTCATGCTTTGCAAACTATCACAGATTACAGTCAAGTAATATCTTTGCTTGGGACACTGAGTTATAAAAAAAGCCCAAAATAATGACCATAAACATGAGAAATAAACGGAAAACAACAAAAAAATGAACATCAAAAAACAAAAACAGAAAAATAATACAAAAAATAAAAAATAAAATCAAGAAACAAATAGAGATTTAAAATCCTATTGCCAACCTCCACGTGGTGCATCTTGGGATCACATGTTTTATTAAATGTGTCAGCCAATATCAAAGGTATCCGGTCAAAGTATACTGAAAAGTATTATGCTAATGCGCATGCGCGACACTGGGGCACTATCTTGGAATATTGCATATCTGATAGTATATCGGGTACGAGATCAGCGCCCCTGAAACTCCCGAGTTATCCATTCCAAAGCAATTATTCACTTTTACACTAAGTATTCCAATGCGCATGCGCAGTACTGAGGGGTCATCTTGCAATTTTGCAAATTTAATATCGGATTCGTGATCAGCGCCCCCGAAAACCCCCGAGTGACCAATTTCATTTCAATTGTTCAATGTTTGAATTTTGGCAGTTTGGACACATTTCATAAAACTTGGTTGGCAGTGAAGGGGTTAAGGGAATAACGTGTAGTGATTCAGCCAGTTAAGACAAGATCGCATTGTTATCAATTCTTTCCATATCGAGTAAATGCTCAAAGTGTGTACTATTATTTTCTAAGCACAGCAGTAATCGAGGGCAAAAGTTACGTTATACATTTCTAAGCTTTTGAGGGTTATTCAGAAGCTCTTCTTATTCTATCCATCATATTCAATCTTGTCGTTGGAGCTTCACTATACACAGCATCTTTTACGTATCCCCATCAAAAGAAATCTAGCTGGTTTAGATCTGGTGGTCTAGGGGGTAACGCAACTGTTCCACCTCGTCCTATCCATCGATTTAGGAATCGTTGATTCAAAAATGTCCGTACAATACAAGCATAATGAGCAGGAGCACTATCCTGTTGATACCATAAATGTAGTCTTACTGCAAGAGGAATATTCTCTAGATATCTCTAGATACCAATGTGGATTTTTTGGTTACCAATAATGGGATTATGCCCATTGAGACTACCATTACTTAAGAATGTCTTTACATCACTGAAACAAACATTCCAAAAAAAATCTGGACTTTGATTCAACATCTCAAGAGCCCATCTACAAAACTGTACTCTGAGTATGGAATCAACCTCACTTAATTCCTGTACCAAAGTAATGCGATATGGATGGTAATTTACTGATCGTAACAATCTGTGAGCCGTAGTTCGAGGGACTCCAAGTTCTCGTTCTATTTGACGGGTACTAATACGGGGAGTTTGGTGAACCATAACCAAAACTGCAAGCAACCTAGGGTCGTTATTATTCTGAAGTCTATTCCTGTGTTTTTGGCGATGCAGTGGTTTATTGCGAGATCTTCTTTCGTTGTTTATCACTTGTTGAGCAGTAGGATGGCGGCGATTTGGAAACCGCTCTGCATAAGTTCGGGTAGTAAGTATGTAATTTCTACCACATTCACCGAAAGTTATAAGAATATCGACTACTTCATTAAGCGTATAATTTGCCATTGTAATGAAAAGAACTTTATCAGATTAATTAATGCTCAATTACAAATGTGCAAAAAAATATATAAAAACTAGTGACTGAGGCACTAAATGGATAAAATTTTGTAGAGATACTATAAAAACTTAATCGGATGGGAAGATTAATTATCGATTTTGAAGGTAATGATTCATTCTTTGCTTATCTATGGAGAACTACGATAACGGAATACAATAAAACGAGGTGTAAGCACGTTGAATATGTGAAACAATCACTAGTCCAACAACACACTGTAGGGTCAGAATTCGAATAAGAAGTTCACGTATTCGATAATCGATAAAACAATAAAAAATACTATTTTGGTGCCATTTTGAAATTTAAATATTAAACGATCTATTATGATTTTTGTACATGAATGAGACTGCTGCTTCATTTAAAATCGATCTGCGGAGCATTATCGTTAGAGGTCATGATGAATCTCAGAAGAAGTTTACATCGTCCCCTAACGCAAAAGCTTAGACGGACGCAAAACTTCGCACTCTTTCAATTTTCTAGGTCGAAAATAGGGGACTTTATTCGAAAAACAAAGTTAACCATCAAATGATCTCGAAAATGAAGGTCAAGGATATGTACAAGGTCATGGAAGGGTCAGCACTTCGATACCCAATAACTTTTGTCTGAGGCATGGTTTTAAAAAACACAGATTTACCAGCTTATTGCCCCAAACAGAAATTTGTCCTTTAAAAGACTTGTAGAGTTTACTTTAAACCCTAAGGCAAAAGCTCATCAGGACGTAAAATTTTGCGCTCTTTCAGAATCCGAGGTCAAAAATAGAGAATTTAGTTTAAAAAACAAAAGTAGACCTTTAAATGACCTTGAAAATGAAGATCAAGGACATGTTCAAGGTCATAGAAGAGTCAGCCCCTCAATACCCAATAAATTTTGTCTGAAACATTTTTTTATTACATTGCAATTTTCTGAGTTATTCAGCTGTCTAAGTTAAAATGGAACGCTCTGTATATATATATATATATATATATATATATATATATATATATGTATATATATAAAAGAATATATATATATTTTTTTTTATTTAAAGTAATGTGTCTAGAAATTTTATAATAGGTTTATTCTATTAAATACGCATACATGTAAAATAAAAAAATTTATTTTTCATAAATATTTGTTATTTTATTTGTTACGTGAAATAAATATAAATAAAATAAAACGTATATCCTACTCTCATACTTTGAAGTATGTTTTTAAATTAAAATTTTGATAATTAAAAGCACATATTTTATTTTTTTTATAAAAATTAAATTATTTAGAATAATAAAAATATTCAATTTTCTATGATTATATGAGTATTAAGTAAATTATTTAAAATGAAATAAAAAAACTTATCAAGGGGCACGCCAGCGCTTCATGGTAAGTATTGGTACTAACCACGGGCGCCTGGCGCACCCATTTGAACATTAAACTGGTGCATAAAGAACTTAAATTTTAATTATACATTTTAATATTTAATAAATTTAATCTATCTTGTTTGCTTCTTTTTTACCTTCTTTCAAATAAAAAAATCATTAATATTTGTGCATTCGTTACGAAGATACGATATGCGCCCCCAAATTTTCATTAAATCGCTCTTCAAGCATTTTGACTTTCGTCTAATATCTGGATTCATATTAAGATAAGATAATCCGAACAAGATAATCTCTTGTTTTTATCTTATCATCTCTTTATGTGTATGTGTAGATGGTAGTGTGATTGTTGGTGGGAAACTTCAATCTCGTTACTCCACCCGACTCCAAAAATAAGGCAGTCTACTCTGCCTGCGTGTCCTCATTAAAAAAGGAGGAGAAAGACCAGGAAAAAAATGAAAACCGCAACTAAAGATATTAATCAAATATTAATTTATTTGCGAGTCTTTTATTGCACACGAGCTCATAAAGACAAACATGAGCGTCGCGTCTCTCCGGCTTAGCCGTTACAACAAGACTGGATTTTCGTTCCGTTCTTCCCTCTCTCTCGCTCAGCTCCGCGCCTGCGTATCATTACATTTCATCGTCGTGGGGCCCACATTACTCCCCTCCCAAATGACAACTATGAAAAATTATTTTATTATCACAGCAAACTTACTTAACCATTTTGGCAGAATGAACACCTATTGAATAGTTGTCATTTAAGTGACTTACGCTGAGAGAGAAGACCTACTTGCAACTGAGCGTTGCTTACAAATAAAATGAGTTTTTTTGTATTATAAAATATAAACGCTTATAAATGTACCCTTTGTTTATAATTTAACGGTTTTACTTATTTTAGATTACAAAAGACACATTTAACGTCACTTATTGATGAGGTGCATTGAATTGATACTAACGCAATTCAAAGCGTTTGATTAAGTTTACGTTTCAGTCATTTTACACTGACTTTGCTTTTAGTTAACAATTCTTAACTATCTTAATAAACTAACAGATTCACAACGTTAATTAACGAGAGAATCGATAATTTGGCGAAACATTCTTTGGTGGAATGAACTTAATTTTAAGCTTCTCACTAAATGTAACTTTCTTTTGGTTTAGATATTTGGTTTTTGTACTTGCGCTTAATACACTAGCCTGTGAAGCTAAAAGATTGCTGGTTTGCGTGCTATTTTCGTTTTGAATAGATTTGTTCCTCGCGCGTTGAAGAATTCTAAGAACGAATTTACTTTTTTAGTTTGCGTTTTTAAGTTACTATCACTTTGATTAGTTTGAATACTCGTAGGTTCGATTGCCTGACTAGTTGACTGACCAACTGATTGTTCTACGTTGAAATCGGGTTCGTTAATCGTTTGCAGATCGTCTCTGCGTTGACGAAATTTAGGCTTCAACAATAAGCTTGTTGATTGCGAGTCGTGGTTATAATCCATTGACTCTTTTTTAGACTCATTGTCCCTCTGTTCGCCTGAAACTATTTCTAATTCATCAGAAACGAAGTGAGCGGGCTTAAGGAGCTCTACCGGGACGGTTTTGTTAATACCGTTAATGTTGATAACTAAGTTACGTCCATTTTCATGACGAGAAATTATCTTATGAGGACCAGAATAAGGCCTTTCTAGGGCCGGTTTAATAGCCTTAGTCAAATAGAAGACGTGAGAACATTTTGCAAGATTTTTGAAAACGAACGGCTTGATTGCATGTTTATAAGTAACTGGAATAGGTTTAATTTTATTTATGTACTCACGAAATTCCTCAAGAAACGTTTGCCGATTAGGTTAAAAATCGCTGAAAGCGCGAAATTCGCCTGAAATGCGCAAGCTAGTACCAAATACAAAATCTGCCGGGCTCGCGTCGGTATCGGCGCGAACACTAGTACGTAAATTTAACATAACCGCGGATAACGTTCTCGACCATTCCTTGTCGCTTTCTTGACATATAAGAGCGGCTTTAAGAGTACGATGTCATCGTTCGATCATACCGTTGGCTTAAGGATGATAAACCGTGGTGCGGATTCTTTGGCAGCCTATTGATTGTAGCAATGCCGTAAAGAGCTGCGATTCAAATTGTGCTCCTTGATCTGAAGTAATTATCGCTGGAGCTCCGTAACGATAAATGCACGTGTCGTAAAAAGCGCGCACTATTGTTTGCGCTGACGTTTCTACGAGCGGAACAGCTTCTGGCCAACGTGAATATCTATCAATCATGGTGAAAATGTACCTGTAATCATGACTCTCCGGTAAAGGACCTACGATGTCAATATGCACGTGCGAAAAACGGTCGTCTGGAGTGATGAAATGTTCCGGCAGGAATTTATTATGTCTCGTAATCTTGGATTGCTGACATTTTAAACAAGCTTTACACCATTTGGTAATGTCGCAACACATATTTGGCCAGACATATTTCTGTCGTATTAATCTATCGGTAATCTTTGCTGCCGGGTGTGCAGCAGAGCGCATTAAACTTAATATCTCCTTACGCAAGGATACAGGAGGATACGGTCTACGAGGGCGGTTCAATAAGTACCCGTGTTTGACAACAGAGGGCGTTTCTGAGGGTAGTTGGTATTATCATCGTGTGCTGTAATCTATCAAAGGACGGTAAAACAAATTTCAGGCTGATTGATAAGTTAGTTTGGAGTTTGCAGCCACTCGAGTAAGACGTGTTTCGTGATTTTCGCTAATATGGAAAAAGAGCAATATCGTTCGGTAATTCGCTTTTTGTTTTTGGATGGAAAAAAATGCGAGGAGATACAAGCAAAGTTGGATGCTGTTTATGGGGACACTACGCCATCTATGACCACAGTTAGATATTGGTTCAACGAATTTAAACGAGGGCGAACATCCATTTTTGATGAAGAGCGACCAGGACGCCTGGCAGAGTGGTTACCGAGGAAATCAAGCGGATGCGGCTGTTAACTTTGAAGGAGTGTTTGGAGCAATTTAAGCGAGATCCGAAGGAGTTTTTGCGTCAAGTTGTCACCGTTGATGAAACCTGGGTTCATCATTACACACCAGAAACTAAGCAACAATCAAAACAATGGATTTCTCCCGGTGAATCTGCTCCAAAGAAGGCGAAGACGGTCCCATCGGCTGGAAAGGTCAAGGCGATGATTTTTTTGGATGCGAACGGCGTTATTCTCATGGATTCTTTAGAAAAAGAAAGAACGATCGCTGGACAATACTACAGTGAGTTATTGGACCGCTTCGACAAAAAATTGAAGGAGATACGGCCGCATTTGGCGAAAAAGAAGGTGCTGTTTCACCATGATAACGCACCAGCACATTTATCCGGAGCTGTCGCCGCCAAACTGCATGAATTGCGTTATGAATTGCTGCCGCACCCCCCGTATTGATCCGATCTGGCTCCCTGCGACTTTTTCTTGCTCTCTAACATGAAGAAACGGCTCGTGGGAAAAAAATTTAGCTCAAACGAGGAAGTCATCGCCGAGATAGAGGCGTATTTTGGAGAGTTCAACAAATCCTAATTTTTGGAGAGGTTAAAAAAATGGCAGGAACGTTGGGAGGAATGTATCTTTCTAAAAGGGGACTATGTTGAAAAATAAAAAAAAATATTTTGAAAAAATGATGTCTTCATTTCTAACACGGGTACTTATTGAACCGCCCTTGTAATTACATGTTCATGTGTGTCGCAGTATAACGGGGTATGATTTTCGCCCCAAGTGAGTTTTTGAAGTTTGAGAGGGTGGTTAGAGTTTTAAAGAATTTTCGTCAGCTGTTTATCGTTAGTTTGCTCGTCGCTGACATGAGCTGGATCGAATAGTGTAGGAAGCCTAAAATCGTCGATTTTGGCAAGCGCCTTGTTGAAACTGGGGTGTATTGCCAGATCGAGGTTGCTCAAATCGAAGATTGTAGACGAACAGAAAGAATCGATTCTAGATAAAGAATCGACTACTGGATTTTCATCACCAGAAATATAACAAATTTGAGTATTAAATTCGGAGATATACGTTAGTTGGCGTATTCTACGAGCGTTCGCCTTATTAGTATTATGCATCATACACAGTGTGTCCCATGGAAAACGGAACTTTTTCAAAATAAAGACAAAAACTCAATATTCCGGCAAATCTCATTTATTTTATTCAAAATAGTCTCCTTTCGCATCAATACAACGTTTTGCATGATCAATTAACATATCGAATGAGTTTTTGAGATCATTTTTATCGATCGACTTTAGTATGTCGGTCGTCGCTCTTTGGATAGCCTCTACGTCGGCATAACGTTTTCCTTTCATAGGCAAGTGCAATTTGGAGAACAAGTAGAAGTTGCACGGAGCCAAATCCGGCAAGTACGGTGAATGGTTGATGGTTAAAATGGAATTTTTGATAAAAAAATCCGTGATCAAGTTCGATCGATGAGACGCGGCATTATCATGCAACAAATGCCAGCTCCCTTTTTCACGGTATTATGGCCGCACACGACGAATACGGCTGAGCAAACGCTTTATAACACCAAGATAAAACACAGCAGTAATCGTTTGACTAGGTAGAACGAATTCACGATGAATAATACCCTCTGAATCGTAGAAACAAATCGACATTGTCTTCACTTTTGACTTTTCAAGACGACTTTTTTTCGGATTGGGCTTGGTTAGGTGCTTCCATTCAGCACTTTGACGCTTGGTTTCGGGATCATATTGAAAACACCATGTCTCGTCACCAGTCACAATTGCATATTTCAAGTTTGGGTCCTTTTTTGACTCTTCAATCAAATCCTTACAATGTTGAATTCGGAGCAATTTTTCGTAGTTGGTAAATTTGTGTGGAACTAAGCGTGCACACACCTTCAGTAGATTCAAATGATCGGTTAAAATGCGATGAATTGAATTTTTGGACATATTCAATTTCATTTCCATGTATCGCAATGAAGATTTTGGCTCCTTTTTTATAAATTCACGCACTTTTTCAATGTTACTTTGAGTAACCACGGCATTCGAAGGACCTGGACGTTCATCGTCCTGAATGTCTTCCCGACCTTCTTGGAACCGCTTATACCACTCATACACTCTGGTACGGGATAGACAATTATCGCCATAAACTTGTTTCAGCAAATTATGCGTCTCAGTAAAGGATTTACCGAGTTTAAAACAGAACTTAATATTTGCTCTTTGTTTGAAGTTCATTTTTCGACCGATGCCACAAACACACATTCTGCGGTAACGTCACTCAGGTATGCTCCGAGCGCCTTAAAACTTTAATCGCGTTTTTCTCGAAACCACTTTTTTTGAGCTCGCCGAAAACATTACTCGAGCAAATCTTTACCGATCGACTTGAAATTTTGACAATAACTTTGAAATATCTTTCTCCACGGAGCTACGTAGGATTTTCTATTTTATATGGCTTAGTTTTTTTTATTGAAGATTTGATGGCGTTTTTTTTTGTTAAAAATTTAACTTTATTTTCAAACATGCACCATTTTGTGAAAAATCAATGCATCAAAAAAATCTCACGTAGCTCGCTAGCTGTTGTTATATGAAAACTAAAAAATTTTGGTTTTTTCTTCCAGGTCAAAAATTAAGGAGTCTACGTTTTCGGCCATTGACATGCTTTCAAAAATAGGCGCCTTGGGGCATATGCTGCGCAGCCGCCATTTTTAAATATTTTTTATTGAAAAAATTACATTTTGTACTTTTTTAGTATTGCTATAAAACCTACTTTACAGATTCTCGATTGATACTTTTATTCAGCCAAAATTAATTCCTGAAAATATGCCTATTTTTTTGTGTGCTACTGTGATTTCCCCCCTTAAGCACGCAGTTGAGCGAGTGGAACGAGCTCTCGCTCAACCATAGACTGCATAGTCGAGTGAGAGAACCGCTCTCACTCGAGCAGTCATAGACTACGGCGGTATATAGGGAGAACTGCTCTCTCTATATCCGTCGTCCATAGACTACACGTGTGTGTAGCTGCGTGGAGTGAAGAGGGTGCGCATGCGCAGTGCACACCTCGAGAATTAGTATTGAGCGTAAGGCAATACTAATTGCTCTTCACTCCAAACAGACCTCCACACGATAAACATTATATTTTTGTATTATTTGATTTGCGTTTTACATTAAATAATCTTTTCGCACATAGCGAGTGCGTTTTTATTTAGTTGCTTTCCTACAGCTTCCTTATCCCGAATACCGCCGCCTCCGCAGGTGTGCCAACTGGTTGTTGGCACACATCCTGAGCAGCCGCGCCCGGTGAGAGCAACACTGGCAGTGGGGCTTTAGGCAAGGCCCCTCACACGTAACATAAAGTAGGATCTGAGGAAGATCCTGCGTTGTTAACGGGTCGGCATTGCACGCGGGTGTCATAGCACCGGCGGCTAACGTCCACTGACACCCGCAGCCGCATCGGTGGATCCAGCGGGGCCTGATGAAAGTGCGTACGTGCGAGGGAGAATCTCGCACGTGCCTTAACCAATTATACCCGCTACAATATATATATATATATATATATATATATATATATATATATATATATATATATATATATATATATATATATGCATACACTATTTTAGAGGTTATATTTTTTAAAGAACCTATATATTACATATTGATAGTATTAAAAAAATTAAATATGTATTGATACTATTTGAAAATTAAAAATGTTATACTTTTACTTGAAAGTGTTTATTGTTGGCATTATTCAAGTAAATAATAAATAAAGATGAAATAATTGTGTTAAAAACGATAACAATAAGGGGTTATTAATTATGTTTACTATTTCTCAGTGAAATTAAAGAAAAGTATTTATTATTTTTAAGTAGAATTGTCGAAAGGTATTAATTTTGTAGATATGGTAATTAGTGGTTACATTTTTAAATGAAGCTATTTGTGAATTAATACTTTAAATAATGTTATATTTTTAATTGGAAATGTTTATTGTTGACATTATTCAAATAAATAATGAATATGAAATAATTGTGCTTAAAATGCAAACAATTATGTTTACTATTTCTAAGTGAAATTGTAAAAAAGTCTTTATTATTTCTAAGTGAAATTGTAAAACAGTCTCAATTTTGTGGATATGGTAATAGCTAGTAATGGTTCGATACAAAATGCCTCAAATTTTACTAAAGAAGAAATGTCTGCGACTAGAATTTTAATTTGTCATGACGATTCTTATCTATTTTATGAAAAAACATTTCTTTAGAACAATCTTTAAAAATTGGTAGTTCTGTTGTCAGTGTTAGAGCTGATAATATTATACTACATTTGATTGTAAAGTATTTGATTGTATTGGTGGAGGTTGTACTGTTCTTGGATTTCCACCTACAGTTGTTGGAGAAATCGTTGCAGTAGTTAAAGCCTACACAACTCGAGTTGCTGATGGCGCTTTTTCTACTGAATTATTAGATGAAATAGGTGAAATATTACAAAAGAGAGGAGTCGAATTTGGTGTTACGACAGAGAGAAAAAGACGTTGTGGTGGACTCAATTTAGCTTTATTTAGATGTACAGCAATGGTTATCGGGTAAGTGCACTTTTTTTCAACAATGAAGATAATTATAAATTTATTTTTATTTATAATAATAAAATTTAGTTTATTAAAGCTATAAAATTCACTCATTAGTCTGCTTATTTATTGAATATTCACTTAGAAAAAAATTAAAGTAATATTATAGATTTTTCTAATAAATTTTTATTATTTTATTGTATTATTTTTATTATTCGCCTTAAAAGTTACGATAAATTTTTTTTTTTTAGTTTTTAATCCCAATTAATTAATAATATATTAATAACATAACCAATTGCAAGTCTTATTACACCTTACTACGTTCCTTTGTATTTGCTTCGCGATCATTTTTTTTTTTAATCTCTGCTACCTATTCTTTGCTCATGATCATACATAATAGTTTAAAATTTAAAAATATTGTTTCATTTACTTTTGTACTGTATGATCTCTATCTATGACATTGTATACGAACCTTTACTATTGTACTTTTTTCAGCCTTTTTTGGATTGAAGGTGTTTCAGAATTTATCAAATATAATTTATAATTTGTTTAACAAAAGTGTGATTATTTAAGTAATCAAAAAGATTTAAAACTTAAAAAGAGTAATGGCAAAAAAAATTTTTTCTAAATTCAATAATTATTGTAATTTGTTTTTGATTATTTATAAATATATTTTTTAGAATTTACATAGGATATAGTTAAGCAAACTGCACAGGCATACTCGTACAGTATACTCGTAGAATGGCCCCCTTATTCACCGAACTTAAACCCGTATGATTTCTTCTTATGGGGCTACCTGAAAGATTACTGCAATACAGAAAAACCCAAGATCAAAGATGATTTGAGAGAAGCTATTAGAAAAGGAATTTCTAGTATTTCTTTATCTAAAATTGAGCAAGTTTTTCATAGTTTCTAAAAACGGCTTGATTATTGTGCAAGTTCAGATGGGGATCACTTCGAAAATATTTACCATTAATAGTTATTCAATCATGCTTCAGTTGCAACATACACAAACTATTTCAGTATCTAAAAATATATCTTCATTACATAAATTACCACGAGCATTACCATCTATAATACTTGTTTAAGGGGAGTTTCTATGTTACCTTGTTGGGCTGGAAAAATCGGTCTTTTCTTTTTTTGATATTCTGAAAGGTTGATATGTAAAAAATGAAAATTTCAAATCGAAACTCGCAAAACTGACCGAGTTATGATGTGGAGAGCAGCAGCGCGCCAGGTACAATTTCGATGGTCGTCAGGGTCGTTTTATTCATTTATGGTTGGAGCTTTCTGCACACTATAAATTCAGTACGCTTTGAAACAACGACTGTGAAGGAAGACTCCAAAAAAGTTCCTATAAAATGTTCGTCAACAAGAGATATATGGTCCTGGCATAGCAGAGTAGATGTAAGTAGCTTAAATTTTTTAGAAATATCAGCTATATAGACGGAACTAGAGTCATAAAAAAAAATTAAAAATTCTTTTGTTTATAAAAAAAAAAAAACGTAAAATTTTTTTCTGCGAAAACACATTTTTCACTTTGAGTCATCATAACGTGCTTAAATATTTATAAATGTTTTTTATTCTAGTTTGTTTCATGCGGGCATATATGCGAATTATAGAACTGCATAAATTTTTTGTTTCAGATCGTTTTTGCAGCAGTGAGAGCTTCCGATTTGAGAAATGACACCCGAGATAAGGCGTTCCACGTGGGCTTCATCCCATCTCTTCCATGGCATACAAAAAGTTAAATAATAAATTAAAATTATTAATAAACAACTTAAAATAATTAATACTTTTTCATATAATATGAAAAATATCTTTTTAGTATTTATATAAATTAATCAATTTAATCAATTACCTATATCTATTCTTAAAATTATTAATAAAATTATTGATATTGGGAAGATTAAATTTGAATTAGAATTATTTATTCTAATAAATTTATAAGTTTTATTTATTAAATAATATAATATTCGAACTGAGTATATAATAGTTAATATTGTTCCTATAATAATTAATATAAATATTATTAAATTTAATTTATTAAATATTATAAATTCAATCATTAAATCTTTAGAATAAAAACCTGAAAAAAATGGTAATCCGCATAATGAAATAATTGAAATAAATATTATTATTGAAATTATAGGAAATGAAAATTTTAATATTCTTAAATTTCGAATATCTTGATAATTTTGAAATGAATGAATATAAATTCCTAAACATATAAATATTATTGATTTAAATATAGCATGAGTAATTAAATAAAAAAATGCTAAATCATAATTTTTAAAAGAAATAATTAAAAATATTATTCTTATTTGTGATATTGTTGAAAATGCAATAATTTTTTAAAAATCATATTCATAAATTGCAGATATTCCTGCAATTATTAATGTTAAAATTCTAATAAATATAATAAAATAATTTAAAATTATTAAATTTTCAATAACATTAAAAAATCGAATTAATAAATGAATTCCTGCAGTTACCAATGTTGATGAATGAACTAAAGCTGATACAGGTGTTGGTGCTGCTATAGCAGCAGGAAGCCATGAAGAAAAAGGAAATTGGGCTCTTTTAGTAAATGATGAAATAATTATTATTATTATTAATAAATTAAATTTAATGTTTATATTTATAAAATTGTATATCCCAAAAATTCTAATTAAAGAAATTGAAATTCTAATAAAAATATCACCAATTCGATTTATTAAAATTTTTAATATTCCACAATTATTTCTATATAAATTTTAATAAAACAAAATTAATAAAAAAGATGTTAATCCCAATCCATCTCATCCTAATATTATTCTAATTAAACTTGGAGAAAAAATTAATAAAATTATAGAAGTTATAAATAAAATTATTAATCAAAAAAATTGAAATTTATTTCATGTTTTATATATTCATTTCTATAAAATAAAATTATTGACGAAATAAATATTACAGTAAAAAAAAATATTAAAGATTTTCAATCTAATAAAATAAATATTTCTATAATTATTCTATTTAGTTTTATAAATTCTCATTCAAAAACTATTATTAATTTTTCATTTAAAAATATTATTCTTAATTTAAATATTAAAATCCTAAAAATTAATATTAAAAATCCTGATATAAAAAATAAATATATTATTTAAAGTATTTTATACATATTTGATTCCACAAATCAAAATTTTTTTTTTAAATTATTTAAAAAAATTAATAAATTTATTTTTAAAAATAATAAATTTAAGGGGGGAAATCACAGTAGCAAACAAAAAAATAGGCATATTTTCGGGAATTAATTTTGGCTGAATAAAAGTATTAATCGAAAATCTGTAAAGTAGGTTTTATAGCAATACTAAAAAAGTACAAAATGTAATTTTTTCAATAAAAAATATTTAAAAATGGCGGCTGCGCAGCATATGCCCTAAGGCGCCTATTTTTGAAAGCGTGTCGATGGCCGAAGACGTAGACTCCTTAATTTTTGATCTGGAAGAAAAAACCAAAATTTTTTAGTTTTCATATAACAACAGCTAGCGAGCTACGTAGGATTTTTTCGATGTATTGATTTTTCACAAAATGGTGCATGTTTGAAAATAAAGTTAAATTTTTAACAAAAAAAAACGCCATCAAATCTTTGATAAAAAAAAACTAAGCCATATAAAATAGAAAATCCTACGTAGATCCGTGGAGAAAGATATTTCAAAGCTACTGTCAAAATTTCAAGTTGATCGGTAAAGATTTGCTCGAGTAATGTCTTCGGCGAGCTCAAAAAAAGTGGTTTCGAGAAAAACGCGTTTAAAGTTTTAAGTACTGACAAACCAAACCTGAGTGGCGTTACCGCAGAATAAAAAATTTTGGCACTCGGACACTTTTGCCGTGTTCCATCATTTGGTATATTATTTTTAAGACCCTAAAGCACCTTTTAGGCGAAAAAAATTTTTTTCGAAAAATTGAAAATTTTACTGTGATTTCCCCCCTTAATGGAATAAAATGAATTAAACAAATTAAATATTCATTTAATTTAATATTATTAAAATTGTAACGGGGTAAATTTATCTACACCCGTTAGCAACGCAGGACCTTCCTCTGGTCCTGCTTTAACTCTATGTGTGCGTGAGGGGCCTTGCCTAAGGCCCCGCGACCGGTGTTGCTCCCACCGGGCTCGGCTGCTCAGTATGTGTGCCAACGATCGGTTGGCACACCCGCGGAGGCGGCGGTATTCGGGATAGGGACGCTGTAGGGAAGAAAAAATAAGAACGCACCAGCTCTGTGCTAAAATGCTGCTTTAATAAATAAAAACAATACAAAATGTGATCCGTTAATGCGGAGAAGTCCGTTGATGCGAAGAGCAATTAGTATTGCCTCACGCGCAATACTAATTCTCAAGGTGCGCACTGCGCATGCGCGCCATCTTCGCTTCGCGCGGCTACACACACCGGTGTAGTCTATGGACGGCGGATATAGAGAGAGCAGTTCCCCCTCTATACTGCCGTAGTTCGTGACTGCTCGAGTGAGAGCGTCTCTTACTCTCACTCGATGCTGTAGTCTATGGTTGAGCGAGAGAGCTCGTTCCTCTCGCTCAACTGCGTGCTCGCAGGTTGTACGAGTAAGAGTGGCTTTCTCTTACTCGTACTTACTTACTTCTATGATAGTGCGAGAGAGAGATCGATCCTCTCACTCGCACTCGCACGGCCTAATCGAGTTTGAGTTACGCGGTCTCGCGCGTAACTCTACTATATCTATATATGCCTGACGCGATCGCACACGCGTCAGGAAAACTAAATATAATATATTCGCGGAATAGCTATACGATTAAGTGGCCACTTACTTTTACTAATAGTCGATCGCGGGATCGTCTCTTCGAAGCTGCGGAAACGCTGCGGAAAATCTTCGGAAAAATACGCTGTTTCTGGTCTTTGATATTGATACGTGCGGCTCGTACAATAGCTCGGACGAGAAGAAGGCTTGAGGGGAGGGCTCCTCTTCCCCTCTCGCCTATCAGTTTTCCCCTGTAGCGCTATCGATTCTTGATCGATAGCGCCGCGTATCGTCGCGCCGCGAACTCTCTTTCTATCGCCTATGGCAGGTGGCTTAGCCTCTATAAGCCACCTGTCACAAAATATTTTATTTGTCTATTTTTTCTTATTGATCTTGAAATAAATAAAATAATTCTATAAATCGCACTAATATAAATTCCTAATATTAAAATAAATAAAATTTTAAAAGATCATGAAAAAATTATTATCATTAAAATTATTTCTCTTAAAAAATTTAATCTAAAAGGAAATCTTATATTTATAATACAAAAAATTAATCACCATAAAATTAATGATGGAAAAAATATAATTATTCTTTTACTAATCAATAAATTTCGGCTTAAAGATTAAATGTAAAATAAATTACTAATATAAAATATAGCTAAAGAACATAATCCATGACCTACTATTAATAAAATTGCGCTTTTTATTCTTAAATTTATTATTGAAAATACTCCTATTATTATTAATCTTATATGAACAATAGATGAATATGCAATAATTAATTTTATATCTATAAATCTTAAACACATTATACTAATTAATATAATTCTTATTAAGTTAATTACTATGAAAATATAATTATATTTTATTGACAAATTTATTATTATTAATAATGATCAAATTAAATCATACCCCCCTAATTTTAATATAATTCCAGCTAAAATTATCGATCCAATAACTGGGGCTTCAATATGAGCTTTAGGTAACCAAAAATGAAAAAATATTATTGGAATTTTTACTAAAAATGCAAAAATTATATAAAAATAAAAAATAAAATTATTCATTTTAATGTTACAAAAATTTATTAATATAAATAAATAATTTATTGAATAATAATATTTAAATGAATAAAATAAAATAATTATTAAAGGTAATGATGCTATTATTGTACATAGTACAATAATATAAATATTCTTGCGTTAATTCGTTCAGGTTGATATCCTCATCCTATAATAATTAAAAATGTTGGAATTAATCTAATTTCAAAAAATATATAAAAAATAAAATAATTTATTGAACTAAATCTCAATAATAATCTTAATAATAAAATTATAATAATAAAACTATATATCTTATAATTTAAATAATTATTTATTGATCTGTAACGGGGAAAATTTCTTTACGCCCGTTAGCAACGCAGGACCTTCTTCTGGTCCTGCTTTATTCTCGTGTGTGAGGGGCCTTGCCTAAGGCCCCGCGGCCGGTGCAGCTCCCACCGGGCTCGGCTGCTCAGTATGTGTGCCAACGATCGGTTGGCACACCCGCGGAGGCGGCGGTATTCGGGATAGGGACGCTAGAGGGAAGATGAATAAAGAAACGCACCAGCATGTGCCAAATAGTTAATTTAATCAAAATAAAAACAACAATTACACAGCCAACGGTACGAATTATCCCCGAGAGGTGATTATTGCGAAGAGCAATTAGTATTGCCTCACGCGCAATACTAATTCTCAAGGTGCGCACTGCGCATGCGCACCCTCTTTGCTTCGCGCAGCTACACACACGTGTAGTTTATGTACGGCAGATATAGAGAGAGCAGTTCCCCCTCTATACTGCCGTAGTTCGTGGTTGCTCGAGTGAGAGCGGCTCTACCTTTCACTCGATGCTGTAGTCTATGGTTGAGCGAGAGAGCTCGTTCCTCTCGCTCAACTGCGTGCTCGCCGGTTGTACGAGTAAGAGTGGCTTTCTCTTACTCGTACGCCTATTCTATGATGGTGCGAGAGAGAGATCGATCCTCTCACTCGCACTCGCGCGGCCTAATCGAGTTTGAGTTACGCGGTCTCGCGCGTAACTCTGCTATATCTATATATGCCTGACGCGATCGCACACGCGTCAGGAAAATTAAATATAACTACTCGCGGTCTAATTATGCTAACGAGTGGCCACTTACTTTTACGAATAGTTGCTCGCGGGATTGACTATTCTGATCTGCGTAGACGCTGCGGAAAATCTTCTCCAAAAATCGCTGTGTCTTTTCCCGATCACTCGAAACGCGTGCGGCTCTTTCCACGGCTCGGACGAGAAGAAGGCTTGAGGGGAGGGCTCCTCCTTCCCCTCTCGCCTATCGGTTTTCCCGCGTAGCGCTATCGATTCTTCATCGATAGCGCCGCGTTTCGGTACGCCGCGGCTTTTCCCGCGTCAAGCCATCGATCGCTTGATCGATGGCGCCGCATATCGTCGCGCCGCGAACTCTCTTTCTATCGCCTATGGCAGGTGGCTTAGCCTCTATAAGCCGCCTGTCACAAAAAATAAAATAACTATTTTAAGAATTTTATTTTTATTAATTTTAATAAGTCTCATTGTAAAAATGTTTATTAAAAAAAAATTTTCATCACGAAAAGTAAATTATGAAAAAATCTAATTTTAAAATTAATGATTTAATAAATTATATTTATTTAAGACTAATTGATTTACCTACACCTTTAAATATTTATATTTGATGAAATTTTGGATCAATATTAGGTTTATGTTAAATAATTCAAATTTTATCGGGATTATTTTTAACAATACATTATACCCCAAATATTTATTATGCATTTGATAGAATTGTTCATATTATACAAGATGTAAATTTAGGGTGATTAATTCGTTTAATTCATTTAAATGGTGCATCTATATTTTTTATTTGTATATTTATTCATATTGGTCGAAATTCATATTTTTATAGATTTTTTTTAAAAAAAAACTTGATTTGTAGGTGTGTTACGTCCAAATGATTATTCGTGACAGACATAATCCTCGTTAAATTCGTAGAATCCTTACCACGAATTTATTTCGCACGTAACCTCTTTTTAAGCCAGGATATTAGTCTTACGAGGTCTGGCTATTAAATAACGAGACTGGTTACGAAAAAGGGTTTTATTATGAAAATTATTCTACATTCGAATGCTCCCCTTCAATATACTCCCCTTCCCTCACCACACACCTTTCCATACGTTTTTTCCATTGATCGAAGCAGTGCTGGAAGTCTTCTTTGGTGAGGGCCTTTAGAAGCTCTGCCGTTTTTTGATTTACCGCTTTCATCGACTCAAATCGGGTCCCTTTCAAAGCAGATTTTATCTTCGGAAACAAAAAAAAGTCGCACGGTGCCAAATCTGGCGAGTACGGCGCGTGTTCGAGCACTGGAGTGCGCTTACCGGCCAAATACTGCTTCACAGATAGCGCGTTATGGGCAGGTGCATTGTCCGGGTGCAAAATCCACGAGTTGTTCTTCCACAACTCGGGCCGTTTCTTACGAACTCGTTCTCGCAGTGTTGCCAAAACTGACAAATAGTAGATCTGGTAGACAGTCTGACCCTCTGGAACCCATTCAGTCATCACGATACCGTTAATGTCGAAAAAAACGATCAATATTGCCTTGAATTTTGATTTGGACATCCTTGCTTTTTTGATTCTGGGCGGTTCAGGCGCCTTCCAATGCATCGATTGCCGCTTTGTTTTAACATCGTATTGAAAAGTCCACGTTTCGTCGCAAGTAATAATGTTTTTCAATAGTCCAGAATCTTTTTTTAACCTTTCAAGGAAATCTGAGCAGACCTGTTGACGCAAAAGCTTTTGGTCAGGAGTCAGGTTTTTTGGCACCAACTCCGCACAGACTTTTGTCATGTGTAATTCCTTGTGTAAAAATTGTCTAACCGTTTCTTTATCGGCGTTTACAGCCTCGGCAATCATCCGGATACTAATTCGACGATCTGCACGCACAATTTGGTTGATTTTGGTCACTGTTTCCGGAGTTGAAACAGTGACAGGGCGACCTGGGCGTTATTCATCTCTAGTGCTCACTCGGCCCTCACTGAAGCGCTTACACCACTCAAAAACACGCGCACAAGATGAAGAATTGTCCCCATAGGCCTCTTGCAACAATTTACAGCACTCAGTCGGAATTTTTTTCAATTTAACGAGAAATTTAAGATTGATACGTTGCTCCTGTTTTTCGTCACACATGGTTTTCGGCACGACAAAAAAACACGTTCGTTTCAAACCGCTACTGCGCAAATACAATAATAGTGACAAGAACGTGTTTTGGTACGTGCATAGACAAGATATCTAGATACCCAACGCACTACTCGTTTTCTTCCCCACCCCTCTACGGCGCCCTCTAAGCGCGATGTCTCGTTATTTAATAGCCAGACCTCGTATAGCTTGGGATAGGTTGCCGTGCTTGTTTAAAATAATACCATTCGACCGATAATTCCCTGTCAGTCTTAAGGAAAGGAGTACATTTGTTTTGCGCTTAATTTCATAATTAACTGATTAGATATTATAGTATATATATATAGTAAAATAAATTAGCAGTATGAATTTGTAAATACTAATAATATATTCGGCCTGTGTTGTAGGCCGACTGCACTTTATTTTTTTTTTGTTAATAACTTAGATTTAGTGAACAACTGAAAAGGAAATAGTGTACATATATTTGAATAAATTATTGTTATAGAATTGTAAAATGCAATAAGGTGCCCGGCCTGTATTACGGTAAAAGCTGCACTTCATTTTGTTAATAATAAAATGAAATTGTATATGTGAGTTAGTATGATAAAATTGTAAAATGAAATAAAGTGCGCGGCCTGTATTACAATCCAAGCTGCACTTTATTTTGTTAGTAATGAAATATATTGTATATGTAAGTTAGTGTAATAAAATTGTAAAACAAAATAAAGTGTCCGAAATGTATTACAGTCCTAGCTGCACCTTATTTTCTTAATAAAGAAATAGAATTGTATACGTGTATTAGTAACATAAAAATGTAAAATAAAATGAAGTGTCCGGCCTGTATTAAAATCCAAGCTGCACTTTATTTTGTTAATAATAAAATTAAATTGTATATGTGAGTCAGTATAATAAAATTGTCAAATGAAATAAAGTGTCCGGCCTGTAGTACAATCCAAGCTGCACTTTATTCAGTTAATAATGAAATAAAATTGTATAGGTAAGTTAATACAATAGAATTGTAAAATAAAATAAAGTGTCCGGCCTGTATTACATTCCAAACTGCACTTTATTCTTTTATTAATCAAATGAAATTGTATATGTGCATTAGTATGATAAAATTGTAAAATGAAATAAAGTGTCCGGCCTGTATTACAGTCCAAGCTGCACTTTATTTTGTTAATAATGAAATGAAATTGTATATGTGAGTTAATATAATAAAATTGTAAAATAGAATAAAATGTCCGGCCAGTATAACAGTCCAAGCTGCACTTTATTTTGTTAATAATAGACTAAAATTGTATATGTGAGTTAGTATAATAAAATTGTTATAAAAATAGAGTGTCCGGCCTGTATTATAGTCATAGCTGAACTTTATTTTGTTAATAAAAAAATAGAATTGTATATATGTATTAGTATGATAAAATTGTAAAATGAAATAAAGTGTCCGGCCTGTATTACAGTCCAAGCTGCACTTCATTTTGTTAATCATAAAATGAAATTGTATATGTGAGTCAGTATACTAAAATTGTAAAATGAAATAAATTGTCCGGCCTGTATTACAGTCCAAGCTGCACTTTATTTTGTTAATAATAAAATAAAATGGAATATGTGAGTTAGTATAATAAAATTGTAAAATGAACTAAAGTTTCCGGCCTGTATTATAGTCCAAGCTGCACTTTATTTTGTTAATAAAGAAATAGAATTGTATATGTGTATTAGTATGATAAAATTGTAAAATGAAATAAAGTGTCCGGCCTGTATTACAGTATAAGCTGCACTTTATTTTGTTAATAATGAAATGAAATTGTAAATGTGAGTTAGTATAATAAAATTAAAAAATTAAATTAAGTGTCCGGCCTGTATTACAGTCCAAGCTGCACATTGTTTTGTTAATAATAAAATGAAATTGTATATGTGAGTTAGTATAATAAAATTGTAAAATTAAATAAAGTGTCGGGCCTGTATTACAGTCCAAGCTGCACTTTATTTTGTTAATAATGAAATGAAATTGTATATGTAAGTTAGTATAATAAAATTGTAAAATAAAATAAAGTGTCGGGCCTGTATTACAGTCCAAACTGCACTTTATTTTTTTAATAATGAAATAAAATTGTATATGTGAGTTAGTATACTAAAATTGTTAAATAAAATAAAGTGTCCGGCCTGTATTACAGTCCAAGCTGCACTTTATTTTGTTAATAATGAAATGAAATTGTATATGTGAGTTATTATAATAAAATTGTAAAATAAAATAAAGTTTCCGGCCTGTATTACAGTCCAAGCTGCACTTAATTTTTTTAACAATGAAATGAAATTGTATATGTGAGTTATTATAATAAAATTGTAAAATAAAATAAAGTTTCTGGCCTGTATTACAGTCCAAGCTAACTTAATTTTTTTAATAATGAAATAAAATTGTATATGTGAGTTAGTATAATAAAATTGTAAAATTAAATAAAGTGTCGGGCCTGTATTACAGTCCAAGCTGCACTTTATTTTGTTAATAATGAAATGAAATTGTATATGTAAGTTAGTATAATAAAATTGTAAAATAAAATAAAGTGTCGGGCCTGTATTACAGTCCAAACTGCACTTTATTTTGTTAGTAATGAAATGAAATTGTGTATGTAAGTTAGTATAATAAAATTGTAAAACAAAATAAAGTGTCCGAAATGTATTACAGTCCTAGCTGCACCTTATTTTCTTAATAAAGAAATAGAATTGTATACGTGTATTAGTAACATAAAAATGTAAAATAAAATGAAGTGTCCGGCCTGTATTAAAATCCAAGCTGCACTTTATTTTGTTAATAATAAAATTAAATTGTATATGTGAGTCAGTATAATAAAATTGTCAAATGAAATAAAGTGTCCGGCCTGTATAACAATCCAAGCTGCACTTTATTCAGTTAATAATGAAATAAAATTGTATATGTAAGTTAATACAATAGAATTGTAAAATAAAATAAAGTGTCCGGCCTGTATTACATTCCAAACTGCACTTTATTCTTTTATTAATCAAATGAAATTGTATATGTGTATTAGTATGATAAAATTGTAAAATGAAATAAAGTGTCCGGCCTGTATTACAGTCCAAGCTGCACTTTATTTTGTTAATAATGAAATGAAATTGTATATGTAAGTTAATATAATAAAATTGTAAAATAGAATAAAGTGTCCGGCCAGTATAACAGTCCAAGCTGCACTTTATTTTGTTAATAATAGACTAAAATTGTATATGTGAGTTAGTATAATAAAATTGTTATAAAAATAGAGTGTCCGGCCTGTATTATAGTCCTAGCTGAACTTTATTTTGTTAATAAAAAAATAGAATTGTATATATGTATTAGTATGATACAATTGTAAAATGAAATAAAGTGTCCGGCCTGTATTACAGTCCAAGCTGCACTTCATTTTGTTAATCATAAAATGAAATTGTATATGTGAGTCAGTATACTAAAATTGTAAAATGAAATAAATTGTCCGGCCTGTATTACAGTCCAAGCTGCACTTTATTTTGTTAATAATAAAATAAAATGGAATATGTGAGTTAGTATAATAAAATTGTAAAATGAACTAAAGTTTCCGGCCTGTATTATAGTCCAAGCTGAACTTTATTTTGTTAATAAAGAAATAGAATTGTATATGTGTATTAGTATGATAAAATTGTAAAATGAAATAAAGTGTCCGGCCTGTATTACAGTATAAGCTGCACTTTATTTTGTTAATAATGAAATGAAATTGTAAATGTGAGTTAGTATAATAAAATTAAAAAATTAAATTAAGTGTCCGGCCTGTATTACAGTCCAAGCTGCACATTGTTTTGTTAATAATAAAATTAAATTGTATATGTGAGTTAGTATAATAAAATTGTAAAATTAAATAAAGTGTCGAGCCTGTATTACAGTCCAAGCTGCACTTTATTTTGTTAATAATGAAATGAAATTGTATATGTAAGTTAGTATAATAAAATAGTAAAATAAAATAAAGTGTCGGGCCTGTATTACAGTCCAAACTGCACTTTATTTTTTAAATAATGAAATAAAATTGTATATGTGAGTTAGTATACTAAAATTGTTAAATAAAATAAAGTGTCCGGCCTGTATTACAGTCCAAGCTGCACTTTATTTTGTTAATAATGAAATGAAATTGTATATGTGAGTTATTATAATAAAATTGTAAAATAAAATAAAGTTTCCGGCCTGTATTACAGTCCAAGCTGCACTTAATTTTTTTAATAATGAAATGAAATTGTATATGTGAGTTATTATAATAAAATTGTAAAATAAAATAAAGTTTCTGGCCTGTATTACAGTCCAAGCTAACTTAATTTCTTTAATAATGAAATAAAATTGTATATGTGAGTTAGTATAATAAAATTGTAAAATTAAATAAAGTGTCGGGCCTGTATTACAGTCCAAGCTGCACTTTATTTTGTTAATAATGAAATGAAATTGTATATGTAAGTTAGTATAATAAAATTGTAAAATAAAATAAAGTGTCGGGCCTGTATTACAGTCCAAACTGCACTTTATTTTGTTAGAAATGAAATGAAATTGTGTATGTAAGTTAGTATAATAAAATTGTAAAACAAAATAAAGTGTCCGAAATGTATTACAGTCCTAGCTGCACCTTATTTTCTTAATAAAGAAATAGAATTGTATACGTGTATTAGTAACATAAAAATGTAAAATAAAATGAAGTGTCCGGCCTGTATTAAAATCCAAGCTGCACTTTATTTTGTTAATAATAAAATTAAATTGTATATGTAAGTCAGTATAATAAAATTGTCAAATGAAATAAAGTGTCCGGCCTGTATTACAATCCAAGCTGCACTTTATTCAGTTAATAATGAAATAAAATTGTATATGTAAGTTAATACAATAGAATTGTAAAATAAAACAAAGTGTCCGGCCTGTATTACATTCCCAACTGCACTTTATTCTTTTATTAATCAAATGAAATTGTATATGTGTATTAGTATGATAAAATTGTAAAATGAAATAAAGTGTCCGGGCTGTATTACAGTCCAAGCTGCACTTTATTTTGTTAATAATGAAATGAAATTGTATATGTGAGTTAATATAATAAAATTGTAAAATAGAATAAAGTGTCCGGCCAGTATAACAGTCCAAGCTGCACTTTATTTTGTTAATAATAGACTAAAATTGTATATGTGAGTTAGTATAATAAAATTGTTATAAAAATAGAGTGTCCGGCCTGTATTATAGTCCTAGCTGAACTTTATTTTGTTAATAAAAAAATAGAATTGTATATATGTATTAGTATGATAAAATTGTAAAATGAAATAAAGTGTCCGGCCTGTATTACAGTCCAAGCTGCACTTCATTTTGTTAATCATAAAATGAAATTGTATATGTGAGTCAGTATACTAAAATTGTAAAATGAAATAAATTGTCCGGCCTGTATTACAGTCCAAGCGGCACTTTATTTTGTTAATAATAAAATGAAATGGAATATGTGAGTTAGTATAATAAAATTGTAAAATGAACTAAAGTTTCCGGCCTGTATTATAGTCCAAGCTGCACTTTATTTTGTTAATAAAGAAATAGAATTGTATATGTGTATTAGTATGATAAAATTGTAAAATGAAATAAAGTGTCCGGCCTGTATTAGAGTATAAGCTGCACTTTATTTTGTTAATAATGAAATGAAATTGTAAATGTGAGTTAGTATAATAAAATTAAAAAATTAAATTAAGTGTCCGGCCTGTATTACAGTCCAAGCTGCACATTGTTTTGTTAATAATAAAATGAAATTGTATATGTGAGTTAGTATAATAAAATTGTAAAATTAAATAAAGTGTCGGGCCTGTATTACAGTCCAAGCTGCACTTTATTTTGTTAATAATGAAATGAAATTGTATATGTAAGTTAGTATAATAAAATTGTAAAATAAAATAAAGTGTCGGGCCTGTATTACAGTCCAAACTGCACTTTATTTTGTTAGTTATAAAATGAAATTGTATATGTGAGTTATTATAATGAAATTGTAAAATTAAATAAAGTGTCCGGCCTGCATTAAAGTCCAAGCTGCACTTTATTTTTTTAATAATGAAATAAAATTGTATATGTGAGTTAGTATACTAAAATTGTTAAATAAAATAAAGTGTCCGGCCTGTATTACAGTCCTAACTGCACTTTATTTTGTTAATAATGAAATGAAATTGTATATGTGAGTTATTATAATAAAATTGTAAAATAAAATAAAGTTTCCGGCCTGTATTACAGTCCAAGCTGCACTTAATTTTTTTAATAATGAAATGAAATTGTATATGTGAGTTATTATAATAAAATTGTAAAATAAAATAAAGTTTCTGGCCTGTATTACAGTCCAAGCTGCACTTTATTTTTTTAATAATGAAATAAAATTGTATATGTGAGTTAGTATACTAAAATTGTTAAATAAAATAAAGTGTCCGGCCTGTATTACAGTCCAAGCTACACTTTAATTTTTTAATAATGAAATAAAATTGTATATGTGAGTAAGTATAATAAAATTGTAAAATGAAATGAAGTGTCCGGCCTGTATAACAGTCCAAGCTGCACTTTATTCTGTTAATAATAAAATGAAATTGTATATGTTTATTAGTATAATAAAATTGTAAAATGAATTAAAGTGTCTGGCCTGTATTACAGTCCTAGCTGCACTTTATTTTGTTAATAAAGAAATAGAATTGTATATGTGTATTAGTATGATAAAATTGTAAAATGAAATAAAGTGTCGGGCCTGTATTACAGTCCAAGCTGCACTTCATTTTATTAATAATGAAATGAAATTGTATATGTGAGTTATTATAATAAAATTGTAAAATAAAATAAAGTTTCCGGCCTGTATTACAGTCCAAGCTACACTTAATTTCTTTAATAATGAAATAAAATTGTATATGTGAGTTAGTATAATAAAATCGTAAAATGAAATAAAATTGTTAATGCGAATTAGTATAATAAAATTGTAAAATAAAATAAAATTGTCAATACGAATTAGTATAATGAATCTGTAAAATGAAATAAAATTGTGAATGCAATTTAGTATAATAAAATTGTAAATGTGAAATAGTATAATAAAATTGTCAAATGAAATAAAGTGTCCGGCCTTTATTACAGTCCAAGCTGCACTTAATTTTTTTAATAATAAAATAGAATTGTATATGTGAGTTAGTATACTAAAATTGTAACATGAAATAAAGTGTGTCCGGCCTGTATTACAGTCCAAGCTGCACTTTGTTTTGTTAATAATGTAATGAAATTGTATATGTGAGTTAGTATAATAAAATTGTAAAATGAAATAAAGTGTCCGGCCTGTATTACAGTCCTAGCTGCACTTTATTCTGTTAATAATGAACTAAAATTGTATATGTGAGTTAGTACAATAAAATTGGAAAATGAAATAAAGTGTTCGGCCTGTATCACAGTCCAAGCTGCACTCAGTTTGTTAATAGTGATATTAAATTGTATGTGTGAGTTAGTATAACAAAATTGTAAAATGGAATAAAGTGTCCGACCTGTATTACAGTCCTAGCGGCACTTGATTTTGTTAATAAAGAAATAGAATTGTATATGTGTATTAGTATGATAAAATTGTAAAATGAAATAAAGTGTCGGGCATGTATTACAGTCCAAGCTGCACATTATTTTATTAATGAAGAAATCGAATTGTATATGTGTATTAGTTTGATAAAATTGTAAAATGAAATAAAGTGTCGGGCCTGTATTACAGTATAAGCTGCACTTTATTTTGTTATTAATGAAATGAAATTGTATATGTAAGTTAGTATAATAAAATTGTAAAATAAAATCAAGTGTCGGGCCTGTATTACAGTCCAAGCTGCACTTTATTTTGTTAATAATAAAATGAAATTGTATATGTGAGTTAGTATAATAAAATTGTAAAATGAAACAAAGTGTCCGGCCTGTATTACAGTCCAAGCTGCACTTTATTTTGTTAATAATAAAATGAAATTGTATATGTGAGTTAGCATACTAAAATTGTAAAATGAAATAAAATGTCCGGCCTGTATTACAGTCCTAGCTGCACTTTATTTTGTTAATGAAGAAATCGAATTGTATATGTGTATTAGTTTGATAAAATTGTAAAATGAAATAAAGTGTCGGGCCTGTATTACATTTCAAGCTGCACTTTATTTTGTTAATAATGAAATGAAATTGTATATGTAAGTTTGTATAAATAAATTGTATAATAAAATAAAGTGTCCGGCCTGTATTACAGTCCAAGCTGCACTTTATTCAGTTAATAATGAACTGAAATTGTATATGTGAGTTAGTATAATAAAATTGTAAAATGAAATCAAGTGTCGTGCCTGTATTACAGTCCAAGCTGCACTTTATTTTGTTAATAATGAAATGAAATTGTATATGTGAGTTAGTATACTAAAATTGTAAAATGAAATAAAGTGTCAGGCCTGTATTACAGTATAAGCTGCACTTTATTTTGTTATTAATGAAATGAAATTATGTATGTGAGTTAGTATAATAAAATTGTAAAATGAAATAAAGTGTCCGGCCTGTATCACAGTCCCAGCTGCACTTTATTTTGTTAATAATAAAATGAAATTGTATATGTAAGTTTGTATAAATAAATTGTATAATAAAATAAAGTGTCCGGCCTGTATTACAGTCCAAGCTGCACTTTATTCAGTTAATAATGAACTGAAATTGTATATGTGAGTTAGTATAATAAAAATGTAAAATGAAATAAAGTGTCCCGCCTGTATTACAGTCCTGGCTGCACTTTATTTTGTTAATAATAAAATGAAATTGTATATGTGAGTAAGTATAATAAAATTGTAAAATGAATTAAAGTGTCCGGCCTGTATTACAGTTTTAGCTGCCCTTTATTTTGTAAATAATAAGACAAAATTGTATATGTAAGTTAGTATAATAAAATTGTAAAATGAAATAAAGTTTCCGGCCTGTATTACAGTCCAAGCTGCACTTTATTTTGTTAATAATAAAATAAAATTGTATATGTGAGTTAGTATACTAAAATTGTAAAATGAAATCAAGTGACGGGCCTGTATTACAGTCCAAGCTGCACTTCATTTTGTTAATAATAAAATGAAATTGTAAATGTGAGTTAGTATAATAAATTTGTAAAATGAAATAACGTGTCCGGCCTGTATAACAGTCCTAGCTGCACTTTATTCTGTTCATAATGAACTTAAATTGTATATGTGAGTTAGTATTATAAAATTGTAAAATGAAATAAAGTGTCCGGCCTGTATTACAGTCCTAGCTGCACTTTATTTTGTTAATAATGAAATAAAATTGTATATGTTAGTTAGTATAATAAAATTGTAAAATAAAATAAAGTTTCCGGCCTGTATTACAGTCCAAGCTGCACTTTATTTTGTTAATAATAAAATAAAATTGTATATGTGAGTTAGTATACTAAAATTGTAAAATGAAATCAAGTGACGGGCCTGTATTACAGTCCAAGCTGCACTTTATTTTGTTAATAATAAAATGAAATTGTAAATGTGAGTTAGTATAATAAATTTGTAAAATGAAATAACGTGTCCGGCCTGTATTACAGTCCTAGCTGCACTTTATTCTGTTCATAATGAACTTAAATTGTATATGTGAGTTAGTATTATAAAATTGTAAAATGAAATAAAGTGTCCGGCCTGTATTACAGTCCTAGCTGCACTTTATTTTGTTAATAATGAAATAGAATTGTATATGTGTATTAGTATGATAAAATTGTAAAATGAAATAAAGTGTCCGGCCTGTATAACAGTCTAAGCTGCACTTTATTCTGTTAATAATGAAATAAAATTGTATATGTGTATTAGTATAATAAAATAGTAAAATGAAATTAAGTGACCGGCCTGTATCACAGTCCAAGCTGCACTTAGTTTGTTAATAGTGATATTAAATTGTATGTGTGAGTTAGTATAACAAAATTGTAAAATAAAATAAAGTGTCCGACCTGTATTACAGTCCTAGCTGCACTTGATTTTGTTAATAAAGAAATAGAATTGTATATGTGAGTTAGTATAATAAAATTGTAAAATGAAATCAAGTGTCGGGCCTGTATTACAGTCTAAGCTGCACTTTATTTTGTTAATAATGAAATGAAATTGTATATGTAAGTTAGTATACTAAAATTGTAAAATAAAATCAACTGTCGGGCCTGTATTACAGTCCAAGATGCACTTTATTTTGTTAATAATGAAATGAAATTGTATATGTAAGTTAGTATACTAAAATTGTAAAATGAAATAAAGTGTCAGGCCTGTATTACAGTCCAAGCTGCACTTTATTTTGTTAATAATGAAATGAAATTGTATATGTAAGTTAGTATAATAAAATTGTAAAATAAAATAAAGTGTCGGGCCTGTATTACAGTCCAAACTGCACTTTATTTTGTTAGTAATGAAATGAAATTGTATATGTGTATTAGTATAATAAAATAGTAAAATGAAATTAAGTGACCGGCCTGTATCACAGTCCAAGCTGCACTTAGTTTGTTAATAGTGATAATAAATTGTATGTGTGAGTTAGTATAACAAAATTGTAAAATGAAATAAAGTGTCCGACCTGTATTACAGTCCTAGCTGCACTTGATTTTGTTAATAAAGAAATAGAATTGTATATGTTAGTTAGTATAATAAAATTGTAAAATGAAATCAAGTGTCGGGCCTGTATTACAGTCCAAGCTGCACTTTATTTTCTTAATAATAAACTAAAATTGTATATGTGAGTTAGTATAATAAAATTGAAAAATGAAATCAAGTGTCGGGCCTGTATTACAGTCCAAGCTGCACTTTATTTTGTTAATAATGAAACGAAATTGTATATGTAAGTTAGTATAATAAAATTGTAAAATAAAATAAAGTGTCGGGCCTGTATTACAGTCCAAACTGCACTTTATTTTGTTAGTAATGAAATGAAATTGTATATGTGAGTTATTATAATGAAATTGTAAAATAAAATAAAGTGTCCGGCCTGCATTAAAGTCCAAGCTGCACTTTATTTTTTTAATAGTGAAATAAAATTGTATATGTGAGTTAGTATAATAAAATTGTAAAATGAATTAGAGTGCCCGGCCTGTATTACAGTCCTAGCTGCACTTTATTTTGTTAATAAAGAAATAGAATTGTATATGTGTATTAGTATGATAAAATTGTAAAATGAAATAAAGTGTCGGGCCTGTATTACAGTCCAAGCTGCACTTTATTTTATTAATAATGAAATGAAATTGTATATGTGAGTTATTATAATAAAATTGTAAAATAAAATAAAGTTTCCGGCCTGTATTACAGTCCAAGCTACACTTAATTTCTTTAATAATGAAATAAAATTGTATATTTGAGTTAGTATAATAAAATCGTAAATTGAAAGAAAATTGTTAATGCGAATTAGAATAATTAAATTGTAAAATAAAATAAAATTGTCAATACGAATTAGTATAATAAATCTGTAAAATGAAATAAAATTGTTAATGCAAATTAGTATAATAAAATTGTAAATGTGAATTAGTATAATAAAATTGTCAAATGCAATATAGTGTCCGGCCTTTATTACAGTCCAAGCTGCACTTTATTTTTTTAATAATGAAATGAAATTGTATATGTTAGTTAGTATACTAAAATTGTAACATGAAATAAAGTGTCCGGCCTGTATTACAGTCCAAGCTGCACTTTGTTTTGTTAATAATTAAATGAAATTGTATATGTGAGTTAGTTTACTAAAATTGTGAAATGAAATAAAGTGTCCGGCCTGTATTACGGTCCAAGCTGCACTTTATTTTGTTAATAATGAAATAAAATTGTATATGTGAGTTAGTATAATAAAATTGTAAAATGAAATAAAGTGTCCGGCATGTATTACAGTCCTAGCTGCACTTTATTTTGTTAATAATAAAATAAAATTGTATATGTGAGTTAGTATAATAAAATTGTAGAATGAAATAAAGTGTCCGGCCTGTATTACAGTCCAAGCTGCACTTTATTTTTTTAATAATGAAATAAAATTGTATATGTGAGTTAGTATACTAAAATTGTAACATGAAATAAAGTGTCCGGCCTGTATTACAGTCCAAGCTGCACTTTGTTTTGTTAATATTGAAATGAAATTGTATATGTGAGTTAGTATAATAAAATTGTAAAATGAAATAAAGTGTCCAACCTGTATTACAGTCCTAGCTGCACTTTATTCTGTTAATAATAAACTAAAATTGTATATGTGAGTTAGTATAATAAAATTGTAAAATGAAATAAAGTGTCCTGCCTGTATTACAGTCCAAGCTGCACTTTGTTTTGTTAATATTGAAATGAAATTGTATATGTGAGTTAGTATAATAAAATTGTAAAATAAAATAAAGTTTCCGGCCTGTATTACAGTCCAAGCTACACTTAATTTTTTTAATAATGAAATAAAATTGTATATGTGAGTAAGTATAATAAAATCGTAAAATGAAATAAAATTGTTAATGCGAATTAGTATAATAAAATTGTAAAATAAAATAAAATTGTCAATACGAATTAGTATAATGAATCTGTAAAATGAAATAAAATTGTTAATGCAAATTAGTATAATAAAATTGTAAATGTGAATTAGTATAATAAAAATGTCAAATGAAATAAAGTGTCCGGCCTTTATTACAGTCCACGCTGCACTTTATTTTTTTAATAATGAAATAAAATTGTATTTGTGAGTTAGTATAGTAAAATTGTAACATGAAATAAAGTGTTTCCGGCCTGTATTACAGTCCAAGCTGCACTTTGTTTTGTTAATAATGTAATGAAATTGTATATGTAAGTTAATATAATAAAATTGTAAAATAGAATAAAGTGTCCGGCCAGTATAACAGTCCAAGCTGCACTTTATTTTGTTAATAATAGACTAAAATTGTATATGTGAGTTAGTATAATAAAATTGTTATAAAAATAGAGTGTCCGGCCTGTATTATAGTCCTAGCTGAACTTTATTTTGTTAATAAAAAAATAGAATTGTATATATGTATTAGTATGATAAAATTGTAAAATGAAATAAAGTGTCCGGCCTGTATTACAGTCCAAGCTGCACTTCATTTTGTTAATCATAAAATGAAATTGTATATGTGAGTCAGTATACTAAAATTGTAAAATGAAATAAATTGTCCGGCCTGTATTACAGTCCAAGCTGCACTTTATTTTGTTAATAATAAAATAAAATGGAATATGTGAGTTAGTATAATAAAATTGTAAAATGAACTAAAGTTTCCGGCCTGTATTATAGTCCAAGCTGAACTTTATTTTGTTAATAAAGAAATAGAATTGTATATGTGTATTAGTATGATAAAATTGTAAAATGAAATAAAGTGTCCGGCCTGTATTACAGTCCAAGCTGCACATTGTTTTGTTAATAATAAAATTAAATTGTATATGTGAGTTAGTATAATAAAATTGTAAAATTAAATAAAGTGTCGAGCCTGTATTACAGTCCAAGCTGCACTTTATTTTGTTAATAATGAAATGAAATTGTATATGTAAGTTAGTATAATAAAATAGTAAAATAAAATAAAGTGTCGGGCCTGTATTACAGTCCAAACTGCACTTTATTTTTTAAATAATGAAATAAAATTGTATATGTGAGTTAGTATACTAAAATTGTTAAATAAAATAAAGTGTCCGGCCTGTATTACAGTCCAAGCTGCACTTTATTTTGTTAATAATGAAATGAAATTGTATATGTGAGTTATTATAATAAAATTGTAAAATAAAATAAAGTTTCCGGCCTGTATTACAGTCCAAGCTGCACTTAATTTTTTTAATAATGAAATGAAATTGTATATGTGAGTTATTATAATAAAATTGTAAAATAAAATAAAGTTTCTGGCCTGTATTACAGTCCAAGCTAACTTAATTTCTTTAATAATGAAATAAAATTGTATATGTGAGTTAGTATAATAAAATTGTAAAATTAAATAAAGTGTCGGGCCTGTATTACAGTCCAAGCTGCACTTTATTTTGTTAATAATGAAATGAAATTGTATATGTAAGTTAGTATAATAAAATTGTAAAATAAAATAAAGTGTCGGGCCTGTATTACAGTCCAAACTGCACTTTATTTTGTTAGAAATGAAATGAAATTGTGTATGTAAGTTAGTATAATAAAATTGTAAAACAAAATAAAGTGTCCGAAATGTATTACAGTCCTAGCTGCACCTTATTTTCTTAATAAAGAAATAGAATTGTATACGTGTATTAGTAACATAAAAATGTAAAATAAAATGAAGTGTCCGGCCTGTATTAAAATCCAAGCTGCACTTTATTTTGTTAATAATAAAATTAAATTGTATATGTAAGTCAGTATAATAAAATTGTCAAATGAAATGAAGTGTCCGGCCTGTATTACAATCCAAGCTGCACTTTATTCAGTTAATAATGAAATAAAATTGTATATGTAAGTTAATACAATAGAATTGTAAAATAAAACAAAGTGTCCGGCCTGTATTACATTCCCAACTGCACTTTATTCTTTTATTAATCAAATGAAATTGTATATGTGTATTAGTATGATAAAATTGTAAAATGAAATAAAGTGTCCGGGCTGTATTACAGTCCAAGCTGCACTTTATTTTGTTAATAATGAAATGAAATTGTATATGTGAGTTAATATAATAAAATTGTAAAATAGAATAAAGTGTCCGGCCAGTATAACAGTCCAAGCTGCACTTTATTTTGTTAATAATAGACTAAAATTGTATATGTGAGTTAGTATAATAAAATTGTTATAAAAATAGAGTGTCCGGCCTGTATTATAGTCCTAGCTGAACTTTATTTTGTTAATAAAAAAATAGAATTGTATATATGTATTAGTATGATAAAATTGTAAAATGAAATAAAGTGTCCGGCCTGTATTACAGTCCAAGCTGCACTTCATTTTGTTAATCATAAAATGAAATTGTATATGTGAGTCAGTATACTAAAATTGTAAAATGAAATAAATTGTCCGGCCTGTATTACAGTCCAAGCGGCACTTTATTTTGTTAATAATAAAATGAAATGGAATATGTGAGTTAGTATAATAAAATTGTAAAATGAACTAAAGTTTCCGGCCTGTATTATAGTCCAAGCTGCACTTTATTTTGTTAATAAAGAAATAGAATTGTATATGTGTATTAGTATGATAAAATTGTAAAATGAAATAAAGTGTCCGGCCTGTATTAGAGTATAAGCTGCACTTTATTTTGTTAATAATGAAATGAAATTGTAAATGTGAGTTAGTATAATAAAATTAAAAAATTAAATTAAGTGTCCGGCCTGTATTACAGTCCAAGCTGCACATTGTTTTGTTAATAATAAAATGAAATTGTATATGTGAGTTAGTATAATAAAATTGTAAAATTAAATAAAGTGTCGGGCCTGTATTACAGTCCAAGCTGCACTTTATTTTGTTAATAATGAAATGAAATTGTATATGTAAGTTAGTATAATAAAATTGTAAAATAAAATAAAGTGTCGGGCCTGTATTACAGTCCAAACTGCACTTTATTTTGTTAGTTATAAAATGAAATTGTATATGTGAGTTATTATAATGAAATTGTAAAATTAAATAAAGTGTCCGGCCTGCATTAAAGTCCAAGCTGCACTTTATTTTTTTAATAATGAAATAAAATTGTATATGTGAGTTAGTATACTAAAATTGTTAAATAAAATAAAGTGTCCGGCCTGTATTACAGTCCTAACTGCACTTTATTTTGTTAATAATGAAATGAAATTGTATATGTGAGTTATTATAATAAAATTGTAAAATAAAATAAAGTTTCCGGCCTGTATTACAGTCCAAGCTGCACTTAATTTTTTTAATAATGAAATGAAATTGTATATGTGAGTTATTATAATAAAATTGTAAAATAAAATAAAGTTTCTGGCCTGTATTACAGTCCAAGCTGCACTTTATTTTTTTAATAATGAAATAAAATTGTATATGTGAGTTAGTATACTAAAATTGTTAAATAAAATAAAGTGTCCGGCCTGTATTACAGTCCAAGCTACACTTTAATTTTTTAATAATGAAATAAAATTGTATATGTGAGTAAGTATAATAAAATTGTAAAATGAAATGAAGTGTCCGGCCTGTATAACAGTCCAAGCTGCACTTTATTCTGTTAATAATAAAATGAAATTGTATATGTTTATTAGTATAATAAAATTGTAAAATGAATTAAAGTGTCTGGCCTGTATTACAGTCCTAGCTGCACTTTATTTTGTTAATAAAGAAATAGAATTGTATATGTGTATTAGTATGATAAAATTGTAAAATGAAATAAAGTGTCGGGCCTGTATTACAGTCCAAGCTGCACTTCATTTTATTAATAATGAAATGAAATTGTATATGTGAGTTATTATAATAAAATTGTAAAATAAAATAAAGTTTCCGGCCTGTATTACAGTCCAAGCTACACTTAATTTCTTTAATAATGAAATAAAATTGTATATGTGAGTTAGTATAATAAAATCGTAAAATGAAATAAAATTGTTAATGCGAATTAGTATAATAAAATTGTAAAATAAAATAAAATTGTCAATACGAATTAGTATAATGAATCTGTAAAATGAAATAAAATTGTGAATGCAATTTAGTATAATAAAATTGTAAATGTGAAATAGTATAATAAAATTGTCAAATGAAATAAAGTGTCCGGCCTTTATTACAGTCCAAGCTGCACTTAATTTTTTTAATAATAAAATAGAATTGTATATGTGAGTTCGTATACTAAAATTGTAACATGAAATAAAGTGTGTCCGGCCTGTATTACAGTCCAAGCTGCACTTTGTTTTGTTAATAATGTAATGAAATTGTATATGTGAGTTAGTATAATAAAATTGTAAAATGAAATAAAGTGTCCGGCCTGTATTACAGTCCTAGCTGCACTTTATTCTGTTAATAATGAACTAAAATTGTATATGTGAGTTAGTACAATAAAATTGGAAAATGAAATAAAGTGTTCGGCCTGTATCACAGTCCAAGCTGCACTCAGTTTGTTAATAGTGATATTAAATTGTATGTGTGAGTTAGTATAACAAAATTGTAAAATGGAATAAAGTGTCCGACCTGTATTACAGTCCTAGCGGCACTTGATTTTGTTAATAAAGAAATAGAATTGTATATGTGTATTAGTATGATAAAATTGTAAAATGAAATAAAGTGTCGGGCATGTATTACAGTCCAAGCTGCACATTATTTTATTAATGAAGAAATCGAATTGTATATGTGTATTAGTTTGATAAAATTGTAAAATGAAATAAAGTGTCGGGCCTGTATTACAGTATAAGCTGCACTTTATTTTGTTATTAATGAAATGAAATTGTATATGTAAGTTAGTATAATAAAATTGTAAAATAAAATCAAGTGTCGGGCCTGTATTACAGTCCAAGCTGCACTTTATTTTGTTAATAATAAAATGAAATTGTATATGTGAGTTAGTATAATAAAATTGTAAAATGAAACAAAGTGTCCGGCCTGTATTACAGTCCAAGCTGCACTTTATTTTGTTAATAATAAAATGAAATTGTATATGTGAGTTAGCATACTAAAATTGTAAAATGAAATAAAATGTCCGGCCTGTATTACAGTCCTAGCTGCACTTTATTCTGTTAATAATGAACTAAAATTGTATATGTGAGTTAGTATGATAAAATTGTAAAATGAAATAAAGTGTCCGGCCTGTATTACAGTCCTAGCTGCACTTTATTTTGTTAATGAAGAAATCGAATTGTATATGTGTATTAGTTTGATAAAATTGTAAAATGAAATAAAGTGTCGGGCCTGTATTACATTTCAAGCTGCACTTTATTTTGTTAATAATGAAATGAAATTGTATATGTAAGTTTGTATAAATAAATTGTATAATAAAATAAAGTGTCCGGCCTGTATTACAGTCCAAGCTGCACTTTATTCAGTTAATAATGAACTGAAATTGTATATGTGAGTTAGTATAATAAAATTGTAAAATGAAATCAAGTGTCGTGCCTGTATTACAGTCCAAGCTGCACTTTATTTTGTTAATAATGAAATGAAATTGTATATGTGAGTTAGTATACTAAAATTGTAAAATGAAATAAAGTGTCAGGCCTGTATTACAGTATAAGCTGCACTTTATTTTGTTATTAATGAAATGAAATTATGTATGTGAGTTAGTATAATAAAATTGTAAAATGAAATAAAGTGTCCGGCCTGTATCACAGTCCCAGCTGCACTTTATTTTGTTAATAATAAAATGAAATTGTATATGTAAGTTTGTATAAATAAATTGTATAATAAAATAAAGTGTCCGGCCTGTATTACAGTCCAAGCTGCACTTTATTCAGTTAATAATGAACTGAAATTGTATATGTGAGTTAGTATAATAAAAATGTAAAATGAAATAAAGTGTCCCGCCTGTATTACAGTCCTGGCTGCACTTTATTTTGTTAATAATAAAATGAAATTGTATATGTGAGTAAGTATAATAAAATTGTAAAATGAATTAAAGTGTCCGGCCTGTATTACAGTTTTAGCTGCCCTTTATTTTGTAAATAATAAGACAAAATTGTATATGTAAGTTAGTATAATAAAATTGTAAAATAAAATAAAGTTTCCGGCCTGTATTACAGTCCAAGCTGCACTTTATTTTGCTAATAATAAAATAAAATTGTATATGTGAGTTAGTATACTAAAATTGTAAAATGAAATCAAGTGACGGGCCTGTATTACAGTCCAAGCTGCACTTCATTTTGTTAATAATAAAATGAAATTGTAAATGTGAGTTAGTATAATAAATTTGTAAAATGAAATAACGTGTCCGGCCTGTATAACAGTCCTAGCTGCACTTTATTCTGTTCATAATGAACTTAAATTGTATATGTGAGTTAGTATTATAAAATTGTAAAATGAAATAAAGTGTCCGGCCTGTATTACAGTCCTAGCTGCACTTTATTTTGTTAATAATGAAATAAAATTGTATATGTTAGTTAGTATAATAAAATTGTAAAATAAAATAAAGTTTCCGGCCTGTATTACAGTCCAAGCTGCACTTTATTTTGTTAATAATAAAATAAAATTGTATATGTGAGTTAGTATACTAAAATTGTAAAATGAAATCAAGTGACGGGCCTGTATTACAGTCCAAGCTGCACTTTATTTTGTTAATAATAAAATGAAATTGTAAATGTGAGTTAGTATAATAAATTTGTAAAATGAAATAACGTGTCCGGCCTGTATTACAGTCCTAGCTGCACTTTATTCTGTTCATAATGAACTTAAATTGTATATGTGAGTTAGTATTATAAAATTGTAAAATGAAATAAAGTGTCCGGCCTGTATTACAGTCCTAGCTGCACTTTATTTTGTTAATAATGAAATAGAATTGTATATGTGTATTAGTATGATAAAATTGTAAAATGAAATAAAGTGTCCGGCCTGTATAACAGTCTAAGCTGCACTTTATTCTGTTAATAATGAAATAAAATTGTATATGTGTATTAGTATAATAAAATAGTAAAATGAAATTAAGTGACCGGCCTGTATCACAGTCCAAGCTGCACTTAGTTTGTTAATAGTGATATTAAATTGTATGTGTGAGTTAGTATAACAAAATTGTAAAATAAAATAAAGTGTCCGACCTGTATTACAGTCCTAGCTGCACTTGATTTTGTTAATAAAGAAATAGAATTGTATATGTGAGTTAGTATAATAAAATTGTAAAATGAAATCAAGTGTCGGGCCTGTATTACAGTCTAAGCTGCACTTTATTTTGTTAATAATGAAATGAAATTGTATATGTAAGTTAGTATACTAAAATTGTAAAATAAAATCAACTGTCGGGCCTGTATTACAGTCCAAGATGCACTTTATTTTGTTAATAATGAAATGAAATTGTATATGTAAGTTAGTATACTAAAATTGTAAAATGAAATAAAGTGTCAGGCCTGTATTACAGTCCAAGCTGCACTTTATTTTGTTAATAATGAAATGAAATTGTATATGTAAGTTAGTATAATAAAATTGTAAAATAAAATAAAGTGTCGGGCCTGTATTACAGTCCAAACTGCACTTTATTTTGTTAGTAATGAAATGAAATTGTATATGTGTATTAGTATAATAAAATAGTAAAATGAAATTAAGTGACCGGCCTGTATCACAGTCCAAGCTGCACTTAGTTTGTTAATAGTGATAATAAATTGTATGTGTGAGTTAGTATAACAACATTGTAAAATGAAATAAAGTGTCCGACCTGTATTACAGTCCTAGCTGCACTTGATTTTGTTAATAAAGAAATAGAATTGTATATGTGAGTTAGTATAATAAAATTGTAAAATGAAATCAAGTGTCGGGCCTGTATTACAGTCCAAGCTGCACTTTATTTTCTTAATAATAAACTAAAATTGTATATGTGAGTTAGTATAATAAAATTGAAAAATGAAATCAAGTGTCGGGCCTGTATTACAGTCCAAGCTGCACTTTATTTTGTTAATAATGAAACGAAATTGTATATGTAAGTTAGTATAATAAAATTGTAAAATAAAATAAAGTGTCGGGCCTGTATTACAGTCCAAACTGCACTTTATTTTGTTAGTAATGAAATGAAATTGTATATGTGAGTTATTATAATGAAATTGTAAAATAAAATAAAGTGTCCGGCCTGCATTAAAGTCCAAGCTGCACTTTATTTTTTTTAATAGTGAAATAAAATTGTATATGTGAGTTAGTATAATAAAATTGTAAAATGAATTAGAGTGCCCGGCCTGTATTACAGTCCTAGCTGCACTTTATTTTGTTAATAAAGAAATAGAATTGTATATGTGTATTAGTATGATAAAATTGTAAAATGAAATAAAGTGTCGGGCCTGTATTACAGTCCAAGCTGCACTTTATTTTATTAATAATGAAATGAAATTGTATATGTGAGTTATTATAATAAAATTGTAAAATAAAATAAAGTTTCCGGCCTGTATTACAGTCCAAGCTACACTTAATTTCTTTAATAATGAAATAAAATTGTATATGTGAGTTAGTATAATAAAATCGTAAATTGAAAGAAAATTGTTAATGCGAATTAGAATAATTAAATTGTAAAATAAAATAAAATTGTCAATACGAATTAGTATAATAAATCTGTAAAATGAAATAAAATTGTTAATGCAAATTAGTATAATAAAATTGTAAATGTGAATTAGTATAATAAAATTGTCAAATGCAATATAGTGTCCGGCCTTTATTACAGTCCAAGCTGCACTTTATTTTTTTAATAATGAAATGAAATTGTATATGTTAGTTAGTATACTAAAATTGTAACATGAAATAAAGTGTCCGGCCTGTATTACAGTCCAAGCTGCACTTTGTTTTGTTAATAATTAAATGAAATTGTATATGTGAGTTAGTTTACTAAAATTGTGAAATGAAATAAAGTGTCCGGCCTGTATTACGGTCCAAGCTGCACTTTATTTTGTTAATAATGAAATAAAATTGTATATGTGAGTTAGTATAATAAAATTGTAAAATGAAATAAAGTGTCCGGCATGTATTACAGTCCTAGCTGCACTTTATTTTGTTAATAATAAAATAAAATTGTATATGTGAGTTAGTATAATAAAATTGTAGAATGAAATAAAGTGTCCGGCCTGTATTACAGTCCAAGCTGCACTTTATTTTTTTAATAATGAAATAAAATTGTATATGTGAGTTAGTATACTAAAATTGTAACATGAAATAAAGTGTCCGGCCTGTATTACAGTCCAAGCTGCACTTTGTTTTGTTAATATTGAAATGAAATTGTATATGTGAGTTAGTATAATAAAATTGTAAAATGAAATAAAGTGTCCAACCTGTATTACAGTCCTAGCTGCACTTTATTCTGTTAATAATAAACTAAAATTGTATATGTGAGTTAGTATAATAAAATTGTAAAATGAAATAAAGTGTCCTGCCTGTATTACAGTCCAAGCTGCACTTTGTTTTGTTAATATTGAAATGAAATTGTATATGTGAGTTAGTATAATAAAATTGTAAAATAAAATAAAGTTTCCGGCCTGTATTACAGTCCAAGCTACACTTAATTTTTTTAATAATGAAATAAAATTGTATATGTGAGTAAGTATAATAAAATCGTAAAATGAAATAAAATTGTTAATGCGAATTAGTATAATAAAATTGTAAAATAAAATAAAATTGTCAATACGAATTAGTATAATGAATCTGTAAAATGAAATAAAATTGTTAATGCAAATTAGTATAATAAAATTGTAAATGTGAATTAGTATAATAAAAATGTCAAATGAAATAAAGTGTCCGGCCTTTATTACAGTCCACGCTGCACTTTATTTTTTTAATAATGAAATAAAATTGTATTTGTGAGTTAGTATAGTAAAATTGTAACATGAAATAAAGTGTTTCCGGCCTGTATTACAGTCCAAGCTGCACTTTGTTTTGTTAATAATGTAATGAAATTGTATATGTGAGTTAGTATAATAAAATTGTAGAATGAAATAAAGTGTCCGGCCTGTATTACAGTCCTAGCTGCACTTTATTCTGTTAATAATGAACTAAAATTGTATATGTGAGTTAGTATATTAAAATTGGAAAATGAAATAAAGTGTTCGGCCTGTATCACAGTCCTAGCTGCACTTTATTTTGTTAATAAAAAAATAGAATAGTATATGTGTATTAGTATTATAAAATTGTAAAATGAAATAAAGTGTTGGGCCTGTATTACAGTCCAAGCTGCACTTTATTTTGTTAATAATGAAATGGAAGTGTATATGTGAGTTATTATAATAAAATTGTAAAATAAAATAAAGTGTCTGGCCTGTATTACAGTCCAAGCTGCACTTTATTTTTTTAGTAATGAAATAAAATTGTATATGTGAGTTAGTATAATAAAATTGTAAAATGAATTAAAGTGTCCGTCCTGTACTACAGTTTTAGCTGCACTTTATTTTGTTAATAATAAGATAAAATTGTATATGTGAGTTAGTATAATAAAATTGTAAAATAAAATAAAGTGTCCGGCCTGTATTACAGTCCTAGCTGCATTTTATTATGTTAATAATACACTAAAATTGTATATGTGAGTTAGTATAATAAAATTGTAAAATGAAATAAAGTGTCCGGCCTGTATTACAGTCCTAGCTGCACTTTATTCTGTTAATAATGAACTAAAATTGTATATGTGAGTTAGTATAATAAAATTGTAAAATGAAATAAAGTGTCCGGCCTGTAATACAGTCCTAGCTGCACTTTATTTTGTTAATAATGAAATAGAATTGTATATGTGTATTAGTATGATAAAATTGTAAAATGAAATAAAGTGTCTGGCCTGTATTACAGTTCTAGCTGCACTTTATTTTGTTGATAAAGAAATCAAATTGTATATGTGAGTTAGTATAATAAAATTGTAAAATAAAATAAAGTGTCTGGCCTGTATAACAGTCCAAGCTGCACTTTATTCTGTTAATAATGAAATAAAATTGTATATGTTTATTAGTATAATAAAATTGTAAAATAAAATAAAGTGACCGGCCTGTATCACAGTCCAAGCTGCACTTTATTTTGTTAATAATGAACTAAAATTGTATATGTGAGTTAGTTTAATAAAATTGTAAAATAAAATAAAGTGTCCGGCCTGTATTACAGTCCTAGCTGCACTTTATTTTGTTAATGAAGAAATCGAATTGTATATGTGTATTAGTTTGATAAAATTGTAAAATGAAATAAAGTGTCGGGCCTGTATTACAGTATAAGCTGCACTTTATTTTGTTAATGAAGAAATCGAATTGTATATGTGTATTAGTTTGATAAAATTGTAAAATGAAATAAAGTGTCGGGCCTGTATTACAGTATAAGCTGCACTTTATTTTGTTAATAATTAAATGAAATTGTATATGTGAGTTAGTTTACTAAAATTGTAAAATGAAATAAAGTGTCCGGCCTGTATTACGGTCCAAGCTGCACTTTATTTTTTTAATAATGAAATAAAATTATATATGTGAGTTAGTATACTAAAATTGTAACATGAAATAAAGTGTCCGGCCTGTATTACAGTCCAAGCTGCACTTTGTTTTGTTAATATTGAAATGAAATTGTATATGTGAGTTAGTATAATAAAATTGTAAAATGAAATAAAGTGTCCAACCTGTATTACAGTCCTAGCTGCACTTTATTCTGTTAATAATAAACTAAAATTGTACATGTGAGTTAGTATAATAAAATTGTAAAATGAAATAAAGTGTCCGGCCTGTATAACAGTCCTAGCTGCACTTTATTTTGTTAATGAAAAAATAGAATTGTATATGTGTATTAGTATGATAAAATTGTAAAATGAAATAAAGTGTCGGGCCTGTATTACAGTCCAAGCTGCACTTTATTTTGTTAATAATGAAATGAAATTGTATATGTGAGTTATAATAATAAAATTGTAAAATAAAATAAAGTTTCCGGCCTGTATTGCAGTCCAAGCTGCACTTAATTTTTTTAATAATGAAATAAAATTGTATAAGTGAGTTAGTATAATAAAATTGTAAAATGAAATAAAATTGTTAATGCGAATTAGTATAATAAAATTGTAAAATAAAATAAAATTGTTAATACGAATTAGTATAATAAAATTGTAAAATGAAATAAAATTGTTAATGCAAATTAGTTTAATAAAATTGCAAATGTGAATTAGTATAATAAAATTGTAAAATGAAATAAAGTGTCCGGCCTGTATTACAGTCCTAGCTGCACTTTATTTTGTTAATGAAGAAATCGAATTGTATATGTGTATTAGTTTGATAAAATTGTAAAATGAAATAAAGTGTCGGGCCTGTATTACAGTATAAGCTGCACTTTATTTTGTTAATAATTAAATGAAATTGTATATGTGAGTTAGTTTACTAAAATTGTAAAATGAAATAAAGTGTCCGGCCTGTATAACAGTCCAAGCTGCACTTTATTCTGTTAATAATGAAATTAAATTGTATATGTGTATTAGTATAATAAAATTGTAAAATGAAATAAAGTGACCGGCCTGTATCACAGTCCAAGCTGCACTTTATTTTGTTAATAATGAAATAGAATTGTATATGTGTATTAGTATGATAAAATTGTAAAATGAAATAAAGTGTCTGGCCTGTATTACAGTTCTAGCTGCACTTTATTTTGTTAATAAAGAAATCAAATTGTATATGTGAGTTAGTATAATAAAATTGTAAAATAAAATAAAGTGTCTGGCCTGTATAACAGTCCAAGCTGCACTTTATTCTGTTAATAATGAAATAAAATTGTATATGTTTATTAGTATAATAAAATTGTAAAATAAAATAAAGTGACCGGCCTGTATCACAGTCCAAGCTGCACTTTATTTTGTTAATAATGAACTAAAATTGTATATGTGAGTTAGTTTAATAAAATTGTAAAATAAAATAAAGTGTCCGGCCTGTATTACAGTCCTAGCTGCACTTTATTTTGTTAATGAAGAAATCGAATTGTATATGTGTATTAGTTTGATAAAATTGTAAAATGAAATAAAGTGTCGGGCCTGTATTACAGTATAAGCTGCACTTTATTTTGTTAATAATTAAATGAAATTGCATATGTGAGTTAGTTTACTAAAATTGTAAAATGAAATAAAGTGTCCGGCCTGTATTACGGTCCAAGCTGCACTTTATTTTGTTAATAATGAAATAAAATTGTATATGTGAGTTAGTATAATAAAATTGTAAAATGAAATAAAGTGTCCGGCATGTATTACAGTCCTAGCTGCACTTTATTTTGTTAATAATAAAATAAAATTGTATATGTGAGTTAGTATAATAAAATTGTAAAATGAAATAAAGTGTCCGGCCTGTATTACAGTCCAAGCTGCACTTTATTTTTTTAATAATGAAATAAAATTATATATGTGAGTTAGTATACTAAAATTGTAACATGAAATAAAGTGTCCGGCCTGTATTACAGTCCAAGCTGCACTTTGTTTTGTTAATATTGAAATGAAATTGTATATGTGAGTTAGTATAATAAAATTGTAAAATGAAATAAAGTGTCCAACCTGTATTACAGTCCTAGCTGCACTTTATTCTGTTAATAATAAACTAAAATTGTATATGTGAGTTAGTATAATAAAATTGTAAAATGAAATAAAGTGTCCGGCCTGTATAACAGTCCTAGCTGCACTTTATTTTGTTAATGAAAAAATAGAATTGTATATGTGTATTAGTATGATAAAATTGTAAAATGAAATAAAGTGTCGGGCCTGTATTACAGTCCAAGCTGCACTTTATTTTGTTAATAATGAAATGAAATTGTATATGTGAGTTATAATAATAAAATTGTAAAATAAAATAAAGTTTCCGGCCTGTATTGCAGTCCAAGCTGCACTTAATTTTTTTAATAATGAAATAAAATTGTATAAGTGAGTTAGTATAATAAAATTGTAAAATGAAATAAAATTGTTAATGCGAATTAGTATAATAAAGTTGTAAAATAAAATAAAATTGTTAATACGAATTAGTATAATAAAATTGTAAAATGAAATAAAATTGTTAATGCAAATTAGTTTAATAAAATTGCAAATGTGAATTAGTATAATAAAATTGTAAAATGAAATAAAGTGTCCGGCCCGTATTACAGTCCTAGCTGCACTTTATTTTGTTAATGAAGAAATCGAATTGTATATGTGTATTAGTTTGATAAAATTGTAAAATGAAATAAAGTGTCGGGCCTGTATTACAGTATAAGCTGCACTTTATTTTGTTAATAATTAAATGAAATTGTATATGTGAGTTAGTTTACTAAAATTGTAAAATGAAATAAAGTGTCCGGCCTGTATAACAGTCCAAGCTGCACTTTATTCTGTTAATAATGAAATTAAATTGTATATGTGTATTAGTATAATAAAATTGTAAAATGAAATAAAGTGACCGGCCTGTATCACAGTCCAAGCTGCACTTTATTTTGTTAATAATGAAATTAAATTGTATATGTGAGTTAGTATAATAAAATTGTAAAATGAAATAAAGTGTCCGACCTGTATTACAGTCCTAGCTGCACTTGATTTTGTTAATAAAGAAATAGAATTGTATATGTGAGTTAGTATAATAAAATTGTAAAATGAAATCAAGTGTCGGGCCTGTATTACAGTCCAAGCTGCACTTTATTTTGTTAATAATGAAATGAAATTGTATATGTGAGTTAGTATACTAAAATTGTAAAATGAAATAAAGTGTCAGGCCTGTATTACAGTATAAGCTGCACTTTATTTTGTTATTAATGAAATGAAATTGTATATGTGAGTTAATATAATAAAATTGTAAAATGAAATAAAGTGTCCGGCCTGAATCACAGTCCTAGCTGCACTTTATTTTGTTAATAATAAAATGAAATTGTATATGTGAGTTAGTATAATAAAATTGTAAAGTGAAATCAAGTGTCGGGCCTGTATTACAGTCCAAGCTGCACTTTATTTTGTTAATAATGAAATAAAATTGTATATGTGAGTTAGTATAATAAAATTGTAAAATAAAATAAAGTGTTCGGCCTGTATTACAGTCCTAGCTGCACTTTATTCTGTTAATAATTAACTAAATTTGTATATGTGAGTTAGTATAATAAAATTGTAAAATGAAATAAAGTGTCCGGCCTGTATTACAGTCCTAACTGCACTTTATTTTGTTAATAAAGAAATGGAATTGTATATGTGTATTAGTATGATAAAATTGTAAAATGAAATAAAGTGTTGGGCCTGTATTACAGTCCAAGCTGCACTTTATTTTGTTAATAATGAAATGAAATTGTATATGTGAGTTATTATAATAAAATTGTAAAATGAAATAAAGTGTCCGACCTGTATTACAGTCCTAGCTGCACTTGATTTTGTTAATAAAGAAATAGAATTGTATATGTGAGTTAGTATAATAAAATTGTAAAATGAAATCAAGTGTCGGGCCTGTATTACAGTCTAAGCTGCACTTTATTTTGTTAATAATGAAATGAAATTGTATATGTGAGTTATAATAATAAAATTGTAAAATAAAATAAAGTTTCCGGCCTGTATTACAGTCCAAGCTGCACTTAATTTTTTTAATAATGAAATAAAATTGTATAAGTGAGTTAGTATAATAAAATTGTAAAATGAAATAAAATTGTTAATGCGAATTAGTATAATAAAATTGTAAAATAAAATAAAATTGTTAATACGAATTAGTATAATAAAATTGTAAAATGAAATAAAATTGTTAATGCAAATTAGTTTAATAAAATTGTAAATGTGAATTAGTATAATAAAATTGTAAAATGAAATAAAGTGTCCGGCCTGTATTACAGTCCTAGCTGCACTTTATTTTGTTAATGAAGAAATCGAATTGTATATGTGTATTAGTTTGATAAAATTGTAAAATGAAATAAAGTGTCGGGCCTGTATTACAGTATAAGCTGCACTTTATTTTGTTAATAATTAAATGAAATTGTATATGTGAGTTAGTTTACTAAAATTGTAAAATGAAATTAAGTGTCCGGCCTGTATAACAGTCCAAGCTGCACTTTATTCTGTTAATAATGAAATTAAATTGTATATGTGTATTAGTATAATAAAATTGTAAAATGAAATAAAGTGTCTAACCTGTATTACAGTCCTAGCTGCACTTTATTCTGTTAATAATAAACTAAAATTGTATATGTGAGTTAGTATAATAAAATTGTTAAATGAAATAAAGTGTCCTGCCTGTATAACAGTCCTAGCTGCACTTTATTTTGTTAATGAAGAAATAGAATTGTATATGTGTATTAGTATGATAAAATTGTAAAATGAAATAAAGTGTCGGGCCTGTATTACAGTCCAAGCTGCACTTTATTTTGTTAATAATGAAATGAAATTGTATATGTGAGTTATAATAATAAAATTGTAAAATAAAATAAAGTTTTTGGCCTGTATTACAGTCCAAGCTGCACTTAATTTTTTTAATAATGTAATAAAATTGTACAAGTGAGTTAGTATAATAAAATTGTGAAATGAAATAAAATTGTTAATGCGAATTAGTATAATAAAATTGTAAAATAAAATAAAATTGTCAATACGAATTAGTATAATGAATCTGTAAAATGAAATAAAATTGTTAATGCAAATTAGTATAATAAAATTGTAAATGTAAATTAGTATAATAAAATTGTCAAATGAAATAAAGTGTCCGGCCTTTATTACAGTCCACGCTGCACTTTATTTTTTTAATAATGAAATAAAATTGTATATGTGAGTTAGTATACTAAAATTGTAACATGAAATAAAGTGTCCGGCCTGTATTACAGTCCTGGCTGCACTTTATTCTGTTAATAATGAACTGAAATTGTATATGTGTATTAGTATGATAAAATTGTAAAATGAAATAAAGTGTTAGGGCTGTATTACAGTTCTAGCTGCACTTTATTTTGTTGATAAAGAAATAGAATTGTATATGTGAGTTAGTATAATAAAATTGTAAAATGAAATAAAGTGTCAGGCCTGTATTACAGTATAAGCTGCACTTTATTTTGTTATTAATGAAATGAAATTGTATATGTGAGTTAATATAATAAAATTGTAAAATGAAATAAAGTGTCCGGCCTGAATCACAGTCCTAGCTGCACTTTATTTTGTTAATAATAAAATGAAATTGTATATGTGAGTTAGTATAATAAAATTGTAAAATGAAATCAAGTGTCGGGCCTGTATTACAGTCCAAGCTGCACTTTATTTTGTTAATAATGAAATGAAATTGTATATGTGAGTTAGTATAATAAAATTGTAAAATGAAATAAAGTGTCCGGCCTGTATTACAGTCCTAGCTGCACTTTATTCTGTTAATAATGAACTAAATTTGTATATGTGAGTTAGTATAATAAAATTGTAAAATGAAATAAAGTGTCCGGCCTGTATTACAGTCCTAACTGCACTATATTTTGTTAATAAAGAAATGTAATTGTATATGTGTATTAGTATGATAAAATTGTAAAATGAAATAAAGTGTTGGGCCTGTATTACAGTCCAAGCTGCACTTTATTTTGTTAATAATGAAATGAAATTGTATATGTGAGTTATTATAATAAAATTGTAAAATGAAATAAAGTGTCCGACCTGTATTACAGTCCTAGCTGCACTTGATTTTGTTAATAAAGAAATAGAATTGTATATGTGAGTTAGTATAATAAAATTGTAAAATGAAATCAAGTGTCGGGCCTGTATTACAGTCCAAGCTGCACTTTATTTTCTTAATAATAAACTAAAATTGTATATGTGAGTTAGTATAATAAAATTGTAAAATGAAATCAAGTGTCGGGCCTGTATTACAGTCCAAGCTGCACTTTATTTTGTTAATAATGAAATGAAATTGTATATGTAAGTTAGTATAATAAAATTGTAAAATAAAATAAAGTGTCGGGCCTGTATTACAGTCCAAACTGCACTTTATTTTGTTAGTAATGAAATGAAATTGTATATGTGAGTTATTATAATAAAATTGTAAAATAAAATAAAGTGTCCGGCCTGCATTAAAGTCCAAGCTGCACTTTATTTTTTTAATAGTGAAATAAAATTGTATATGTAAGTTAGTATAATAAAATTGTAAAATGAATTAAAGTGCCCGGCCTGTATTACAGTCCTAGCTGCACTTTATTTTGTTAATAAAGAAATAGAATTGTATATGTGTATTAGTATGATAAAATTGTAAAATGAAATAAAGTGTCGGGCCTGTATTACAGTCCAAGCTGTACTTTATTTTATTAATAATGAAATGAAATTGTATATGTGAGTTATTATAATAAAATTGTAAAATAAAATAAAGTTTCCGGCCTGTATTACAGTCCAAGCTACACTTAATTTCTTTAATAATGAAATAAAATTGTATATGTGAGTTAGTATAATAAAATCGTAAATTGAAAGAAAATTGTTAATGCGAATTAGTATAATTAAATTGTAAAATAAAATAAAATTGTCAATACGAATTAGTATAATAAATCTGTAAAATGAAATAAAATTGTTAATGCAAATTAGTATAATAAAATTGTAAATGTTAGTTAGTATACTAAAATTGTAACATGAAATAAAGTGTCCGGCCTGTATTACAGTCCAAGCTGCACTTTGTTTTGTTAATAATGTAATGAAATTGTATATGTGAGGTAGTATAATAAAATTGTAACATGAAATAAAGTGTCCGGCCTGTATTACAGTCCAAGCTGCACTTTGTTTTGTTAATAATGAAATGAAATTGTATATGTGAGATAGTATAATAAAATTGTAAAATGAAATAAAGTGTCTAACCTGTATTACAGTCCTAGCTGCACTTTATTCTGTTAATAATAAACTAAAATTGTATATGTGAGTTAGTATAATAAAATTGTTAAATGAAATAAAGTGTCCTGCCTGTATAACAGTCCTAGCTGCACTTTATTTTGTTAATGAAGAAATAGAATTGTATATGTGTATTAGTATGATAAAATTGTAAAATGAAATAAAGTGTCGGGCCTGTATTACAGTCCAAGCTGCACTTTATTTTGTTAATAATGAAATGAAATTGTATATGTGAGTTATAATAATAAAATTGTAAAATAAAATAAAGTTTTTGGCCTGTATTACAGTCCAAGCTGCACTTAATTTTTTTAATAATGTAATAAAATTGTACAAGTGAGTTAGTATAATAAAATTGTGAAATGAAATAAAATTGTTAATGCGAATTAGTATAATAAAATTGTAAAATAAAATAAAATTGTCAATACGAATTAGTATAATGAATCTGTAAAATGAAATAAAATTGTTAATGCAAATTAGTATAATAAAATTGTAAATGTAAATTAGTATAATAAAATTGTCAAATGAAATAAAGTGTCCGGCCTTTATTACAGTCCACGCTGCACTTTATTTTTTTAATAATGAAATAAAATTGTATATGTGAGTTAGTATACTAAAATTGTAACATGAAATAAAGTGTCCGGCCTGTATTACAGTCCTGGCTGCACTTTATTCTGTTAATAATGAACTGAAATTGTATATGTGTATTAGTATGATAAAATTGTAAAATGAAATAAAGTGTTAGGGCTGTATTACAGTTCTAGCTGCACTTTATTTTGTTGATAAAGAAATAGAATTGTATATGTGAGTTAGTATAATAAAATTGTAAAATAAAATAAAGTGTCAGGCCTGTATTACAGTATAAGCTGCACTTTATTTTGTTATTAATGAAATGAAATTGTATATGTGAGTTAATATAATAAAATTGTAAAATGAAATAAAGTGTCCGGCCTGAATCACAGTCCTAGCTGCACTTTATTTTGTTAATAATAAAATGAAATTGTATATGTGAGTTAGTATAATAAAATTGTAAAATGAAATCAAGTGTCGGGCCTGTATTACAGTCCAAGCTGCACTTTATTTTGTTAATAATGAAATGAAATTGTATATGTGAGTTAGTATAATAAAATTGTAAAATGAAATAAAGTGTCCGGCCTGTATTACAGTCCTAGCTGCACTTTATTCTGTTAATAATGAACTAAATTTGTATATGTAAGTTAGTATAATAAAATTGTAAAATGAAATAAAGTGTCCGGCCTGTATTACAGTCCTAACTGCACTTTATTTTGTTAATAAAGAAATGGAATTGTATATGTGAGTTAGTATAATAAAATTGTAAAATGAAATAAAGTGTTGGGCCTGTATTACAGTCCAAGCTGCACTTTATTTTGTTAATAATGAAATGAAATTGTATATGTGAGTTATTATAATAAAATTGTAAAATGAAATAAAGTGTCCGACCTGTATTACAGTCCTAGCTGCACTTGATTTTGTTAATAAAGAAATAGAATTGTATATGTGAGTTAGTATAATAAAATTGTAAAATGAAATCAAGTGTCGGGCCTGTATTACAGTCCAAGCTGCACTTTATTTTTTTAATAATAAACTAAAATTGTATATGTGAGTTAGTATAATAAAATTGTAAAATGAAATCAAGTGTCGGGCCTGTATTACAGTCCAAGCTGCACTTTATTTTGTTAATAATGAAATGAAATTGTATATGTAAGTTAGTATAATAAAATTGTAAAATAAAATAAAGTGTCGGGCCTGTATTACAGTCCAAACTGCACTTTATTTTGTTAGTAATGAAATGAAATTGTATATGTGAGTTATTATAATGAAATTGTAAAATAAAATAAAGTGTCCGGCCTGCATTAAAGTCCAAGCTGCACTTTATTTTTTTAATAGTGAAATAAAATTGTATATGTGAGTTAGTATAATAAAATTGTAAAATGAATTAAAGTGCCCGGCCTGTATTACAGTCCTAGCTGCACTTTATTTTGTTAATAAAGAAATAGAATTGTATATGTGTATTAGTATGATAAAATTGTAAAATGAAATAAAGTGTCGGGCCTGTATTACAGTCCAAGCTGCACTTTATTTTATCAATAATGAAATGAAATTGTATATGTGAGTTATTATAATAAAATTGTAAAATAAAATAAAGTTTCCGGCCTGTATTACAGTCCAAGCTACACTTAATTTCTTTAATAATGAAATAAAATTGTATATGTGAGTTAGTATAATAAAATCGTAAATTGAAAGAAAATTGTTAATGCGAATTAGTATAATTAAATTGTAAAATAAAATAAAATTGTCAATACGAATTAGTATAATAAATCTGTAAAATGAAATAAAATTGTTAATGCAAATTAGTATAATAAAATTGTAAATGTGAATTAGTATAATAAAATTGTCAAATGGAATATAGTGTCCGGCCTTTATTACAGTCCAAGCTGCACTTTATTTTTCTAATAATGAAATGAAATTGTATATGTTAGTTAGTATACTAAAATTGTAACATGAAATAAAGTGTCCGGCCTGTATTACAGTCCAAGCTGCACTTTGTTTTGTTAATAATGTAATGAAATTGTATATGTGAGGTAGTATAATAAAATTGTAACATGAAATAAAGTGTCCGGCCTGTATTACAGTCCAAGCTGCACTTTGTTTTGTTAATAATGAAATGAAATTGTATATGTGAGATAGTATAATAAAATTGTAAAATGAAATAAAGTGTCCAACCTGTATTACAGTCCTAGCTGCACTTTATTCTGTTAATAATAAACTAAAATTGTATATGTGAGTTAGTATAATAAAATTGTTAAATGAAATAAAGTGTCCTGCCTGTATAACAGTCCTAGCTGCACTTTATTTTGTTAATGAAGAAATAGAATTGTATATGTGTATTAGTATGATAAAATTGTAAAATGAAATAAAGTGTCGGGCCTGTATTACAGTCCAAGCTGCACTTTATTTTGTTAATAATGAAATGAAATTGTATATGTGAGTTATAATAATAAAATTGTAAAATAAAATAAAGTTTTTGGCCTGTATTACAGTCTAAGCTGCACTTAATTTTTTTAATAATGTAATAAAATTGTACAAGTGAGTTAGTATAATAAAATTGTAAAATGAAATAAAATTGTTAATGCGAATTAGTATAATAAAATTGTAAAATAAAATAAAATTGTCAATACGAATTAGTATAATGAATCTGTAAAATGAAATAAAATTGTTAATGCAAATTAGTATAATAAAATTGTAAATGTAAATTAGTATAATAAAATTGTCAAATGAAATAAAGTGTCCGGCCTTTATTACAGTCCACGCTGCACTTTATTTTTTTAATAATGAAATAAAATTGTATATGTGAGTTAGTATACTAAAATTGTAACATGAAATAAAGTGTCCGGCCTGTATTACAGTCCTGGCTGCACTTTATTCTGTTAATAATGAACTGAAATTGTATATGTGTATTAGTATGATAAAATTGTAAAATGAAATAAAGTGTTAGGGCTGTATTACAGTTCTAGCTGCACTTTATTTTGTTGATAAAGAAATAGAATTGTATATGTGTATTAGTATGATAAAATTGTAAAATGAAATAAAGTGTCGGGCCTGTATTACAGTCCAAGCTGCACTTTATTTTATTGATAATGAAATGAAATTGTATATGTGAGTTATTATAATAAAATTGTAAAATAAAATAAAGTTTCCGGCCTGTATTACAGTCCAAGCTACACTTAATTTTTTTAATAATGAAATAAAATTGTATATGTGAGTTAGTATAATAAAATCGTAAAATGAAATAAAATTGTTAATGCGAATTAGTATAATAAAATTGTAAAATAAAATAAAATTGTCAATACGAATTAGTATAATGAATCTGTAAAATGAAATAAAATTGTTAATGCAAATTAGTATAATAAAATTGTAAATGTGAATTAGTATAATGAAATTGTCAAATGAAATAAAGTGTCCGGCCTTTATTACAGTCCACGCTGCACTTTATTTTTTTAATAATAAAATAAAATTGTATTTGTGAGTTAGTATACTAAAATTGTAACATGATATAAAGTGTTTCCGGCCTGTATTACAGTCCAAGCTGCACTTTGTTTTGTTAATAATGTAATGAAATTGTATATGTGAGTTAGTATAATAAAATTGTAAAATGAAATAAAGTGTCCGGCCTGTATTACAGTCCTAGCTGCACTTTATTCTGTTAATAATGAACTAAAATTGTATATGTGAGTTAGTATATTAAAATTGGAAAATGAAATAAAGTGTTCGGCCTGTATCACAGTCCTAGCTGCACTTTATTTTGTTAATAAAAAAATTGAATTGTATATGTGTATTAGTATTATAAAATTGTAAAATGAAATAAAGTGTTGGGCCTGTATTACAGTCCAAGCTGCACTTTATTTTGTTAATAATGAAATGAAAGTGTATATGTGAGTTATTATAATAAAATTGTAAAATAAAATAAAGTGTCTGGCCTGTATTACAGTCCAAGCTGCACTTTATTTTTTTAGTAATGAAATAAAATTGTATATGTGAGTTAGTATAATAAAATTGTAAAATGAATTAAAGTGTCCGTCCTGTACTACAGTTTTAGCTGCACTTTATTTTGTTAATAATAAGATAAAATCGTATATGTGAGTTAGTATAATAAAATTGTAAAATAAAATAAAGTGTCCGGCCTGTATTACAGTTCTAGCTGCATTTTATTATGTTAATAATACACTAAAATTGTATATGTGAGTTAGTATAATAAAATTGTAAAATGAAATAAAGTGTCCGGCCTGTATTACAGTCCTAGCTGCACTTTATTCTGTTAATAATGAACTAAAATTGTATATGTGAGTTAGTATAATAAAATTGTAAAATGAAATAAAGTGTCCGGCCTGTATTACAGTCCTAGCTGCACTTTATTTTGTTAATAATGAAATAGAATTGTATATGTGTATTAGTATGATAAAATTGTAAAATGAAATAAAGTGTCTGGCCTGTATTACAGTTCTAGCTGCACTTTATTTTGTTGATAAAGAAATCAAATTGTATATGTGAGTTAGTATAATAAAATTGTAAAATAAAATAAAGTGTCTGGCCTGTATAACAGTCCAAGCTGCACTTTATTCTGTTAATAATGAAATAAAATTGTATATGTTTATTAGTATAATAAAATTGTAAAATAAAATAAAGTGACCGGCCTGTATCACAGTCCAAGCTGCACTTTATTTTGTTAATAATGAACTAAAATTGTATATGTGAGTTAGTTTAATAAAATTGTAAAATGAAATTAAGTGTCCGGCCTGTATTACAGTCCTAGCTGCACTTTATTTTGTTAATGAAGAAATCGAATTGTATATGTGTATTAGTTTGATAAAATTGTAAAATGAAATAAAGTGTCGGGCCTGTATTACAGTATAAGCTGCACTTTATTTTGTTAATAATTAAATGAAATTGTATATGTGAGTTAGTTTACTAAAATTGTAAAATGAAATAAAGTGTCCGGCCTGTATTACGGTCCAAGCTGCACTTTATTTTGTTAATAATGAAATAAAATTGTATATGTGAGTTAGTATAATAAAATTGTAAAATGAAATAAAGTGTCCGGCATGTATTACAGTCCTAGCTGCACTTTATTTTGTTAATAATAAAATAAAATTGTATATGTGAGTTAGTATAATAAAATTGTAAAATGAAATAAAGTGTCCGGCCTGTATTACAGTCCAAGCTGCACTTTATTTTTTTAATAATGAAATAAAATTGTATATGTGAGTTAGTATACTAAAATTGTAACATGAAATAAAGTGTCTGGCCTGTATTACAGTCCAAGCTGCACTTTGTTTTGTTAATATTGAAATGAAATTGTATATGTGAGTTAGTATAATAAAATTGTAAAATGAAATAAAGTGTCCAACCTGTATTACAGTCCTAGCTGCACTTTATTTTGTTAATAATAAACTAAAATTGTATATGTGAGTTAGTATAATAAAATTGTAAAATGAAATAAAGTGTCCGGCCTGTATAACAGTCCTAGCTGCACTTTATTTTGTTAATGAAGAAATAGAATTGTATATGTGTATTAGTATGATAAAATTGTAAAATGAAATAAAGTGTCGGGCCTGTATTACAGTCCAAGCTGCACTTTATTTTGTTAATAATGAAATGAAATTGTATATGTGAGTTATAATAATAAAATTGTAAAATAAAATAAAGTTTCCGGCCTGTATTACAGTCCAAGCTGCACTTAATTTTTTTAATAATGAAATAAAATTGTATAAGTGAGTTAGTATAATAAAATTGTAAAATGAAATAAAATTGTTAATGCGAATTAGTATAATAAAATTGTAAAATAAAATAAAATTGTTAATACGAATTAGTATAATAAAATTGTAAAATGAAATAAAATTGTTAATGCAAATTAGTTTAATAAAATTGTAAATGTGAATTAGTATAATAAAATTGTAAAATGAAATAAAGTGTCCGGCCTGTATTACAGTCCTAGCTGCACTTTATTTTGTTAATGAAGAAATCGAATTGTATATGTGTATTAGTTTGATAAAATTGTAAAATGAAATAAAGTGTCGGGCCTGTATTACAGTATAAGCTGCACTTTATTTTGTTAATAATTAAATGAAATTGTATATGTGAGTTAGTTTACTAAAATTGTAAAATGAAATAAAGTGTCCGGCCTGTATTACGGTCCAAGCTGCACTTTATTTTGTTAATAATGAAATAAAATTGTGTATGTGAGTTAGTATAATAAAATTGTAAAATGAAATAAAGTGTCCGGCATGTATTACAGTCCTAGCTGCACTTTATTTTGTTAATAATAAAATAAAATTGTATATGTGAGTTAGTATAATAAAATTGTAAAATGAAATAAAGTGTCCGGCCTGTATTACAGTCCTAGCTGCACTTTATTTTGTTAATAAAGAAATAGAATGGTATATGTGTATTAGTATGATACAATTGTAAAATGAAATAAAGTGTCCGGCCTGTATAACAGTCCAAGCTGCACTTTATTCTGTTAATAATGAAATTAAATTGTATATGTGTATTAGTATAATAAAATTGTAAAATGAAATAAAGTGACCGGCCTGTATCACAGTCCAAGCTGCACTTTATTTTGTTAATAATGAAATTAAATTGTATATGTGAGTTAGTATAATAAAATTGTAAAATGAAATAAAGTGTCCGACCTGTATTACAGTCCTAGCTGCACTTGATTTTGTTAATAAAGAAATAGAATTGTATATGTGAGTTAGTATAATAAAATTGTAAAATGAAATCAAGTGTCGGGCCTGTATTACAGTCCAAGCTGCACTTTATTTTGTTAATAATGAAATGAAATTGTATATGTGAGTTAGTATACTAAAATTGTAAAATGAAATAAAGTGTCAGGCCTGTATTACAGTATAAGCTGCACTTTATTTTGTTATTAATGAAATGAAATTGTATATGTGAGTTAGTATAATAAAATTGTAAAATGAAATAAAGTGTCCGGCCTGAATCACAGTCCTAGCTGCACTTTATTTTGTTAATAATAAAATGAAATTGTATATGTGAGTTAGTATAATAAAATTGTAAAATGAAATCAAGTGTCGGGCCTGTATTACAGTCCAAGCTGCACTTTATTTTGTTAATAATGAAATGAAATTGTATATGTGAGTTAGTATAATAAAATTGTAAAATGAAATAAAGTGTCCGGCCTGTATTACAGTCCTAGCTGCACTTTATTCTGTTAATAATGAACTAAATTTGTATATGTGAGTTAGTATAATAAAATTGTAAAATGAAATAAAGTGTCCGGCCTGTATTACAGTCCTAGCTGCACTTTATTTTGTTAATAAAGAAATGGAATTGTATATGTGTATTAGTATGATAAAATTGTAAAATGAAATAAAGTGTTGGGCCTGTATTACAGTCCAAGCTGCACTTTATTTTGTTAATAATGAAATGAAATTGTATATGTGAGTTATTATAATAAAATTGTAAAATGAAATAAAGTGTCCGGCCTGTATTACAGTCCTAGCTGCACTTTATTTTGGTGATAATAAAATGAAATTGTATATGTGAGTTCGTATAATAAAATTGTAAAATGAAATAAAGTGTCCGGCCTGTATTACAGTCCAATCTGCACTTGATTTTGTTAATAATGAAATGGGAAGGAAATTGCTTGTAAGAGAAATAATTAACAAGTTTATAAATTAACTTACTTTTATTGATGTTTTTTTCTTTAAATGGTGTTATACAAGGATATGCCGGGCTTGATATGAAACTTGCTGGTTACAATAGTGATGGCGGATTTCGGTGCACGAATTTACAGAAAAGAAATTGAACAAAGAAAACAATTTTAAAATCAAGTGACGTGAATTTAGACTGGAGATTTGATCTGATTTGAGATGATCTATTGAATAGTGCGGCGCTTTTATATGTTCGACGAGCCCTTTTTTTGGCGTCGCGGTCTAGTGACAGTGGTGGGGGGGCTTGCTGCATAGTGATGCATCTTATTACGCCGCATATCGCAGAAATTTTAATTATACCAGTAATGTTTTTATCATTTATCAAAGTTTTTATAATTTATAAGCATTGGTGAACGTATTTCAATGATAACATTGTTATATAAAAAATATATATTCTTAATAAATTATGTTTAAGATCGCTTATGTGTTTAACGTATTTATTTATCCAATATGATTTATATTTATTTATATATTTATTTGTCGATACTAAGCCCTAAAATTATTTTCATAAGTTTCCAATGAGAGATAAATTGTACTTGAATATGAAAAACAAAAAAATGGACTTAAAATAAAACTACATAATTATCGCGCTTAAATTGACAAATCTATTCTAGAAATTCCTGATGTATTCATCTAAAAGATTCTGATTATTAATAATCTTTATAATCTTTAAAATAATTACAAAATTGTCAAAAAAAAAGAAATACGTTTATATTGCATTGTGTCATAAAACAAAATATTCAATCGACTATCCTAGAATAATTAAAGTCTATACGATTCTTTAGTCGAAATTTTACATAGTATAATATTGATGATAATAATTAATAATATAATAATAATGGTAATAATAATAATTATAAATCGAATGTTAGCTATTGCATAAAGAAAGTTTCTAAGTGATATATCGTTTAATATTGAACATAAAGGTGCTTTATAGATATACTAATTCCGTTATGAAAATTGTTTATATGTTTGTAACACGAATGAAAATCCTCTAGTTGACTATTGGAAGTGACTAATTTCAAAATACATATCCTAGATATATAGTAAAGGGAGGTTTTCCTTAGAATCGATAAGAAGAAATTACAAATAATTAAATAAAATAAAAGGAAAGGAACATCGGCAACCTCGCTATTTTCGTGATCGGTAAGGTACAAAGAGAAAATTGTATATAAAAGATACGTTGTTTACATCTGGATAATATTTTATGTCATTGATCGTCTGATTGTATCGATTTTCTTTCAAGTATGTGATTTGTTTGTATCTAGCGCGAAGAAAGAAGAGAGTAAACAAAAGCTTAAAACGGTCTTTTGGAGCTAGTTATATATTTAGTGCGAGCTTGATAGTTTTAAATTGCCTTAGATGATTCCTTCCTTATTCTCTCCCAGAGGTGACGCAATTCTATGTACTATAAGGGTATATAATATATTCTAATATTACGATACGGACGTAACAGGTGTAATAATTTTTTTATTAAGAATAATAACAGCTTTTTTAGGATATGTATTACCTTGAGGCCAAATATCTTATTGAGATGCTATAGTAATTACTAATCTAATTTCAGCTATTCCTTATTAAGGAATTATATTAATTGAATGAATTTGAGGAGGATTTTCTATTAATAATGCTACATTAAATCGATTTTTTTCATTTCACTTCATTTTACCTTTAATTATTTTATTTATAGTAATTTTACATTTAATTTTTTTACATGAATATGGATCTTCAAATTCATTAAAAAATAATAGAAATTTTATAAGAATTCCTTTTCATTCATATTATTCATTAAAAAATTATATTGGATTTATTTTAAAAATTTTTTTTCTTATATTTATTTGTTTATTCAATCCTTATATTATATCTGATCCAGAAAATTTTTCTATAGCTAATTCAATAATTACTCCTATTCATATTCAACCTGAATGATATTTTTTATTTGTTTATGCTATTTTACGATCTATTCCTAATAAGTTAGGAGGAGTAATTGCTTTATTAATATCAATTATTATTTTATTTTTTTTACCTTATATAAATTTATATAAATTTAATTTAAATAAATTTTAATTTTTTACTAAAATTTATATTTTATATTTTTAATAAATTTTTTTATTTTAACTTGAATTGGAGCCAAACCAATTGAATATCCATTTATAATTATAGGTCAAATTTCATCAAGTTTTTATTTTTTATTTTTTATTTTTTTTCCTTTATTAAATAAATTTCAAGACTTATATATATATACATCTTTAAATTAATTATTTAACTAAATTAGTATATGGTTTGAACCCATAATTAAGAAGTTTATCTTCTAATAATTTAAATTTTAAATTAATATTATTAATTTAATAATAACATTAATAATTAAAATACATAATGCTCTTCTTAAAAATGATGTTCAAGTTAATATTATTAATTCATCATATCAAAATCGAGGAAAAGTCCCACGAATTCAAATAACTAAAAAATAATTAAACAATATTATTATATAAAATTTTAATGAAAAAATGTTACCCGAGAAAAAAATTATTGTAAAAAATCATATTATTAATATAATTATTCCATATTCAGCAATAAAAATTAAAGCAAATCTACCTCTTATATATTCAACATTAAATCCTGAAACTAATTCTGATTGTCCTTCAACTAAATCAAAAGGGGTTTGATTTATTTCTGCTAATAAAGAAATAAATAATATATTTATTAAAAAAAAATTTCAATTTCTGAATCATAAATATATTTGATATTTTATTAAGTTAATTAAATTAAACGATTCAATATATAAAAAAATTGACAATACAATAAAAATTATTCTAATTTCATAAGAAATTGATTGAGCAATTATTCGAATTATTCCAATAATTCTGTATATAGAATTAGAAACTCACCCAGCTAATATAATAAAATAAACTGAAATGCTTATAAAGCAAATTATTAATAAAAAATTTAATTCATTTAAATTTTTTATAGATATTAATGGTATTAAAGTTCATAAAATTATTATTAATAATATTCTACATAATGGTCTAAAAAAATAAATTATATAATTTGATTTAATAATTAAAATGATTTCTTTATTAAATAATCTAATTGCATCACTAAATGGTTGAAATAATCCAATTAATCCAACTTTATTAGGCCCTTTTTGTAATTGAATGTATCTTAAAATTTTACGTTCTAGTAAGGTAAAAAAAGCAATATTTAATAATAATAAAATAATTATATCTATTATTCTTAATAAAAAAATTAATATAAAAATTATTATTTGAAGATAAATCTTTATGCTTAAATTCTAAATTTAAAACACTAGTTTGTTAAAATAATAATTTAATTCAATAATAAAAATTATTTTAATTTAAAAGTCCTTTCGTACAAATTAAATATAATAAATTAAAGATAGAATCCGATCTGGCTCACGCCGATCTAAACTCAAATCATGTAAGATTTTAAAAGTCGAACAGACTTAAAAATTTTATATTTTTCTATAAACTTAATCTTAATTCAACATCGAGGTCACAATCATTATTATCAATATGATCTCTTTAATAATATTACGTTGTTATCCCTAAGGTAATTTATTTTATTTTCAAAAATTTTGGATAAAAAATTCATTAATCTATGATTTTAAAATTAAAAAATTAAATATTTATATTGATTAATTTTAATTAAAAAGTTAATTAATATAAATATAAAATTCTATAGGGTCTTCTCGTCTTTCAATAATTTTTAAGAATTTTAACTTAAAATTAAATTTATTTATTTAATTTGAGACAGTTATATTTTCATTTATTCTTTCATTCCAGACTTTAATAAAAAGCCAAATGATTATGCTACCTTTGTACAGTCATAATACTGCAGCTATTTAAGATTCATTGAGCAGAATTGACTTTATATTATATTAATAAAGCCATGTTTTTAATAAACAGGTGAAATATTTTATTGCCTAATTCCTTAAATTAATCTTTTGAAAAAATTAATTTTTTAAAATTTTAAATTACTAATTTTATTATTATTGTTAAATTAAAGTAATTTAATTTATATCTTTATAATTTAATAAATTTAATTTAAATATAATTATTATAATTTTAATTATTACAAATTATTTGAAAATAAAAATTTTTATTTTTATTTTAATAATTTTTTAAATTAAATATTGAAAAAAATTTAAAGTTTATCCCATAAATTTTTATAAAATAAATATTATACTATAAATATAAATAATATAAAATATTTATTTTATTAATTTAATTAATTTATAAAGTAACTAGATATCATAAAAATTGGTAACATATCATTTCCAAATTAAAATTTTCAAAAATAATTTTACATTTATTAATATATTAATTTAATTATTTTTATTTAGAGAAATTTTAATATTGAAAATTGAATTAATAAACCCTGATACAAAAGGTAAAAATAAATTAAATTTATTTTATTTAAATAAATTTTTCTTTTTCAATACTATTTTTATTAAATTAGTATATTTTTATTAAAAATTACTAAATATAAAATATTTTTAAATATTTTTAAAACAATTATAATTTATTCATTAAAATAAATTTAATAAATTTTTTAAGAATAAGAAAAATTAAATAACTTTTATTTGCAAAATAAATATTATAATTTTAACTATATATATATATATATATATATATATATATATATATATATATATTGTGACAGGTGGCTTATAGAGGCTAAGCCACCTGCCATAGGCGATAGAAAGAGAGTTCGCGGCGCGACGATACGCGGCGCCATCGATCAAGCGATCGATGGCTTGACGCGGGAAAAGCCGCGGCGTACCGAAACGCGGCGCTATCGATCAAGAATCGATAGCGCTACGCGGGAAAACTGATAGGCGAGAGGGGAAAGAGGAGCCCTCCCCTGAAGCCTTCTTCTCGTCCGAGCCGTTTTAACAGCCGCACGTGTCAATATCGAAGACAAGAAATACGTTAGGAGAAAGAGTCGATCCTCCGAGTTTTTCCGTGGCAGCTTAGAAGAGACGATTCCGCGAGCAGAGCGTAATAAAGTAAGTGGCCACTTATCCGTGATAATTTAGTCCGCGAATATATTATATTTAGTTTTCCTGACGCGTGTGCGATCGCGTCAGGCATATATAGATATAACAGAGTTACGCGCGAGACCGCGTAACTCAAATTCGATTAGGCCGTGCGAGTGCGAGTGAGAGGATCGATCTCTCTCTCGCACTATCATAGAATAGGCGTACGAGTAAGAGAAAGCCACTCTTACTCGTACAACCTGCGAGCACGCAGTTGAGCGAGAGTAACGAGCTCTCTCGCTCTACCATAGACTGCATCGTCGAGTGAGAGTAAGAGACGCTCTCACTCGAGCAGTCACGGACTACGGCAGTATAGAGAGGGAACTGCTCTCTCTATATCTGCCGTCCATAGACTACACGTGTGTGTGTAGCCGCGCGAAGCGAAGAGGGTGCGCACCTTGAGAATAAGTATTGCGCGTGAGGCAATACTAATTGCTCTTCGCGTAATTAGACCTCTTCGCGATAATTTATTACTTTTTGTACTGTTTTGCTTGTTTTTATTTATTAAACCCGCATTTTAGCATTGAGTCGGTTCGTTCTTATTTTATTTCCCTACAGCATCCCTATCCCGAATACCGCCGCCTCCGCGGGTGTGCCAACCTAGCATTGGCACACAAACTGACTAGCCGAGCCCGGTGGGAGCAACACCGGCCGCAGGGCCTTAGGCAAGGCCCCTCACACACAAAAAAAGATAAAGCAGGACCAGAGAAAGGTCCTGCGTTGCTAACGGGCGTAAATAAATTCACCCCGTTACAATATGTATATATATATAATTGTTACACATAAATTTTTGAAATTTATAAAAATAATTAAATTTATTATATATAATTACAAAGTACACTTTCCAGTACACTTACTTTGTTTCGACTTGTCCTAAGTTTTTAGGAATGACGGGCAATATGTACATATTTTAAAACTTAATTCAAATTAATTAATTAAATAATTTTACTTTTAAATTCTTATTTTTATAATTTCAAATTAATGTAATTCATTAAATCTCTATCATAAACTACATATTGATCTGAAATATATTAATTAATTGAAATTAAAAAATTTTAAATAAAATTTTTTTATAACGAACATATATAAGTAAAATTAATAAAGTAATTCTTTTCGTGGACTATCAAATTAATTAACAAATTCCTTTAAATAGATTAAAATACCGTCAAAATTTTTAATTTTTAAATAATATATTTTTTAATTAAATTTTTAATTAAAATAGTAGGGTATCTAATCCTAGTTTATTATATAATTTTAAAAATAATTTTTAATAATTTAAAATAATTAATTAGATTAATTTTATCACAATTTAATTTTATAAATTTAATTTATAAAAATTTATTTTAAAATAAAAATAAATTAATTAATTTATTTTTGTATAACCGCAATTGCTGGCACAATAATTTATTAAATTTGTTATTATTTCTATAAAATATTTCTATTTTTAATAAATTTATATATTAAAAGTACTTATTTATTTAAAATTTTTCACTTTAATTTATATATATACATAAAAATTAAATTAATTTTATAACCTAAATTTTAAATTTTTTAAAATTTAATAATAAATTATCTTTTTATTGTAAATAAAAAATTTTAATTCAACTAAAATTTTTTTTAAAAAAATAATTTATTTATATTTTTAGATTATGAATCTAACGACTTTATTAGTCTATTTTTAAGTAATAATAAAAAATTTTTATATAATTTATTCTATCAAAATAATTCTTTTATCAGGCATATTACATAATAAAATCATTAATAAATTTATTATATATAAATAAATAATTAATAATTATAATTAATTTTATTTTAATTAATTAAATAATAATTATTTATAAATTTATTAATTTAAATAAATTTAATAAATTTATTATATTAAATATTTAATTATATATAAATATATATTAATAATAAAGATAAAAATTTTATTAAAATTTATAAAATTTTTAATAAAAATGAGTTATTTTTGTAAAATTATTTTAAATTTATAATATTAAATTAAAAAAGATTATATCGAATATAAAACTAATAAAATCATTAATAAATTTATTATATATAAATAAATAATTAATAATTATAATTAATTTTATTTAAATTAATTAAATAATAATAATTTATAAATTTATTAATTTAAATAAATTTAATAAATTTATTATATTAAATATTTAATTATATATAAATATATATTAATAATAAGGATAAAAAGTTTATTAAAATTTATAAAATTTTTAAAAAAATGAGTTATTTTTGTAAAATTATTTTAAATTTATAATATTACATTAATAAAGATAATATTGAATATAAAACTAATAAAATTATTAATAGGTTTATTATATATAAATAAATAATTAATAATTATAAATAATTTTATTTAAATTAATTAAATAATAATAATTTATAAATTTATTATATTAAATATTTAATTATATATTAATATATATTAATAATAAGGATAAAAATATTATTAAAATTTATAATATTAAATTAAAAAAAGATAATATTAAAAATAAAACTAATAAAATCATTAATAAATTTATTATATTAAATATTTAATTATATATAAATATATCTTAATAATAAGGATAAAAATATTATTAAAATTTATAATATTAAATTAAAAAAAGATAATATTAAAAATAAAACTAATAAAATCATTAATAAATTTATTATATATAAGTAAATAATTAATAATTAATTTAATTTAATTATTAATTATTTACTTATATATAATAAATTTATTAATGATTTTATTAGTTTTATATTCAATATTACCTTTGTTATGCTTGCAACGGTCCGTTTCATGATAAACCAATTTTTGAATCAATCATCATTTCGCGCCAGTCAGGAGCGGCAAAACGTCGCTGACTGCCCCTAGCTTCGGCAGGGCCGTACAATAAGCGGGTCGACATAAACACGAGCAAGTCATATATTTTATAAACATTCCGCGATTCTTTTATTGTTAAAATTAATATAAGAAAATTAATAAGCAAATTTTATTTTTATTAAATAAAACATGAAAAGTATAAATTAAAATAAAATATCGAAGATAATTAATACACGAAAATATGTAAATAGAAAAGGATGGACGATGTCCTGCGCAATTAGATAAGTAAACAATAGCGAATTAGTTCGACGCGCACGAGCCGCCTAATTTATAATTACAGGTGGGAAATCCTTGCTCGGCCTATATAAGGCGCTGCAAATCTAGAGCAGGCACTCAGTCCTTTGCCGAGGTCTCTACAGGAGCAGGCCAGGGTGAGTCAAAGGGGAATAGCTTTTTGTTCAATCCCGAGTTGGGTTGATCGGAGCTTGTTTCCCGCAATCTATCTTAGTTTGCAGAGCGTGCAGCTCTCTTTCAATCTTTCTACGGATTGATTCGAGTTGTATTTCTGTAGGCTATACCCTGGGTTGCAAATTTCGGTCTTAGTGGTTTAGACGACGACTCTGTTCTTTCAACCCCAAGTTGGGTTGATGTGAGCTGTCTTCTACAACTAATTTCGAAAAAACTTCTTTATTATCAATCCCTAGCTGGGTTCATTCGAGTCACTTTCTTATAGGGAATTTTTTGGTAACTCCTTCTTTTCAATCCCTCGTTGGGTTGATTGAAGCGGTGTCCTACAGGGTAGTTTAGAAGCGCGACGCGCGGGTTTAATGCTTCATCTCCGAGATCGGGGAAGTTTTTCTTTTTTGTTTGTCGAGTCAAAGACAGGTAGGTCGGGCCGACCTCCGTGTATAATAGGCGTACCTAATTGTACGAATCTCGATCGAATATAAAATATCGATTTATTGCATATACACCGTGTTAAGAATATGTATTTAGTATTAAGTAATTCATATTAAATTTTTCTTTATTTTTATATAATATATATTCGACTATTTTATTTATTTCTCCTCTCCACGTCCACTTGTGTCCAAACAAAGGACAAAGTCATCGTCTATCATAAAACGCACGTGGCATGCTGAATAATCGATTCCCCCCGGTAGAATTTGGAGCAAAGTTAAATAAAAATTTAAAATAAACTTTCGATTTTAACTTTGTTAGTAATATAAATATAATAAAATATATTTATGTTTATTCAATATAATTATTATTCAATTATTGTTATATATCCTATTATATTTATTTCAACAATAATAACTTTAATCTCCAATTCTTGGTTTTCTTTATGATTAATTATAGAAATTAATTTAATTAGTTTTATTAGATTAATTTTATCTGATAAAAATATTAAATACTTTAATGTTATAGTATATTTTTTAATTCAATCTATGAGATCATTAACATTCTTGTTATTCAGAATAATAAATTTTTATTTTAGAAATAATATTTATTTGGATTTAATTATTATTATGGTTGTATTAATTAAATTAGGAACTCCTCCTTTTCATTATTGATTTATTAGATTAGCAAAAATTTTAAATTGATTAAATTTTTTTTTATTATGTTCAATTCAAAAATATATTCCATTATACACAATATCATTAAAATTAACTAATAATAATTTTTGTATCTTAAGATTATTATTATTATTAATCATAATAATAGTAATTTTATCTTTTTTAAATATTAATTCTAATAATTTAAAAGTAATTTTTTCATATTCTTCAATTATTCAAATTATTTGAATTGTAATTTTTTCTATTTTATTTGAACAATTAATAATTAATTATTTTATATGTTATTCTATTATAATTTTTTTTATTTATATAATTATAATAAATTATAATATTAATTATATAAATGATTTAATTATAAAATTTAAAAATAAAATATTTTATTATATTTTTATTATAAATCAATTTTTTTTAGCTAGGTTACCTTCTTTCTTTGGATTTATTAATAAATTAATATTTATTCAATTAATATCTTTAATTTTTCATTTTTAATAATTTTATTTTTAATTATTAGAACATTATTTAGATTATATTTTTATTTAAAAATTACATTCACTAAATTAATAATTTATAACCTTTCAAATAAATTTAAATTTAAATTTTTCAATTTATTACCAAATAATAATAATTTTTTTTTGAATTAAATTATATATAATATTTATTTAATTCATTTTTTACGAAATAAATTAATTGAAACTTTAAGTTAAATTAAACTATAAACTTTCAAAGCTTAAAATATATTTATTATATAAATTTTATAGTAATAAGAATTAATTCTATGTATAAATTTACAATTTATAACTTTTTATCAGACATATTACTTAGAAATATTAATAAATTAATATTAATTTATGAATTAGAAATTAATATATACATATTTCTTTAATTGAAACCAAAACATTGAGGTAAATTATTGTTAATAATTTTATAGTAATATATTACCAATTAATAAAAATAAATTATTATTTCTTATAAGTCGAAATTATAAACTTTATACAAGCTATTTTATTAATTTTAATCAATAAATTGAATTTTTAAATTTGCAATTTAATATTTTTATTAAATTATTAAAATTATTAAAATTATTTTATTCAATTAAATGCTCCTTCTTTTCATTCTAGAATAATACCAATAAATAAAATTAATAAAATTAAAATAAAATTTATTATTATATAATTAAATAGATTTAAATTAAAATAAATAAATGGAATAATAACTCCGCTATACCGGTCCCAAGCCCGGGACCTCTCCTTTAATAGGAGAGGGAGGAGGAGGGGGAAGCTGGCTTCGAGTAGTGGGAAACCCTGCTTAAAGCAAACGCGGTCCTTCTAGGCCCAAGGCCTGCTTCCGCAGCAACGGTCTCGTTGCGTCGATGCTCTTGCAGCAGCGCGAAAACGAGAACGGCTGATAGAAGGCTCCGACTCATGGATGATGCATGGGATAGTGGTACCTTGCTAACATGCCCAACCACCACCTCACTTACACAACTACGAGTGCTCAAGTCTGCACGACCAGGACCCGGTGGGACGTGGATCGGGGCGCCTTATAAACCAGGCAACATACCGTGTGGTGCTGGGGGGTCCTATAAACGGATATCCTCCGGCGGGTCACGGACTACTAGGGTAAGGCCTGATGCAGACAATGTGCACTATGCAGTGCTCACCAGGTGGTGATCCAAAAGGCGTTCAAAAGAGAATTCCCTCGATGCTGCGTGCCCTTTTACTCTGGAGGGTACATCAGTAAAACCAGTAAAGCACTGCTGGGCCGCAAAAATTTGGGGGGGGGGGAGGGGGGAGGACCCAGCCTAGCCAGCATGGGAGGCTGCCCCACACATTGGTAGAGCGTTATGCCAAATCTCGTTCTCTGTAGTAGTGCCGATTGGCGTTCGGATGGGACCCTGCTGCGGAGGGCAGGGGGGGGGGGAACTGTCGAGGCCACTGGATTGTAGAAGGGCTCAGTTCTCGGGGGAATTAAGGACGGTTCGCTGTATTGACTACTCGCTAAGCCTCCTGACCACCACATCATACACACTTATTACACAAATATTAATAAACAAAAAAAATGAGCGATACAAACAATAAAGCAGGCTCGACAGTGCCGCCTGCGACAAATATGGACTCAGAAGAGTCCAGGGTGCAGCCCAGCACCCCCACCGCACCAGTAGGTAACCTGGCTGCTGTGGAGGTTAATGCAATCAGGACAGACAAAGACTGACGAGACTTCCCCCGAGCTGGCTATTCGAGCTCAGCTGATACGGATACAGTCTGCCCTCACAGCCATGGAGGCGCAGACTTTAAAACAACGTAACGTAGGAGGATCTATTAAGACAGGCATGGCTGTCATACGAGAGGCTGTAGAGCGCGCACAGAGGGAATGCGACCGCCTTCACCTCCCATCGGGCACCGCGGCGAAGGGTGACCCGACGGTGACAGCTACAAAACGGAAACGGGAGGCGACAGGACTCAGCCCTGAACAGTCGGCTGCCTACCAAAAGGTGGCAGACGACGGGGGCTGGAAGAAAGTCGTCTCCAAAAAGACAGTAGCGAAGACAAAAAAGGAGTCGAAACGCGCGGATTCGGCTCCAGCAAAGAAAAACGCGAAGAAATCCGCAACGAATAAGGACAGAAAGGGCGGGGCGCGCACCAGCGCAGTGCTTATCAAGCCGAGCGACGGGGTGACGTACGCGGACGCACTTAGACGTTTGAAGGCAGGGGTCAACCCTGAATCTGCGAAGGTGCAGATCCAGAATTGTCGAAAGACAAAAGACGGTGGGCTTCTCCTCAGACTTAGGAGCGGTGCGACAGAAAGACGGAACTTTTAGGAGAAGCTAAAGCAGACTCTGGGAGAGGACGGCACGGTCAAAGACTTAACTCCAGCCGTCCGGCTGGAGATACTCGACATCGACAGCGTGACGGATGTGACAGACATAACGGACGCACTGCGACGTGAGACGGGTGACGACCGGGACCCGAAGCCACACATCTTCGGTCCCAACAAGCAGGACATCTGCTTAGCTGTCGTCGAGGTGGAGGAGGGCGCGGCCCAAACCCTCCTCCGCAAAGAACGCATAAAAATCGGTTGGACCAACTGCCGCGTCAGACGTAGGCTGACGGTGCCTAGGTGCTACCAGTGCCTAGGATACGGACACACTCGCAAGGAGTGTAAAGGGCCCGACAGGTCGCGATGCTGCTGGACTTGTGGGCAAAAAGACCATGGAAGCAAGACGTGTAAGACTACGGACAGAAAATGCTTCCTATGCTCTGCGACGGGGCAAAAAGAAGTCGCGCACAGGCCGGGTTCCGGGGCATGTGGAGTTTTCAGGGCCGCGCTTGAAAACCTCAAAAAGAAGTCCACAGCATGATAAGGGTACTGCAGGGAAACCTACATCGGTGCCAAGCAGCTCAGCTGCTATTACCGCAGATTGCGACGGAACGAGACGCAGACGTACTGATACTAAGCGAGCAGTACCGAAACCTACGCACCACGGACGGGTGGTATTCGAATGCCTCGGGCACTTCGGCCATCTGGGTAAGGGGCGCGACGGGCCGACGGGTACAAGCTTCCTGGTATGGAGAGGACTTCGTCTGGGTTAGGGTTGGCACTATCACTTACGTTAGTGTCTACCTGTCCCCAAACGTCGCGGCAAGGGTCTTCGAGGAAAAGATTGGTACGCTGGAGGACGCCCTAAGAGATCTCCCGAGTGATCTCATCGTTGCAGGCGACCTTAACTCCAGAGCGATCGAGTGGGGAATGCCGGCAACGGACAAACGGGGTAGGCTGCTGCTGGAGATGGCCGCGAGGCTTGAACTGATAGTGGCCAACACCGGACGTACACCGACGTACCTTAGACCAGGGTTTGGGTTTTCGATACCTGACGTAACGATGACGTCGGACAGTATCTCTTCGTGGATAAGTCGGTGGCAGGTGATCGATGACTTTACGGCCAGCGATCACCAGTACATCGTCTTTGAAGTGTTGAGCAGTACCTCGACGCAACGAAACGTACAAAGGGGGGTCTGCAACCAAGAAGGTTCAACCTCGCGAAACAGAATCATGACCGTTTTAGGGAGGCGCTCTTGGAAGCAGTAGCGCCTTCCGAGGCCGTTGCAGAAGACCTGACGGAAGGCACGGTCACGTGGACTGACAGCATAGTAGAAGAAACTATGTCACTGATAACGCGACTGTGCGAGGCTTCTATGCCTCGCAAACGAAACGTACCGGACAGAAGAGCTATGTACTGGTGGTCCGATAAAATTAGTCTCATCCGGAGGGACTGTATCGCGTGTCGTAGACGACTACATCGCGCGCGGAAAAGGGGAAACCCTAACGTCGATAAATTATCGGTCGCTTATAAGACAGCACGGAAGCGACTGACGCTCGCTATTAAAGACAGCAAGAAACGGTGTTGGCGGAAACTGAGCAAGGAGGTGGACAGAGACCCCTGGGGACTGGGTTACAAAATTGTAACCCAAAAACTGGGTAGTTTCAGTCCACCTGAACGCAAAGACAATAGTACCATGGACGCGATAGTTGGTGGTCTCTTCCCGACCCATCCGGTGACGGAGGGGCCCTCCGACTACCGCGACCTAGCTGTCCCGGAGTTCAGCGAGGTGGAGCTACTCCAAGCTACGTGCTCGCTGAAATCCGGGAAGGCACCTGGACCGGACTGTATCCCAAGGGGAGATTCTTCGGCAAATCTCCATGGACGTCCGAGAATACTCTTGGACATGTACAATGCAAGCTTACGGACCGGGAGGTTTGCAACGCGTTGGAAGACGGCTCGATTGGTCCTCTTGTATAAAGGTAAAGGGGAACTCGAGACACCGTCTTCCTACAGGCCCCTGAGTCTTCTAGACACAGCGGGCAAACTTTACGAAGCGTTGTTAAAACCGAGAATAACGAGCGCGATAGCAGCCGCCGGGGGGCTGGCCGATAATCAGCACGGCTTTCGAAAGGGCCATTCGACGATAGGCGCGATAAGGGAAGTAACCGAAACTTTCCTACAGACAAGGCGGGTCTGCTACGGCGCGAGACCACTAGTACTGCTCGCGACCTTAGATGTAAAGAACGCCTTTAATTTTGCCAGGGGGGGGGGGATATCCTGGAAGCTCTACGGGCTTTCAGGGTACCCCCCCATCTGCTGCGGGTGGCGGGAGATAACTTGACGGACCGGCAAATTACGTACGAGACCATGGAGGGCTAGGCAAGTAGGCTGATCACTGCGGGCGTCGCGGAGGGATCAATACTAGGACATGATTTCTGGAACGCAGTTTACGACGGCCTGCTGAGGCTGGAAATGCCTGAGAACGCCTCACTCATCGCCTACGCCGACGACGTGGCGGTAGTGATCGTTCAGCGCAATCCAGAATTGGCACAGCTGACGTTAAATCGGGTCATGTTACGGGTAGACGGGTGGATGACGAGTCACGGACTGACATTAGCACTGTCAAAGACCGAACTGATCTTCCTCACCGGAAGGAGGATACAAACCGTCATACCGATGACGGTGGGGTCGGTGCAGACGCAGACCGGGAGGAAGGTGAAATATCTAGGGGTAACTCTAGATACGAAGCTGACCTTCTGACCGCATATACAGGAGACGGCACATAGGGCGACGACGCGGGTTTCCGCGCTCTCCCGCCTTATCGCGAATACATATGGACCGAGACCGGGGAAAAGACGGTTGCTTATGGCCACCACCCACTTGATCCTTTTATACGCGGTAAAAATCTGGGCCGATGCGCTTGAGGTAAAGAAATACCGCAAGCGACTTACAAACGTACAGAGACAAGGGGCATTACGTATCACGTGCGCCTACAGGACGGTCTGAGCGAAGGCCGTCTTGGTGGTAGCGGGTGTAATACCCATTGACCTGCTCGCTAGGGAACGGAAACGGACTTACGAACGAAGTGTCGACGAAGGGAGAACAAACGCGGCAGTTAAGGAACGAGACAGGACAATGCGCGAATGGACGGACCGTTGGTTAACGGACGCCACTGCTACGTGGATGAGACGCTTGATAAGCTGCCTGGTATCGTGGACCGGACGAGGGTTTGAGGAGGTTAATTTTTACCTAACCCAGTTCTTAACGGGGCACGGTTACTTTAGATAGTATTTATTTTGGTGTAACCGGGTTACGTCGCCGGAATGTAAGTACTGCGGTTACGAGCGCGATGACGCCGAGCACACGTTTTATGTGTGCCGACGATGGACCACAGACAGACTGTCACTTGAGACGAAAACGGGCAGCATCACGCCCGGAAATACAGTGGCAAGGATGCTGCAAGACGAGGACAGTTGGACGGCGATAGCTACCTTCATCGAGACTGTCTTGAGGGGTAAGAAGGCGGACGGGTGTCTGGAATAGTTGGTGAAGGGTAGCACGAGCACGAGTCAGTGAGTGAATGTGAATGAAAGGATCGTATGAAAGGAATTACGAGACGGAGACAGGTTTCAACCTTACGGGAAACGGACTGACGAATAGACAGAACCTGCAGTGGCAAAGCAATACGAAAGTAGATCCACGCTGCAAGTTGGACAGAAGGTGGATATTCCATCCGCGCATCATATGTCTATGGTTTTATATCAGACATATGCTGGCGTATGGCGGGTTAGACGGTCCCCGGGGTTGCCGATGCCCTTGCCACGGATGTGCCCAAACAATCGAGTCCATCCGAGGCCAGAGCTGACGTGACTCCGGAACCCGTCACACCGGTAGGTCCCCCCGCGTCTACAAGTAGACAAAGGGGTCCTCACTGATGGTCTGGTTTAGGCAGATTCTCCGTTTTTTACCACCGAAACAAAAAAAAAAAAAAAAAAAAAAAATAAATGGTACAATAACAACAATTTCAATATCAAAAATTAAAAATAAAATTCTTAATAAATAAAATTGAATAGAAAAAGGTTTTCGTATTGACGATATTGGATCAAATTCACATTCAAAAGAAGATAATTTTTCACGCAATTTCATTTTTTTTATTGATAATGTAAATATTAAAAAAATTATTAAAATTAAAATAAAAAAAAAAAATAAATTTGATAAAAATATTATTATAATTATTTATATTATTATTATTTTAATCTTATTAATTGGAAATTAATTGTACTAATTATACTATATAAATTAAATAATTCAATAATAAAATATTGAATATAAAAATAATCATACTAAATCAACAAAATATCCATATCAAGCAGCAGCTTCGAATCCAAAATGATGAATTGATGAATATGATTTAAATCAATTCGAAATAAATTAATCAATAAAAAAATTCTTCCAATAATAATATGTAATCCATGAAATCCTGTAGCTATAAAAAAAATTGATCCAAATACTGAATCTGAAATTCTAAATAATGATTCATTATATTCTATATATTGAAATATAATAAATATAATTCCTAAAATAATAGTTATAAATAAAGAAATAAATCTATTTAAATTTTTTTTTATTATAATTGCATAATGGCATCATGTAATTGTAGCTCCTGATCTTAATAAGATAATTGTATTTAATAAAGGAATTCTATGAGGATCAAAAAATATAATATTTTTAGGAGGTCAATTTACTTCAATTTCAATTCTTGGAGATAAAAATATATGAAAATAACATCAAAAAATTCTAAAAAAAAAAAAAATTTCTGAAATAATAAATAAAATTATTCCTAATTTTATTCCGTTAAATACATTAATGGTATGAAATCCTTGAAAAGTTCTTTCCCGAATTACATTTCGTCATCATTGAATAGTAATAAATATAATCATAAAAAAATTTAATAATATTATTAAAATTTCTTTATTTAAAAATCATAAAATTAATGAAATGAAAAAATTAAAAATACTTAATCTGATAATTAAAGGTCATGGTCTTAAAGTTACTAAATGATAAGGTTGAAAAAATTTTTTCATAATTAACTTCACTTAAATATAAAGTAATTATAATAGTAAAAACGTATGCTTGAATAATTAAGACTATAAATTCTAATATAACTAATAATATTTGAATTAAGGCAACAAAAATTACACCTATAATATTTAATTTAATTCTAATTATTGAAATTAATGTTATTAATAAATGCCCAGCAATTATATTAGCAGATAATCGAATAGCTAATGTTCTTGGACGAATTAAATTTCTAAATGATTCAACAATTACTATAAATGATATTAATATTGATGGAATATTTTGAGGAACTAAATGAATAAATATCATTTTAGTATTTTTTATTCACCCATATAATGTAAAAGACAATCATAATGGTAAAGATAATCTTAATCTAATACTTAAATGTCTTGATCTAGTAAAAATATAACTAAATGTTCCTATAAAATTAATCAATATAATTATAATAAACACTCTTAATAAAATAATATAATTTCAAATATTTATTCAATTATTTAATAATATTTTTATTTAAAGAAATAAAAAGTTTTGATCTTTTAAATCAAATAAAGTAAATATAATTACTTCAATTAAAAATTTTTTAATCAAGTTAAAAAATTTTTAATATTAGTCGATTCGATTACAATTGGTATAAAACTATGATTAATTCCAGAAATTTCTGAACATTGTCCATAATACAATCCTGGTCGTATAAATATTATTCTCATTTGATTTAATCATCCAGGAATTGCATCTACTTTTATTCCTATTCTTGGAATAGTAAATGAATGAATTACATCATTTGAAGTAATAAAAAATCGAATTTGAAAAATATAAGGTAAAATTGAACGGTTATCAGCTTCTAATAATCGAAAAATATTTCCATTATTAATTATAAATGAATCAAATTCAATTTGATTATAATCTCTTAATTCATATGATCAATATCATTGATGTCCTAAAACTTTAATATTAAAATATGGTAAATTTATTTCATCACTTATATATAAAATTTTTAATGAAGGCATAACAATAAAAATTAATAAAATAACTGGCAAAATTGTTCAAATAATTTCTAAAAAATGACCAAATAATATATTTCAATTAACAAATATATTAAAAGATATAAAAATCATTATATAAAAAATTATTATTATAATCTGTCACGGAGAACACTCCGTTTTCCGCGCGTGTTTATATTTCGCGCGATTCCGCGGTTCGCGAGCCGAGTTTAATTTCGGCTACGTTACGGCCCCGGGCGGGAAAATACGGTACACGCCGATAGATAGAATAGTCGTGTGCCGTATAGGAAAGATAGGCGAGTTCAGGCTAGGCAAGCTAGCTTCTTCCCGCGTTTTCGAGTTAGTTCTCTTCCGCCATTTTGACAGTTCGGACGCGTGCCCTCTTCCCGCGTCTCGACAAGTTTTTGCGCGACGTTATCGCGAGTTCTTGGCGCGTCCCGGTCGTGGGTTTTTTAGTGCAGGTGCGTAGCTGCGATCAGCGGCCCGCAGGGCACCGCCACCAGACCACAGGGGCGTAGCAGCAAGGCAACGGCACCAACGATTTCGTTGGGCGGCAGCGGCGTCCCGCTACTAGCGGCCTTATCCCGATTTTTGGCGTGCGCGGCTGGCCAGCCACCGTCGTAAGTTTATAGTAAATTTTGTTCGCTTTTGTTTGCGTTGGAGTAACCTCCGCCGGTTACTCCACTCTTTATTTTGTATTTTTTCGCGGTTCGTGCGAGTGAGAGAGCGCTATCTCTCTCACTCTCGTATACAGGGCGAGAGAGTTGCGTTCTCTCTCGCACCTATAGAAGCTTACGCGCGCGCGAGTGAGAGAGCGGTATCTCTCTCACTCTAGTGGTAGCAGTGCGGGAGAGTCGCTTTCTCTCTCGCACTTGCGGCGTATACGGCGCGCGCGCGGGTGGGAGACACCTTTATCTCCCACTCGAGTTAGATCGGCGCGAGAGAGTTGCGTTCTCTCTCGCACCCGCGTAGAGTTAGGCGCGCAAGAGTGGGAGAGCGCTTTCTCTCTCACTCCTACGGCGTAGTACGGGAGACCCGTTGTCTCTCTCGTACTCGCAGTAGAAGCGGCGCGCAAGAGCGGGAGAGCGTTCTCTCTCTCGCTCCAACGGGCTCCGTGCGGGAGAGTGTTCTTCTCTCTCGCACCCGTACGTTAGACGGCGCGCGCGAGTGAGAGAAGCCTTTCTCTCTCACTCTCATAGGCGTAGTGCGAGAGGCATTCGTTCTCTCTCGCACTCGTGGAATACGCCGCGCGCGGGAGACAGCCTCGCGCCTTATATCGCGTCTCACCGCCTGCGCTCCTCATACGCAGCCTTTATAATTTATTTTATCGTCTTTTATTTTTTTGTAACTAATGTTTATAGTTAATTAATTTATTATTTATTTTTCTGTTTTTTTTGTTATTAAATCATATTATTTATATTTTTAATTTGAGTCTTTTTCTTTCTTTTTTCTCCTATTTTTTCTGTGTTTTTTTTTGTTTTGTTTAGGGCGAGCTAGTCTCGCTCAAATTATTATATTTTATTTTTCTTTCTTTCTTTTATTATTTATATTTTTTTTTTTTTTCCCGCTACTTTCTTCTCATTTTTATTTATTGCTGCGACGAGGAGCTTTCAGCTCTCCTCCCGAATACCGCCCTCTCCGAAATCAACTAGCCAGGTGAGGACGACGAACGAGCCGCGCAACGACGATTGCGCGGCGTTGCAACGGGTAAGTTGGGTCCGTAGACCGGCTTCTCGAGCCTGGACCCAGGAGCAAAGTCGTCCAAGACTTTAGCTTCCTAAAAGGGGGCGCAAAGGGCGATTTCGCACCTTTTGCGGATTGCGCGTCCCCCGAAGCTAATTGCTCCGGTGGCGGTTAATGTTTAAAACTGCCACCCCGTTACAACTGGCGCCCTTGACGTGTGTAGAGGGAGCTGAGAGCAGGTAGTAAGAATTAAAAACGCGAAGCACGAACCGCACGCGTAAAATATTTTAATTATAAAATTTTTTTTCTTTTTTTTTTTCTCTCTTCTCGTTTTTCCAGTAGAGCGAGCGAAAACGAGAAATTCGGATTTCCGATTGTCAAGAGCACACACAAGGGGTGCGGAGATTTCTGACCTGCGCATCAGCAAGCGAGTAATCTGGCTTGAGAGTGCTCTCAGAAAATATATTCTTTCCTTTGTTTTTTGTTTGTTTGTTTCAGGAAGAAGAAATTTATTTTTTTCAAATAACATATACATATATATCGATATTCTGAGCACCCTCAAGGCAGCGCAGGATTCTTCTCCTAGCTCTAAACAAATTGTGAATTAGCAAGGAGAAGAATCGTTCCGGCCAGCAGATAATTACTTAAAATTAAAAATTTTTTTTATTTTTTCCTTGGGTTGTCGAAAAATATTATTTGAATTTTCACCCAGCTGGCACGGAACTAAAGCGTTTACGCGGACCAAATCGCTTGGCTGCTCGATAACGGAAACTCGAGAGCGCACCTGTTCTGACAAATAGTCAAATCAGGAATCTCCGCAGGCAAAAGCACTAAGTGAACGGTCAGTAGACCAAAATTACATAATCAGCCGAAGGCAGATAAGCCCCTTGTGAGCGCTCAGAAGTTGGTGCTCACAAACACCGTACCGAAAACAGCGTAAGCGAAAGTGAGCACCACTTCATTGCGGCGAACACTATGGCGGAACGAACTTTAGCTGCCATCGAGGACTGGGCCTTCACCCTGAACGGTAGGGAGCTCGAAGAGAACTTGGCCCAGCTCCAATTGCGCACCGATGGCAGCAGGTTCGCCCGAGCAGACCGGCTACAAAACTGGCTGCTCGGGAATTACACAGCGGCGGACTTCGCAGAAGAGGGGAGCCAAGATCCCCAAACCGTAGTACGCCGCAGCGAGCTACGTCAGCGCCTGATAAATAGACTGAGGTCAGAAGAAGGCGCTGACACAGAGGAACACCCATGGGAGCTACTCCTCTGCGACGACAGGGTTAAGCATAACCTCGAGAGGACGCTAGGAGTAGCCCAGCAGCCGGACAAAATAGTGGAAGCTCCGACTGCAGAGTCCTCCAGACTGGACAACGAGCCAGTCCAAACACATGCACCGGTTGGACGAGACGTTCACCATCGCACGCCAGCTAACCCTGACAGCGAAGCTCAGGGCACTAGCAGGCACGAAGAGAGCTGGATCACGCTGGTTAGCGAAAATAATAACCAGTTCCGTGTGCCAGCCTCTTTCGCGGCGATGATGGCCAACCTCCTCACAGAGGTTAGAGTGTTAACGGCCAAAGTGAACGCGCTCGAGACCAAATCGAGCAGTCAGGAAGCGGAAAGTCGGCGAACGCAGGTACAATTCGCCGACACGTATACTTGCCATTACGCAGACGAGCCTGTGGCCGGCAGCACACCTCTACGTGCCCGCCCACAGCCAACCCCTAACCCGCATCCTGCACGCCAAGCACCGCATGGCGTGTCTAAGGAGGGGGGGGCCTGTCCGGCAGCAACGTTTGCCCCGGACAGCAATTCGGCGTATCCCGCGAGCTTGGGAGGCCCCGAAACCTTTATCGGGCACTCAACGCGGCAATCGTCGCGGGATATCGGCCAAATAGTGCGGAAATGGCAAGTCCGCTTCTCCGGAGACAAGAACCAGAGCATTGATGTGTTCTTGGCTCGACTGGAAGACTGCCGAGCTCTGGCAAACTTGTCAGAAGAAGAGGTTCTGTCGTCGCTATCGGAACTCTTCACTGACAATGCGGCAACTTGGTACCGCAATGAAAAGAGCAAGTGGTCACGCTGGGCCGATTTTGAGGCAGCAGCGAGACGGTGGTATGGAACCTCCAGAAGGTTCCAACAGAGGCTGGCGTCCGAAGCGAACAGCCGGACGCAAGGGGTTGACGAGCCGGTACGTGATTATATCACCTGCCTGGTCGCTATCATGCGCAAGCTCTCCCCCATGCCCAGCCGAGACCAGCAGCTCGATATGCTGCATCGTAACTTGCGGCCAGAGCTGCAATCGATGGTCCGGCGGGTAGAAGTCGACAGCGTCGAAACGCTGCTCGACCTAGCGGTAGAGGCGGAACAAACGTTCGAGTGCCGCAAGACCTACCGCCCGCCTCCACCACCTGAAGCCACGCTCTTGCCAGAGATGGCGTATAAGCCTCGGTCCGATACACGAAGGCAAAGGACCGAGCACCAACCGTGTGCAGACGGCAAGCCGGCGAGGGCAAAAGTCAGCGCGGTCGCTGCGACGCCCCCGGCGCTAGATGCTGCCACTTTTGCAGCAACGGTCGCCCGCATTTTAGGCGACCATATGAAGTCTTGGCAGCGAGCTTTTAAGTCTGCCAGAACTTCCCCCCAGCCGAGTCACCGCAGTCGGAGGTCTTCTCCGAGGGGCAAAGGCGAGAGCAAGCCAAAGCGCAGCTCGCCACCGCCCAAAGGGAAGCGAGACGAGCGCCAGAATGCGCCGTCAGCAAAGAAGGCCTCCCCCGTGCGCACCACAGTGCCAACAGGGCCTGTGAAGTGCCACACCTGCGGCGAGCTTGGGTACACGGTAAGGACGTGTCCCAAATGTGCGGGAAACGGGTCGAAGAGCGGTTAAGCGGGGAGTTAACCGACTCGTCTTTGACAGTCCCCACAACCAGCTCAGCGTCTCCATCTTTATCGGAGCACGCTACGACCCCCGCCGACCTGCGAGAAGCTTTATCCCTCGCAGGACAGGTCGCACGCGCGTACAAACCTGAAGACGAAACCCGTTGGTGGCTTCAGGTGGCGGTAGGAGGTTACCGCCTACGCGCATTGTACGATCCGGGAGCATCGAATACGGTCATGGGTCCTATTGGCTTGCAAATTGCCAATGCCCTTGACCGTGAGCTCATCCCAGCCGAATCAGGACGCGTGAAAGTCGCTGATGGCAGGCACCTCCCACTGTTGGGACATGTCAAGTTGCCCTTCGCTGTCGCGGGGTTAACGCATGACATCAGGGTTGCCATAATGCCTCAGCTTGACGAGGAATGTTATGTCGGAGTTAATTTTATCCGAGCATTCCGCGCGGTTTTGGACCCCGACACCGACCGTCTACATTTTAAAGACGCGGATGTCAGTGTCGGCCTAGAAGTCGCCAGCATAGCGGCCGGCGTGGGTGCGCTAGCGTCTGCCGGCGTAGCCGACGTAACGGACGACCAGCGTGCCCGACTCCAAGCTCTGCTCGACGCAGTTTCGCCGAGCGGAGGGTCCACCCTGGGATGCACCCACGGGGTAGAACATGCGATTGATGTAGGCGACGCCTCGCCCATCAAGCAACGCTATTACCCCGTCTCGGACAAGATTCAAGAAGAAATGCATCGTCAAGTCCGAGAGATGCTCCAGCAGGACGTGATCGAACCGTCAACCAGTGGCTGTTCTAGCCCGGTGGTGATGGTGCGCAAGGAGAACGGCTCGTACCGCTTCTGCATTGACTTTCGCAAAGTCAACGCGGTTACGAAGCCGGAGGCATATCCTTTGCCTTCTATGCAGGATACCTTGCGTAAGCGGCGGAAGGCGAGGTACATTTCTACCCTCGACCTGAGCAGCGCGTACCATCAGATACCACTAAAGGTTGACTCGCGACCTTTAACGGCGTTCACCGTACCCGGCATGGGCCTTTTTTCAATTTAGAAGGATGTAGTATGGCCTTTCATACGCAGTCGCGACCTTTCAGCGCGTAATGGACCGTGTTATCGGCCAAATTAGCGCCGAGATTTACGGGTCCCTATTGGATAGTGGAAACCAGGGGCTCTAATTGCTTCAAGCCCATCAGCGAGCGAGGTGAGCTTGAAGATTTAGTTCACGCTGAACATTTAAAGGCGTACTACGGGGGGCAAGCGCCTGAAGAAGACGACGTCGACCCCGCCGAATTACACCGAGAGCCCCAACCACCGAGGGAAGAGCAGGCGACGCGCGACCCGCCTTTGGCGAGCGCTCCGGCTCCCGCAACAGAGCCACAGCCGACGAGCGAAGGCTCAGCGGAGCCCGTCGAGCCTGAATCCGAACCGTCCGAGGTCAACCCCGAGCCTAAAAGGAGAAGGGGTAGACCGCGGAAAAGCGCGAGCGTGCGGACCCCCCCAGTTTCGCGGCCGGGGCAGACCGAGAGGTGCGGAAATTCGCACGTGATTTTCCCCCGGTTTACCCCGTGCCCGATATGCTATTGATCCCACACGCGCGAAGCGTGGCAGAATCCGCTTATCAAAGATAAGCGATTTCTGGGAGGGGGGTGTCACGGAGAACACTCCGTTTTCCGCGCGTGTTTATATTTCGCGCGATTCCGCGGTTCGCGAGCCGAGTTTAATTTCGGCTACGTTACGGCCCCGGGCGGGAAAATACGGTACACGCCGATAGATAGAATAGTCGTGTGCCGTATAGGAAAGATAGGCGAGTTCAGGCTAGGCAAGCTAGCTTCTTCCCGCGTTTTCGAGTTAGTTCTCTTCCGCCATTTTGACAGTTCGGACGCGTGCCCTCTTCCCGCGTCTCGACAAGTTTTTGCGCGACGTTATCGCGAGTTCTTGGCGCGTCCCGGTCGTGGGTTTTTTAGTGCAGGTGCGTAGCTGCGATCAGCGGCCCGCAGGGCACCGCCACCAGACCACAGGGGCGTAGCAGCAAGGCAACGGCACCAACGATTTCGTTGGGCGGCAGCGGCGTCCCGCTACTAGCGGCCTTATCCCGATTTTTGGCGTGCGCGGCTGGCCAGCCACCGTCGTAAGTTTATAGTAAATTTTGTTCGCTTTTGTTTGCGTTGGAGTAACCTCCGCCGGTTACTCCACTCTTTATTTTGTATTTTTTCGCGGTTCGTGCGAGTGAGAGAGCGCTATCTCTCTCACTCTCGTATACAGGGCGAGAGAGTTGCGTTCTCTCTCGCACCTATAGAAGCTTACGCGCGCGCGAGTGAGAGAGCGGTATCTCTCTCACTCTAGTGGTAGCAGTGCGGGAGAGTCGCTTTCTCTCTCGCACTTGCGGCGTATACGGCGCGCGCGCGGGTGGGAGACACCTTTATCTCCCACTCGAGTTAGATCGGCGCGAGAGAGTTGCGTTCTCTCTCGCACCCGCGTAGAGTTAGGCGCGCAAGAGTGGGAGAGCGCTTTCTCTCTCACTCCTACGGCGTAGTACGGGAGACCCGTTGTCTCTCTCGTACTCGCAGTAGAAGCGGCGCGCAAGAGCGGGAGAGCGTTCTCTCTCTCGCTCCAACGGGCTCCGTGCGGGAGAGTGTTCTTCTCTCTCGCACCCGTACGTTAGACGGCGCGCGCGAGTGAGAGAAGCCTTTCTCTCTCACTCTCATAGGCGTAGTGCGAGAGGCATTCGTTCTCTCTCGCACTCGTGGAATACGCCGCGCGCGGGAGACAGCCTCGCGCCTTATATCGCGTCTCACCGCCTGCGCTCCTCATACGCAGCCTTTATAATTTATTTTATCGTCTTTTATTTTTTTGTAACTAATGTTTATAGTTAATTAATTTATTATTTATTTTTCTGTTTTTTTTGTTATTAAATCATATTATTTATATTTTTAATTTGAGTCTTTTTCTTTCTTTTTTCTCCTATTTTTTCTGTGTTTTTTTTTGTTTTGTTTAGGGCGAGCTAGTCTCGCTCAAATTATTATATTTTATTTTTCTTTCTTTCTTTTATTATTTATATTTTTTTTTTTTTTCCCGCTACTTTCTTCTCATTTTTATTTATTGCTGCGACGAGGAGCTTTCAGCTCTCCTCCCGAATACCGCCCTCTCCGAAATCAACTAGCCAGGTGAGGACGACGAACGAGCCGCGCAACGACGATTGCGCGGCGTTGCAACGGGTAAGTTGGGTCCGTAGACCGGCTTCTCGAGCCTGGACCCAGGAGCAAAGTCGTCCAAGACTTTAGCTTCCTAAAAGGGGGCGCAAAGGGCAATTTCGCGCCTTTTGCGGATTGCGCGTCCCCCGAAGCTAATTGCTCCGGTGGCGGTTAATGTTCAAAACTGCCACCCCGTTACAAATCATAATAATAATAATTATAACATAATCATGGTAAAAAATCAAATTTTCTATAATTAAAGAATTTCTATCTTGAAATTGAATTTGCCCCCATAAAATTTCTAAAAGTAATTATATTATATGTATAGAATTTAAATCTATTGCACTAATCTGCCATTTTAGAAATAATGAATTTTAGGAATTTTATTATATGTATGAAATCTTTGACGATAATAACTTAAAAATTCAATTGATGAGCTTAAATTTATATAAAAAATTACAATTCGTTTTGAAATAAATCTTTCTCAAATAATAAATATAAATATAAAAACTCTAAAAGTAGAAATTATTGATCCAATTGATGAAATTACATTTCAACATAAAAATGTATCAGGATAATCAGAATAACGACGAGGTATTCCTCTTATTCCTAAAAAATGTTGGGGGAAAAAAGTTAAATTAACTCCAATAAATATTATAATAAATTGAATTTTTAAATATTTATAATTTAAATTTAAACCAAATATTAAAGAAAATCAAAAAATAAATCTTCTAAAAATAGCAAAAACAGCTCCCATAGATAAAACATAATGAAAATGAGCTACTACATAATATGTATCATGAAGAATAATATCAATTGATGAATTTGATAAAATAATACCTGTTAACCCTCCAATTGTAAATAAAAAAATAAATCCCAATAATCATATTATTGAAATTGATATATTTAATTTTGATTCATTAATTGAAGCTAACCATCTAAAAATTTTAATTCCAGTAGGAATAGCAATAATTATTGTCACTGACGTAAAATATGCTCGTGTATCTACATCTATTCCTACTGTAAATACAGTCTGTCAAGTAAGAGCGTGGTCGTGTTAATTTATAAAAAAATTTATTTGATGAAACTTTCATATTTATATATACATTGTACACATTACAAACAATGATGCAATTCGGTCAATAATGTGTCCAGTCACCACCGGCGTCGATAATTGCCTGGCATCTCCGAGGCATGCTTTCTACTAATTTGACGGCGTATTCTAGTGGCAAGGATCTCCAGATCCGAGGAATTTCGTAAGACAACTGCTTCAAAGTGTATGTGCGCCTTCCACGAAGCTTTCGTTTAATATATGCCCACACATTTTCAATAGGGTTTGCATCGGGCGACTGCGACGGCCAATCCACTGTAACGATGCCAGATTGAGCCTTCCACTGAGTACAGAGCTTGCTGCGGTGTTTAGGATCGTTGTCCTCCTGCAGAATCCAATCTTCATTTTTTGTGATGAACCATCGTTTGGCAGATGGCAGTAAAGCCTTTTTGTAGATTTTTATCATTTTCTCGGCATTTAGGTTGTCAGTAAAGAGGTGCAAAGTGCCGAATCCCTGCTTTGAGAAGCAGCCCCAAAGATGCACCTTTATTCTATGTTTTACGGTCCGCTGAACAAGCCTATTTGTGGAAGTTGACCAGGCTCGCGTGAGGACAGAACGTGCCCATATAGAACATTCATCAGTAAAAATGACATTTTCAAAATCTCTATCTATATTCTCATGCGCCCAAGCGAGCCGCTTTGTCACATGTTTTTCAGTCAACAGAGGCTTCTTCATTGTGTTGCGCCATTTCAGATGATGAGTACGAAGATGGGTTCGGATAGTTTCGTAGGATATATCTAAACCTTTTGCCATTAATTTTGCTTGTCCTTCCCGCAGTGTTAAAGCAGGATTCCGCGAAAACAGATTCACTATTCTTTTTTCATCTTTTTTGTTCACTTTTCCTATCGAGCCACGTTCTGGTAAATCATCGACATTTTTAGCCACTTTATATCGCTGTATCCACTTCTGTACAAATGCCTTCGACTTTCTCATATATTTAGCAGCCGCTGATTGCGACATTTTGGGACCTTTCGGGTGGATGCAAAGGAACACAGCCTCGTAGCGCGACGCGTACTTTGCACTCATGGCGTTTAACGTGATTCTCTTTCAGAAGATCAACGACAACTGAATCTTTGTTGACAATGCATCAAGGACAAAGCTTCCCTCTATCGGCTCGCGAAGGAATTAGAGCAAAATCTTTCATTACCTGTCGGTGAAGTCGACCACGCTCTTACTTGACAGACTGTATATGATGAGCTCAAACAATAAATCCTAATAATCCAATAGAAATTATAGCATAAATTATTCCTATAGCTCCAAAAATTTCTTTTTTATTATTTTCAATAAAAATTATATGAGAAATTAATCCAAATCCTAAAAGAATTAAAATGTTAACTTCAGGATGTCCAAAAAATCAAAATAAATGTTGATATAAAATTGGATCTCCTCCTCCTGCAGGATCTAAAAAAGAACTATTAAAATTGCGATCAAATAATAATATAGTAATTGCACCTGCTAAAACTAGTAAGGATAACAATAATAAAATTGCTGTTAATAATAATGATCATCTAAATAAATTAATAATTTCTATTTTTAATAAATTTATATTAATAATAGTAGAAATAAAATTAATTGATCCTATAATAGAAGAAATTCCTGCAATACGAAGAGAAAAAATTGATAAATCAACTGAAATTCTTCGATGACTTATATTTAAAGATAATAGAGGATAAACAGTTCATCCTGTTCCTGATCCAGCTCCTATAAATATTCTTAAAATTAATATTAATAATCTAGGAATTAAAAGTCAAAAACTTATATTATTTATTCGAGGAAATATTATGTCAGGTGATCTTATTATTAAAGGAATTAAATAATTACCAAATCCTCCTATTATTACTCGTATAAAAAAAAAAAAAATCATAACAAATGCATGAGCTGTAACAATAGAATTATAAATTTGATCATTCCCAATTAATGAACCTGGTATTCCAAACTCTATTCGAATAATAATTCTTAAAGTTAATCCTAACACCCCTGCTCATATCCCAAAAATAAAATATAACATTCCAATATTTTTATGATTAGTTGAAAATAATCAAAATTTCATATTATATAGTTTAAAAAAAAACATTATATTTTCAATATAAAAATATTTTATAATTATAATATTTAAGGGGAGAAATCACAGTAGCACACAAAAAAATAGGCATATTTTCGGTAATTAATTTTGGCTGAATAAAAGTATCAATCGAAAATCTGTAAAGTAGGTTTTATAGCAATACTAAAAAAGTACAAAATGTAATTTTTTCAATAAAAAATATTTAAAAATGGCGGCTGGGCAGCATATGCCCCAAGGCGCCTATTTTTGAAAGCGTGTCGATGGCCGAAGACGTAGACTCCTTAATTTTTGACCTGGAAGAAGAAACCAAAATTTTTTAGTTTTCATATAACAACAGCTAGCGAGCTACGTAGGATTTTTTCGATGTATTGATTTTTCACAAAATGGTGCATGTTTGAAAATAAAGTTAAATTTTTAACAAAAAAAAACGCCATCAAATCTTTGATAAAAAAAAACTAAGCCATATAAAATAGAAAATCCTACGCAGATCCGTGGAGAAAGATATTTCAAAGCTACTGTCAAAATTTCAAGTCGATCGGTAAAGATTTGCTCGAGTTATGTCTTCGGCGAGCTCAAAAAAAGTGGTTTCGAGAAAAACGCGTTTAAAGTTTTAAGTACGTAGGAGCATACCTGAGTGGCGTTACCGCAGAATGAAAAATTTGGGCACTCGGATACTTTTGCCGTCTTCCATCATTTGGTATTTTATTTTTAAGACCCTAAAGCACCTTTTAGGCGAAAAAAATTTTTTTCGAAAAATTGAAAATTTTACTGTGATTTCCCCCCTTAAAAAAAAAATAATTTTCTTAATATTTTCAATATTAAATTTTAAATAAACTATTTAAATAAACAATAAAAATTATAAAAACATAAAATCTTATTATTATTATTATATTAAAAATTAAATTTTCTTTATTAAAAATTTTGCAATAAATTAAATTTTTATAAAAAATATTTTTAAAAATAATATTTCTTCATCCTTTTTCTAAATTTATAAATATAAATTTATTAAATTTAAATAAATAAATATATTTATTATTTATTAAATTTAATAATCCTATTGATCTGTAAAAATAATTTGATATATTTTTTTAAAGTAAATTAATTAATTTACTTAAGTCACAAGTAACTTTGTATAAAATATACTGTCTGTCAAAAAAGCACCGGGAATTTTTAATTAAAACAACATTTTTACGTTTACTAATTAAAATTTATTGGGTCGCCTTCAAAATAGGCTCCATTCGCTCCGATACATCTATGCCAACGGCACTTCCAATCATCGAAACATTTTTTATAAGCGCTTTCCGGGATGGCCTTCAGCTCGCGCGCCGAATTTTGTTTTATGGCTTCAATCGACTGAAAACGGGTGCCACGGAGCGGCAATTTAAGTTTTGGGAAGAGGAATAAGTCACAGGGAGCCAAATCCGGCGAATACGGTGGTTGTTCAAGCGTGTTCGTTGAGTTTTTGGCGAGAAATTCGGTCACAATCGTAGCTTGGTGAGACGGCGCGTTATCGTCGTGCAAAATCCACGAGTTGTATGCCCACAAATTTGTCCGCTTCTTACGGATACGCTCACGCAAGCGTTTCATAATGCCTAGGTAATTCTCTTTGTTTACCGTCTGACCCTCTGGAACGAATTCGTAGTGCACCACGCCACGGATATCGAAGAAAACCATGAGCATCACCTTTACTTTTGAGCGGCTTTGGCGTGGTTTTCTCGGTTTCGGCTCGTTTTTTCCCACCCATTCCGATGCTTGCTGGCTTGTTTGCATACCGTACTCGTACACCCACGTTTCGTCACCAGTTATGATGCATTCCATGAATGCGGGATCGGAATTGGCGCGATCCAGCATGTCCGAAGCGACCTGTTCGCAATAGCGTTTTTGAAGAAAATTAAGCTCTTTTGGAACGAGTCTTGCGGTCACCTTTCTCATGCCCAAAATATCAATTAAAATCGTACGTGTGGACTCGTGGGATATCTCAAGTTCATGTGCTATCTCTCTCAAGCTGGTATCACGGTTTTCAAGCACCATTTCTTTAATTTTATCGACGTTATCTGCAGTCGAAGCCACTCATACGCACGGGTTTTCGATAGTGCTTTATCACCGAAAGCCTTTTGCAACATTTTCAATGCATCGGCACACGAAATTTCATTCGCAACACAAAATTTTAGACAAAATCTTTGTTCAACGTAATCACCCATTGTAAAAAATCGGCACGCACTATTGACATCGACTGACTGAACCAGCTACTGTAAACACACTCGTTGACAGATTCCGCTCAAACTTGGCATAGTCATTAAGGATAGTTGTACCAACCTAGAAAAAAAAATTTTACTTGCCTAAATTGCCCCGCCAGATTTAAATCGACAATTCCCGGTACTTTTTTGACAGAATGTATAAGTTATAGAAGAATATAGCATAAAAGATATAAAAAATATAGTTAAAAGAATTATTTGATTTTAGGTGCTTCATTCGAAGCAATTTCCTACTATCGTACAAAAATAATATAAAAATATATGTAATTTATTAAATTAAATTAAAATAAAATTAAATAAATGTAAGAGTAAGAAGAAAAATCATTTCACATCATTGATATTTTCTATGCTTTGATGTTTTAGGGGGCAGTGTGAGTCTTTTACATGAAATTTCAACAATTTTTTGCGTCGTCCAAATAGCATCTCTCATATTTTCAATAGAATCAGGATTTCGGCGCACAGCTAACTCGTAATAAGTAGATAATTTTTGCATAATTTTATTTGTAAATGCAGCAGTTTTTACTTTCAATTTTTCAATTTTTTTTCGCGGCACGGTTTTTCTTTTTGTTGAAACTACAGGGTTTTTTACATTAGATTCAGAATTATTTTTATTTTTTTTTTCTTCTAACATTTTTTTAGTTTTTTTTTAATTGGGTCATCTGTTTTTTTGCATCCTTGGCCCGTTTGTACATCCTTTTTTTAACGTATAAAACGAACTCTTTTTTTTTACACTTAAAACGTCATCGTAAGGTTCAATATCTTGTAACCGTTTAAATGTTTTTATATCATCGTCGCCAATGTTAAATTCATAAAAAACATTATATAAACTTTCCGATCTTTTAAACATTTTAATGATACCATTAACTTCCATTAAACCGGCACTTCCTTCATGATTTGCGGCACAATTTGGCTTATCACTCTCGTACCAAATCTCATACTCGTCGTCGTTTTCTTTTCCTTTCCATCCTTCACAGGCTTTACAAATACTACATTTCACAATAACGTCAAGAACTTTACCAGAAAACTTTCCAATTAAAGTGGCTATGCCGACAAGAAAAGAAAAACTTCTACGAGTCTAAGAGCCATCGCCAGAAATTGTCAAATGATTTTTCAAATTATCAGCGGCTTCATTTTTTTCTGTCTCTTCTTCAACTGCTTTTTTTAATATCGAGTTTACAACGGCGGATGCTGATATCTAAATGTGTTCTACTAAGTCATAATAAGTACTTTTACTGAACCCTTTGCCTATATTTATCAATCCACAAAAATCAATTATACCTTTACAGCCAATACCAAGTAAACGCATGACGAATACAAAGTGCCGATTTATTTCGTAAAAAGAATAAATTGGTGGGCTACTTGAAATATACGAATCCGATTCACACTTACACTGTATAACTAATTGAAAGCCTAATCCTTTTTCAGCACGTTTTGAAAACTTCACATCACTCTTACAAGTTTTACAAATTAGAATGTTTTGCAAATACAAAAACAAAGCAAAGTTGACTATTATATGGTACTGCAAAGTAGGATCAACATTTACTTCAAAATCAGGGTTTTTTTTTTCCAATTTTCTTAGCAGAAGCACTTGTAGCACTTGTATCCATTTCAACCGTATGATGATTACCTCGAAAACTTCTTTTTTTTTACGATCTTCCCTCGAATTGTCATATTTTGTACTTTCTTTATCGATTTTTCAAATTTGTACTATGAAATAATAATCGAAAATATAACGTTATATGTAGCTCTCGATATAAAAGACGACCTTCGACTGTTTACTAACTAAGGAAAAATCTTACAAGAAGCATATATTTATCGAATAATAGAGGGGAATACGAAACGTACCGTTATACTAAACAGCTGCGAAAACCCCTGCTGAGCGCGCTCGCACACATTCCATTATATCGTATTATATGTATATTTCTTGGCTTTCCTGACCAAAATAAAAGTTTGTACACTAATTCTATATGTATATAGTACCTAAAAATCATGTTTTTAGAAAATCGATTTTTTTTTAAAAAGTGACCCAGACTGCCCTCTTAAATTCAAAGTAACATTAAAAAAAAAATTGTAAATAATATAAAATAATATTTTTTAGTATTAACTAACTACTATAAAATGAATGTGTTTGACATAAATATTGAAATACTTTACAACATTAATTAGATTTCACAACTTTCGTGTGTAGAAATTTGTGTAATGACTTTTTATTAATCCGATAAGTAAATGATGACCAGCTGGGTAGCAGCAAAAAATACATTAATGAAAAGATGATATTTAGCAATATTATTATATTTCATTACTTTCATTAGTCTAAAAATATTTTAAAATTAAAGAATTTGAAAATATGTGTATGAAAATTAATTATTAGTTGTATTTTTTTATATTTTTCAACACCAACGAAGACGATAATTTTTTTTATTCAAAAGGTTTTATATTTACATTTAGATATTTATTAGTGTGTGTGTATATATGTATTGTAACGGGGTGGCAGTTTTAAACATTAACCGCCACAGGAGCAATTAGCTTCGGGGGACGCGCAATCCGCAAAAGGCGCGAAATTGCCCTTTGCGCCCCCTTTTAGGAAGCTAAAGTCTTGGACGACTTTGCTCCTGGGTCCAGGCTCGAGAAGCCGGTCTACGGACCCAACTTACCCGTTGCAACGCCGCGCAATCGTCGTTGCGCGGCTCGTTCGTCGTCCTCACCTGGCTAGTTGATCTCGGAGAGGGCGGTATTCGGGAGGAGAGCTGAAAGCTCCTCGTCGCAGAAATAAAAAAAAATGAAAAGAAAGTAACGAAAAAAAATTATAAATGATAAAAGAAAAATAAAATATAATAATTTGAGCGAGACAAGCTCGCCCCAAACAAAACAAAAAAACACAGAAAAAAATAGGAGAAAAAAAGAAAAAAAAAATACAAATTAAAAATATAAATAATATAATTTAATAAAAAAAACAGAAAAATAAATAATAAATTAATTGACAATACTAATTAATTACAAGAAAAAAAATAAAAGACAGTAAAATCATTTGTAATTGCTGCGTATGAGGAGCGCAGGCGGTGAGACGCGATATAATGCGCGAGGATGGCTCCCGCGCGCGGCGTATTCCACGAGTGCGAGAGAGAAAGAATGCCTCTCGCACTACGCCTATGAGAGTGAGAGAGAAAGGCTTCTCTCACTCGCGCGCGCCGTCTAACGTACGGGTGCGAGAGAGAAGAACACTCTCCCGCACGGAGCCCGTTGGAGCGAGAGAGAGAACGCTCTCCCGCTCTTGCGCGCCGCTTCTACTGCGAGTACGAGAGAGACAACGGGTCTCCCGTACTACGCCGTAGGAGTGAGAGAGAAAGCGCTCTCCCACTCTTGCGCGCCTAACCCTACGCGGGTGCGAGAGAGAACGCAACTCTCTCGCGCCGATCTAGCTCGAGTGGGAGATAAAGGTGTCTCCCACTCGCGCGCGCGCCGTATACGCCGCAAGTGCGAGAGAGAAAGCGACTCTCCCGCACTGCTGCCACTAGAGTGAGAGAGATATCGCTCTCTCACTCGCGCGCGCTTAAGCTTCTATAGGTGCGAGAGAGAACGCAACTCTCTCGCCCTGTATACGAGAGTGAGAGAGATAGCGCTCTCTCACTCGCACGAACCGCGAAAAAATACAAGATATGAAAGCGCGGAGTAACCGGCGGAGGTTACTCCTACGCGAATACAACAAAAAAAAGAAACGGCTTTACGCGCGAAAATTAAGTCTGAGCAGACTTACTCTTAGGCTGGCCAGCCGCGCTCGCAAGACGCACGTTGAAGATGGCGGGGAAGGCGACCCGGCTTGCTCTCCGATGCGAAGTCGACTCGCTCTCTGTCGCCGGTGACCTGCCTCGGTGCCGTCGGCCGGTGTTGGTTTCCTGGCTGCCTGCACAGCCGCTGCTCGCCAAGGCACCAGAAACACCCCGATAACTTTCTTCTTCAACGCGAAGAAGAAAGAACCGAAAAAGAAAACGCGTAATGGGCGCGTCCAAAATGGCGGAGATTTTATTCGTTCCCGCGGAAAAACTTCGTGAAGCGAAAAAGAAAGCGCGTAGCTTGTCCGACGGCGAACGCTATACTGCTCTAAAAGGCGGGAGACGGCTTGGCTACCTAGCCTAGCCTCTCCTATGCGGTACTCGACTAGCCTATCTCTAGTCGCGTACCGTTTTTGCCCGTCCGCGACTGTCGCATTACTTCTTTTCCGCGGTCCCCCTTTATCCCGATTACGCTAAATATGACGCGGCGCGGAGCACGGAGTGTTCTCCGTGACAGCATATATATATATAGCAACATAAATGATAATCAGCTATCGTTAAAGAAATTTATTGATAAAAAAAAAAAATACTTAGCAATATTATTAGATTTCACAATTTTCGATAGTATCAAATAATTATTGCACATATTCTTTTTAATTTTTAGTATTTTGGATGTACGTAAAGAGTTGAATGAAAAGTAACTTTTTTAAACTACATCTAAAATTTGCCATAATATTCCGTGTTATAAAAGGTTGTATTTAGATTTAATAAATTTTGTACAATGAAAATAAAAATAAAAATTAATAAAACATTGATAATAAATGAAGAGAGCACAGAAAAATATGTTTAAACGACAACCAATACTTACCATAATTTTCTTTTTATCAAAAAGGTTGTATTTAGATAATCATTACATAAATTAAAATATATAATGAAGCGTTTTCTTTTCTTTGGCATATGCATAATCTAAGTCTTTGCAATATTGATCTCTAATACGAACCCATCCAGTTGATTTTATGTGATAAACTATAAATTGAAGTAATAATTTATTAAATATTCTTATTGTAAAAAAAGTAAATGAAGTTAATTTATATAACTTAAAATTAAAATGATACTTATATTAGTATATTTTATGTAGCATTATAAAATATTATTAATTATTAAATTATAAACTTTTGATCTTCATAACTTAGAAAAAATAAATTTTTACAATTTTTCTTATAATTTTCATATATTATACAACAATGTTTAATTAAAAGATCCTACCTCTAACAATACCACCAGAATAAACATCCCTGTAAGTAGCGTGATAAATAGTTCTACTAAGTTCATATGCTTCCTTATAAGTTTAATCCTAATGATAAGCGAAGTATGATACACCATAAACAAAAACTGAACCAAAACTAACACTGATGAATATTTTTTCAAAGGTTCGTGTACCTTCAGAATTAACATAATATACGGCTGGTCCCCTTTTATCCCAACTATCAATATCATCATTCCTAATAAATAAAAACAAATTTCATTCTCAGATACGTAAGGAGATAAAAAGTTTCATTTGATATTTAGAAGTTGTAACAGAATTAATTTGCTTACGTCCCGTTAGCAACGCAGGACCTTCCTCTGGTCCTGCTTTATCCGTCGTGTGTGGGGGGCCTTGCCTAAGGCCCTGCTGCCAGTGTTGCTCCCACCGGGCTCGGCTGCTCAGCCAATCCTAGATTGACACACCCGCGGAGGCGGCGGTATTCGGGATAGGGACGCTACGGGGAATTAAAAATAAGAAAACGCACTGGCAATTTATTAAGAGCTTATTTCTAATGTAAAAACCACAAAATTATACAAAAAAAACGTAATAAATATGGCAGACAGGTCCGGTTACGCGAAGAGCAATTAGTATTGCCTCACGCGCAATACTAATTTCCGAGGTGCGCACTGTGCATGCGCACCCTCTTCGATTCGCTCGGCTACACACACAGGTGTAGTCTATATGCGACGGATATCGAGAGAGCAGTTCTCCCTCTATAACGCCGCAGTCTATGACTGCTCGAGTGAGAGCATTTCTCTCACTCGATGCTGCAGTCTATGGTTGAGCGAGAGAGCTCGTTCCTCTTGCTCAACTGCGTGCTCAATGGTTATACGAGTAAGAGTGGCTTTCTCTTACTCGTACGCCTATTCTATGACTGTGCGAGAGAGAGATCGATCCTCTCACTCGCACTCGCACGGCCTAATCGATTCAGATTTACGCGGTCTCGCGCGTATATATCTAACTGTATATATGCCTGGCGCGATCGCACTTGCGTCAGGGAATACAAAATATCTCGATTTGCAGACTAATTATTAACTACCTAGTGGCCACTTACTTTTCCTATCTCAGTATTCGTCCTCTCGAACTCGACTATCGCCTTTTTAACTCGAAAATCGCAGTCGTTGCGGAAAATCTACTGGAATTTTATCTGCTTAGAGAAACTCGCGTGCGGCACGTTAAAACGGCGGAACGAAAAGAAGGATTGAGGGGAGGGCTCCTCCTTTCCCTCTCGCTTATCCTTTTTCCCGCGTAGCGCTATCGATTCCTTGATCGATAGCGCCTTTTCCCGCGTCGCGCCATCGATCGCTTGATCGATGGCGCCGCGTATAGTCGCGCCGCGAACTTTACCTCGCACTGCATGGCAGGTGGCCTAAACCCAATAAGCCACCTGTCACACCCCTTCTGCAGTCGCTGTTAGGCTCTGCTTAGCAGCTGCTATTACCTACTATCCAAGGGCTTAAATTGAGGTGAGGGTTACGAGTTCGCGCGCGTCTTGCGAGGCGAAGCCGAAGCGTGTTCTCCCACGCCCTTCGCCTTCCTACTGCCCGGTGGCCTTCCCGGGCCTTGCCTGACGCTCGTGCGTACCTCCGGTCGATCCTCGGTCGATGGTGGCTCCCTTACATTCGTTGTGGAACGCCTCACGACGCAGACCATTTTCCGGGGTCGACCGCGCTTTCTGGCCGGCGCAGCGGCCGCGCACTCGCCTTGCGAGGGTCCCCCGCCGGGAACCGGGCCTGCTCCTGGTTGGCTCGTCAGGAGGGGCTCCGTCGCGTCGAGAGTACGGCTCGTAGAACTCTTGTCCTCTTCTGGTGGCGACGGTTGGACAGCTACGTACTTCTTAAGGTGGCTGACGTGTATGGGAAGGATGGTACATGCATCTCCGTTCCTCAGCTTGTACGTGTTGCTGCCCAGGACCTTACTGACCATGTAAGGCCTTGCAAACTTAGGGGCTAGCTTTCCCGCTATCCCCTGGGCTGTGGAAGAAAGCACCTTGTTTTTCCACACTCAGTCACCTTCTTGGAAGGGGAGCTTTTGGCGGCACGCATCGTAATAGCGCGCCTGCCTCTCCTACTCTTCGGAGGCGATTTCGGGGGCTCGCGCGTGAAGCTCCGGTAGCTTCTGCACGCACTCTGCCCAGCCCTGTATTGCTTCCTCCTGCAATACCTGAGCGGAAGCCTCGCGTGACGTACGAGCTTCGCTCCTTGGAGGGGCAGGCTGTCGGCCGTAGTTGAGCAGCGCCGGGCTCGCTCCGACGGCGCGCTGCTCAGCCGTATTAAAGGCGAACACCACTTCGTTCAGGTATTCGTCCCAACGATCGTGCGATTCCTCCAAGCAGGCCACGATCATCGTCTTGATCGTCCTGTTGGCCCACTCGACAGGATTCGCCTGCGGATGGTATGCCGGTGTCGTGGAATAATGGATACCGTGCTTCTCTAGGTATCCATCCACGATCCGGTTCTCAAACTCCGCCCCATTGTCGATCAGGAGTACTTCCGGCGAACCGAATCGGAGCATGACACGCTCAATAAAGGCCTTGAGGACAGCCTCAGCCCTCACCTTCCGCAGCGGGACACATTTGACCCATCTCGTGAATAGATCCTGGAAGACCAGCATGTATTCGAAGCCCTTACGGCTTCGGGCGAATGGTCCCATCACGTCGGTAGCTACTACCTGCCATGAACGCTTAATGAGCTTCTTGCCCATGAAGCCAGCTGGAGCCTTCTGCTCCACCTTGCACTGTTGACAGACTTGGCATCTGCGGACGTAATCTGCCACACAGTCTGTCAGCTTCGGCCAGTAGTACTGCCGCGTGACCCTGGAGTGCGTCTTCTCGCGACCCAGATGTCCTGCTGTAGGATCGTCGTGGCACTCCTGGAGAACGTGCTTCCTCCATTCGCCGGGGACGACGACTTACCAGGCGTCGTCGTCGTCTCCTAGGGCATCCTCGATGGCCGGATTAGGGTCATATTTGTATAGCTGACCTCCCATCAGCTTCAAGCGAGGATGCCTTGAGGGCTCCTCATGCACATCTTTTACTAATCGAAGGTACCACTCATCTGTGGTACCTTCCGCCCAGGTTAAGGCCGCTATGGCTGGCACGTCACCCTCTTTCTCGAACATCCTGGAAAGGGCATCTAGCACATGATTAAGTGCCCCCTTCCGATGTTCGATGGTGAAGCGGTGGCCTTGCAGCTCTAAGGCCCACCGTGCCAGCCTACCGGTCGGGTTGTGGAGGCTACTGAGCCAACGTAAACTGCTATGGTCAGTTATTACTCTGAACTCATAGCCCTCCACATACGGCCTGAACTTCTCGATGGCCCAGACTACAGCGAGACACTCCCTCTCAGTGACGCTCTAGTTCCTTTCGGCTGGGCTTAAGGTGCGACTTGCGTACTCTAGCGATCGCTCCTCTTCATTGATTACCTGTAGTAAGACGGCTCCGACTCCCGTGTCACTCGCGTCCGTTTGGATGACGAACTCCTCGTCAAACCTGGGACTTTGTAGGATAGGAGCAGAAGCTAGCAGGGCCTTCACCTGCTCGAAGGCAGCTTGTTACTCCTCTTCCCATTCGTAGCACCGACCATTCTTTGTCAAGCACGTGAGCGGTTCATCTATCGTGGCTAAGTCCTTCAGGAACTTGCGATGCCACGACGCCATGCCTAAGAATCTGCGCAGCTGTCGCAGATTCTTGGGTGCTGGGAAGTCGATCACAGGAGCGACTTTTGCTGCATTCGGGCGAAATCCTTCCCGGTTCACCAGCACCCCGAGGTATTTCACCTCGTCTTGGCAAAACGCGCTCTTTTCGCGGTTGATCGTGAGACCGGCCGCTCGAATGCGTCGCAACACGTGCTCGAGCCGTCGCAAGTGCTCTTCAAACGTCTCCGTGACGATGATCATATCGTCAAGGTAGGAGAACGCGAACGGTTCAAGCTCCGGGCCTATCACCATGTCAATGAGCCGCTGGAAGGTCGCTCCAGCGTAACTCAGACCATACGGCATGCTGGTGAACTGAAAGAGTCCAAGCTCTGGCACGGTCAATGCCGTGATTGGCCTCGACTCCTCCTTTAGCCGTAGCTGGTGATAGGCGCTGCTGAGGTCGAGAGTCGAGATATATCTCGCCCTCTGCAGCTTGCGCAGAATGCTATCCATCCTTGGTAATGGATAGGCATCCGGCTTCGATACTGCATTGACCTTTCTGAAGTCAATGCAGAATAGGTGACTGCTGTTAGCCTTCTTTATCATAACGACTGAGCTCAACCAGCCGGTATGCGAAGGCTCAATGATGCCGCCCTCTAACATCTCCTTTGTTTGGGCGTGCATCACCTCCTGGATTTTCGGGAAATACGGGTAAGCCCTCTGCTTGATGGGACGAGCATCACCGACGTCGATGGCGTGGTCAATCCAAACTGTACACCCTAGAGTGTCTGGCTCCTCTGCCAGCATCCTATCCAGGAGCCCCTGAAGCTGCCCTCGCTCCGAAGGCTGAACGTCTGCCAGGCCTATGGCTGACACGGCAGGATTATCTGCTGTCTCCAGCAAAGCTAACTCTAACGCCAGCTCCTTCCTGGCTTCTTATATGAGAAGCTGGTTCCTCGCTGGGTCGAGGATGGCCTTGAATCCTCTGATGAAATTGACACCGAGGTAACAATCTGCTGGCAGACCAGGCAGAATTGCCACCTCGATGTCCTTCGTCACGCCGGCCACCAGAAAGGGCAGCTGAACAAACCCAACTATAGGAGCGTAATGGTCGTTAGCTACCATTGCTCCCTTGCCCTGGCTCAGCGTGACCGCGCGTCCACATGCCGTGGCTATTTGTAAGCCGACGGCGCTCATCACTGTGTATGACGCGCCCGAGTCGTATAGTGCGCGTAGTGTGTACCCCCCTACGCACACAAGCAACTACCATCTGGCACCTTTTGGAGCACCTTTCTCTGGGTGGTCCAGAGTCGTCTCCGACGCGAGCTCGGTGCTCACGAGCTCGCCGGTGGTCCCTTTGGGGACTTGGATTTCAGAATCGGAGGGGAAGGACGTAGGGATCTCGTCTACGCTCTCCCCTGGTTGTTTCTCGAGCAGTCCAGGCAGAACCTTTAAATCATATTAGGCCTGCCGCAGCCATGGCAGCTGAACTCTTTGGCTTTCTTCGATTACTCAGACTTTTCGTTCTTCTTCTTGTCCTTCTCTCCCCTTCTGGGGGATTGAGACTTCGGACCGCTCGGCCCGGATCGCGGCTTCTTTTGCCGCTTCGGGCTTGACTTCTGTGGCGGGCTTTTCCTTTCTTCCCGACGTTTGTCACCCGCCATGCGGCATTTGTGCTGCGCGAAAGCCGCTAGCATCTGCTTCAGCATCTCTTGTGCTGTGGTGTCGGCTGTCGGTGCCGACCGACCGACCTTCGCTGATGCGACCGCTACTTCCGCCGCGCTCAATTTATGACTGACCTTCGGCGGCTCTTTTCTAGTAGCGGTCCCCGGGCGATAGGCCACCTCTGGCACTACCATGTGATTCGGGGGAACGGGCGTCCGGTCGCCTCGTACCCTCTCCAATGTCAACTCGGCTCTTGCGGCAAGGTCGATCAGCTCGTTGACCGTGCGGCACTCCATCCCAGTGACAATCCTCTTGATCTGCGGGAGCAGATTATCGTGGAGGCTATCCACCATCTGCTCCTCGCTCAGTGGTGGCGATATCTTCATCAATATCGCCTCCAGGCACGTTATATATGGGCACGCTGGTTCGTCCGCCTGCTGGAAGCGGCGGCTGGCCTCGTCCCTCAGCCGCTCCTGTATATTGGCTTTGGACCCCCAGCGCGCACGCGCTGCCTGGCAAAACGCCTCCCACGTCTGCCATTTGTGCTTGTGGCAGCCGTACCATATCTCGGCTAAGCCACTCAGCAGTGCGGGTAGCGACGCCAGCATCTCTCGGTCGCTAATCCCTGACGCGTTTTTCACTTCATCCACCTTGCGGAAGAACGCGTCGATACTGTCGGTCGGCTCTCCTCGGAACGTAATGTTCCACCGACCGACGATCCTACCGACATCCCGGGGGCCCGCGATACCGGTGTTGCACCATGCACTATTACTCGGTGCATTGGTAAAACTTTCCCCCCTTCTCCAGGCTCCATTTTAGCCGGATCTAGGGGATGGCGGGCACTTAGCAGTCCGTTGCGAATCTTCGCCTTCGCGGGGGCTGCTGTGTGTGGACACGTAGTTGCACGTGAACGTATCCTGGAATGCTACATGGCTCGGCGCTTTGCTCTTGCGCCGAGCTTGTGGCGAGAGAGACGATCCCGCGGTCTCTCGCTGAGGTAGCCTGAACGGGCCTTGCGTGCCTTCTATTCTCGTAGACGACGCACTCGGCCTTGGATTCGCGTCTTCCTTCCTGTTTCGCGAATCCTGCGCCTCTACCTGCATTGCTTGGATGCATCTGACCAACCCTTCGACGGTTTGCGTCAGACACTTGATGCGCTCCTGCATTAAGCGGAATTCTCTCCGTGTTGGTGGCAGGTCGTCCTCGCCTGCCACCTCCTCTTCTCGTTCTTCTGTTAGTGACGGGCGGTCCGCCTCGTCCTCTAACAGCATGGTCAGCAGATGCGGCTCTTCTTTGTCGTAGTCTGCTGACCCGGCCGTTGTGCCTGCCTTCTTCTGGCAGGCTCGGAGCACGAAGCTTCTCTTTGCTTCTGCTCTTGCCGCTTGGGCAGTCTCGGCTGCTCCTGTGACCTCTTCTTGGAAATCGGCTGCGGTGAAATTTCCCCGCAGCCAATTGTTTATCCGGGTCATCTTCTCCCATCGTGACCCATGTGGCCTCAACTTTAGAGTGTGGAGAGTTTCGTCTACCTCCTTGCTCTCCAGGGCAATGAGCCACTCTTCTACCCTGGACAAGGCCTCTGTCGCCATGTCTTCTTTGGTTACTTTAGTCCGCTCGCTAATATTTATAAATAATCGGGTAGTTGCGATATCGTGGGTACCGCACGCTATATATATTTATACTTAATGCTAAATAATTCAATCAATAAATAAATAAATGAATTTATAGTTAAAATATATATAATCTTATTTCTAAGAGGGATTTACCTCGTCCCTCTACCCACGGTACTGCAACTCGCACTGGCGTGGCTGTGGAGAGGTCAGTTCTCCCTGACTTTGTACTTGCTTGAGCCTCGGTGCTACAAGCAAGATAAACTCCAAAAGTGAAAAAAAATTAATAAATTATTTTTACAATGAGAACAACAAAAAATTTCTTCCGTCCCCGTTGCCACCCCAGGGACACTTATTTTCCGCGCCTATACTTTTACGCGCGCTTGTGTGTGTGTGTGTGTGTGTGTGTGTGTACGCACGTTGCGCCATCTGCGCACGCTTTGGACCTCTTGTTCCCAACTGTGCACGCTCTCTCGTGTCGCTCGGCTACACACACACACGTGTAGTCTATGGGCAACGGATATCGAGAGGGCAGTTCTCCCTCTATACCGCTGCATTCTATGACTGCTCGAGTGAGAGCGTTTCTCTCACTCGACGCTGCAGTCTATGGTTGAGCGAGAAAGCTCGTTTCTCTCGCTCAACTGCGTGCTCAATGGTTGTACGAGTAAGAGTGGCTTTCTCTTACTCATACGTCTATTCTATGACTGTGCGAGAGAGAGATCGATCCTCTCACTCACACTCGCACGGCCTAATCGATTTAGATTTACGCGGTCTCGCGCGTATGTATTTAACTATATATATGCTTGACGCGATCGCACTCACATCAGGGAATGCAAAATATCTCCATTTGCGGACTAATTATCAATTACCTAGTGGCCACTTACTTTTCCTATCTTGGTGTTCGTCCTCTCGAACTCGACGATCGCCTTTTTACTCGAAAATCGTGGTCGCTGCGGAAAATCTACCGGAATTTCATCTGCTTAGAGAAACTCGCGTGCGGCACGTTGAAACGGCGGAAAGAGAAGATGGCTTGAGGGGAGGACTCCTCCTTCCCCTCTCACCTATCCTTTTTCCCGCGTAGCGCTATTGATTCCTTGATCGATAGCGCCTTTTCCCGCGTCGCGCTGCGAACTCTACCTTGCTCTGCATGGCAGGTGGCCTAATCCCGATAAGCCACCTGTCACAAAGTATAATCAACTTTTTTGTGATAAAATTAAAAAAAAAATCTTATCAATACTGAGTCCCATTCTTTTATGAAGATAAACCATATTTGACATGAATATACTAGCTGCAGCAACAGAAATACGTGATCTATTACACAGTTTTTATACATTCGGTATTGTTTTGTCAGTACACGATCCCAATAAACACAATCTGCAGCACCTCTAGCTAAAGTTCGCAGAAAAGAAATCATTTATTTCATAGATCTTCTTCATTGCTTGTGAATCTACATTAAAAAGTAAATATTACAAATTACACAGTGCAACATAAAAAGACGTATTGATGATTTATTTAAAAGAAAATTTATTTAACTAATAAACTAGCCTCAAGTAGCTCGAGAATCAACAGAAAGTATTATACCTCCTTGATACATAAAACCTAAGGTTGTAGTTCCACGATCAAATTCAATTTTTAAGTTTTTGTTTACAAGTTTCAACTGTCCCATTAGAATGTTGTCCAAGAAAATTAGCTGTCTGTAATATAATATTTTTATATATTGCACACAATTTTTTCAACCATAGAACTAAGTAAAAATACTTAAGTCATCATAAGCAACATAATCTCAAAATCATATAATATCATATATTAAAATACATAAAAATTTTTATACTTATGTTATATAAAAAAACAAACTTTATGTACTTATCATTATTAACTAAATTATTTAATTAACAAGATGATAATTTATTTTAAATTAAGTTTGAAATAAGTCAACTAAATAATAAATATATACATTGTATGTATTATTTAAAAAACAAACTTTATTTACTTACTAAATTAACAATATAAGTAGTAAAAATATGAAAAATCTTACATTGCTGAATATATGTATACTTATTACATACATAAATATCACTTATGTATAACGACAAAATTCGGCGACTGCTATGTTAAACGCTTGTCACGCACTTACTTATTTATTACACGATCGGAAGTGGAGAAGAATCATACAACCGGATCATACAACCGAAAGCGCTGAAGAAGAAAATGGTAAATTGAAAAGGAAAATAAATTTTAAGGAACTAAAAATTTAATTCAATATATTTTCATAGCGCATAAATACATCTAGCTAAAACCTTTTCTAAATGATAGATAAGATTATTAACTTGTAAAAAATTATGGACGTAGCATATAATAACTGAGATATCTAATAAATAAACATAAAAAATACATTTCAAAGAGCGAGGTTAAAAAGTAAATTCAACGTATATAGTAGCGCGGTGCTACCGTGCCGTTAGTACTTATACTTGCCACGTGGCGCTAACGCGCCACTTAATAATACTACAATTATAAAAACGTATCGAAAGCCGTAACATTACGCTTTGGCATTTGTTTTAGATGTTATTAAATGCATTGGACGCGCGGGGGAATAAAAATACAACTTGACTTTCGAAAGAATATAACGAAAACTAGATGCGTTTGAATGCATTAGAATGCTGTTTAAGGAAGTATTAATGAAATATGTATTGTTTTATTTAAACAAATGTAAACTTTTTCCTTTACAAATGTAATGTGTATTATTAACCTATTAAATCCTGCGCCGAATCTAGGCTAGATAGCATCAAACTAACTATTTGATTGGTGGCATAGCCGAAAAAAATACCCGTGTTTTTCTTTAAACATTTTTAATTGTTTATAGAAAATCATGTAAATAGATAAATAAAAATTTTGTAATTTTAAAAAATTAAAAGCGGCAATCAATTCTACGGGAACATGAGATGACAATGAGGCTACGTAGAAAACGTAGCACACCGATGTGTTCTGTAAAGACTCAGAAATTTGGCTCTAAATGTAAAAAATATTTGTGCAAAAGCCACGAAAATGATCACTCATAATTTCATTTATGCCTTTGATAATACATTTGCTTACACCATTTATACACTAATTTGAAGTCTGACAAAGAAACATCACTAAGGTTTTCATCATAATTTATCCCGTGGAATTGTTACCGCTTTCTGTTTTTGAAAATTATAAATTTATCTATTGGTTTGAATAATTTTTTATAAACAATTGCAAATGATAAAAGAAAAAAGTACAAGTTTTTATTTCGGCTATGCCACCAATCCAACAGTTAGTTTAATGCTATCTAGCCCAGATTCAGCATAGGATATAATGGGTTAAATTAATTAATAAAGGCCTTAGGCCACTCCAGAGGTTAGAAAAATAAGCTATTTTGTTATTTTTTTTTTTTGGAAAAATATAAAGTAAATCGAGATTACAAAGGCAGAAGTTTATTGTACATATGATTATCTAAAAAACATAATTTTTATAGAATAAATAATTTGATCATGGCGGCTGTGCAGCGTTTCTCAGATGATCTTTCTATTTTGGAAAAGTCCACGGCCGTACCAATAGCTCCTGTAAATTTTAGATTATGATGAGTCATTAAATTTTTTTTTATTGTACATAATAACAGCTAGAGAAGTACGAAGGATTTTTTTGATATATTGATTCTTAGAATTGTTAATAACAAAAGATCTACACCATATAAAAAGAAATCCTACGTACTTATTTAGACAATATATTTCTAAAAATCGTGTTAAAATTTAAAGTGAATTGATTGAAAATTGTTCGAGTTATGAGTGCGGCCAACTTATATATAATATGTAGTTTTGAGATAAACATGATTAAAGTTTTAAGTTATAGAAAGTTATGAAATTTTTTGCAATACCTTTAATCCGCAATGCCTGCTCCATATAATTAGCCTTTTAGATTAGTATCATGCTCTTCAATTTCTTTTCTATTGGATTTTAAACAGATCCTCCACTCGTTTGCAGCTTCAGACAGCTATCTCTCTGCAAGCTTTATACGCTGTTTGACAATCTTCAAGCACATTTCATAGCAGTTCAGGCCAATTTCTAAATCTATCGCTTTCATTATGTACAAAATTGAAGCAAAGCCGTCATTGTACACGTAGACTGCAATATCCACAGCTATATCTAACAGTTTTACCGCTAGAAGTGAATTTTAGGACCAATGCCCACACAGTTGAATTAAAACTTTAGTTACAATTTTAAGTATAACCGCCGATGCATCGAGTAAGAAGATCGTCTTTGGTCAATTCTTCGTAGACTGGCTTGATAGCATTATAAACTTTAAGTGGAAGAGCTGGCTTAACGTATCTTTATACTCAGTCCAGCTATTCATAGATTTAGCCTTTTGCCATGAGCACCATGAACCCTCTCCGGTCAGACATTTATGGTGCAGCGGTTTTGCATCAGTAGATGAGTACTTAGAGATATTTCCCTGCCATAATCTTTTCGTATACAATTTTTGAGGTTCTAGGGGACCATTAAAAAAAAAAAAAAAAAAAAAAAAAAAAAAAAAAAAAAAAAAAAAAAAAAAAAAAAAAAAAAAAAAAAAGATTTTTTGAAAATCCAAGAGTGGCCTAAAGCCTTAATTGTTTATTGTGTTGTGAAAAGAAAGAATGTTTCAACTAATTTTTTAATAATTACGTTGTGAGATGTAACAAATATATCACAATATCATAAAACTTTGGTTATGTACATATTGTATAAAAGGATCGGAAATTTCATAAATTAAATTTAAAATTTTCCTGCTTTAATGAATTAAATAAAAGTAATAAGTAGAATACTATTATCAGCAACCCAATAAACCAATCTATACTATGGACCACTTTCATAGCTATGCAATGTATATATTAAGATGAAACAAATAAAATACATATAGCCCTGCATTTTCCAGCACCAATGTTAAATTTAATACCATACACTTAGAATTAGAAATCTTTCTGTCCAAAATGAAAAATAGCTACATTGCGTAACTTAAACAATAACTGTTCAGAATTGAAAAGTGCATACAACATACAAAATCGAGATAATAATTTCTACATAGGGATATAATAATTCCTGAAATGGGAGCTAATCTGAACGAATTTTGTGCCTACTCGTTAAGTGATAGCTGTTACCACCATACCAGATGACAGCACGCGCCTGCTATATGTGATGTAATTTTCGCGTCACAAAGTTGAATAAATAAAAATAAATCATAAATTTAAAAATTTAATTAATTATTAAAAGAAGTTGTACGCCAAATGCACCGGCGCCAAAATTATCAGTGATCATATGCGAGAGAGTTACGCGGGCGCGCTGTTGGTCGCATTGCAATCAACACGAAAATAAGAGAGACAAGGCGGTAGAGGAAGAAAGAGAGAGAATCTAAAGAAAGCTGCTCGTCGGGGTTATGGTCGCTTGCTACATGGAGGCAGCGGACCGGTTTTTAGCGCGTCCATGAACAACCATGTTTCCCACCACAACACCCGCGCATAGCACTGTCACCAACGCCCACGATCGCCTCTCTTTCCTCGCACCCCGGGTGCTGAAGAAGGAGAGAGCGCACGAGGAAAACTGAAATCGACGTTTATCGACGTACTACATTGTGAGCGTACGCCTTATATAGTATACACTAAAGTCAAATTTAACTTGCATCTTCTCTCATTTCCTCTTCTATTTCTTAACAAAAATCAATTAATACTCAAATAGAACAAGATACACCGATAGACAAATAGAAGAGTGACAAAGATAGAAGATACCGAAAATTTAACAAGAAGGAAATTACGATGTATCGACTTCCTTCTTATTGATAAATCAAAATTTGATAACGAAATCCATCATTTTGAAAATTCAGTCATCGTTTAGTTGTCGTTCCCTCCCCCTTCGCCCCCCCTCTCTCTCTCTCTTTCTCTCTCTCTCCCTCTTTTCACAACCGCGTGAAGGAAGGCCAAAAACCTTTGGAGATGTTGAATTAGAGGCATTGCTCGACGAGGATCCATGCCAAATAGAAAATAAGCTTGCTTCAGTATTAGGAGTTACTCGCCACGCCATTTTCAAGCGATTGCATGCGTTGGGTATGATTTAAAAGCAGGGACCTTGACTTCATTATAAACTGAAGCCAAAGGACGTTAAGTGTCGTTTTACGCCTGTGAACAACTGCTCTAGTGGCAAAAAGAAAGGGTTTTCTTGATTGCATCGTGACAGGTGACAAATGGATTCATTACAGAAACCCAAAGAGAAGTAAGTCATGGGGACTGCCTGGTCATGCTTCTACGTCGTCGATTCGGCCCAATATTCACCTGCGAAGATTATGCTGTGTATTTGGTGGAATCAGATCGGTGTTATTTATTATAAACTGTTGAAACCAAACGAAACCATCACTGGGCAACGGTATCGAATTCAATTGATGTGATTGAGCCAAGCACTACGCCAAAAATGGCCACAATACGAGCAGAGGCACGAAAAAATTGATTCTACTGCATGACAACGCTCAGCCTCACGTTGCCGGAAGCTTAAAAAATCTACTTGCAAACGTTCAAATGGAAGGTCTTACCCCACTTGCCATATTCCCCAGATATTGCGCTATCCGATTATCACTTGCTCCATTCGATGGCACATGGTCTGACTGATCAGCAATTCTGCTCATATGAAGATATCAGAAATTGATTTAAATCGTGGATAGCTTCAAAAGGCGAACACTTTTACCGTAACGGTATTCGAACTCTGCCAGAAAGATGGAAAAAAATTGTAGCTAGCGATAGGCAATACTTTAAATGATACATATGTAACCATTTTTTGACAATAAAGTTACATTTCCATCAAGAAAAACAGCGAGAACTTAGTTGTGTACCTAATATTAACAGCCTACTAACGCCCCACTTTTCCACAAATGTCATATTATTGTAATAATTACCGAAATTTTCTTCCTCCTGAGACAAATGATGATTAAGAATGGATTCATCCATGCGTGCTCGAAAAATACTGTTGATTTCTAATGTCTTTCCATTTCCTTCGTTCCTCCCTTAAGGGACACACACACACGGACGCACGCACGCATGCACGCACGCACGCACAAATAGATACATATGTACCTATATAACTTATGACAATTACTTGGGATTAAGGTAATTGCACTATTCAATTATCTAACTACAATTTATTTTATCTCGATTACTATTTATTTAATTAAATTGGGAAATAGAAGATTACAATTGATGTGGACCGCACGGAAGGGCGCCAGCCGCGTGCAATGTCACGGCACGCTCAATGTAAATACGTGTGGCTTATGTAGCCTCGCATGCATTTTCACAAAAAAACAATTGAAGCAAAAAAACAATCAACGAAAACCAAATAAAATTGTAATCCTAATAGGCAGCAAGTAAGCGGGTTATGAGACGGCTACGCGTGCTGCCGAACGCGGCACTCGAAAAGGAAGGAAAGAGATAGAGTGAGGAGAGGTTACTTGCTAGCCATGGTCGACATGCAGCTCACTTTAGCTGCTTCAGTTTCACTTGCACACTCGAACAACTCCCGCACGAGTCAATCCATTGCGACTCTTAATAAAGAATATTATCTACAAGTAGATAATTTTTGCATAATTTTATTTGCAAATATAGCAGTTTTTACTTTCGGTTTTTTAATTTTTTTTCGCGGTACGGTTTTTCTTTTTGTTGAAACTACAGGTTTTTTTTTATTACAGTCTGTCAAGTAAGAGCGTGGTCGACTTCACTGACAGGCAATAAAAGATTTTGCTCTAATTTCTTTGCGAGCCGATAGAGGAAAGCTTTGTCCTTAATGCATTGTCAACAAAGATTCAGTTGTCGTTGATCTTCTGAAAGAGAATCACGTTAAACGCCATGAGTGCAAAGTACGCGTCGCGCTACGAGGCTGTGTTCCTTTGCATCCACCCGAAAGGTCCCAAAATGTCGCAATCAGCGGCTGCTAAATATATGAGAAAGTCGAAGGCATTTGTACAGAAGTGGATACAGCGATATAAAGTGGCTAAAAATGTCGATGATTTACCAGAACGTGGCTCGATAGCAAAAGTGAACAAAAAAGATGAAAAAAGAATAGTGAATCTGTTTTCGCGGAATCCTGCTTTAACACTGCGGCAAGGACAAGCAAAATTAATGGCAAAAGGTTTGGATATATCCTACCAAACTATCCGAACCCATCTTCGTACTCATCATCTGAAATGGCGCAACACAATGAAGAAGCCTCTGTTGACTGAAAAACATGTGACAAAGCGACTCGCTTGGGCGCATGAGAATATTGATAGAGATTTTGAAAATGTCATTTTTACTGATGAATGTTCTATATGGGCACGTTCTGTCCTCACGCGAGCCTGGTCAACTTCCACCAATAGGCTTGTTCAGCGGACCGTAAAACATGGAATAAAGGTGCATCTTTGGGGCTGCTTCTCAAAGCAGGGATTCGGCACTTTGCACCTCTTTACTGACAACATAAATGCCGAGAAAATGATAAAAATCTACAAAAAGGCTTTACTGCCATCTGCCAAACGATGGTTCATCACAAAAAATGAAGATTGGATTCTGCAGGAGGACAACGATCCTAAACACCGCAGCAAGCTCTGTACTCAGTGGAAGACTCAATCTGGCATCGTTACATTGGATTGGCCGTCGCAGTCGCCCGATGCAAACCCTATTGAAAATGTGTGGGCATATATTAAACGGAAGCTTCGCGGAAGACGCACATACACTTTGAAGCAGTTGTCTTACGAAATTCGTCGGATCTGGAGATCCTTGCCACTAGAATACGCCGTCAAATTAGTAAAAAGCATGCCTTGGAGATGCCAGGCAATTATCGACGCTGGTGGTGACTGGACACATTATTGACCGAATTGCATCATTGTTTGTAATGTGTACAATGTATATATAAATATAAAAGTTTCATCAAATAAATTTTTTTTAATTAACACGACCACGCTCTTACTTGACAGACTGTAGATTTAGAATTATTTTCATTTTTTTTCTTCTAACATTTTTTTAGTTTTTTTTTAATTGCGTTAGCTGTTTTTTTGCATCCTTGGCCCGTTTGTACATCCTTTTCTTAAAGTATAAAACGCACTCTTTTTTTTTACACTTAAAACGTCACCGTAAGGTTCAATATCTTGTAACTGTTTAAATGTTTCTGTATCACCGTCGCCAATGTAAAATTCATAAAAATCATTATATAAACTTTCCGATCTTTTAAACATTTCAATGATGCCATTAACTTCTATTAAACCGGCACTTCCTTCTTGATTCGCGGCACAATTTGGCTTATGACTCTCGTACTAAATCTCATACTCGTCGTTCTCTTTTCCTTTCCATCCTTCACAGGCTTTACAAATACTACATTTCACAATAACGTCGAGAACTTTACTAAAAAACTTTCCAATTAAAGTGGCTATGCCGACAAGAGAAGAGAAACCTCTACGAGCCCAAAAGCCATCGCCAGAAACTGTCAAATGATTTTTCAAATTACCAGCAGCTTCATTTTTTTCTTTCTCTTCTTCAACTGCTTTTTTAAATACAGAGTTTACAACGGCAGATGCTGATATCCAAATGTGTTTTACTAAGTCATAATAAGTACTTTTACTGAACCCTTTGCCTATATTTATTAATCCACAAAAATGAATTATACCTTGACAGCCAATACCAAGTAAACGCATGGCGAATACAAAGTGCCGATTTATTTCGTAAGAAGAATAAATTTGTGGGCTGCTTGAAATATACGAATCTGATTCACACTTACACTGTATAACTAATTGAAAGCCTAATCCTTTTTCAGCACGTGTTGAAAACTTCACATGACTCTTACAAGTTTTACACATTAGAATGTTTTGCAAATACAAAAACAAAGCAAAGTTGACTATTATATGGTACTGCAAAGTAGGATCAACATTTACTTCAAAATCAGGGTTTTTTTTCCAATTTTCTTAGCAGAAGCACTTGTAGCACTTGTATCGATTTCAACCGTATGCTGATTACCTCGAAAACTTCTATTACGATCTCCCCTCGAATTGTCATATTTTCTACTTTTTTTATCCATTTTTCAAATTTGTACTATGAAATAATAATCGAAAATATAACGTTATATGTAGCTCTCGACATGAAAGACAACCTTCGACTGTTTACTAACTATGGAAAAATCTTACAAGAAGCATATATTGTATTTATCGAATAATAGAGGGGAACACAACGTACCGTTATACTAAATAGCTGCCGAAACACCTGCTGAGCGCTCTCGCACACACTCAATTGTATCGTATTATATATATATATATATATATATATATATCTTGGCTTTCCTGACTAAAATAAAAGTTTGTACACCAATTCTATATGTATATACGAGGTCTTTTGGAAGATCGTGAGACCTATATATAGCTGATATTTCAAAAAAGTTATTATTTTCAATTTTGATTCTAGAATTAAGTATTTTAATTCTACCACAATCGAATATTAAGGTATTTTCTTTTATATTATCTTTGATGTAGATAACCACTCCATCAGGTTTGTTTATTTTACTATAATTATAGTGTATTCTGTAGCCGTCTAGTGTAAAATATTGGTAGTAGTCTAAGATCTATGTTTCTGCACAAAGGATTATACTAGGTATAGGATCAAGACTCTCAATAAATACCTGCAGTTTAGAGTAGTTTGCATTTGAGCTATGTATATCAAGGGGCGCGCCAGCGCCCCGTGGTAAGTATTGGTACTAATCACGGGCGCCTGGCACACCCATTTATACATTAAATTGATGAATGAAAATATTAAAAAATTTTTTTTAATTATACATTTTAATATTTAATAAAATGTAATCTATCGCCTTTGCTTTTTTTTTATGTTCTGTCAAATATAAAAAAAGCATTAACATTCGTGCATTCGTTACGAAGATACGATATGCGCCCCCAAATTGTCATTAAATTGCTTTTCAAGCATTTCATCTAATATCTAGATTCATATTAAGATAAGATAATCTGAACAAGATAATCTCTTGTTCTTATCTCATCATATCTTTATATATATACTAACTATACTAAAATAAAATATATATAGTATATTTGTAATAAATGTGTGTGTGTGTATATATATATATGCTATTTTAAAGGTTATTTGTGTATTGATTTGATTTGTATATACCATTTTAGAGGTTATATTTTTTAATGATTTTAACGAACATATATATATATATATATATATATATATATAATGTATTGATAGTATTAAAAATAATTAAATACGTATTGATACTATTTAAAAATTAGAAATGTTATACTTTTACTTAGAAGTGTTTATTGTTGGCATTATTCAACTAAATAATAAATAAACATAAAATAATTGTGCTTTGAACGAAAACAATCAAGGGGTTATTAATCATGTTTACTATTTTATCTATAGTGTAAAATATTTTTTTTAAATTAAGATGTAATTATAATTTAAATATATTGAATTTTTAATTATTTCTTAATTTAAAAAAATACTTTACACTATAGAAAAAATTTTAAATGTAAAATTAATACAAGTATATATGGATTGCCATGCAACCTATGATTCAAATTTAAATCTTATTTCTACAAGCGTTGCATAGCGTAATGGTTAGGGCGTATGCTTTATAATGCGAAGGACCCGGGTTTGATCCCACCGTAGGTCAAACATATTTCTGCGTTTTTTTCCGTAAAATAATGTGTAAAATAACATGTGCGACAATGCGAATAAAAGATTAAATATTAATGCGTATGTTAAAAATATGTATAATCATAATAAAAAATAAAATTCTTAAATATATAAAATACTTAACTAAAGTTTTTATAAAGGTTTTAAAAAAGTATTTAAAAGGCTTCATCAACTACTTACAATCATTATAATGATTAGCTTTTTGGTTTTTACACGAAAAAGAAATATGTAGCCGTTCTAAAAGCTAATAACTATTTATATTCTAGCTTTTATTGCATCTTTGTTTGTAAGGACATTTCCTGAAAATAAAAATCTATAAAAATCTAATAAAATCTTCTAAACATTTATTAAATCCATAAAATGACGATAAAAACTTCGAAACAATATACATTATTGACTATTATTAGAGTCCAAAATCCACACATTGTAAGATTTTAATATTACCTAATAAAAGCTAATAATCATTATGAAGAATTACTTTTTGTTAATAACATTTATATACACGTGATTATTTTCGCTTGGGTTTCATGAAAGAACATTTCTTTAGAACAATCTTTAAAAATTGGTCGTTCTGTTGTTAGTGCTAGAGCTGATAATATTATACTATATTTGATTGTAAAGTATTTGAGTGTATTGATGGAGTTTGTACTGGTTTTGGATTTCCACCTACAGTTGTTGGAGAAATTGTTGCAGTAGTTAAAGCCTACATAACTCGAGTTGCCAATGGTGCTTTTCCTACTGAATTATTAGATGAAATAAGTGAAATATTACAAAAGAGAGGAGTCGAATTTGGTGTTACAACAGAGAGAAAAAGACGTTGTGGTTAACTTAACTTAGCTTTATTTAGATGCACAGCAATGGTTATCGGGTAAGTGCACTTTTTTCCAATAATGAAGATAACTATAAATTTATTTTTATTTATAATAATAAAATTCACTCATTAGTCTGCTTATTTATTGAATATTCACTTAGAAAAAAATTCAAGTAATTTTATATATTTTCCTAATTTTATTAAAAGTGTTACGTTCCGTTATATTTTATCCGATTTTAAAAATTTTTTTTTTAACTTCGAAAATTTTAAAGCAAGCCTAAAAGAAAATCTCAGATACGATTCCTCTAGAATGCTTGTTTATTTTGTCCACATGTGCGCCAAGTGCTTGAGAATAGAAAGAGATAAGCGATAGCGTACGCACACTTCAAAAATGGAACCGTTATAAGTATAAAATTATTTTTTTGTTATATAATAAACGTAATCGCTTGAGCCACCCGTAATTAACAAGAATATATCAACAAAATTCTAAATCTAACAACATCCCTACACGCTACTTATTTTATTGCTCTAAAAGATTCGTAGTAAAATCATTATGCGTCTTTTTCATTTCGTATATTATTCTTGTTTTTGTATTTTAATTTTTATTTTACTTCTTGTACTTTAAGCCAAAAAGCAGCAAAATTAATATTATATAAAAGATCTTAATAAATTTGATTGTCAATTATATAAATAATCGCATGATTGTATTATTAATTGTATTATATATAAATATAATTATATAAGTTTTATTATTATAAGTTTTATATATTGATTAAATTAATATTGTAAACGTGAAATACAAAGAAAGCTGATAGTTTATCAACGAGAGCGAGAGAGACGGACAGATGCTGCTGCCTCTCTTCTCTCTCTCTCACACCATATACGCTCTCCCTCGCACGATGCACTTTCTCTCTCTTTCACATAAAATGCGTAGGCGGAGGCGTGACTTCTCCCCGCCACTGTAACCCTTCTATGTCTTACAAAACGCTACAAAGGTCAACGGTAGGGCCGAGGAAATGCCCTTATTGGCCCAAACTATTTTCGCCGCTTTTCCAGCCGCCGAAAAACTCGCGGTTCAGCGGGTATAAAAGCCGGTGCATCGATGCATTCGACGGCTTTTTTTAAGGAAAACTCCAAGAGGACGACTCAGAGCGATCTTGAAGCCTACTTCTAATTTTTCTATATTCGAACTCTTGCCATATTACGTCTAAATCCAACTATATTCAAACTCTAGCTATATTACGTACGAAATTTATCTATATTCGAACTTTTATAATATTCGAACCTTGCGACTCAAACTTGTACAGGTTGTATTAAAATTATTATTTGAGAGATCTAATTAAACGTAAGGTTCAACAAAATTCTTTTTATTTTTTATACCTCTCATCTAATTAACGTCTGAACCTACCTACATCGTCATCTCCCAATATTTCCTAGTATCGAAAGAGTGTGAGGCGTCGGAAAGGTGAGACTGTGCTGAAGTCGACCTCCCGAGCAGCTGATAACGCTTTCGATTCCTCCCATCAAAGGAGAGTGTGCAGCTGGTAACGCCTTTGATTATCCAATATTCCTCCGTTCGAAAGAGTGTGTGGCGTCGGAAATGCTAAGGCCGACCTCTCGAGCAGCTGGTAACGCTTTCGAACATCCGCTATTCCCTCTTTATGGCATGCATTACTAACTCTAAGGATTTAACCATCCTCAAACCGTAAATGAGCGTTTACGGAAAAATCTAGATAAGATAAGGGAGAGTAATAAAACCCTACCCTACGTATTTAAAGGAAAACGCGTCGCGAAGAAAAACTTGGTATATAAGGAGGAAATTGAAAAATTATCTTTAGTTTGGTTCGAGTTTTCAAACTAGCAAATTTCAAAAAAAAGTTCGCAGAAGGCACCCGCGCTAGTATCAAAAAATAGGCGCAAACGGCAGCATCAACACGCGGTTTATATAAATCGCGAGTTCAAGGAGCGATAATATTATTATTACCGCCACTTTTACAAAGTTTATACCTACAATATTATAAAATTTATATTATTTTATTGTATTATTTTTATTATGTGTCTAAAAAGTTATTGAAGTAATTTTATATATTTTTCTAATTTTATTAATAGTTTGTACCTACAATATTAATAAATTTTTATTATTTTATTGTATTGGGTGTACAACTTTGCTTCCGCCGTTTTTTTCCGAAATTCGAGGCTTTATAGTAAAAAACTGGTTATACATTCATGATTCAAAGTATTGTCCATCGCTGGCCACTACTTTCTCCCATCTTTCGGGCAGCAAACGAATCCCGCGTTGAAAAAACTGGTCATCTTTTGAATCGATCCACGAATCGATCCAATTTTTTACTTCTTCATAAGACCGGAAGTGCTGGTCAGCCAGGCCGTGTGCCATCGATCGAAACAAGTGACAGTCCGAGGGAGCAACGTCTGGAGAATATGGCGGGTGGGGTAGGACTTCCCATTTCAAAGTTTCCAAGTATGTCTTGACCACTTTCGCAACATGGGGTCGAGCATTGTCATGCTGTAAAATCACTTTATCATGTCTCTTGTTGTATTGCAGCCATTTGTCTTTCGATGCTCGGCTCAAACGCATTAATTGCGTTCGATAACGATCGCCTGTGATTGTTTCAGTCAGTTTTAACAACTCATAATACACTACGCCGAGCTGGTCCCACCAAATACTGAGCATGACCTTGGAACCGTGAATATTCGGTTTGGCCGTCGACGTGGAAGCATGGCCGGGATATCCCCATGATTTTCTGCGCTTGGGATTATCGTAGTGAACCCATTTTTCGTCTCCAGTCACAATACGATGCAGAAATCCCTTCCGTCTTTGCCTTGCAAGCAGCTGTTCACAAACACACAAACGCCGTTCAACATCTCTCGGCTTCAACTCGTACGGCACCCAATTTCTTTGTTTCTGAATTATTCCCATGACTCTCAGGCGTTTTGAAATGGCTTGTTGCGTCACTCCTAATGATCCTGCCAATTCTTGTTGCGTTTGACACGAGTCTTGATCAAGTAATGCCTCCACTTCTGCATCTTCGAAAACCTTCTCTCTTCCACCGCCATGCTTGTCTTCGACGTTAAAATCGCCGTTCTTGAAGCGTTGAAACCACTCTCGGCACGTTCTTTCACTAACAACAGCCTCACCATAGGTATTTGAGAGCATTCGATGAGCCTCAGTCGCAGATTTCTTCATATTAAAGCAGAAAATTAAAACCTCCCGCAAATGACGAGAATTTGGCTCGTAAGCTGACATGTTTAATCGAGAATAACTTTATGATGCAGACACAAATCGACTAATATTTCGATGGCGTTATGTTTACAAATACCTAAGCTTATTGTATGACATCTATGATCTATTTATTTCAACTACCACTTACCGCTATAGCCATCTATTGCAAAACGGCAGAAGCAAAGTTGTACACCCAATATTATTTTTATTATTTGTCTAAAAAGTTATAATAAAATTTTTTTTTGGGTTTTTAATCAATAATACATTAATAACACAATCAATTGCAAATCTTATTACACCTTACTAGGTTCCTTTGTATTTGCTTCGCAATCATTTTTTTTTATTCTCTGCTACCTATTTTTTGCTCATGATCATTCATAATAGTTTGAAGTTTCAAAATATTGTTTCATTTACTTTTGCACTGTATGATCTCTATCTATGGCATGGTATACGAACATTTATTATTGTACTTTTTTCAGCCTTTTATGGATTGGAAATGTTTCAGAATTTATCAAATACAATTAATTATTTTTTTAACAAAAGTGTAAGTATTTAATTAATCAAAAAGATTTAAAACATAAAATGAGCAATGGTAAGAAAAAATTTTTCTAAAATTCAATAATTAATTTCTTTTCATTATTTATAAATATATTTTTTAGAATTCACATTGGATATAATTAAACAAACTTTTGTACTCAAAAATAAAAATAAAAAAGAAAATAGTCAGATATACAAATTAGATATTTTGATAAATTTCATGGAAACTGAAACATGGATCGATTTCACTCCTATAAATTCAAACTTATCAATGTTATATGAAGATTCGTTATGATGATAAATAATTAATGTAAACAATTGACTATAAAAATATATTTTATTAAATATTTAATCACTTGTTTCTTATTTGCCACTAAATTTACAATTTTGTGTCTATTCATTTCCAATTCTCTATGTTCTTGCTAAAAGTAAATTAATGTTTATTTCATTAAAATATCATTATTTCATTTTTAAATACCAATGAATTAAAATTATTTTTTTAATTAAATTTTTATTTTTACTCGAATTTGTAAAACAATATGATCAAAACAGTTTATTATTTTTAATTGAATAATTTATGTATTATATTAAATAATTAATTGATTTTATTATATAATACAATTAGAAAATAAATTTGTAATATAAAATATATTGCAAGTATTTGCATGTATTTCATTTATAAAAATTATATTTCTTTAATATTTATAAATTTGTATCAACACAAATATACTTAAATTTTTTCATCAACAACACTAATATAAATTAAATCTTTCAATTAACAACACAAATATAAATTCAATTTTATCAATATTTTTATTATAAATTAATATAATGTTATTTTGTACATGAAATTACAAAACAATTTGTACATGATTATTACCTATTACTTTAAATTCAACTTATTTTTATAATAAAATTTATATCAAAATTATATTTCTTAAAATTTAACTTATTTTTATAAAGTTTTTACACAAACATTTTGTAAAATATAAAAATGATAAAATTATAAAAAAAACAATGGCCAAAAGTTTCTCGAAATATCTACGTTCTTTTTTTAGAACAAACCTTAATTTTATAACAATCTAAAAAATTTTACAGCTTTTTAAAATTTAATTTTCTTTTATCTATACAACTAATGCATCATATAGTCCAATCATTCTTCACCGATTACTTTCATAATAAATCTAGTATAATATTTTATAATTTGATATATATTCTACCCAATTTATGAAATCTAAATACAACCTTTTTAATAAAAAGAAAATTATGGTAAGTATTGGTTGTCGTTTAAACATATTTTTCTGTGCTCTCTTCATGTATTATCAATTTATCGAATATTAGTATGGCACCAGTGAGTAACTTATCAAAAAAAATAATTAAAATCAGCATTTTTGACTCTCGAAAGTTGTGAAATCAAATAATATTGCTAAGTATTTTTTTTTTTATCAACACATTTTTTTTTAACGATAGCTGATCATCAATGTTGTCATATATAATATGCTAATGAATATCTACATGTAAATACAACAATCTTTTAAATACAAAAAAATTATCGTTTTCGTTGTTATTAAAAAATATGAAAAAATATAATTAATAATTAATTTTCATACACATACTGTCAAATTTTCTTTAATTTTAAAATATTTTAGACTAAAGAAAGCAATAAAATATATTAATATTGCTAAATATCATTTTTCTTTTTATTAATGTATTTTTTGACCGCTACCTGGTCATCATTTACTTATCGGATTAATAAAAAGTTATTACACAAATTTCTACGCGAGAAAGTTGTGAAATCTAATTAATGTTGTTAAGTATTTCAATATTTGTGTCGAACACATTTATTTTATAATTTTAGTTAATACTAAAAAATATTATTTTATATTTTGCAACGTACGTTTTATGAGGGACGTTGACTTTGTTCTTTGTGTGGACACAAGTGGACGTGGAGAGGAGAAATAAATAAAATAGTCGAATATATATAAAAATAAAGAAAATTTAATATGAATTACTTAGTGCTAGATACATATTCATAACACGGTGTATATACAACTATGCGCAATAAATCGCTATTCTAAATTCTACCGAGAATCATACATTAGGTGCGCCTAATATCGACGGAGGTAGGCCGACATATCTATCTTTGATGCAACACAAAAAAAACTTCTCCTATCTTGGAGATGGAGTATTAGCTCGCGCGTTACGCTTCTAAGCTATCCTGTAGCAAACCGCTCCAATCAACCCAACGAGGGATTGAAAAAGAAGGAGTTTCCAATAAATTCTCTAGGAGAAAACGACTCTAATCAACCCAGCTAGGGATTAATAATCAAGAAGTTTTTTAGAAAATAGTTGTCGAAGACAGCTCAAATAAACCTAACTCGGGATTGAAAAGAAAAACAGAGTCGTCTTCTAGACTACTAAGACCGAATTTGCAACCCAAGGTATAGCCTACAGGAATGCAACTTAAATCAACCCGTAAAAAGATTGAAGGAGAGCTGCACGCTCTGCAAACTAAGGTAGATTGCGGGAAACAAACTCCGATCAACCCAACTCGGGATCGAACAAAAAGCTATTCTCCTTTAGACTCACCCTGGCCTGCTCCTTGGGAGACCTCGGCGAAGGACTGAGTGCCTGCTCTAGCTTGGCAGCGCCTTATATAGGCCAAGCGAGGACTTCCCACCTTTAATTGTAAATTAGGCGGCTCGTGCGCGTTGATCTATTTAGCTATTGTTTACATGGCTGATTGCGCAGGGCATAATCTATCCTTTTCTATTTACATACTTTTATCTTTAAATTATCTTTGATATTTATTTTAATTTATTAAGTCTTATATTTTATTTAACAAAAATGAATTTTTCTTATTATTTTTTATATTTAATTTTGATTATAAAAGGGGCAGCGAATATAATTGTGATTTGTTAATTTACATTTATATAAAGGTTTGGCACGTGTTTATGTCGACCCGCTTATTGCACGGCCCTGCCGAAGCTAGGGGCAGTCAGTGAGGTTTCGCCGCTCCTGACTGGCGCGAACCAAATATTTATTCAAAAATCGGTGTATCATGAAACGTACCGTTGCAATTTTTTACAATTTACTTTTGAAATGTTACTTTGAATTGAAATATCAAAGTATACAAAATATCAATGATGTGAAATGATTCTTTTTACTCTTACGATTCTTTAATTTTTATTTTAATTCATTTCAATAATTTACATATAATTTCATATTATTTTCGAACGATAGTAGGAAGTTGTTTCGAATGAAACCACTGAAATCAAATAATTCTTTTAACTATATTTTTCTATATCTTTTATGCTATATTCTTTTACAACTTATATATTTCATACAAAGTTATTTGTGATATGTAATTAAAACCATACTTGCCGGACACTTGTAGAGTATATGGTGATGCTCGCAGTAATTTGTGTGATCAACATATATTTTCAGATACTGTAATAGTTTGTCTATGTTTTAACTTAAACAAGTAAATGGTAATACTTGTGGTAATTTGTATAATCAAGACATATTTTTAGATACTGAAATAATTTTTTTATGTTATAACTGAAACATGATTAGGTACGAATTACGAATAATAAGATTCCAAACTTTCAGCTATACTTTCGATGTATATACAAGTAAATTTACGTAATAAAACCGTTAGTAGTAGAAATAGCTATATTAAAGCTATTTCACTTTTTACTGCGCTCCTAAATAAATTGAAAATTAATAATATTACTAAATCAAATAAGAGAAAACTAAAGATATGGATGAAAAATAATGTTTAACGAGGTGTTAACTAGTGCGCACTATGTAAAAATGTAAAAATAAAGATAAAGAATAATGTAGAATGTAAATAATGATAAAGAAAAATATAGAATGTAAATAATAATATGACTAATTATTAAAATACTTATACTACAGAAGTGTATAATTATATGCAATATTAGTAACCAACTTATAGGATACCTGTCCTACGCACAGACTACTTTTACTCTCTGTAGGTATTTATCTACTATGTATTAGGTTGTTGCAGATGAAATGGCCGATTTACATTTAGCAGATTACCATTTATTTAAACGTTTGGATCACTTTTTGACAGAAAAAAAGTTTAATAATGAAGCTGCAGCGAAAAATGCCTTCAAGGAGTTTCTTCGAACCAGAAAGTCGGACTTCGACAAAACTGGAATAAATATACTTGTATCTCGTTGGAAAAAGTGTGTTACAACTACCTACTTTCATTAAATAAATTGTCTTTACAGAAAGGTACAGCTGTTCAAAAATTTATTACTAAATCGGTCATTTCATCTGCAGCAACCTAATAATATATAGATAAATGTAAATGAATATAGGTAATAAATGAATGAATAAACAAATAAATAAATCATAAAAATGTTAAGTTTTTAAAAAAGTCTAAACGCACATAATATGTTTACTTTACCAATAATTTATTATTTTAATTTACAAAAAATTAATATGGTATCATTAATACAAAAAGTTATTTTATAATAACATTTAATAATTTTGTAAAAATAATAGTTGAATACATATAAAAGCATGTAAAAAATAAATCCAAAAGTGCAAAAAATATGTTAATGAAGGAGTGAAATTAAAAAAATCATAAAAAACGAGTTCCCGAATAATTAAATATACACAAGTTTTCCTCGTCATCGTCGTCGTCCTCGTCGTCATCATCGTCGTCGTCCTCATCGTCGTCCTCGTCGTCGTCCTCGTCGTCATCATCGTCGTCGTCCTCATCGTCGTCCTCGTCCTCGTTATCATTTTCATTATCATCGTTATCGTTAACGTCGTTATCGTTATCGTCATCGTCGTCTAGTTATCCTCAATGTCGTCATCGTTATCGTTATCATCCTGATCGTTATCGTCACCGTCATCATCGTTATCGTCATCGTGGTTATCGTTAATAACGTTCTTATCTTTCTTATCGTTCTTATCGTTTTTATCGTTCATATCGTTCTTATCGTTTTATTCGTTCAGATCGTTCTTGTCGTTCTTATCGTTTTCGTCTTTCGTATCTTACTTATCGTTCTTATTGTTCTTGTCGTTTTTTCGTTCTTATTGTTATTATCGTTCTTACCGTTCTGATCGATCTTATCGTTCTTATCGTTTTTATCGTTCTTATCGTTCTTATCGTTTTTATAGTTTTTGTCTTTCTTATCTTACTTATTGCTCTTATCATTCTTATCGTTATTATCGTTTAAATTGTTCTTATCGTTTTGTCTTTCTTATCGTTTTTATCGTTATAATCGATTATATCATTCTTATCGTTCTTATCGTTTATATTGTTTTTATTGTTCTTATCGTTTTTATCGTTTTCATTTTCTTTATCTTTATTATCGTTCTTATCATCATTATCGTTATTATCGTTTATATCGTTCTTATCGTTCTTATAGTTATTATCGTTCTTATCGTTCTGATCGTTCTTATGTTTCGTAAAGTTTTTATCGTTTTTGTCTTTCTAATCTTACTCATCGTTCTTATCGTTCTTATCGTTATTGTAGTTTATATCGTTTTATCGTTTTTACCTTTTAATCTTTCTAATCTTTCTCATCATTATCATCTTTTGTATCGTTCTTATCGTTCTTATCTCTCTTTTGTATCGTTCTTATCGTTCTTATCTCTCTTATCGTTCTGATCGTTCTTATCGTTCTTATCGTTACGATTGTTTCTATCGTTCTTATCTTTCTCATCGTTCTTATCGCTATTATCAATTATATCATAAAAATCGTTCTTATAGTTCGTATCGTTTGTATCGTTTTTATCGTTCTTATCGTTCTTATCGCTTTCATCTTTCTTATCTTTATTATCGTTCTTATCATTCGTAAAGTTATTATCGTTTATATCGTTTTTGTTGCTTAGATCGTTCTTATCGTTCTTATTGTTTTTATCGTTTCTGCCTTGCTTATCTTATCTATTATTCTTATCGTTCTTATCGTTATTATCATTTTTATCATTTTAATTGTTATTATCGTTTAAATCGTTTTTATCGATTTTATCGTTCTTATTTTCTTATCGTTCTCATCGTTATAATCGTTTATATTATTCTTATCGTTCATATCGTTCTTATTGTTCAGATCGATCTTATCGTTATCATTGTTATTATCGTTCTTATCGTTCTTATCGTGTTTATCGTTATTGTCGTTAATATCGTTTTTATTGTTTTTATAGTTTCATTCGCACTCATCGTTGGTATCGTTATTATCGTTCTTATCGATTTTATCGTTCTTGTCGTTCTTATTGTTATCATAGTTTTTATCGTTCTTATCTTTATTATTGTTCTTATTGTTATTATCGTTTATATCGTTCTTATCGTTCTAATCGTTTGTATCGTTCTCTTAGTTCTAATCGCTATTATCGTGCTTATCGTTCTTATAGTTCTGATCATTCTTATCGTTCTTATCGTTCTTATCGTTTTTATCGTTTTTATCGTTTTCATCGTTTTTATCGTACTCATCGTTCTTATCGTTTTTATCGTTCTTATCGTTATTATCGTTCATATCGTTCTTATTGTTTTTATCGTTCTTATCGCACTTATTGTTTGTATCGTTCTTATAGTTTTTATAGTTCTTATCATTCTTATCGTTTTCGTTTTTATCGTTACAATCTTTCTGATCGTTTTTATTGTTCTTATCCTTCTTATCGTTTATATCGACTATATCGTTTTTATCGTTCTAATCGTTCGTATCGTTCTTTTCTTCCTTATCTTTCTGTTCAGTCATATCGTTCTTATCATTCTCATCGTTCAAATCGTTTTTATCATTTTATCCTACTTATTTTTTTTATTGTTCTCAACATTCTTATCGTTATTATCGTTTATATCTTTTTTATCGTTCAGATCGTTTGTATCGTTCTTATCGTTTTTATCGTTTTTATCGTTCTTATCGTTATTATCGTTCTTATCATTCTGATCGTTCTTATCGTTTTTATCGTTGTTATCGTTATTATCGTTCTTATCGTTCTGATCGTTCTTATCGTTTTTATCGTTGTTATTGTTATTATCGTTCTTATCTTTCTTATCGTTTTTATCGTTATAATCGATTATATCATTATCATCGTTTTTATCATTTCTATCGTTTTTATCGTTCTTATCGTTATTGTCGTTTATACCATTTTTATCGTTTTTATCGTTATTGTCGTTTATATTATTTTTATCGTTCTTATGTTATTATCGTTCTTATCGTTATACTTGTTTTTATCAGTCTTATCGTTCTCATCGTTTTTATCTTTCTTATCTTTTTTATCGTTATCGTCATGCTTATCGTTATTATTGTTCATATCGTTCTTATTGTACAGATCGTTTATATTGTTCACATTGATATTATCGTTCTTATCGTTCTTATCGTTCGTATCTTTCGTATCGCTTTTATCGTTCTTATCTTTCTTATCGTTCTGATCGTTCTTATCGTTCTTATCGTTACGATTGTTTCTATCGTTCTTATGTTTCTTGTCGTTCTTATCGTTAGAATCGATTATATCATTCGAATCGTTCTTGTAGTTCGTATCGTTTTTATCGTTTTTATCGTTCTTACCGTTCTTAATGCTTTTATCTTCCGTATCTTCATTATCGTTCTTATCATTCGTAACGTTGATATCGTTTATATCGTTTATATTGCTTAGATCGTTCTTATCGTTCTTATTGTTATTATCGTTATCATCGTTCTTATCGTTATTATCGTTCTTATCGTTATTATCGTTATTATCGTTCTTATCGTTCTAATTGTTTTTGTCGATTTTATTGCAAGTATTGTTTGTATCGTTATTACTGTTTATCTCGATCTTATCGTTCTTATGGTTCTTATTGTTTCCATATTTCTTATCGTTCTTATCTTTCTGATTGTTCTTATCGTTATTATCGTTCATATCGTTCTTATCGTTATTATCGTTCATATCGTTATTATCGTTCATATCGTTCTTATCGTTCTAATCGTTCTAATCGTTTAGATCGTTCTTGTCGTTCTTATCGTATTCGTCTTTCTTATCTTACTTATCGTTCTTATCGTTCTTATCGTTTTTTCGTTATTATCGTTATTATTTTCCTTACCGTTCTGATCGTTCTTATCGTTGATATCGTTCTTATCGTTGATATCGTTCTTATCGTTCTTATCTTTCTTATCGTTCTCATAGTTTTTGTCTTTCTCATCTTAATTATCGTTCTTATCTTTCTTATCGTTCTTATCGTTATAATCGATTATATCATTCTAATCATTCTTGTAGTTTGTATCGTTCTTATCGTTTTTATCGTTTTTATCGTTCTTATCGTTATTATCGTTCTTATCATTCTGATCGTTTTTATCGTTTTTATCGTTGTTATCGTTATTATCGTTCTTATCGTTCTGATCGTTCTTATCGTTTTTATCGTTGTTATTGTTATTATCGTTCTTATCTTTCTTATCGTTTTTATCGTTATAATCGATTATATCATTATCATCGTTTTTATCATTTCTATCGTTTTTATCGTTCTTATCGTTATTGTCGTTTATATCATTTTTATCGTTCTTATCGTTATTGTCTTTTATATCATTTTTATTGTTCTTATTTTACTATCGTTCTTATCGTTATACTTGTTTATATCAGTCTTATCGTTTCTATCGTTTTCATCGTTTCCATCTTTCTTATCTTTTTTTATCGTTATCGTCATGCTTATCGTTATTATTGTTCATATCGTTCTTATTGTACAGATCGTTGATATTGTTCATATTGTTATTATCGTCCTTATCGTTCTTATCGTTATTATAGTTTATATTGTTTTTATTGTTTTTTACTGTTTTTATCTTTCTTGTCGTTCTTATCATTATTATCTTTTGTATCGTTCTTATCGTTTTTATTGTCCTTATCATTCTTGTCGTTCTTATCGTTCTTATCGTTTTTATTGTTACAATCGTTCTTATCGTTTTTATTGTTCGTATCCTTCTTATCGTCCTCATCGATCTTATTTTTATTCTCGTTTATATCGTTTTTATCGTTTCTATCGTTCTCTTTCTTATCCTTATGATCAGTCATATTGTTCTTATCATTCTCATCGTTCTTATCGTTGTTTTCGTTTTTATTTTACTTATCTTTCTTATCGTTTTTATCATTCATATTGTTATTATCGTTTATATCGTTCTTAACGTTTAGGTCGTTTGTATCGTTCTTGTCGTTTATATCGTTCATATCGATCTTATCGTTCTTATCTTTCTTATCGTTATAAACGTTCTTATCGTCCATATTGTTCTTGTCATTCTTATCGTTGTTATCCTTCTTATTGTTCTCATCGTTATGATCTTTCTTATCGTTCTAATCGTTCGTATCGTTCCTATCGTTATTATTGTGCTTATCGTTCTTATAGTTCTTATTGTTCTTATCTTTTTTATTATTTTTATCGATATTAACGTTTATATCGTTGTTATCGTTTTAATCGTTCTTATCGTTCTGATGGTTCTTATCGTTCTGATGGTTCTTATCGTTCTTTTCGTTCTTATCGTTTTTGTCTTTCTTATCTTACTTATCGTTCTTATTAATATTATTGTTTTTTTCATTTTTATCGTTCTTATCGTTTTTATCGTTATTATCGTTAATATCGTTCTTATTGCTTCTATCGTTTTTATCGCACTTATTGTTGTTATCGTTATTATCGTCCTTATCGATCTTATCGTTCTTATCGTTCTTACTGTTTTAATAGTTCTCATTGTTTTTATCTTTCTTATTGTTCTTATCGTTATGATCGTTTATATCGTTCTTATCGTTCTAATCGTTTGTATCGTTCTTTTCGTTCTAATCGTTAGTATCGTGCTGATCGTTCTTATCGTTCTTACCGTTTTTATCTTTCTTATCTTTATTATCGTTCTTATCATTCTTACCGTTACTATTGTTTATATCGTTATTATTGTTCAGATTGTTATTATCGTTCTTATTGTTATTATCGTTCTTATTGTTATTATCGTTCTTATTGTTATTATTGTTCATATCGTCCTTATTGTTTTTATCGTTTTTATCGCACTTATCGTTGTTATCGTTATTATCGTTTTGATCGTTCTTATCGTTATTATCGTTCTTATCGTTTTTGTCTTTCTTATCTTACTTATCGTTCTTATCGTTCTTATCGTTATAATCGATTATATCATTCTTATCGTTTTTATCGTTTTTATCGTTTTTATTGTTTTTATCGTTTTTTTCGTTTTTATCGTTCTTATCTTTATTATTGTTTATATCGTTCTTATCGTTTTTATCGTTTTTATCATTCTTATCGTATTTATCTTTCTTATCGTTTTCATCGTTTTTATCGTTAATATCTTACTTATTGTTCTGATCGTTCTTATCGTTCTTATTGTTTTCATCGTTGTTATCATTCTTATCGTTATTATCGTTTATATCGTTCTGATCGTTCTTAACGTTCTTATCGTTCTTATCGTTTTTGTCTTTCTTATCTTACTTATCGTTCTTATCGTTCTTATTGTTTTTATCGTTCTTATCGTTTTCAACATTCTTATCGTTATTATCGTTATTATTGTTATTATCGTTATTATCATTATTATCATTATTACGAACTGGAAGATACTGTCCGCGAAATAGAAGGCGACGCAGTCATCGCGAGCGACTTTAACGCCAGAGCGTTAGAGTGGGGTATGCCAGAGCAGGACAGTAGAGGTAAATACATCTTGGAGATGGCAGCCAGTCTCAATCTGTTCGTTCTCAACGTCGGGAACAGACCAACGTTCGAAATACCGAGGTATTGCGGTACTATTCCACACGTGTCCTTCGTCTCCGAAAATCTTGCGCGTAGAGCACTAGATTGGAGGGTTCTAGAGGATTACAACGGAAGCGGCCATCGGTACATTGCATTTCAAATCTGTGATACATCCCAATCGCATAAGGGAAAGCAAAGCAAAGCCACCACGTTGGAACTTAGCCAAATTTGACGCCGACAAGCTTGTCCAGGCACTGCTTAAAGGAATAAACCGATTACCGGATGTGACACTCGCTGCCAGAAGTAAGGACACAGCGGAGGCTCTAGTAAGGGGGACGATGAGTCTGCTTCAGCGAGCGTGTGATGCAGCCATGCCGCGCAAGGGATCGCCGCGTGGAAAGCGCCCTGCCTATTGGTGGTCTGACAAAATTGCTGACCTGAGGTCGGAAGCGCACCACCTCAGAAGAAAAGCACAGAGAACGCGCAACAAACCAGAAGCGGCTCTGTTGTCCGCGCTTAAGAACACAGGGCGAAAGAAGCTACGACGTGAGATCAACCGTAGCAAGGCACAGGGCTGGAAGGACCTCACCGAGGAGGTTAATCGGGATGTGCTCGGCTTGGCATACAAGATCGTGACCAAGAAATCATCCGCACTCCCGACTTGCCCCTTTGACGAAGAGACCATGGCGAAGATCGTAAACACTTTGTTCCCGAAGCACCCGCCGAGATGAGACTCAGAGGACGATGACGTGGGAGAAATCCCATTGTCAACGAACTCGAGTTCGCCGCCAGAACGAGGCGGAACTAGAAGGCACCCGGGCCCGACGGGATACCAGCCGAGATACTCAAGATAATCGTGGTAAGAGCACCATCTCTGCTGCTGAACATGTACAACATGTGCCTCCTGGCGGGCGTCTTTGGCACCCCCTGGAAGGTGGCGCGACTAGTGCTGATCAGCAAAGGAAAGGGAGGTGATCCCCAGCTTCCGTCGTCCAACAGGCCTTTGTGCATGCTGGATGACACAGGCAAGCTCTTCGAGAGGTTGCTAAAACCGCGGCTTCAGGCAGCCGTGCTGGAGTCTGGCGACTTAGCCGACAACCAGTATGGCTTCAGGAAGCAGCGATCCACGATTGACGCTATACAGGAGGTGGTACAGCTGACAGGGGCAGCGTGGACTGGGAGTCACTTTTCTCGGAACCTCGTGCTCTTGGTCATGCTGGACGTAAAGAACGCCTTCAACTCTGCCAGATGGTCGGGCATCTTGGCGGCATTGACGGAGTTCAGAGTCCCAAAGTACCTCATGCGAATGATACGGGACTACCTTAAGGACCGTATCCTTCGCTACGAAACATCGGAAGGGACGCGTGAGAGAAATCTAACCACCGGCGTAGCCCAGGGGTCGATCTTCGGCCCAGACTTCTGGAACATTCTGTACGATGCATTGTTAAGACTCGAGATGCCGTACGGGGTGCACATGATTGCGTACGCCGATGATGTCGCTCTAGTCATCATCGCACGAGACGCGGAGCGAGCACAATACTCGCTAAATCAAACAATGCGAAGGATATCCCCATGGATGAGGGACAAGGTCTTGACTTGGCAACCGCCAAGACAGAGATCGTCCCCTTTACAGGAAAACGCATGGAGACCATCTTTCCAGTGCGTGTGGACAGCGACGAGGTGTTGACACAGCGCCAGGCTGTATACCTGGGTATCACCCTGGATACGAGGCTGACGTACTCTCAACACCTAGAATGCGCAGTGACCAAGGCTGCCATTCAGACGGCTCAGCTCAGCCGTCTCATAGCGAACACTAGTGGCCCAAAAGAGAGTAAGCGGCGCCTTCTGATATCTATCGTGACATCGATCCTGTTGTACGGCTCTGAAATATGGACTGATGCAATGGAAAAGGAGGTATGCCGCAAGAGACTTAGCGCCGTACAACGTAGAGGAGCTCTTAGAGTCATCAGCGCATATCGCACGGTCTCGGAGCCTGCCGTACTCGTTATTGAAGGTATTATTCCGATTGGCCTTCATGCGAAAGAGCGCAAGCGAATCTACGTACGGAAGAAAAATGAAAAGGACGGTATAACGGTCCAAAACGCGGAACGGGATCATACGTGGAGTGTTTAAATTTTGTTTTTGCTGGTGTTAACTTAAGACCTATATCTTTTAGATTTTCATGAATTTTTTTTACAGAATTTTGCAATATTTTTTTGCCCCGGTTTACAGAAGCCCACTTTCAGAACAACACTATATCATCCGCAAATTGTAAAATTGTAACGGTTTTTGCTGCGTTACTTACGATGTCGGAAACATATAATATATACAAGAGGGGGCTAAGAATGCCGCCTTGAGGTACACCTATGTACACTGTTTTAAAAGTATTTTTTAAATGATCTGCAAAAAGAAATCTTTCTTGAACGATATATTTTATAAATTGTACAGGTAACCTTGAGCAACCTATCGATGCAAGTTTGCTTAATAAGATATCAAGAACAACATTATCAAAAGCGCCTTGGACATCAAGAAAGGCAGCTAAAGTGTTTTTTTTTTTCTAGAAATGCTTCTTCTATTTTGCAGGTCATTACAGCTAAGCTGTCTGCACAAGATTTACCTTTACGAAAACCGTTTTGGCTGCTTGGGAGAATGTTATTATATTTGACCTACCATTGTAGCCTATTTTTTATTAATGTTTCAAACAGCTTGCTTTCGATAAGAACGACAAGAATGATAAGGACAATAAAAACGATAAGAACGATACAAAAGATAATAATGATAAGAACGACAAGAAAGATAAAAACAGTAAAAAACAATAAAAACAATATAAACTATAATAACGATAAGAACGATAAGGACGATAATAACAATATGAACAATATCAACGATCTGTACAATAAGAACGATATGAACAATAATAACGATAAGCATGACGATAACGATAAAAAAAGATAAGAAAGATGGAAACGATGAAAACGATAGAAACGATAAGACTGATATAAACAAGTATAACGATAAGAACAATAGTAAAATAAGAACAATAAAAATGATATAAAAGACAATAACGATAAGAACGATAAAAATGATATAAACGACAATAACGATAAGAACGACAAAAACGATAAGAACGATACAAACGATGATAATTAAATTGAAAATAAATACGTAATAAATTTACTAATTTCATTTGCGAAACACATATTTATACAAAAAGTCCATGCAACTTATCAACAATTATATTAATAGATGATAAATAATTAATAGATACATAGATAACCAGATTTTGAATTTGCTTTAAATACAATATAGAATTTATGGTGGACTTGAAAAATTAATGTCTGACAATCAAAAATAACAAAGATAATTACAAGAACGACACTGACTGACGACATGAACAAACAAATTATTCAGAACCAGTAGTGGATACAACATAAAATAATTTGATCCAACGACAGTTTCTGTTATACATACATTACTGTTAAAATATACAGGCTGTCCAATTCTAATCGATCTATGCTGATAACTCCATAAAAACGCATCGTATCAAAAAATGACTTTTACAAAAGTTAAAGGGTCGACTGGGGTCAAATGATAGCGACCTAGAATTTGACCTTGAAGTTCATTTTCAAGGTTATTTTCAAGGTTCACTTAACTTTGTCAATTCTATTACGTCCACGTCGTTGTTCCTGGGTAATGTTAGAGATAGGATGCAATAATTTTGATAAAAATCAAATCCATTAACAATTTTGATTCACCTTAAAGATTAAATTCAAGGTCACCATTGTCTGACCCCATTCGCACCCTTTAACTTTTGCAATGATCGTGAAAAATATCGTTGATAATTGTTAACACTGATGTCCGTTAAAAATCGTCTTGTTAATCAAACTAAAGTTTTTTTTGACCCTATAGCACTTGTACAAAATGATTTTTACCCCTCCCACAATACTTAAACTAAAGGTAAAATTTCTTGCTTTTACCAATTCCAGAGTCAAATCTAAAGGTTTCCATTGGAAAAGGCCAAGTTGACCTTGAGATAACCTTGAAAATGAACTTTAATATTAAATGCAAGATCGCTATCATTTGTCCCCCGTCGACTCTTCAACTTTTGTAGGTCACTTTTTTGAGACGGTGCGTTTTAATGAAGTTATTAGTGTAGATCGATTAAAATGGAACAGCCTATATACTTGACTGACCTGTTGTCATGTAATTTATGATGTACTAGGTTGTTTAAAAAGTTTTGAAAGCGACATCTGTAGAGCAGTAGAAGAACCAAAATTTTTACGCCATTTTAATATTTTACATTTCATATAAGCATACCCAAAGTTTCATTCCACTCTGTCAATTCATTGTTTGTTTACAAGCCATTTGAAGTTGACGTGTCAGTGTATTTTTTTTACAATGGAAAAAACCGAATATCGTGCAGTGATAAAATTCTTTGTTTTGGAAGGTTTATCAGCAACGGAAATTCATAAAAAAATGGTGAAAGTGTTAAAGGAATCTGCTCCTTCATTTCCAACTGTGCATCGATGGGTTTTAGAGTTTAGACGTGGTCGAAAAGACGTTGAAGACGATCCACGCTCAGGACGTCCAAAAAGTGCATCAACGCCAGCATTCATAGCAAAAGTACAGGATATGGTTTTGGAAAATCGTCGATTGACCGAGAGAGATTTAGCAGAGGCCCTAGACATCTCATTAGGCAGTGTGAGTCATATTTTAAATGAAGTTTTGGGTTTCAGAAAGCTCTGTGCACAATGGGTGCCGCATTCGCTCACAATGGAACAAAAACACGTTCGAATGCGACTTTCTGAGCAACATTTGGAGCGTTTTCGAAAGGATAAAAAGGATTTTTTGCGTCGATTTCTCACTATGGATGAGACTTGGGTCTACCATCATAACCCTGAATCAAAACAAGAGGCTAAAGAGTGGTGTCAACCAGGCACTTTGGCACCGAAGCGAGTTCGTATCCAGAAATCGGCGAAGAAAGTGTTAGCGTCAGTTTTTTGGGATGCAAAAGAGATTTTGTTGGTAAATTATCTTCAAACTGGAAAAACAATAAATTCTAAATATTATTGTAACCTTTTGGACCAATTGGATGAAAAAATTAGTGAAAAAAGACCCGGTTTGCACAAGAAAAAAATCATTTTTCATCAAGACAATGCACCCGCTCACACAGCTCAAAAAAACCATCACTAAAATAACCGAATTAAAGTACGAATTGTTGCAGCATCCACCTTATTCGCCTGATTTCGCTCCCTCTGACTTTTGGCTGTTTCCACACCTCAAGAAATTCCTTCGTGGGAAGCATTTTTCATCAAACGAAGAGGTTATAGCCGTCGTAGAGGAGTATTTTGCAGGCCTTGCAGAAAGTCACTTCCATGATGGGATAAACAAGTTGGAAGACCGTTGGACCAAGTGTATTGAACTTATGGGAGATTATACTGAGCAATAAAAGTGATTTCACCAACAAAAAAAAAGTATCTTCATTTCCGCTTTCAAAACTTTTTGAACAACCTAGTACATCCAATTGGTTAAAACGTGCATCTTACGGTTTGTTATACATTATTATATTAGGTGCACAACGAAGTTCTCACTGTTTTTCTTGATGAAAATGCAACTTAATTGTAAAAAAATGGTTACGAATAAATTATTATAAGTATTGCCTATCGCTAGCAACAACTTTTTCCCAACTTTCTGGCAGAGCTCGAATACTGTTACGGTAAAAGTGTTCATCTTTTAAAGTTATCCACGAATCAAGCCAATTTTTGATGTTTTCATATGAGCGGAATTGCTGATCAGCCAGACCATGCGCCATCAAACGGAACAAATGATAATCAGACGGCGTAATATGTGGGGAATATGGCGGGCGGGGTAAGACTTCTCATTTAAGCGTTTCCAAGTAGGTTTTAACGGGTCCGACAACGTAAGGCCAAGCTTTGTCATGCAGTAGACTCACTTCTTCGTGCCTCTGCTCGTATTGTGGCCATTTTTCGTGTGGTGCTTGGCTCGATCGTATCACTTGAATTCTATACCATTGCCCAGTGATGGTTTCGTTTAGTTTTAACAGCTTATAATAATTAATTCAACGTTTCCGAAGGCTTTTGGCCTTTCTACACGCGGATGGTCGTCAATATCGAAATCATCGTCTTTGAAGCGACAGAACCAAACATGGCACGTTGTTTCACTTAGAGCAGCATCTTCGTAAACGTTTTAAAGCTCCAGATGTGCTTCAACCGCCGTTTTCTTCGAATGAAAAAAGAAAAGTAGCACTTCCCGCAAATGATTATTCAGCATAAAATGAAACATTTTCACACAACCAAAAGTATATGACGTCAAAACAAAATCATAAATTTGTTAAAGCGATTTTTTTACCATATGTCTAAGCTTGCTTCATGACGTTTCGTATGTCAAAATCGATAAGCACTTACTGATGGAACCATCTATTGACAAAGAGGGGGAACTTAGTTGCGCACCTAATAATAAAAATGTATTTTTTATAAAGTGCAAAGCCAAACCTTTTTTTGAACAGTTGTGTGGATATAAATATTAATCATTACATAATTATGATTAAAACATCGTTCAATAAGTCCCGAGACTAACCCAGAGATGGTGCTAGTAGTACCAAACTGGCCACGTTTGCCTAGAGTGCGAACCTTTACATAAAATGTGTAAAAATTTCACGTCGATCGGATCACAGACAGCAGAGTTATCGAGGTGAGAGTAAAGTCACTTTGTAATTTGTTTGAAAAATGGAAAAAAGCGAGTTTCGCGTGTTGATAAAACATTATTTTTTAATGGGTAAAAACACCGTAGAAGCCCAGCAATGGCTTGAAAAACATTACCCGGACTCCTCTCCATCCAAACCAACGATTTGTCGTTGGTATGCTGAGTTTAAACGTGGTCGTACGGACATAAACGATGCGGAACGTTCGGGTAGGCCATTGGAAGCCGTTACACAGGAAAATGTGAGTGAAGTGTTAAAAATTGTAATGAAAAATCGCAAAGTAAAGGTCCGTGAGATTGCAGAAATGACATAGATATCATCTGGAAGCGTATTTACAATCCTTCATGAAAAATTGAGCATGAAAAAGGTTTTTTCCAAGTGGGTGCCGCGATTGCTTTCAGTGGAACAAAAACAGCAACGAGTCGACGATTCAGAGAGCTGTTTATCGCTATTTACTCGCAATAAAAAGGATTTCCTGCATCGATACGTGACCATGGATGAAACATGGATACATCATTTCGCTCCGGAGTCGAATCGGCAATCATCTGAGTGGCGCATGGCCTGCGAAAGCCGCCCAAAGCGTCCAAAAACGCAGCAGTCTGCTGGCAAAGTCATGGCGTCTGTTTTTGGGATACACATGGCGTGATTTTCATTGACTACCTGGAAAAAGGTAAATCGATCAACAGTGATTATTATATTGACTTGTTGGTACGTTTGAAGGAGGAGATAGCAGCAAAACGACCGCACATGAAGAAGAAAAAAATCCTTTTTCACCAAGATAATGCACTATGCCACAAGTCCATGAAAACAATGGCAAAATTGAACGAATTGGGCTTTGATTTGCTTCCCCACCCCCCGTATTCACCAGATTTAGCCCCCAGCGACTACTGGCTCTTTGCTGATCTCAAAAAAATGCTCCAGGGAAAAAAATTTGGCTCGAATGAGGAGGTCATTGCCGAAACTGAAGCCTATTTTGAAGCGAAGGATGAATCCTTCTATAAACATGGTATAGAAATGTTGTAAAGGCGTTGGAAAGATTGTATCACTCTAAAAGGAGATTATATTGATGAATAAAAATGATTTTTGAAAAAAAATGTTGTTTTCGTTGTTAGTCTCGGGACTTATTGAACGATGTGTTAAAACCGTTCGTGACTTTATTATGTATTATTAAAGAATAATTTCTTATAATATTATTTATTTATACAGGGTGTCCCATTTTAACTTAGACAGCTGAATAACTCAGAAAATTGCAATGTAATAAAAAAATGTTTTGTAACAAAAATTATTAGGTATTGAGGGTCTGGCTCTTCTATGACCTTGAACATGTCCTTGACCTTCATTTTCAAGGTCATTTGAAGGTCAACTTTTATTTTTTGAATAAAATCTTCTATTTTCGACCTCGGATTCTGAAAAAGCGCAAAATTTTACGTCCAGATGAGCTTTCGCGTTAGGGGTCAAAGTAAACTCTTCAAGTCATCCAAGATCAAATTTCTGTTTGGGGCAATAAGCTGGTAAATCCGTGTTTTCCAAAACCATGCCTCAGACAAAAGTGATTGGGTTTTGAAGTGCTGAATCTTCCATCACCTTGAACATATCCTAGACCTTCATTTTCAAGGTCATTTGAAGGTCAACTTTGTTTTTCGAATAAAGTCCCCTATTTTCGACCTCGAAAATGGAAAGTGTGCGAAGTTTTACGTCCTGCTAAGCTTTCACGTTAGGGGACGACATAAACTTCTTCTGAGATTCACTATGACCTCTAACGTAAATTCTCCGCAGACCGATTTTAAATGAAGCAGCAGTCTCATGTTCATGTACAAAAATCGTAATAGATAGTTTCATATTTAAGTTTCAAAATGGCACCGAAATAGTATTTTTTATTGTTTTATCGATTATCGAATACGTGAACTCTTTATTCAAATTCTGACCCTACAGTGTGTTGTTGGACTAATGATTGTTTCACATATTCAAGGTGCTTATACCTTGTTTTATTGTATTCTGTTATCGTGGTTCTCCATAGATAAGCGAAGAACAAATCTTTACTTTCAAAATCGATAATTAATCTTCCCATCCGATTGACTTCCTATAGTATCTCTACAAAATTTTATCCATTTAGTGCCTTAGCCACTAGTTTTCATATATTCTTTTGCACATTTGTAATTGAGCATTAATTAATCTGATGAAATTCTTGTGATTACAATGGCAAATTATACGCCTAATGAAGTAGTTAATATTCTGATAACCTACGATGAATGTAGTAGGAATTACAGACTTACTGCCTGAACTTATGCGGAGCGGTTTCCAAATCGCCACCATTCTACAGCTCAACAAGTGATAAACATCGAAAGAAGATCTCGCAATAAACCACTGCATCGCCAAAGACACAAGAATAGACTTCAGAATAATAACGACCCTAGGTTGCTTGCAGTTTTGGCTATGGTTCACCAAAATCCCCGTATTAGTACCCGTCAAACAGAACGGGAACTGAGAGTCCCTCGAACTACGGCTCACAGATTGTTACGATCAGTAAATTACCATCCGTATCACATTACTTTGGTATTGGAATTAAGTGAGGTTGATTACGTACTCAGAGTACAGTTTTGTAGATGGGCTCTTGAGATGTTGGATCAAAATCCAGATTTTTTTTGGAATGTTCGTTTCAGTGATGAAACGACATTCATAAGCAATGGTAGTCTCAATAGGCATAACTGCCATTATTGGTCACCAGAAAATCCACATTGGTGTTGTGAGGTGCTTAATCAACATCGTTGAAGTTCACACGTATGGGTCGGTATTTGTAATGGTCAAGTGATTGGACCACATTTTTTTGAACGTACCATTAATGGTCCAATGTATTTGGAATTTTTGGAAAATGATTTATCAGGATATCTAGAGAATATTCCTCTTGCAGTAAGACTAAATTTATGGTATCAACAGGATGGTGCTCCTGCTCATTCTGCTCGTATTGTACGGACATTTTTGAATCAACGATTCCCAAATCGATGGATAGGACGAGGTGGAACAGTTGCGTGGCTCCCTAGATCACCGGATCCAAACTCGCTAGATTTCTTTTTATGGGGATACGTAAAAGATGCTGTGTATAGTGAAGCTCCAACGACAAGATTGAATATGATAGATAGAATAAGAAGAGCTTGTAAAGCGATAACCTCCCAAATGCTTAGAAATGTACAACGTAACTTTCGCCGTCGATTACTGCCGTGCTTAGAAAATAATGGTACACACTTTGAGCATTTACTTGATATGGAAAGAACTGATAACAATGCGATCTTGCCTTAACTGGCTGGATCACTACACGTTCTTCCCTTAACTGGCTGGGTCTCTACACGATCTTGCCTTGACTGGCTGGATCACTACACATTATTGCCTAAACTGGCTGGGTCTCTACACGATCTTGCCTTAACTAGCTGGATCTCTACACGATCTTGTCTTGACAGGTTGGGCCACTACCTGATCTTGATTGGCTTCGTCTTTGCATAGCAACACAACCACAAATCGGCCCTTTACAGGGCCAAAGAAATGGAGCCGGGAGGCCCCCTACGTCCTCGTCATCGGCTCCGGGGTTGCTTACACGCTTCATAAAAATATGCACGTGTAAACATCGCGGAGAGGGGGTCTCTTTATCAATAAATCTTTGAATCTGTGTTGACTTGTACCTAGTGGCTAGGATGCACTGCATCACTGGATGCATTACGTTGCCCTTTAGTGCCCAGTCCACCCACAATAAAAGTACATATTATATCATTGGACATGGTCACTGATGTATGGCAGTCTTTGATCCGAGGAGCAAAAATTATGATTTAAAAGCTTTCTGCTCGAAACAGAAATTTGACCTTGAAATGACTAGTAGAATTTACTTCGACCCCTAACGCGAAAGCTCATCTGGACGTAAAATTTCGCGTTCTTTTAGAATCCGAGGTCGAAAATACGGGATTTTATTCAAAAAACAAAAGTTGACCTTCAAATGACCTTGAAAATGAAGGTCAAGGACATATTCGAGGTCATAGTAGAGTGCCCCTTAATACACAACAACTTTTGTTTAAAACATTTTTTTATTACATTGCAATTTTCTGAGTTATTCAGCTGTCTAATTTAAAATGGGACACCCTGTATATTTGCGTGATTTGTATTTTATATATTGACATCTATTAATACCGCATTGAGAAATTTGAAAATGATTTGATTTGCAATAAATGTTTACGGGTAAATTTAGAAAACAAAGTGAATATATTTTAGAAATTCCATTTTTATTAGAAATCCGAGTTAGAATGTTTTATTAATCAATTAACACTTACTTTAACAAAAAAAAAGAAATTTGAAAATTCAAAATATATTTAAACAGTCATATATATAAAACGGAAACTGCTGTTAAATTTTTATTCCTATTTTTATTCCTATTTCTCTGTCCTCAGCGATGAATTGGGAAACAATAAATTTTTTACGGTCGGCAATTTATTTCTAAAAGATAATAATAGCTAGCTTACGTCCGTACTCAGTTCGGGAAACAATGACTGAATCTTCCGTTTTTATAATATAATTTCAAAATTCGGTTAAGAAGAAAATCAAAGGAAAGTTTTAATTTCCTTCTTTTCAAATTATTAATATTTTTTGTCTCTCTTACTCTTCCACTTGTTGTTTTACGCTTCTGTAGTTCTTTCAATTCACGTATTTTATCTTAAGTGGTGAGTGCGAGTGATGGTGTCGGTGCATAATCGTTTGGAGGCGCGTTGCTTCCATGTAGTGAGCAACCATAACCTCTTAAAGCAGCTTTGCGTCGACGATATCCTCTTCTGCGACGTCCTATGTCTTCTTTGTCATTGATAGTGGTGTACTTAAAGCGCATCAGCCATTCATCGTCTCAGGTAAATTTATATCAATTTTTATGCATCATCAAAATTCGACGCCGGTTTTTCGGCTTACATTCATGAAAATTATTATTTACTTAATTATTTTAAATTCAATTATCTTTATACATTTTGTACGTGAGTATCACGTCACAAGGTTCTGCAAGAAATTTTTTCCAACAGAGTAGTGCTTGGATAGTAGTTTCAATTACATATTGAGTTGTTAAAAACGTATTGAAAAAATTAAACAATCTGAATCAATTGATGAGATTAATTCAGATTATGATTTTGATTTTGGTGATTCTGAAGACCATAATTTTCAGTACCCCAGAAGGCATTGAACACTTAAACAAAACCTTAATTTTTAGATCTTTTGGTACTGTTTCACCACTAAAAAAAAAGAGATCTACTAATAATTCATCTGTGTAAAGATATATGCATTACTAGAAAGAAATCAGAATTAGTATATTTATTCTCATGTGCAACTAGCTCTACATTATTAGAAACATACAATGTTTTCATCAATTCAATGTTTACATTTGATAAATCAAATGTATCTACAGCTAATAGCTTGAAAATATTAGAAATCCTTGAAAATTGTTCCTCTATCAATAAAAAAATTAAAATTTCAACATTTCTTTCTTCACAATAATAAAAAACAGAATTTGATATACTTTTCTAGCAGTAATTAATTATATGATTGAGAAAACACGAATGTTTATTAAAACAAAGGGAATTTATTTTGAGACTATGGTATATACTGGTTATCCTTTAAATAATTCCATAATAAAATTCAGTAATAAAAATGAATAAAACAAAGTTTTATTCTTTGAAACCAAAGTTTATTTTGTTGAGTCCTTTCAAAGAAGCGTATCTCTGCATTTACCATCCAAATTTTGATTAGTTTTATATACTTCTTATGTATATCACTATATACCTCTTATATATACCTCTAAAAGTAGCTGAAAAAACCTTGAGAAATTTCAATTGGACAACTATATCAATACGCCTTTGGAAATTTATGACAGTGTTCACATGAAGAAATCTACATTGATATTTTCTCAGACATTCACATAAATATCTGCTTTAAAATATAAATAAAGAAACATTTAGAAAACTTTAGGAGATCCATATTTTATTCTTGATACAAAATCCATGGTATTCATGATAATAGATATCGATGTAGATATCTACATGAATATCTATATAAATGTTTATTTGAATATCTTGAACAATGAACAAACTTTGTTTAACACAAAGTTTTATTCGTGAAAAAATTAATTTGTATTTAACTTGTTAATTTTAAAATCACATTTATCTTTTCTCATAAAGTATTGGTAATGAAATTTATAGGAAATTGCAAATGCAAAGTAAAAATCTGTTATTTTCTACACTATGATGAGTTAGCAAAACAATAATTAAAATATGTAAAAAGATCTATTATAAAATAAATCATAGTTACTTCATAAAAGAAAGTGATGTAATGAAAACTTCAATTTAAATCTCAGAATTTTTAATTAAGTTTAATAATTTAATTATATTGATAAAATTTTGTGAAAATACAAGAAAATTTCACATTCATTCATTTTTATATAAATTTCTGTTTGAGTTGGTAAAATTAACTTACAATTTTAATATTAAAGTTGTTTTTTCATACTAGAAATACAATATATACTTATAATAATTCAAGTATGAGTTGAAATATGAGTAGTAAATATTGCAATTTTAAAAACGCATCTATCAAAAGTTTTTTTTACGTTAATATTTTGTATTAAAAATTTTTGTTTTCAACAAAATTTTAATTTATTTTAAATAGTATTCCAGACTTTTCTAGTACAGCAATAATTTATTATGCAATAATTAAAATAAAAATAAATTTGCTCTTTTTTTTTATTTAAATTATAACATTTAAAAAAAAATCAACATGCAATATTTAATTATTTAAGTTTCCTAAAAAAAATATTTTACATTGTTAACATTAAAATATATTTTATTTAAGCAAATTTGGATATTTCATTTTATAAAATATTTTAGAGTAATCTGTAAACTTTTAAATTAAGCCAAAAAAATAAATCTTATAATTAGGTATAACTATCGCTAATTTATTTCTCAGTCTTATACTCCAAGTATTCTATTTACCTCAAAAATATTTGAGCATCTCATGTGGGCATGAAGCAATTCAGATGACAATGCCTATCAACTGTTGATCAAAAGTAATCTTCATTCTTACTATTAGTTGTGAAAAAAATTGCACTAAATTAATACATGTAACAAAAAAAAATAATTAATTATATGCTACGTATTATTTTTTATAATTTAGTTTGTATAGAAAATGTGCTATAATTAATGGAGGTGTTAAACATTTGATAGATACTCCACTCCTATGTGTTGCGCTAATGATTTATACGACAAATTTTCTTAAAGATTAGAGATTAAGTTTATTTAATTATTTAAAAATCGCAGAGTAAACAAATGTCCCATTAATTTTTACATTTACATCCAATTAATACGACACTGAGTTCAATATTTCTATACCTACTATACCCCAGCCTGCAAATTGTTGATTTTGCAATAAAAAATCAGGCCAAATTACATCTTTTAATTTGCACATATCTGTTTTGCCAATTATTTAATTCAAACACTTACAATGTTTTTTTTTTATACAAAAAGAACAAATGAAAAACATCGATGTATGCAAATGACCACATATCTCAAAAAATATGACATCTTTTGAATTGCACACCACGTTAAATCATTAACTGAAAATAACTTCAATTTGCACAACAATAAAATCTCATAAAATGTTAATTATCATAGAAATAAGAACGTTAAAAGAATTTTTACCAAAATTTTGAGTTGTGCGCATGCACACAGACGTATGTCTACCAGCAAGCTTGCGTTAAAACGCGCGAAAAATATAACATTCGAATTTTTCAATAAAAAAACCCGTCAAATAAACGAAAATAATAGTTCAATCAATATCCACACCTTCTAAAACCGTTCATTAACAATTATTATAATAAGCACATAGTCCAATTGTTATTTAATATTCTTTATTAATGTAAAAGAATCAAATGATTGTTAACAGCTGATCGCCTGGAGATTATGCCCCGTTTACACCGTGCGAATTATCCCTATACAAACAAGGAATAGTGCAACATGCTACATAAACTGAACTAAATGTTAATTCAATTTGCACACCTTGTAAATACGTTCATTAACAATTATTACAACAAGCATATGGCCCAATTGTTGTTAAATATTCTTTATTAATGTATAAAAATCAAATGATTGTCAACAGCTGATCGCACGGTGATTATGCCCTGTGTTACGTCCTAGGGAATGACGCAACGACAGAAAAACTTATTTTAGTAAGTTTTAAATTGAATAATTAAAAAAACGTTTAATTCCCTATTTCGGTCAACCGTTGCTGCCGCGGACGGGAGGCAATAAATATATATACTAGCGCAGGTAGAAGGAGAGAGACAGAGAACTGGAGTCAGCGTGCGAGAGCGAGAGAGAGAGAGATATGTATGTATATGTATATATATATATATATATATATATATATATATATATATATATATTCTATATGTACACCTGATTTGTCTACGTGCACTCTATGAGAACCAGAGAGACGTATCGCATGAGTAATGCAGTTCAGGAGAGAGGAGTTGAGAGATTTAGAGAGAGAGGGAGAGAGATTCTTACGTTGTTTGAGTGCGCTGGTGTCGCTGGCTGGAGGCTGGCTAGCTGGCTGGCTCGGCATCTGCTTGACGGGAATGGGGGGAAAATTTAAATGGTTGACTCCCAGAATTTCGTAAAAATGTCTGTTTATTTATTATACTTTGAACTGGCGGGTGGCTTAATCCAGTTACAATTTCTGCGTTTGCCAAACACACTCACACACTTCGTACTTTTTACTTATTAATTCGCGTTGGTATATAGTAAAACTGGCAGAGTTTCTGCGTACGAGAAAAATGTAAGAAAAGACTACTGACTGTGTAGCAACTGGCAGAGCCTTCGCGCACGACAACATTTTCGGAAAAAAACTGGTCCTGACGGTGCATCGTCCAACCCCTTTATATAGGCCAAAACTAAACGTGCACCTTGTTCCTTATCAAAAAAAGGATGGTCCAAAAGTAGGACACAAGTGTTCTTAGTCATGATTCATATACTCATACTCGGTTACTCTTTCTGCATCAGTGCTTCCGTACCTTGATGTTATCGCTGTTGCGGTAGCGCTTTTCACAGGAAAAAAGGAAGGAAATAAAAAAAGATAAAATGTAAAATAAGAAAGAAAAAGATAAGGTAAAAGATGCACAGATGGTACCGTCCGAGCTCGCGGTGTGGCGTCGCAGCGGGTGGTAGAAAAACAAAATAAAAAAAAAGAAAAATACAGCGTCGCGTCATAGCACAACGTGACACCTGTTAACAACGTGCGTATTATCCCTATACAAGCAAGGAAAAGTGCAACACGCTATATAAACAAAAATAAATGTTGAATGAATTCGCACACCTCCTAAATATGTTCATTAACAATTATTACAATAAGCACATGGCCCAATTGTTGTTAAATATTCTTTATTAATGTATGAAAATCAAATAATTGTCAACAGCTGATCGCACGGAGATTATGCCCTGTTTACAACGTGCAAATTATCCCTATACATACAAGGAATAGTGGAACATGCTATATAAACTAAACTAAATGTTAATTCAATTCGCACACTTTGTAAATACGTTCATTAACAATTATTACAACAAGCATATGGCCTAATTGTTGTTAAATATTCTTTATTAATGTATAAAAATCAAATAATTGTCAACAGCTGATCGCACGGAGATCACGCCCCGTTAACAACGTGCGAATTTCCCCTATACAAGCAAGGAATAGTGCAACATGCTATATAAATAAAAATAAATGTTAAGTCATTTTTCACACCTTTTATATGCGTTCATTAACAATTATTACTATTAGCAGATGGCCCAATTGTTGTTGAAAATTCTTTATTAGTGTATAAGAATCAGATGATTGTCAACAGCTGATCGCTGTCACATGCCTATCTGGCAATCCCGCATTGTATGACAACGTATGTAACAACTGTCAATAAAGCCAGTCAGTATATTATAGACTTCCATAATAAACACACGTCTTGTATTTGCACTCTGCTACTTACCCCATGATATCACTCGGTGTCAGAAGTGGGATATGCAAAGCCGAGCGATTTTAACAGAAAATATCAGTTATTCTTCGAAAGTTTTGCTGTAAAAAAGGCATCGCGAAGAAAATAATAAAAAGGAAAAAGAGGGAAAATCGTCGGCATCGAACATACGCCTATCACACAGCGGCTCGATATTACGCAACAAAAATCAAAATCGTGAAAATAAACGAACAAGTGAACAAAGCAAGCGCAGCACATTCCAGTGTAAAGTATTAACGAGAGTGTGTGTGTATACTAACGACGCTGTGGTAACAACAATAGAATAAACAGAGAAAAACCAAAGTAATCGATTCTTGAAATTTAATAAACTGAATTTTAACAAGCAAGACTTCGCGTGTGTTTATATGAGTTAACGATAGCACGTTACGAAACGAAGGTGACGGTGAAAGTGAAATAGCGATAATTTTGAATCTTTCAGTGAAAAGATATTAGGAAATCCGAACGAGAACAGCACACCAAAGAGAATGTGTTGCTGAAAATTCGAAGCAAAGGGAAAATGAAAACTAAAGAGAATACGAAATGTCGATCAAACCGCCGAAGCCGTTGTTGGTCAACAGTGACATCGACATGTCACAGGAGTGGACCGAATGGCTCGAAGTTTACGAAAATTATTTCACGGCGGCAAAAGTTAATAAAGAAGAAGCAGAAGTTCAAATGGCGAATTTTCTTGCAATTGTTGGTCGCGACGCATTGAAAGTGATTAACAATTTAGGGCTAACCGACGATGAAAAAAAAGTGTGGGCCACAGTGAAAACGAAACTGACGGAGAATTTTGCGCCCTCGAAAAACAAAACCTACGAACGATGCCAATTTCATCGCATTAAGCAACAGCAAAATGAATCGTTCGAGAGTTTTCTACAGAAGCTGCAGACGCAAGTAAAAAAATGTTCGTACGGAAACAAAGAAGACGAATTCACAATGGATCAAATCGTCGTTGGCATTCATTCAGATGCCACCAGACAAAAATTGTGGACGGAAGATGAATTGAATTTCGCGAAAACAAAAAAGATCTGTCGAGCAGCTGAACGTGCAACGAAACAAGTTTCGGAAATTCAAGACAGTTTAAATGCGAGTACAAGCGCAAATGTCAACGCTTTAAACAACGACAAAGTGTTCTAATGCAAACGCTGTGGCAACATACACGGTTATCGTAGTTGCCCAGCATTCAACAAAAAGTGCAAGAAGTGTGGCATAAAAGGTCATTTCGAATCAATGTGCTAATCCAAAAAAGATAAAAAAGAAAAATATAACAAATATAAGAAATATAAAAATAAGAAAGAAAAAAAAGTGCATTGGGTGGAATCAGATTCGGAAAGCGATTCAGATGATTCGAGCGATTCCGACAGTGACCAGCCGAACCAATTCATGGTCGGCATAGTGAAAATGGAAAACAAAAGATCAGAAAAAGAATGTAAAGTTAATTTAGTTGACCCAGACGAAAAATGGTCTGCGAAAGTACGGGTTGGTAAGAAGGAGCTTCATTTGAAATTAGAGAGTGGAGCTCAGTGCAATGTACTCTCGAAAAAGGAGGCAAAAAAATTAAAAGCGAAAATTGAAAAATCGACGACCAAACGAATAATCGCTTGCAACAACAAGTCGATTAAAGTGATTGGTAAAACGACCATTGCATGTGAAGTGAAAAACAAATTCGTGCCTGTCTTATTCAAAATTGTCGAAAAGGATGTACCATCGATTCTAGGTGGGGCAATGTGCGAAAAACTTGGATTTATAGTACGAGTGCATCGAATTGATGATCTAGCAGAGAATGAACTTGGCTGCTGCAACAATTTCGTGTACGACATCGATTTTATCGAAAACCCGAATTTCAAAATAATTCCGGCTCGTCAAATCGCTCACGCTTTGAAAGGCAAAGTCAAAAAGGAATTGGATAAAATAGTCAAACTAAAAGTGAGCGAACCGATTACCGAACCAACACAAGCTGTCAGCCCAATGGTAATCGTCAACAAAGTTGGAAAGACGCGCATTCGCATGGATCCAACAGAACTGAATAAAAACATCAAAAGGCGACATTATCCTTTGAAAACGGTTGAAGAAATTGCGGCAAAAGTGCGCAACGCTAAATATTTCACTAAATTGGACTGTCAAAAAGGGTTTTGGCAACTCAAAGTCACTGATCGCACATCGGATTATTTGACAATGGCGACGCCATGGGGTCGATATCGATATCTTCGACTGCCATTTGGCATTTCATCAGCGCCAGAGATTTTTTCTGGAGTAATGAACCGCACATTGGATGGAATCAACAACTGCGAGGTGGCGATAGACGACATTTTCATTTACGCGGAAACAATCAAGGAACTTGAAAATACAACGCAAATCGTCATTGATCGGCTTACTCAAACTGGCTTTACGCTCAACAAGACAAAATGCGAGTTCAACAAAACGCGAGTCAAATTTCTCGGACACATTTTCACGCAAAATGGCTACGAAGCAGATCCAGAAAAAATCGAAGCGATCAAGCAATTAAAAATACCGGAAAATATCACGGAATTGCAGGGTTTGCTCGGAACGAACAACTATTTGGGCATATCCATAGCAAATTTGTCTGAATTAACTGAACCATTAAGAAAATTGCTTCACAAAGACGTGGAGTGGTTTTGGGCTGCTGAACAAGAAGAAAGTTTCGAAAACATCAAAAGAACATTGACAATGACACCGGTTCTGAAATATTATGATGTTAATCAAGACGTAAAGCTATCAATCGATGCAAGCTCACTTTCGGTGGGAGCATGCTTGATGCAAGAAGGCCGACCAGTGGCTTACGCAACCAGAGCGTTTACGAGATCGCAGCAAAACTATCCACAAATTGAAAAAGAAGCAATGGCAATCAAATTCGCATGCACAAAATTCCATCAGTATGTGTATGGTAAACGACTGGAAGTGGGAACAGATCACAAATCGTTGGAAACAATCTTCAAGAAACCATTGCAAAATGCGCCGCTTCGTTTGCAAAAAATTCTTTGGGATGTTTTGCAATACTCACCAACCGTCAGATATGTTAAAGGACTCGAAATACCAATCGCCAACACACTTAGTCGCGATTGCAATCCGGACGAGTACGGAGAAGAAGAGCAATACGCGGTGAACATCGTGTTAGCAATGACAAAAGAGGCTAAGCAACGATTCATCGAAGCGACGCAAAGCGATTTCGAGTTACGTTTGCTCAAAGCAATCGTGCAACGTGGATGGCCCGACGACGCCGATCAATTACCAAAGGCAATTAGAAAATATGCTACGTTCAAGAAGGAGATAACATTCGAAAATAAATTGCTATTCAAAGCGCATCAAGTAATCGTGCCTAAGTCGGAAATTCAAAACATATTCAAACAGGTTCACACTGGTCATGCTGGCATCACGAAATCATTGGCCCGAGGCAGGCAATCGCTTAATTGGTATGGCCAAACAAACGATATCAAAAATCACATTTAAAAGTGTGCCGCGTGTCAAAGCACACAAAAAAGCAACGTTCGTGAGCCAATGCTGATGAAAACTGTGCCAGATTACCCATTTCAACATGTTTCGAGCGACATTTTCTACTTTAAGAGTAACGATTTTCTTCTAATCGCGGATCATTATTCGGGATTTATCGATTTTCGAAAATTAAAGGCATCGACATCAGCTGAGGTGATTCAACACTTTGAACAATGGTTCGAGATTCATGGAATACCCGAAATTTTGGAAACGGATGGTGGTCCCCAATATTCATCGGGCAAATTCGCCGATTTTGCACATAATTGGAACTTTACACATCGGATGTCATCACCATATTATCCACGATCAAATGGTTTCGCGGAAAGAAATGTCCAAACTGCGAAAAATCTAATGAAACAGGCGTATCTCGACAAGACCGACGTATACAAGGCGTTATTGATGTTAAGAAATACGCCACGCAATGACACATTAAAATGACCGTATCAACGCTTGTTCAGTCGATCAACACGAACGATGATACCAACAGACAGAGAACAATTAAAACCGAAAGTGGTTGAAAACGTCACCGAGGAGCTACGCTCACTGCGATTGAAACAGAAGCATTACGCAGATCGTGTCGCTAGCCCATTTGAACAACTGAAAATTGATGACAAAGTGCGAATGCAAAAGGGTCATCGTGACTGGTCATCAGCAAAAGTGGTCAACAAAACTGAGTATCCACGCTCAGTCATAGTAAAAACCAACGATGGCAGACGCTATCAGCGTAACAATCATCGTTTGCAAAAAACTAAAGCAAATATCCACGATCCAAACATCGATTGGCCATCATTCAATACAAGCGAAGCAAACACATCGTTTTCGTATGGCAACGCAGGCTCAACGAACACGACAGCTTCCACAGAGGGTCAAATAGATACAAATAGTAGCACGCATGAGGAACCAAGTACAACTGCGAGCGCTACCCCTTCGACGAAACCCGACGATAAAATTTCAAAACGGCCCATGCCGTTGACAGTGGGTCCATACATAACACGAAGTGGTCGTGTCTCAAAGCCGAATTCAAGATACATAAATGTGAATAATTTAAAACATTTTCATTTAAGTGACAATCCATCCATTAACGTAACGATATGATTAAATTTAAAATTTGTTTTGGTTTTTGTTTTGATTTTGTGAAATGTACTTATAAAGTTTGAATTAAACTCTCTAAAGTAAAAGAAATCAATTTTAAGAAAGAATTAAAATTCATTTTCTTTGAATTTTCTTCAAAGTTACATTCAATTTCGCTTTTGTTTTCTTTCTTTAAAAAAAAAAAAAAAAAAAAAAGGGGAGATGTCACATGCCTATCTGGCAACACCGCATTTTATGACAACGTACGTAACAACTGTCAATAAAGCTGGTCAGTATATTATAGACTTACATAATAAACACACATCTTGTATTTGTACTCTGCCACCTGCCCCGTGATATTACAATCGCACAAAGATTATACCCTGTTTACAACGTGCCAATTATCCCTATAAAAGCAAGCAATAGTGGAAAATGCTATATAAACTAAAATAAATGTTAAATCAATTTGCATACCTCCTAAATACGTTCATTAATAATTATTAGAATAAGCACATGGCCTCATTGTTGGTAAATATTCTCTATTAGTGTATAAGTATCAGATGAGTGTTAATAGCTGATCGCCCAGAGATTGTGCCCCGTTTGCAACGTGCAACAAATCCCCATAAAACAAGGAATAGTGCAACATGCTATATAAACGAAAATAAATGTTAGTTCAATTTGCAAACCTTTTAAAAACGTTCATTAACAGTTATTACAATAAGCACATAGCTCAATTGTCGTGAAATATTCTTTATTGATGTATAACAATCAAATGATTGTTAACAGCTGATCGCACGGAGATTGTTCCCCGTTAACAACGTACGAATTATCCCTATACAAGCAGGGAATCGTGCTACATACTATATAACGAAAATAAATGTTGAATCACTTTGCACACCTTTCATATACGTTCATTAAATAATAATTATTACAATAAGCACATGACCCAATTGTTGTTAAATATTCTTTATTAATTTATAAGAAGCAAATAATTGTCAACAGCTGATCGCACGGAGATTATGCCTTGTTTACACCGTGCAAATTATCCCTATACAAACAAGGAATAGTGCAACATGCTACATAAATGAAGATAAATGATCAATCAATTTGCACAACTTCTGAATATGTTCTTCGATTAATAATTTTTACTATAAGCACCTGGCCCAATTGTTGCTAAATAATCTTCATTAATGTATAAGAATCAAATGATTGTTAACAGCTAATCACCCGGAGATTATGCCCCGTTTACAACGTGCAAATTATCCCTATACAAGCAAGGAATAGCGCACCATGCTTTATTAACGAAAATAAATGTTAAATAAATTTGCACACCTTCTAAATACTTTCATTAATAATTGGGCACATGGCCCAACTGTTGTTAAATATTCTTTATTAATGTATAAGAATCAGATGATTGTCAACAGCTGATCGCACGGAAATTATGCCCTGTTTACAACGTGCGAATTATCCCTATACAAGCAAGAAATAGTGCAACATGCTATATAAACGAAAATAAATGTTAAATCGATTTGCTCACCTTCTAAAAACGTTCATTAACAATTATTACAATAAGTACATGGCCCAATTGTTGTTGAAAATTCTTTATTAGTGTATAAGATACAAATGATTGTTAACAGCTGATCGCCTGGAGATTATGCCCCGTTTACACCGTGCGAATTATCCTTATACAAACAAGGAATAGTGCAACATGTTACATAAATGAAAATAAATGATCAATCAATTTGCACAACTTCTAAATATGTTCTTTAATTGATAATTTTTACTATAAGCACATGGCCCAATTGTTGCTAAATATTCTTTATTAATGTATAAGAATCAAATGATTGTTAACAGCTGATCGCCCGGAGATTATGCCCTGTTTACAACGTGCGAATTATCCCTATACAAGCAAGGAATAGCGCACCATGCTTTATAAACGAAAATAAATGTTGAATAAATTTGCACACCTTTTAAATACTTTTATTAATAATTGGGCACATGGCCCAATTGTTGTTAAATATTCTTTATTAATGTATAAAAATTAGATGATTGTCAACAGCTGATCGCACGGAAATTATGCCCTGTTTACAACGTGCGAATTATCCCTATACAAGCAAGAAATAGTGCAACATGCTATATGAACGAAAATAAATGTTAAATCGATTTGCTCACCTTCTAAAAACGTTCATTAACAATTATTACAATAAGTACATGGCCCAATTGTTGTTGAAAATTCTTTATTAGTGTATAAGATACAAATGATTGTTAACAGCTGATCGCCTGGAGATTATGCCCCGTTTGCAACGTGCAACATATCCCCATACAAGCAAGGAATAGTGCAACATGCTATATAACCTAAAAGAAATGGTAAATCAATTACCACACCTTTTAAATACGTTCATTAATAATTATTACAATAAGCACATGGCCCAATTGTTGGTGAATATTCTTTATTAGTGTATAAGAATCAAATGATTGTAAACAGCTAATTGCCCGGAGATTATGCCCCGTTTACACCGTGGGAATTATCCCTATACAAACAAAGAATAGTGCAACATGCTATATAAATGATAATAAATATTAAATCAATTTGCACTTCTTCTAAATACGTTCATTAATTAATAGATATTACAATAAGCACATGGCCTAATTGTTGCTAAATATTATTTATCAATGTTTAAGATACAAATGATTGTCAACAGTTGATCGCCCGGAGATTATGCCCCGTTTACAACGTGCGAATTATCCCTATACGAACAAGGAATAGTGCAACATGCTATATAAACGAAAATAAATGTTAAAGCAATTAGCACACCTTCTAAAAACGTTCAGTAACAATTATTACAATAAGCACATGGCCCAATTATTGTTTAATATTCTTTATTATTGTATAAGAATCAAATGATTGCCAACAGCTGATTGCACGAAGACTATGTCCCTTTAACAACGTATGATTCTAAAACGCATGTTAAGTTAGCAGCTATGAAAACATCTGAAGAACTAAGTTAATAATTTAATGTTACAAAATTTATTAACTATGTTATGAATTAATATTACATGATATAATACTGAAGAAAACGTATAGTCGTCATCCACAATCATTCAGAATCTTATATACTTTAAATCACAATGATTTATTAACGTCGTACATAATTGACAACATACTAAGTATGAATAAACAAAAACATTTTAAACTTAACATTTAAAAAGTGCTTTTTATAAATCCAAATATTCTAAAAAAATAATCAATATAAAATGACAACTTATAAGCTTCAAAATAAATGCTATTTTTAAAAAATAGATAGAAATTTTGAAATTTTTGTATAATTTCCGATTGTAAGCCGCTCAATATACTAAAGCGGCTAAATTAATAGTCTATACTTTGAAAAAAATTATGAATATAACACATTCGAAAATCAAAAAATCAAACAATTTATAAGTCTTTTCCTCCTTCAATTTATTCACAAATTTGCCTGCTACATTCATTGCATTTTATCAATCTTGATGCAAAAGTTTTAATTCCTTCCTTTACAATTGCATCAGATAGAATTAATTAGAAACTGCTTCCGGTCCATGCTCAACATAGCATATTATAAAAAGCCTGTTGAATTTTGGTATATTCTGCATTAAACGTTTTTAAAAATCCTACTAAACATGGTTCTGCAGGAATGATAACCATGCAAAATGAAGAACTTGCATGGATTAAATAGAATTTATATAAAGGTGTCAATCAACCATTCCCAAAACAACATTTTTTTTTTAATTTCTATTTTTAAATCGTAAACTATTAGTTTTGAATAAAAATCGTACCTTCCTCTGCTGCCTTGTTTCGCTCAACACCATTCCAGGTGTACATAAAATCCATTTTGCTTAAGGCCAGGTTACCCCAAACAATTTTGAAAAAATCGAAATTTTTTTTTTTTCATAAATTGCTACAGTATACTCGTAGAAATAGTATAGAACTAGTCCCGAAGGTCAGCAAGACCGAGAAGCAGGTATAAAAGAGTGGGGAGCGCTGCGGTAAATCCGGCCGCTCGAGCGCCTTCCGTAGCGGCAGCTGCTGCGTGCCTTCGGATCGTTTTATTGTTTTGTTCCCTTCTATATTTCTCGAAAATATTCTGTCCTTTACAGTTAGAGAGCATCCTTCGAATATAATATACGGCAGTACAAGTAAAGTTTTCGTTGGTGATGGTTATTCTGTTCAGTCCTCGCACGCGTCGGTAAATTTTTCGTTTGTGAGCTCTCAAAATTTATCATGGACAAAAAAAGAAAAAGTGGTGTCCCACATAGGTCAGGAAGAAGGAGTTTTTTGGGTAACCAACATAGTTCCAATGATGATACAGAGCAAACCAGTGCTGCTGCAAAAAAACTAAAAAACGCCGATCCTCAACTTGAAGTGAAAATCCATCCGTTGCTGACTTACGTGATCGTTCAGTGGTCTGTATTTGCTACATTGCAACAGAGAGTTGTTTGTGCAAAGTGTAATAAAAAAGTGGAATTTGCAAAAAGTGTCGAAAAAGGATTAGGTTTTGAGTTACAAATTATCTGTGGTTGTGAGGAGAGTGAACCAATCCCTTCATCTCCAAAAATAAAAAATGGTTATGAAATAAACAGAAGAATAGTTTATGCAATGCGCTTGTTAGGAGTTGGATTGTATGGCTTATTGAATTTTTGTGGAGTGATGGATATCTCAGCAACTGCATTCAGTATAAATGGCTATTATAAATGCATAATGCAAGTTCATATTGCATTGAAGGCTGTTAGTGAAATGGTTTTCAAAAAAGCTGCTAAAGAAGAGCAAGAAAAAAATAAAGAGAGAGGATTACCCGAAGATAGGCTTACGGTTTCGGGCGATGGTTCCTGGCCAAAAAGAGGATTCACAGCTTTACTCGGTATTGTTAGTTTGATCGGCAAGTACACGAACAAAGTCATAGATGTCATAGTAAAATCGAAGGTTTGCCAAGCATGCAGTAACTATTCAAAAAAATTCCCCGAAGATACGCCAGAGTTCGATGCTTGGTTTACCGAACATTGTGAAGAAGGCAAATGCACAAGGGATCATGATGGTAGTGCCGGTCTCATAGAAGTTGAAGGAGTGCAAGAGATGTTTCGGAGGTCTGTGGAGCAGTACGGTGTTATGTATGAATATTATGTCGGCGACGGTGACTCTAAAACTTTCAATAACGAAAGTTACAACTCATGTGTTTGGAACATAGCCCCTAAACATAAGTTTGTTGGAAAAAAAACGCTTGAAATTGCTGCTCTCAGTGCTGCTTGCATTTTCAATGAAGGGCTTTTACCCATATTAAAAGTAATGGAAGTTATGGGTGTAAGAATCGGCCCGGAAGCAAGGCACTTTGCTGATAGGGCCAACAGCAGACGTGTTGATCGAGCTGAGCTAGAAGCTACTGAAGCGTCTAAAGAACATAGAACTTCTTTAAGAAATGCAAGAATTCTTGAGAATGATGCCTACGAAGACCAGGAAGGAGCTGTGTATGAAGCTGGAATGGATATGTGAGTAAAATTCATTTTTTTTACGATTTTTTACGAATAAAAACTTTGAACTGATTTTTCTCCGAACCACGTTTTTTCGCATGGATGACACTCTCATTTCAAAACTATTGCACTTATCGATATGAACCAAACGGCATTTTACTCTTTGGATGTCTGGCTATGGCCTCAAGCAGAACCAGAAATATTCATTATTATTTAAAAAAGTTATAAACAATTAAAAGTGAAAAAAAATGTTAAAAAAATTCAAAAGTCCGCCATTTTGTTTTTTTTCATTGAAAATATTTCATTCTGCTCAAGGCCATAGCCAATTCGATACAGAACATGAAACCATTTTGTTTTTTGCTTTCAGATAATTCTTTTCCAAGAAATGATGTCATTCATCTGTGAATCAGATGAGTTTCAGCAGCCATTTTCAGGACCGCCATTTTGAAAAAAAAAAAAAAAAAATTATTTCAAGTAAATTTATATATGTGCTTTCATATGTAAAAAAATTGATTACTCAACATGTTTCGTACTATGAATAAAATGTATTGAAAAAAATTACGTTTATTGGGGTAACCTGGCCTTAAAAGAGATGCATATCGTAGAAATAATTCGGAGGCATAGATTATATCTCGTGAATATTCAAAAATTTCATTTTATCCTAAAATAGTTAATTTTATGTAATCAAATAAAATTTACAAAATTTGAATCAAAATAAAATTTTTATTAAAAAATATTTAGTATACCTGCATGAAGCTCCTTTCAAAATTGGTGGTAATTTTTGAACTATATAACCTGCCTATTGTGATTCTTAAAATGTATTAGTAACATCCTGTAAAACACACCATGCGTGCTCGAATCACTTAACAGTACAATCTTACATTTGAATAATTCTTAAGTCTTTGTAAAAGTTGTTGTACCAGCGTTCACTATATTTTTAAAAGCACCTGGGACAAAAATTATTTTACATTTTAAATATTTTTTAAGTAAAATAATATCTAAAAAATTCAAATACTATGCCTTACCAAAACATGAGTGTGGACCAGTTTCGAGGACATTGATAAATGGAATATTTAAATAATATCATTTATACAAAAAGCCTTGTTGATCTGTTCATCTGAAAAAAATATTATAATTTAATAATTTCAAAACATTTTTTCTTATTATATGAATATTCTAATCTACAAGATTACGATATTAAATTTATAAATCTTAAAAATTAAAAATCCAACTGAATATGGTTCTGCTGGAATGATAATTATGCGGATTGAGGAACGTGCATGGATTGAATCAAATTTATAAAAAGGTGTCAATAAACCGTGCCTAAGCCAACCTTATTTATCTTTAATTATATTTATTAAAAATATATGTATGAAAAGAATATATTCTGTTAGAGAGACATTTATTATAGTGCCATATCTTTTGCTAAACGTCCGCTAGATACTTATTTTTACGTATAGATGAGCTAATATTTATAATGTTATTGGATTCAATACTTTAAATTATAATTAGAAATATTTTTATTTTCAATAAAGGTGCAATAGATTTATTTACTTCTGTTTATTTGATTAAAGTACTTTCAGATAGTATCATTTAAAATTTGTACCGCTAAGTGTGTTTATAAGTTATGTTTATCGAAGTATACCTTTTCTCTCCATAATACACGGTGCGTACAGTATTTGAGGACATGCATAAATGTGACTTTAACTTCGCGAATTTTTTTTTTTATTTTTTTTATTTTTCAGATAAGAAATGGCGGACTACAACATCACTCAAGAAATAAAGAGACATGCTGTCATCGTCGCTATATGTGCGAACCATACAGATTTAGAGATCTCTAATTTTCTTAATTGCGCCCGTTCATTCGTGCATAAGGTTCGCCGTGAATTGGAAGTATCAGGAGGCGATACAGAATCGATTGCAAAACGCAAAAAGCACGAACAACGTTCTGACACTGTCCGATCTGCAGAATTTTTAGAGCAAGTGCAAGCGATCATAGACGAGGACCCTTCAAAATCAATAAGGGTCCTTGCGAGTGAGCTTCATGTTTCTGAGCGCCTTATTCGTAGAGTTGTCCACGAAGACCTTCGGTATAAGTCTTACGTGATGCGCAGAGGACAGTTCATGTCGGAACGAACACGGGAACAGAGAGTTCTCCGATCAAAACGTCTTTTAAACAAAATCAAACACCCTGAGGCGCCCAAAATGTTATGGTTTTTTTCCGACGAAAAAAATTTTGACCAAGATCAAAAGACCAATCGCAGAAATGACAGATGGCTATGTTCAAATCCTACGGAGGTTCCTGTTGTTATGCACACAAAATTTCCAGGCACTGTTATGGTTTTAGGTGTTGTCAGCAACGAAGGACATGTTATGCCACCACACTTTTTTACTCAAGGACTTCGAGTGAACTCTGCTGCATACATCGAGGTTTTGGAGACGGTAGTGAAACCCTGGATAGACAATGTAAGCAGAGGCAAACCATACATTTTTTAACAAGACTCGGCTCCTTCACATAAAGCGATGGCGACACAAGATTGGATGGCCAAAAATTTTCATGACCACATAACACCGAACCTATGGCCACCTAGCTCCCCAGACCTTAATCCTTTGGATTATTACGTATGGGGCGTAGTTGTACGTGAGACCAATAAGCGTCCTCATAACACCACTTCTTCGCTGAAGACTGCTATTAATGCCGTTATAGTCAATATGAACAAGGAGCATTTGATTCGGGCATGTAATCGTTTTCGGACCCGGATCGAAGAGGTTATTGCTGCTAATGGCGATTTTATTAAATAACTTTATAGCCCTATATTAATTTAACGTTGCATAAAAAATTCCTAAAATTTCATTAAATTTTATTAAAAATACAAGCTAATTAATTTTACTCTCAAGTTGTCCTCAAATACTGTACGCACCCTGTATAATTGTTTGTATTAGTTTATAAATATTAATCTGAATCTGATAAGAGATTTAAAAAGTATTAAAACTATGTGTTATTATTTGTCCGTTAGATTGCTTATATCGTACAATCTTACGGATGTTTAGCAAGAGCCTTATTATAATTAATGCGAGAATAGCTTATTATATTTGCAATGAATTCGTAAAATTTTTGTTTTAAAAAAATTATAAATGGAAAATAAACAATTAGATAAGTATATTTTAATAATTAATTAAATTTTATACTAATAATTTTTTTAAAGTTTTATATAGAATTAGTACTTTGTGATTTTTTTTTTTAGGTTATTATTTCTATCAAGATTTAAATATTTCGTAAGTTTAATGTTTAAAGTTTAACATAAGATAACTAAAAATTAAAAAAATTAAAAGAATATGAAAATATTTTATTAAATAATATAAAAAAAATAAAATTCTTTACTTCATATATATTTTATTATTTTCAAATCTCTTGTATTTTTGAAAATACTTAAAAGATGTATCGAGAAATAGAAAATTATAAGAGTAAAAAATAAAATATTAGAAAATATTATGATAAAATAGTTTAAACAAGAATGAAGAATAACTGATTAATTTTACTAAAAATATTAAAATGGAAATATATTAATTCAAGATTCATCGATAGACAATTTTAAGAAAACAATAGAGTGAAAAATTTAAAGTGATTAAAAAATAAATTAATTGTGATAAAATAAGAAAGTAGTTGATAAACTTTTAGTAATCAAAAGGGTGATTATTAAGAAATAAAAGTGAAAACAAAATGGAAATTTATTCGATTTATCTAGTAAAACAAAATTTTGAAAGAAAAAAGTTAAGTAAGATACAATTTATTCATTCAAGATTTGCCAAAAGAAAATAAAGTTTAAAAGATAAAATTACAGTAAATAATTTACAGCGATAAAACAGTCAATTGCAATAAAATCTTGTGAATACATGATAATTGCTTATAGGAAAGCAGTTCGTGACTGGTTACTAATGAAAATATTCAAATAAATGTATATTTATTCAGATATTTGAAATGTGGATGAACAAAAATTAGTAATTTACTTTCTGAAAATATTTAAATATAAATTAATTTAAAATTCGTCAAGGAATATAATGTGCTAAGATATTATCATTCAGAAATTCGAAACAAGGATAAATAAATGAGATTAATTTACACTCTGAAAATACTTAGATATTAATTTATTCAAGATTTGTCAAAAATAAAATAGTTTAAGAGATAAAATAACAGTAAAAAATGGAGGACGATACAGTCATAAACGAGGATGAATAAAAGTAACTAATTTACTTTCTGAAAATATTTAAATATAAATTTATTCAAGATTTTTGATCGTAAAAAGGATTAATTTATATTATCAAGATATTGTAACGTCGGGGTGACGTTACTATTGCGTGCGAAATTGTCGCAAACCTGCCTTGTGCCTTTTTCGAGCCTAAGTACTGAAACTTATGGACTCGGGACGGCAGAGGTATTAATTGTAAGATTTTATAGGAAGGGTGGTGAGATGCGGGACTGAACAACCATATAGGCCGACGTTGGCCTACAGATTGTTCTGGAAAGGACCTAACAAGTGATGTTTGGAGAGAGATATTTAGCCGATCTTGGCTAATACTATCTCTTTGGAGGTTGAAAAGAAAAAAGAAAAAATTTGTATTCAAAACTCACTTTTTTAATTGCAGAAATAGTCTAGGTTGGCTGGAAGTCCTCACTCTCTTTCTCTCTCTCTCTTTTCGAAGTCTGTAGGTATCCTCGACGTCGTCTTCTTCTTTTTGTTTGTAGTGGTTACGTTTGAGGGACAACACCACTGTGACGGCTTCCAAAAATCGATTTTTTGAAAACCATCTAGAAAAATCTAAAATACATTTAAGAATAGAATGCCGTTGGTCCCAGGTCGAAAAAATAATTATTTTCGGAGATATTAAATATTTTGTGGAGCGGTGCAGCGCTCCGTGACACTCGGGGTCCCGCGCCGCCTCAGCCAGGTGCGCGTCTCAACCGGTCGGCAGGTATACCGGGCCTTTCCCTATAGTTCTGTGAGTCATTCACAGGTATTCTTTTGTCTACCTTCACAAAAGCCGACTATTGTTATAAATATAGTTTCAAAAAAAGATATAGGTAGCGATAGTTGAAAAATTTTCAAGGCAGGTATAGGGATAGCGTTATAGCGTCAGTTTACGAATAGAAACCACGCTATTCACATCTAAACGCTCCGAATCGTTTCGTTTATAAATATCGAACGCTCAGAATTATTCTTTGCTTATCGAAATGAACAACGAGAAAGTGTACGCGGGGAAAAAGGGTACGAAACGGAGCTATCCGACGAAGAGTCGATCGAAAATTTCGAATCGAAAACCTCCGAACCGTTATAGCTCTGAAAATAGTTTTGCAGAGAATGTGAGCACGTCGGCGAAAAAGTTAAAATCGTCGGACGATTTGGAGGTCGGTGTTACTAACGATTTTGGTTATCGTATAGTACACCTCTTCCATGCATTGAACATTATATCGACGTTAGTGAAGTGTAAAGTGTGTGATCGCGATATAAAATTTACTGAAAAAAGTTTGCGCGGACTCGGATTCAAAATCGACGTCGATTGCGGCCATTATAAAAAAGTGCAAATCAATTCGTGTCCTATGATTGACAATGCATACGAAATAAATCGTCGGATCGCATTCAGTATGCGTCTTCTTGGCGTCGGTTTGAATGGCCTGATGAAGTTTTGTGCATTTATGGACCTACCGCGCCCCATATTTCAATCTTTCTACGATCGAATCGTAAATTCGATTTCGATTGCCACTCAAGCTGTGAGCGCAGTGAGCAAATAAAAGGCTGCACTTGAAGAGAAGAGAATTTCGTTGGAAAATGGGATGGAGGACGGAATTATCGTTTCAGGCGACGGATCGTGGCGAAAGCGCGGTTTCAGTTCGCTATTCGGCATAACATCGCTTATCGGCTGGTACACTAAAAAAGTGATCGACGTTATGGTGAAATCGAAACATTGCAAAGCTTGCCAGCATTGGGAAGCAAAAGAAAGCACCGCGCAGTACTGGGAATGGAAAAATACCCACGACGATGAGTGCCAGGCGAACCATAACGGCTCCTCCGGAAAAATGGAAGTCGACTCAGCTGTCAAAATGTTTCAACGGTCTGAGGAGCTCTATAGCATAAAATATAAATATTATATTGGTAACGGTGATTCTAAAACGTTCCTGGGCATATCGAATAGCGATCCATACGACGGTTTCGAGATAAAAAAAAAAGAGTGCATCGATCATGTCCAAAAACGTATGGGGACGCGCCTCCGCGAAATCGTGAAAAAACAAAAAGGATTGTCTGGCAGAGGAATGCTCACTAGAAAATTGATCGACGAGTTGAGCACATATTACGGCTTGGCTATTCGGAGGAACAGCGATGATGTTAAAAAAATGAGGAAGGAAATTTGGGCAACTATCAAGCATAAAATATCCACAGATAGTGAGCCACAACATAACGATTGCCCAAAGGGAGCCGAGTCGTGGTGTTCGTGGCAGCGAGCGGTCGCAAGCGGTAATATTTCTGAATATCGCCATAAGCCGCCTCTTCTTAAGGAATTATTAGAGGCAATTACGCCAGTGTATGAAAATTTGAACAGAGACGATTTGCTGCAGCGTTGTTTGGGTGGCTCTACGCAAAACAATAACGGAAGCTACAACAAATCAGTTTGGGCAATAGCCTCCAAGTGTCAGTCCGGGAGCAAAAGAATCGTCGATATTGCCGCTGATATCGCGGTATTATTATTCAACGATGGCCTCAGAAGCCTCATGAAAGTTATGGAGACGTTGAGGGTAACCATCGGCCCAAATTGTTTCAATTTTTGCATTGAAACCGACGTAGCGCGGATCGAGCAGGCGGAGCGCTCGCTCACGGATGCTGCAAAAGAGGCAAGAAGAGCCTCTACAAGTTCGAGAAAAGATGCTGGGGACCTTGATTTGCTTCTTGAAGGCCAGCTATATGGTGCCGGAATCGCTGATTAAAGGTAAAAAATTTTTTTTCCAATTTATCACATAAATTAACAAACTTCAAACTTTGAACGCGTTTTTCTCAAAACCACTTTTTTGGGTGCGGCATGCAGCATAACTCGAGCAATTTTTATTCGATCGACTTCAAATTTAGACTGCTTCAATAAAACTAGATTATCTAAAGAAGTACATAGGATTTTTACGATATCTCTATAAAAAAAAAAGTTATAGCCTTTTTTCGACGAGAAATTTGGCTCGAAAATCGACCTTAAATTTCAAAAGCGTGCCTATTTTTTAAAAATCAATATTTTTTTAAATCCCTATGTACTTCTCTTCAAAATATCATATTATTAACGAAAACACTCGGTATTTTTTTTCAGATCGACTTTGAAGACAGTTCTGCTGCGTGCCGCGGATCACTGCAAAGGCAACAGCACCTGACGCGGGATCTTCCCCAGCGCCACCATGGGGCGTGAAAATTAAAAAAAAATTTTTTATGTATCTTTAATAAACAAGAAACAAAACAAAAAAATTTGGAATGTCTTTTTTTCCCACAAAAAAAAAAAATTCTTGAAAAACGGCAAAAAAACAGGGGGTCACAGTGGTGTTGTCCCTTAAGGGGGGGAATCACAGTAAAATTTTCAATTTTTCGAAAAAAATTTTTTTCGCCTAAAAGGTGCTTTAGGGTCTTAAAAATAATATACCAAATAATGGAACACGGCAAAAGTGTCCGAGTGCCCAAATTTTTCATTCTGCGGTAACGCCACTCAGGTATGCTCCTACGTACTTAAAACTTTAAACGCGTTTTTCTCGAAACCACTTTTTTTGAGCTCGCCGAAGACATAACTTAAGTAAATCTTTACCGATCGACTTAAAATTTTTGACAGTAGCTTTGAAATATCTTTCTCCACAGAGCTACGTAGGATTTTTTATTTTATATAGCTTAGTTTTTTTTATCGAAGATTTGATGGCGTTTTTTTTTGTTAAAAATTAAACTTTATTTCCAAACATGCTCCATTTTGTGAAAAATCAATACATCAGAAAAATCTTACGTAGCTCGCTAGTTGTTATATGAAAACTAAAAAATTTTGGTTTTTTCTTGCAGGTTAAAAATTAAGGAGTCTACGTTTTCGGCCATCGACACGCTTTCAAAAATAGGCGCCTTGGGGCATATGCTGCGCAGCCGCCATTTTTTAATATTTTTTATTGAAAAAATTACATTTTGTACTTTTTTAGTATTGCTATAAAACCTACTTTACAGATTTTCGATTGATACTTTTATTCAGCCAAAATTAATTCCCGTAAATATGCCTATTTTTTTGTGTGCTACTGTGATTTCCCCCCTTAAGAAAGATCGCTCTTAAAAGAACGGTTTGGAACAATATGTATGTATGTTTTTTTTATTTAATATTTTTCTTCTATTGTTGGTGACTCGTTGTTTAGTTGGAGTGAAGCTGGAACTCGTTGACTCTGCTTGTAGACTGCGTGTTGACTTAAATTCTCGAAAGCTCCTAGCTGCTTGCTGTTTGACTGATTTTCGAAGGCTAGTGGTTGACTGATTCTGTTGATAGTGGATCGTCGTGTTTCCCTCGAGTGCTGCCTGAGGTCTGCTCTTGAAGTAATGTTTCCCTCGAGTGCTACCTGAGGTCTGCTGCTTGTCGAAAATTTTGCGCGATATTTATGCGCTTTTCCGAAGTAGCACCGAACGAATTCTTTTTTCGGAAAATTTCTGGAGAGGGCAAGTTTTTCGGGCCCCCTTCTCCTCGGAGGGCCTGTCTGAGAGGGCGTGGAAAGCCTTTGCGAGGGTGTGTCGTCTTGAAGTTGGAGAGAGAGAGATTGAGAGGGGACTATCCACTTTTACAAAAATTGTATAATAACATAAACTAATATTATTATTGATGAATTTTAAATATTTATTTTTTAATAATAATCTACGTAAAATTTGAACTAGGCTACGAAAAAGAATTGATTTCGTAGCTTAATTCTAACAATAGTTAATTGTGTTTTTTAGTATATTATTTAGTTTTGTAATAAAAAGGATTTTATTTGTACTATAATCTTTAAGTTTTTTTCTATTACGTTAGCAATTATATAATTTCCAAATATTTTTTTATAAAGAGTTTAATTTAAATATATTTTTTTATAATTGTCCGTATTTTAATGAATAATAGTGATAATTGTTAATTTTTGTTGAAATAATACAAAATAAGTTTTAAACAAAATATCATAGTAATAGTTTATTTGATGAGTTGAATAATTTTAACTTTGTGTTTAAGATATAATTTTGATTTCGGATTTACATTATTATTACATAAAATCTAGACAATTATAGAGGCGACTTATAATTTAAATATTATCGCTTAATTCTGAATATGATCTTGATCAATAATTTTAAAATATAATTTAAAATACTTTTTAAACATAATTAATGCCAAGATATAAAAAGAATAATTTTAACTAGTAAGTTCTAAAATATAATTCTAAAATAACTTTGGAATAATTAATTCTAATATAAATTTAAACCTAAATATACTTTTAGCTTAAGAGTAACAAAAAAAATATTATTCTTATTAGGAGTTTCGGTAATGTTAATTTTACAAAACATTTTGTTTTTATATTAATCTTAAAATTAAATTAATCATTATTATGTATAATAATATTTTTTGTATTTATGATTTAGGTTTTACATAAAACGTATAATTACATATATTTTTTATTTCATGCGCGTTTTCTTTCGCGTAATTTTTTATTTAAATGTAAAAATCAACTTAAATTCTAATGCGCGTATTAGCTTAAACTTAAATATTGGTTCCTTTTAATAAAAAGATGAAACGATTCCTTTATAATTCAAATTATCTTAAACGTTTATAAATTTTATTAAAGAAAATTAATGCATAGGAAAATTGATTACATGTGTTGTTTTTTTTATCTTTTTATTTCAAAAGAAAGAATAGAAAATTATCTTGTTATTTTGTTCAATGAAAATGAACATAGTCAGGCCGTTTTTGCTATCATGAAAAATTGTTGTAGATATTTTTAGCATAATTCTTTTTTTTTTAGTATACGTATACATTTTTATATGCATACCTTAGAAAGAAAAATCGACTGTATTATTTTAAAGTAAAATTCGATTAAATTTGAAGATAACAATTGTGTTTTTTGTTTTTTTAATATACATGTTCTATTTTATTTAAAAATAATTACCCTTTTATAATATTAAAAATGTAAAATTGTCGTAAATTATACAAGAAGCAAGAGTTTGTTGTATTTTGGTGAAATAAATTATATAACTGTTAGAAACTTATTTTTGGATTTTAAATTATTTATAAAATTTAAATTTTTACTTGGTATATGTTAAACAATAAGAAATTTTATCTAATATCTCGTATGCACTTTCTATGTTTTTTCCTTTCGGATTTTAAATAATTATTTTGGAATTTATTTTGTATAAAAAATATACCTTGTGAGGTATTTTTAGAAATCGCAGTTTTTATACTTTTCGTTAAACATTGTATTTTTTATTTTATTTAAATATTATTTAATATATTCCTAGTTTAAAACAGTTACTCAATTTATTTACCGAGGTCTTCCTAGTGACCTATTTATTGTTTTATTACGCTACCTGTACAGTGTATCGGTATGCGAAATTTACGGTTATAATTTGCGATAATAAAACAATTTAAAAATATTGCATAATGTTGTAATTGTATTACGCAGGGAAAGTTCGAAAAAAAGAAAAGACGTATTTTAGATAGGAAAACTACGGGTAGAAAAAACGGTGTTTATGGGACAGTTTTATGTTTTTCGGCGTCGAGTTGACGTGCACGTGCTTGGCCTAGTGTCCTTTCGTTAGACTCAAGTGCATGTACCATTTTTTCTACCGTTCCGGGAAAACTCTTAAACTCTTGGCTCACGCTTAGGGTCTCATTCACAACGGTCTGTGTCAATAGCCCGCGCATTGAGTGAGTTTTGGAGGGAAAGATTTTCATTGGAGGAAAAAATTTACTATAGTTCGATGCAAGTGGTCGATGAGATCGAAGCGCTTTCCCGCTAATCGGCAAGGGCAGGAAAGAAAAATAAAGCAGAGAGAAGACTTATCGACTTAACACAGAAAAAAAACGGAGGTCGTTTACCGACGTTACGATATCAAGTGAAAAGTTTTTTATCAAAAATTGATATTAAGAATTAAAAAATAAATTCATAAGATATTTTAAATAATATTTGATATATGTATATTTAAGTAGTTCACATTATGTGAACTATTTTATTAATTTAATTTTTAATTCTTGATATCAATTTTTGATAAAAATTTTTTTATTTTTGTTATTAATTAATCCTTTTTAAGATCACAAATCTTGAATAAATTTATATTTAAATATTCTCAGAAAGTAAATTAGTAATTATTGTTCATCCTTGTTTCAAATTTGTGAATACACATTTATTGAAATATTTTTATCGCTAACTATTCACTAACTAATTTCCTATAACCAATTATCAAGATGGGTCTAAAGTTTTCAACATTGAAGTACAACGAAATAATTTTTCACATTTAAATAAAGCTGCTAAAAATGTACAAATAATATTTAAATCCGTATCAGAATATTTGGTTATGATATAAAACATTAAGACTAAAAGAATATAAATATAAATTTTAAATAAAAACGGTTTTTGAACAATTTTGTTGGACTCTAACGTTAGAAACTTTAAATCCATTTACAAAGTATTCACAATATTTTTTAAGTATTATCAATAACATTGTTAAATGTATTTATGATAATTATTATCTCTGAAGGATTAAATTGATAATTTTTCCAATTATTTTCAATAGATTGTTTATACTTAAATGTTTACTAAATGATTTATTTAATTATAAAATGTCAAAAATTGATATCAAGTAATTAAAAAATAATTGCAGAATGAAATTATTATAAATATAAATCTTACCATTTCTGTGTTTTTTTTTGAAGTTGCTTTTATTAATTAATGAAATTAATTAACGATTAAAAAGTCCATTCAATGCTACGTGTTTCACCAAGTTTCACACAAAGAACACACTATTGAAGATTAATTTACAATATAATTACTTTACGATCTAATAATGCGTGTGATAATACAAGAAATATACTTTAATAATAAATTATTCAAAATATTTTTATTCAAAATATTTTTATTCAAAATATTTCAAGACCAAAGTTAAGGTATTGTAACGTGTCGGATTCTCACGTTATAACGAATTAACAAAAGCGTATGCTAAGTCATTTGTGTTAGATTTTTACTAATTTTATATGTGCACGTTCGAGTGCTGAACCCCGATTTCTTTGACAATTACCGTGTGTGTGTGTTGTGTGTGTGTGTGTGTGTGTTTTCTCTCAATATAATTTAAAAAAGCTTACTATTTAATTTCTATCTATGATCAACCAAGATCCTATTTGTGTTCTTTATAATAATTGTTCAATTTATTAATTGGATTCCGCCAAATGTGTCTTTTCGAAGTTTTAGATTTTATTTTACTAAAATACAAAAATTTTAGATCATACGCCAATGCGTGACATCTTAGAGAGAGACGCCACTATGATCGTTGACCGACCAATGTTTATGTTTGGCCTTTAAAGAGTTTAACTCTCAAGATGACTATACCTATGTACTTGCTAGAGAGTGCATTATCCCAGCAGACTAATATATAGGTGTTAAACCAGCCACACTCATTCGATAGTAGAAATAGTGTGCGGTTTATTCTTTTCAATTTTGTTTTTTATTTTTTATATTGTAACACCCGACCCCAGTGCACTCGAACACAGTGTCGATATGCCCGAAAGTCTTCGGTTTACTCAAAGATTTTATCCCTTTTTAGGAAGGCATAGAACCCTTGAGTATAAAAATTACAACGTTACCAATACTTAGTCATCTGCAGCAATTGCAAAATGCCATTGATTGGAAGTTTTGTAATTTCTTTTGTTACTTAGCCTTGATTTCACACATTTACAAAAAATAAAATCAGTTTAAATGTTGAATTTAGAATTTATTATTAATTATTGTTACATTGGATAAGAGTAATCTACGACTGTCTTCTTTGAAAGTCTGAAATCAAGTGTCTTCTGCCTTGACGAGCTCAACTTTATATACTCTCGCCGATCCTTGGTTGAGGCAAAGTTCTATGGGCTTCTATTGACAATTATTTAATAATTTACAATATTTTCGAGAATGTTTTTTTCTTATTTTCTAGCTGAGATGTTTCTGTTCTGAATGTTTTTTTCTTATTTTCTAGCTGAGATGTTTCTGTTCTAAATGTTTCTGCGTTTGCGAAATCAGTTCGGTAGTGAGTGCTTGAGTAGGGCTGCTGTGTTTAAAGGGGGAAATCACAGTAGCACACAAAAAAATAGGCATATTTTCGGTAATTAATTTTGGCTGAATAAAAGTATCAATCGAAAATCTGTAAAGTAGGTTTTATAGCAATACTAAAAAAGTACAAAATGTAATTTTTTTAATAAAAAATATTAAAAAATGGCGGCTGCGTAGCATATGCCCCAAGGCGCCTATTTTTGAAAGCGTGTCGATGGCCGAAAACGTAGACTTCTTAATTTTTAACCTTGAAGAAAAAACCAAAATTTTTTAGTTTTCATATAACAACAGCTAGCGAGCTACGTAGGATTTTTCTGATGTATTGATTTTTCACAAAATGGTGCATGTTTGAAAATAAAGTTAAATTTTTAACAAAAAAAAACGCCATCAAATCTTTGATAAAAAAAACTAAGCCATATAAAATAAAAAATCCTACGTAGCTCCGTGGAGAAAAATATTTCAAAGCTACTGTCAAAATTTTAAGTCGATCGGTGAAGATTTGCTCGAGTTATGTCTTCGGCGAGCTCAAAAAAAGTGGTTTCGAGAAAAACGCGTTTAAAGTTTTAAGTACTGAGAAACCATATGAAAATTTCATATACCTCTAATCTGCAATGCCTGCACCGTACAGTTGACCTTCTTAATCTACCTCCAATTCTTCTTTTTCTTTCCGCATACTTTTCAAGTCGAGTCAGGCCTGTTTTGCGCCATCACTAATAGATTTTTCCGCCTTCTTGATACGCTTTTCGTCGACCTCCACGCATAGGTTGTAGCTGTTCGGGTTGATTTTCATCCCCATGACTTCGATGATGTGTAAAACTGATATCAATCCGTCATTGAAAACGGATGTTGCGATGTTCGTACCGATGTCAATTATTTTTTTTCCAGAATTCAAGCCTTTTGGTACCATAGCCCAAACAGTAGCGTTGAAACTTTCATTGTTGTTTTGCGTATATCCCCCGATGCAGCGAGTAAGAAGATCATCCGTGACCAGTTTTTCGTAGACAGGTTTTATCGCTTCGAAAACTTCTTCACGCATTGGTGGTTTATGCGTATAGCCAGCCAGAATGTTTTCGCATTTTGCCCTTTGCCACGAACACCGTGAATTTTTTCCAGTTGGGCAATGGTCGTGTTGCGGATTTTCGTCTGTTGACATTTTATGGAACAGTGTGCCCCATATCGCGCTCTTCATTTTTTCAATCGAATGACAATTTCGACGAATGGCTAATCCAAAGTAAATTGACAGTTCGTCGATCAGCTTACCTGTCAATTTGCCTTTACCTCCTAACCCTTTGGTGTTTTTCTTCAAATTGCGAAGATGGGTGCCTATGCGTTTCTGAACATGGTCGATCCATTCTTTTTTTGTTATCGTGATGTTTTCATACGGTTGAGCATCCGTGATACCTTTGAAGGTTTTGGAGTCGCCATCGCCGATGTAACTCACATACTTGACATCATGTAGATCTTCAGAGCGCTGAAACATTTCAATTGCTGCATCGACCTCTATTTTTCCCGCTGATCCGTCATGGTTTGCTTGGCATTCGGCGGCATGATTTTCTGCCCACTCTTTGTATTCGTCGGTGTCATATTTCTTCTGCCAATACTCGCACGCTTTGCAATATTTACATTTAACTAAAACATCGACAAGTTTACAAGTGTACCAGCCAATCAGGGAAACTAAACCGTATAGAGATGAGAAGCCCCTTTTTCGCCACGATCCGTCACCCGATACCGTGATACCGTTTTTTTCTCCTTTCTCGTTACTGATTCTTTTTTTTTATTCGCTGCATTGGACATGCTATTTTTGGAAACAACATCTGATGCAGCCAAAATATTTTCAATGATTGTGTTGTAAATCGATTGGAAGACCGGGCGAGGCAATTCCATGAACGCACAAAATTTTCTGATGCCTTGCAGTCCAATCCCCAGCAATCTCATGGCGAGAATAATTCTGCGATTAATTTCGTAAGCATTCTTAATAAATGGGCTGTTCGGTATTTCTTTTTTATCACAGTTATCGCAGGATATAACGATTTTAAAACCTAAGCCTCGTTTACTGCTTTCTGTAAAACGCACATCAGAGTGGCATTCTTAGCACACCACGACGTTAGAAATGGCGGCAAAAACTGTAACGAAATTCACGAGATGATATCCAAACGTAGGATCCACTTTAATGTCATTACTATCTTTCTCTTTCAACTTCCTTGCCGATGCGCTGACATTTAAATCTTCCGGCTTTTCGATTTCGTGGCGATTTAACGGTCGCTTACGTTTCGGCCGATTTTCGTACGCAGTATCCTTTTTCGTCCCTTTTCTAACACGACTCGACGATGTGTCACTCATAATGACAATGATTTACAAATAGCACTGTTTTTTATCACTATTTATGTTATATATGTATGCACGAAAGTGAAGCGTCGTGAAAAAGCGTTGTATTCAACGCAAGAAATTTCTCATCACCGACGCTACACGTGTTTTGTTCGTATGTCTATTACATATAGTGACCCCTATAGGAATTCTTAAAATTCTAGACTATTCGGAGGGCACTTTGTTCTCTATGGACTACCGTTATACCTGCACCCATAGTCATAAGTTACAGCGCGCGCCGGGATCACGAAAGGCGCTTGGAGCATACCTGAGTGGCGTTACCACAGAATGAAAAATTTGGGCACTCGGACACTTTTGCCGTGTTCCATCATTTGGTATATTATTTTTAAGACCCTAAAGCACCTTCTAGGCGAAAAAAATTTTTTTCGAAAAATTGAAAATTTTACTGTGATTTCCCCCCTTGAATGGGCCAAAGCATTCAAGGATGGTCGCGAAACCGTCGAGAATGAGCCGCATGATCGTCGACCGCGAACTAGCATCACACCAGACAACATTTGCCGCGTAGAACAACTCATTTTGGAGGACCATAGAATGAATGTTCGAGACATTTCGGCTGAACTCGGCATCAGTATTGGTAGTGTAGAGTCTATCATCCACGAACACCTTCAATATCGCAAAATAACCGCGCGATGAGTTCCTAAACTGTTGAACTTCGAGCAAAAATTCACGCGGTTGGAAGTTTGCGTCTCACGCTCGATACAATATCGAAATTGGGGCGGGAGGTACTGGAACACCCCCCTTACAGTCCGGATTTATCACCCTACGACTACCACATGTTTGGACCACTGAAAAAAGCCCTCGGAGGTCAAAGATTCAACACCGACGACGAGGTAGATGAGTTCGTGCGCACATAGCTGTCCGAGTTGTCCAAGGAATTCTTCGATACCGGCATCAAAAAGCTTTCGAAAAGGTGGACAAAATGCATAACTTGTGAAGGGGAGTACCTAGAAAAACTGTAAATTTTTGTAAATTTTTTCGATAGTAAATAAACGTGTCAGAGCATTTGTCTCGATCATATTTGAACCGCTCTCGTATTTCTTCTTCTTCCTCCTCGAATAACTCCTTTGCCATTTTCTCTTGCAGGCGAACAGATCGAGCCTCCTTTGATGCTGCTGCAGTGCTTTTCTCAGCATTTTTGAGACGCTTATTATCTCTATTTGTGGCCATGAGCGATGCATGCGTGCCGATTTTTACACCCATAGTTTCCATCACGCAAGGTATGGCATTGAAACCTTTGTTATAGATACATGCTGCCAAAAAAGAAGCAATTTCAATAACTTTTGCTAAGCAAAACATGTGTTTCGGTGCATCATTCATCACCTGTCACGATGCGATAAAGAAGACCCTCCCTTAATGCCGCCGAAGCAGTTGCTCACAGGCAAAAAAACGACGCTTAACGTTCCTTGGCTTCAAATCTTAAGGAACCCAAGTTCCCTGCATTTGAATTATTTCCAACACATGCAATCGTTCGGAAATGGCTTGGCCGGTAACTCCTAATACTAAAGCAAGCTTATTTCTCATTTAGTAAGATCCTCGTCGAGCAATGCCTCAAATTCAGCGTCTCCGAAGGTTTTAGGCCTTTCTTCACGCTGACGGTCGTCAATATCGAAATCACCATCTTCGAAGCACCAATCAGAGCACGTTGTTTCACTTAGAGCAGCATCTCTGTAAACGTTTTGGAGCTCCCAATGTCCTTCAACCACCATTTCCTTCGAATAATAGAAGAAAAGCAACACTTCCCGCAAATGACGATTATTTGGCACAAAATGAGACATTTTCACACAGCTAGAAGTACGAGTATCAACCAATTATACCCAAAAAACTTTGTAGCTACTTGATGTTGTTTGGTACAGGATACTCCAAAATCGGCTAAATTATGACCTCGTTAATTTTGAACCCCTTGTGGTTGATTACGTATCCCAGATACTTAAGTTGCAAGCAACAAATTTTCGACTTCTCGCGATTGATTTGTAGATGCGCGACCTTAAGAGCTTTGAGCACCTGTTTCAACCATTTTACATGCTTTTCAAAGGTGAGAGCCACAATAATGATATCGTCTAAATAGGCGAAAATGTGTGACTCCCATTCTGGCTTTTTTAACTTATCCATAGCCCTCTGAGAGGTAGCTGACACATTTATTGATCCAAATATCTTACGCTTAAAATGAAACAACCCTTTTCGAGAGACTGAAAATGCCGCTATTTCTCTACATCTCGGCTCATTTTTCTATTTACTCATTTTTCTATTCTGATTTACCTGCTTATAATCTATATGAAACCGGAACTTCCCGTTCGGTTTCGGTACAATAACCGGACAGCAACATGAAGGGCTATTCGGCAGCCCTATAATGTCTTCCTTTAACATGCGGTCAACCTCATCTTATGCCGCTTTTAACATCTTTGGCGAATATCGTCTTGTTCTTTGTCGGATGAGTTCATGCTCTTGTACATTTATTTCGAGCGGAGTAACTTCCAGAGTCTGCGATGAAGAAGAAATTAATTCATCGTAAAGTTGCTCAATAATCAACTCCTCTTCACCTGTAGCTCTAACTAAACCACCAAGACTGGCTACAACTAGAAAGCTCGACGAGTTCAATCCAATTGAATGAAAATGATGAACTTCCTCTTTGTGCGTCCACCACGTATCTGCTTAATAATTAATCCTAATCTTAAACATCCTCTTAAAATCTTCCTAAGATATTGTACATTGGTGAAAATGGTGAAAAGTTAAGAAATTTCACAAATTGTTTAATTTAAAAGCGTTTACAGAAAAGTGCGATCGCGTGTACAAGTGCGCTTTTGCAAATGAGTGATGATAACGCACGCCCTAAAGTAAAAGTTGGTTGGGTCTATGATTTGAAGAAAGTACAGTCTGTCAAGTAAGAGCGTGGTCGTGTTAATTTATAAAAAAATTTATTTGATGAAACTTTCATATTTATATATACATTGTACACATTACAAACAATGATGCAATTCGGTCAATAATGTGTCCAGTCACCACCGGCGTCGATAATTGCCTGGCATCTCCGAGGCATGCTTTCTACTAATTTGACGGCGTATTCTAGTGGCAAGGATCTTCAGATCCGACGACTTTCGTAAGACAACTGCTTTAAAGTGTATGTGAGTCTTCCACGAAGCTTCCGTTTAATATATGCCCACACATTTTCAATAGGGTTTGCATCGGGCGACTGCGACGGCCAATCCAATGTAACGATGCCAGATTGAGTCTTCCACTGAGTACAGAGCTTGCTGCGGTGTTTAGGATCGTTGTCCTCCTGCAGAATCCAATCTTCATTTTTTGTGATGAACCATCGTTTGGCAGATGGCAGTAAAGCCTTTTTGTAGATTTTTATCATTTCCTCGGCATTTAGGTTGTCAGTAAAGAGGTGCAAAGTGCCGAATCCCTGCTTTGAGAAGCAGACCCAAAGATGCACCTTTATTCCATGTTTTACGGTCCGCTGAACAAGCCTATTGGTGGAAGTTGACCAGGCTCGCGTGAGGACAGAACGTGCCCATATAGCACTTTCATCAGTAAATATGACATTTTCAAAATCTCTATTAATATTCTCATGCGCCCAAGCGAGTCGCTTTGTCACATGTTTTTCAGTCAACAGAGGCTTCTTCATTGTGTTGCGCCATTTCAGATGATGAGTACGAAGATGGGTTCGGATAGTTTCGTAGGATATATCTAAACCTTTTGCCATTAATTTTGCTTGTCCTTCCCGCAGTGTTAAAGCAGGATTCCGCGAAAACAGATTCACTATTCTTTTTTCATCTTTTTTGTTCACTTTTGCTATCGAGCCACGTTCTGGTAAATCATCGACATTTTTAGCCACTTTATATCGCTGTTTCCACTTCTGTACAAATGCCTTCGACTTTCTCATATATTTAGCAGCCGCTGATTGTGACATTTTGGGACCTTTCGGGTGGATGCAAAGGAACACAGCCTCGTAGCGCGACGCGTACTTAGCACTCATGGCGTTTAACGTGATTCTCTTTCAAAAGATCAACAACAACTGAATCTTTGTTGACAATGCATCAAGGACAAAGCTTTCTTCTATTGGCTCGCGAAGAAATTAGAGCAAAATCTTTTATTACCTGTCGGTAAAGTCGACCACGCTCTTACTTGACAGACTGTACAATTATTAAAAGAATTAAATAAAAGAAATATTGAAGCTCTCGATAGTGAAAAGTATGACGAGTTAAGACAACGTTTAGTCAACGCTTTAAAATCAGGAGATACAGCAACATTAAGTGAGAATACAAAAGTAAAAAAGAAAGTAAACAAGACTCCGAAGAAGTTTTAAGCAACAATCCTTACACCTCGGAAAACGAATCAGACGAAGAAAGCAACATGTCAGGCGAAAACAGTCAATTGGAATTTTGCTTGGAAAAGGACGACTGGAATTTATTTATTGAAAATTTAGAATTTATTTATTGAAAGGTTAGTTAGATATAAAAGATACTAAATCAGATAAAAAAGCTGCAATTATGCTGACAAGATTAGACGAGGAAGTATATAAATTAATAAAAAGTTTGTGCGCGCCAATGAAGCCGAAAGAAAAAACTTACGAACAGTTAACGAAAATGATGACGGATCATTTACAACCATAGCCATCAGAGGTGATGGAAAGGTGTAAATTTACTTAGGTCAGGCAGCAGTAGAACGAAACAGTTGCAGAATTTGAAGCGAGATTAAAAAGGTTAGCATTAAATTGTAATTACAGTGATTTATCGACGACTCTCAGAGATCAATTTGTTTTTGGCTTACGCAATAAAGAAACGAGTATATCGTTATTTAAAAGTGAAAATTTAACATTCGACTCAGCATTAAAAGAAGCAGTCGCAAGAGAATCCGCGGTAAAAAACGTCCAGCTATAACGCGAAAGAATTCATAGCTTTAAGACATCGGAAAAATGCATCTACAGCACTATTTGAGACGCCGCGCGATAACAGCGTTTCCGGTCCAACTTGGAATGCCAAAGTATTATTCTTCTATTGTACACTCGTAGTAAAAATTTTTTTTCTTTCTCTCCGCTCACAAATTAATCATTAATTTAAATTAATTATGGAACTCATGTCAAAAAAGGCAGAGGAGAGCAGATTTTCCGTTTCCTTATATATATGACACATAAAAAGATAATGCGAAATATAATCACTAATTATTGTAAAGTGTGCCAATGTATGTCAGCCTCAATCTGTTTTTAATAATAATGAGTATTACGTTTTTCCGTAAACTAACCGTATGTATAAAGTCTTGTGCTACGCTTGTTTCCTTAGAACGTTTACACTATAATTCAATTATTCTAATTCCTCCAATTTATTATTATTATTTTTGTATTTCTAAATAAAAGCAAAACAACTGATTCAGTAAACTTACTTATTCTTCATAAGATACTGAAAGGATTTCTTTTTGCTTTTATTTATTATTAATAAGATGATTAAGCGAAATAAATGGTTTCTTAAAACACTTAATTCCGGACCTAACAACCAAACATTATTGTAAAAATTAAACTATTATCATTATCACCTAAATCATTGTTTTGTAGAATGTTATAATTTCCACGAAGTATCATATTAATTTTATTTTCTAATTTTCCTTCCGTTAATAATTAAATTCTTCGACATTATGTTAAATTAAGCGTTATAATATTCACCACTCTTATACTTAAGGGAATCAAAATTTTTTTTATTTTTACCTTCCTGCAAATTCTATGTACGAGAATTTTAATTTTGCAATAGAATTTATGTTTCTTTGCAGATTAAAACTAATTTTATATGATTATATCTAATTGTAATATTTCTTGCCGTATATTTTTTTTTATTTATATAATTAAAATTGCATTAATCATTAGTAAATTCTTGAAGTAATAATTGTTACTACCCCTCTAGATTAATAATTAATCCTACTTTTAATTTATTAAAAAAATTAATTACTTTTAAAATTCAATTAAAGTAACATAGCGCATGGTACAGTCAACGCAATAACTCAAAGAATGTTAATTAAGAATTCTCTAATTTTATTTAAGAATAATGTCAACCAATTAAATAATTCACCGACACTTCGTGACAAATATTTAAAATTTAAATAAGGATTGTAATTCAAAAAGGGAATATAATTATTCAAACGTTATCCTGCATTAGTTCCTTTTTCTTTTTTTTTTTTTTTTTCTCTAAATAATCTAGGAATTGTAAATTACTTTTGATAATTTAAAGTTGTAATTCTTGTTTCCAGTGACAATCATTTTTAATTCAAATAATTATATTTTTTTTTTAAGATCATAAAAAAAAAATACAACACAAATAGCGTAAAATGCGACGAAAAACTTCGCTCTTTTTTGTAATGTGCGTTAAATTTTAAATAGAATGCAACGATTTAATGTAATTTAGCATTTAATTATTTCAAATAATAAATAATGGATATGCGAAAAAATTGTACAAAAAGAATCTTCCCTCTCTCTCTAATTCTCGCTCTTCCTCCCAAGCGGAATACGCTCAAGATAAGCGATTAGCGCCCACCACGCGCTACTTTCTCACAATCTGATTGGCGTAGAATCATCTCTGTACGAGTGCATAAAAGCGCAATCTTGAGATGCGGAGACGCATTCGACGTGAGTTTTTATTCAATTGACCATCACCATCAATCCACGCGAATCGCCGACGATACGTTGCTGGATCACAACGAGCCGACTGCACTCCAGATCGAAGGACATCAGAAGACCCCAGCAGGCAGAGTCCCGATCTGGATTACCACGAGCCGACCGCGCTCCAATTCAACAACATCGTTCCACCAACTTGAAGAATAAATCAGAGAGAGAGAGAGAGAGAGAGAGAGAGAGAGAGAGAGGGGGAGAGAGAGAGAGAGAGGAGTTGTTGTAAAAGTGAGCAAAGAAGGAAATAAAAGTATTTCTAATTTAAATTCATTCTTTTCTTTTTCTGTCATCTATTTTCCTCCGAGAGTCGCTGGACTAAACAAAAAGTGTCCTTCGACTTTTTCCTAAATATCATTTGTTAGGTCCTCTTCCGAGAGTAGACAAGCCTGTAGTAGCTTGCCGCATTCTCAATCCCGGAATTCACACCTATCCGATAAAAATTTAATTAATATTGTCCCGCTTTGTTATTCCTTCGGCCACCCCGAGCCCATGGACTTCAATGTCCAGGCTTAAAAAAGAAAATTCCAAAGCTGCATGTTTGAGTTAAGACTCCGACGTTTCACTACGTTGTGTATTATTTGTTTGAAAGCCATCAATAGTGAACGCTCTCAGTAAATTTGTAAACATATAAAAAATTCGTTATCATTATGTGATACAATACTTCCTTTTGAAGGTCTTTTTAGTCCAACCAATATCAAAGCCGAGCTAAATTATACTCTGGGGGATTCCGCTGCTTCGTTAACAACAGTAAAATATTGGGTGGCAGAGTTTAAACGAAGCCGTAAGAGCTGCCGAAATAAACATCGGAGTGGTCAAGCGAATGAGGTGACCACGCTATAAATGGTTAATAAAATTCACAAAACAGAATTGTATAACTGTCGATTAAAAGTACGTAAAATAGTAGATGTGGTAAACATTTCAAAAAGCGCTGTACATTGCATATTGATTACAAATTTGAAAATAAGAAAGCAGTGCGTATGATGGATGCCGCGTTTACTCACAATGGAACAAAAACAGCGTAGTGAGAATGTTTCAACCGAGATTTTAGCACTGTTTCACAGCAATAAAGCCGAATTTTTTTATTATTCATAACCATGGATGAAACATAGGTCCATCACTTTACACCTGAGACAAAGAAATAGTCAAAACAATGGACTTAAAAGGAATAATCAGCTCTAAAGAAGGCGAAGATAGTTCCATCTGCAGGTATAGTCATGGCGTCATTTTTTGGGCGTAGGATAATATACGTTGATTATCTTTAAATAGGAAAAATAATCAACGGCAAGTATCATGCAAACTTATCGCAACGTTTGAGTGATGAAATAAAGAAAGAATGGCCGCATTTGGCTAACAAGAAAGAGTTATCCATCAAGACAATGCACAAGATCAAACATCCATTATCGCTGTTGATGGCCAAAATCAATGAGTTATGTTAAAGTTCAAATTGTTTCCTCATGCTCCTTTTTCGCCAGATTTAGCTTCGGATAATTTTTTTTCCAAACTTAAAAAAATGGTTTGCTGGTCAAAGATTTTTCAACAATGAAGAGGTGAAGTCGGCAGTTAATGGCTATTTTAAGAGGCGTGACAGGTCTTACTAAAAACAGGGTATTGAAGCTATCGAACATCGTTGGAATAAGTGTATCGAACTAAAAGGTGACTATGTTGAGAAATAAAGAGTTTTTCACCAAAAAATTTTTGTGTTTTTCTTCGACAATTTAACTCTAAAATTATCTGCTTAAGAGAAGGAAATCTGCTTGATTTCGGATTTCGCTTGGCTCCCGATTCCGGAGTCCTGTTGTTGCTTACAGCTTTTATAGGTTTAGGCTGTGGCTGTGACTGTCTAATATCTAATTCTTCAAAATAATGTAATTTATGCTGCAAGGGAGCCGATTTAGCTGAGCGTCCTGTTCTCGGCGTTGACGTCGGAAATAATAATTCAGATGGAGCAGCGGAAGGCCGATATGCTCGATCTTGCATACACCGCAATTCCTCCTTCTTACCTAACTGATAGAAATTTGATCTAAAAATCTTAACTTAAAGTGATAGATAAAAAGTATCTTCTTGTGATCCTTGAGTGCGATTATTAATTTCATCTTGTACCTTCTTTTGGATATCTTTTATGCTATATGGCAGCCTAAAAGCTTACACAAAATCTTCAAAGTAAATCACATCGGATATTCTCTACTGAACTAATAATACGCTTCTTCATCGAATACGGACGGCAACTCTTTTATAATATCGTCTAACGACAGATTATACACCATCTTACATCCTTTTAGGTTGATTAAGAAGCCTTCTGGATCTCTTTTTCTAGACCCGCTGTAATACACATGCCACTTGCGTAGCAGTTCGCACGTCTGGTTTTTCCTAAGAAGGTCAAATTTTCTAGATTAGAAATTTCCCTGCTAGGTCTATGTAAGTTATACGATGGAGTTAAAGCTATATGGGTCGGAAATGTTAGGTGTCGGTTCGGAACGCTGTATGTCGAACTCAAGCATGGTTGTAAGTAAACCCTGCAATTTGCAACGTCCGATACTCTTGATGGAGCAGCTCTATTGAACACTCATGGCTACTTATACGCTATATCCATAGGCACATATGCTTCAAAGGTAAAAGTGGGATGCTTGTTCGAACACTATAACTAGAAATATCTGCTCGAGCTGTAGTGGTGACAGAAACCTTATTTTCAAAACTCGTGAAAAACTCCGACTGTGCCTGAGAAGCTTGTGTTACTGTGCTGTTGGATACTGGCTCGTCCTCAGCTGTCAGTGGTCTGATAGACGTTCTTGGCTCTACGGGTTTTCTTCGAGGTAATGAACCATCAACCACGGCAGGTAACGTTTCTTCTATTCCCTAGTCTATTATCAGCGTTGCATTTCCAAAACTTCTTTAAACAACTGATGACTGAGCTTAAGGTGATCTGATCGCCAAACTGGAGCTTGACGGAGGAGTATTGCACCGTGGGCCACCTCCTTAATGAGTGAGTATATATAGCTACAGGGTGACATCGCCGCCTCTGTATGGGCTTGTCAACTAGAGTTGATGCTCGAGTCTCTTCATTACTGGTTGGATTTCAAGAAGGTGCACTGGGTCCATAGTACCTCCTAATCTCGAACGTTTCCACTCGATTTCTCATTATTAAACTATCACAATTTGAATTAGGTTTTAAGCCAACTAATATTAACCTGCAAAATTTTAAGAAAATTAGTCGAAAGCCGTTTTCCACAAACAAGTGAAAATCTCTTTAAGTAGTTAGACTAGGATAAGTGAAACTAAGAATTATATCGATTAAACTAGCTTTCATTTGAAAAAACTACAGTGAATTCAATCTAGAGTTGTTATGATGCATTATGACTGTTTTTTTGACTGCGCGGTATTGCGCCCTTGGAATTTTGACTAAAACATCAGACAGTTCATAAGATAGGTCGTAAAGAATATTATTTGGGTGATCTTCGAAAGAGAAAATTCGTTGAAAAAGGCCAAGTTTGTGAAAGAAGACTCATTGATTCTGCACCACGATATTGAAGTATCTTACAAGGTTATCATTATCAACGAATTTCTGGTTAAAAACTCAATAAATATTATCAAACAGCAATAATATTTACCTTATAAACTAGCTCCAGTTGGCGTTTTTCTCTTTCCAAAACTCTAATTATCACTTCGGGGCACCCGTTTTCAGTCAATAGAAGACATAAAAAAGAATTTGAGGCGAGAACTGAAGTCAATTCTGGAAAATGCATTTAAAAAATGTTTTGATAATTAGATAATTCGATAGCATAATATTCCGAAAGGGATCTTTTTTGAAGGTGATACAATAAATTTAAATGAATAATAAATATTTTGCGTTTTATTTACCAATTTCTGGCAATTTTTTGACATAATATAGATGATTATTTTCTTATAATCAAACAATTTTCCCAAAAATCTTGAAAATTTTCAAAAATTACATACTGAAAATGCTACTGTTACAGAATTAAGAGTCATTCATTTATATGATTATTCAAAGCTAGTTTCGCTAAAAAATATGAATGAAAATATGAAATATGAAAATATGCATAAAACAGAAAACCAGAAAACACCAAGGTTGCGCCTTGAAAAAAAATAAAATTTTTTTGTTTTTAATGAATAATTTGAATGCTGTGAGAATTGTTTTACATGTTTATATGATCAATTGCGATATAAAATGTAGTTGTATGCATCAGATTTGCGTCCAACTTGTTGTGGCACACCAGTATATCTTTGACGACATTTGATCATGATTGAATTTTTATCTTTTTTTTTACATCAATTTGATTGCTATAGTTAGCTTACATTTAATGCAGTGAGGTTTCTAATTTACTACATTCTTTTAATTCTTAATTATGATGAAAATTTTTTAGAAACATTTTTCATAATGCTCATATTATACGTATATTAACAGCCTCAAATATCGATTAATACAATATTCAAAATATTCTCTCAAGTACATTATATTTTATATATCCTTGTTGACCCAGCATGAACACTTATTGATTATTTAAGTAGACAATTTAATAGAGACAAAAAATTGCAACAGATTAGAAATTGTGGCTGAAAGAGTATTAATCTCAAGTTAAGTTTATTGGATAAAAGTATTAGAAACTACTTTTTACGTAAAAGTAAAAATTTTAAATTATAATGATCCGTTCGATTAATTTCTATTCATATAAAATGGGTAAATAAAAAATATCAACAAATCAATATAATAATAGGATGTAATTAAAAAATAGAAAGCAATATATAGATTTATCTACTTAAACGTCATAATAGTTTTAAAATTCAGTTTTATCATTTAGTTTTTTTTAAATCTGACCTAATGAATTAAAATTATTAAAACTTAATTCTATTCAAAAGTTTACTTTTTCATGTGATTCTGTCATTTCAAAGATTTTGTCATAATTATTGATGTGTCGGTATTATAATATTTTTTACAGTTTCTACTTAATTATTCAACAATCTGAGAAAGTTTCAAGATATTGTATACAATGAGTGAGGAGTCAAGGATGATCTGTCTTTGAAGTCTATTTTTCTTGCAATGTCTTCTTTCTATCATTTACTCACATTTTTTTCATTGAAGTTTTTCTGGTTTCAATTTTTTTTTTTATAATAAGTTAATCTTATTTAACAAGTACCTACCAACTAGTTACAGTCTGTCAAGTAAGAGCGTGGTCGACTTCACCGACAGGTAATGAAAGATTTCGCTCTAATTCCTTCGCGAGCCAATAGAATAAAGCTTTGTCCTTGATGCATTGTCAACAAAGATTCAGTTGTCGTTGATCTTTTGAAAGAGAATCACGTTAAGCGCCATGAGTGCTAAGTACGCGTCGCGCTACGAGGCTGTGCTCCTTTGCATCCACCCGAAAGGTCCCAAAATGTCGCAATCAGCGGCTTCTAAATATATGAGAAAGTCGAAGGCATTTGTACAGAAGTGGGTACAGCGATATAAAGTGGCTAAAAATGTCGATGATTTACCAGAACGTGGCTCGATAGGAAAAGTGAACAAAAAAGATGAAAAAAGAATAGTGAATCTGTTTTCGCGGAATCCTGCTTTAACACTGCGGCAAGGACAAGCAAAATAAATGGCAAAAGGTTAAGATATATCCTACGAAACTATCTGAAGCCATCCTGGTACTCATCATCAGAAATGGCGGAACACAATGAAGAAGCCTCTGTTGACTGAAAAACATGTGACAAAGCGACTCGCTTGGGCGCATGAGAATATTGATAGAGATTTTGAAAATGTCATTTTTACTGATGAATGTTCTATATGGGCACGTTCTGTCCTCACGCGAGCCTGGTCAACTTCCACCAATAGGCTTGTTCAGCGGACCGTAAAACATGGAATAAAGATGCATCTTTGGGGCTGCTTCTCAAAGCAGGGATTCGGCACTTTGCACCTCTTTACTGACAACCTAAATGCCGAGAAAATGATAAAAATCTACAAAAAGGCTTTACTGCCATCTGCCAAACGATGGTTCATCACAAAAAATGAAGATTAGATTCTGCAGGAGGACAACGATCCTAAACACCGCAGCAAGCTCTGTACTCAGTGGAAGACTCAATCTGACATCGTTACATTGGATTGGCCGTCGCAGTCGCCCGATGCAAACCCTATTGAAAATGTGTGGGCATATATTAAACGGAAGCTTCGTGGAAGACGCACATACACTTTGAAGCAGTTGTCTTACGAAATTCGTCGGATCTAGAGATCCTTGCCACTAGAATACGCCGTCAAATTAGTAGAAAGCATGCCTCGGAGATGCCAGGCAATTATCGACGCCGGTGGTGACTGGACACATTATTGACCAAATTGCATCATTGTTTGTAATGTGTACAACGTATATATAGATATGAAAGTTTCCTCAAATAAATGTTTTTATAAATTAACACGACCACGCTCTTACTTGACAGACTGTAACGTTAACCCCACAAGTATGAATAATAAATAAATAGTCATAAATAGTCCTATTTAGTATAGATAATAATTATACATACTTAAAATTTCTAGAGGCAATGAGTACTATGTCAAATCGAGAACTAATTCTAATATTCCTGTTATTATAAAACCCACACAGCATGAAAGCTTTCAATGAAACTTTCAAGAAAATATTTCACTGTAAGCTTCCCGTAATCTTTTTGTAAACAAAATGAAACTTTAAGTTATATTACATAAGAAGATATGAAGTGAGCTTTCTACAATGTTTACATAAAATATCTAAAAAAAATTAAAAAGCAAACATGCAAGTTAAAAGCAAGTTTTGTGTAAAGTTACGCTAATCTTCCACTAAACTTTTGAAATATTCAAACTGAAAGGTTCCTTGTAAGTTATCAAAAAGATAACATTAAGCTTTTCACAATCTTTCATGTTAATGTTGCATCGAAACCCCAACCAAATCTTTAAGAAAAGATTATTGTAAGTTTGCACAAGAGTTTATCTGGAAGGTTTTAAGAAAACTTTATATAAGCTTGTGGTACTATAAGCTTTTTTAAAATGTACATAAAATATTAATCGTAATCTTGCAGTAAGACTATTGGCTATCTTATATAAAGAAAATTAACAAATATCCTTTGTAAGCTTTTCGTAAGATTCCTGTAATAAAACGTAAATGTTCTAATAACTGAAATTAAAACCTTATGTAAATGTTTCTTAAAAGTCTTTGAGAATCTTCCTGCAGCTTTTCAAAAAATAAAAACTAGAAGCTTTCTTGAAAGTATTCTGCAATGTTATTGCATGTAAGCTTTAATCAAATCTTTAAAAAAATTCCTGTAAGCTTGTTCAAAAGTTTATCAAGAAGGTTCTAAGAATCTTTCATATAAGATTATTGTAAGCTTTCTTGGAAAGTGCATAGAATATTAACCGTAATCTTGCAGTAGCGCAATTTTTACCTTATATGAAAAATTATTTATTTTGAATAAAAAATACATCGATAATTAAAATTTATTATGCTTGTATATGTAATATAATTTTAAGAGCGAAATTATTAATTCAAATACAAAAATATATTAATTTATTAATTATTTCTTAATTTTAGAAAATACTTTACACTATAAAAATTATTTTAAATGTAAAATGAATACAAGCGTGTATAGATCGCCATACAACTTATGACTCAAATTTAAATCTTAGTTCTTTAAGCATTGCGTATCATAATGGTTAGGGTGTTTGCTTAATAATACGAAGAACGCAGGTTTGATCCCACCGTAGGTCCACGTGAATGAAGGCCAAAAACCTTCGGAGATGCTAAATTGGAGGCATTACTCAACGAGGACCCATGCCAAACGGAAAATAAGCTTGCTTCAGTATTAAAAGTTGTCCGTCAAGCCATTTCCAAGTAATTGCATGCGTTGGGAATGATTCAAAAGCTGTTAACTTGGGTTCTTATGATTTGAATCCAAGGGACGTTGAGCGCCATTCTTTCGCCTGTGAACAACTACTCCAGCGGCAAAAAAGAAAGGGTTTTCTTTATCATATCCTGACAGGTGATGAAAAATAGATTCATTAGAGCAACCCAAAGAGAAGAAAGTCATAGAGTCTGACCGGTCATGGTTTTACGTCGTTGGCTCGGCCCAATATTCACGCTGCGAAGGTGATGCTGTGTATTTGGCGGAACTAGGTCAGTGTTATTTATTATGAGTTGTTGAAATCAAACGAAACCATCACTGGACAACGGTATCAAATTGAATTGATGCGATTGAACCAAGCACTACACAAGAAACGATACAATATGAGCAGAAGCACAAAGAAGTGATTCTATTGCAAGACAACGCTCGGCCTCACGTTGTCGGACCCTTTAAAGCCTACTTGGAAATGCTCAAATGAGAAGTCTTACCCCACTAGTCATATTCCCCGGATATTATGCCGTCCGATTATCACTTGTTCTATTCAATGGCGCATGGTCTGGCTGATCAGCAAAAAATGAACACTTTTACCGTAACGGTATTCGAGCTCCGCCAGAAAGATGGGAAAAAGTTGTAGCTAGCTATGGGCAATACTATGAATGATTCATTTGTATCCATTATTTTACAATTAAGTTGCATTTTTATCGAGAAAAACAGCGAGAACTTAGTTGTAGTTTGTTGCTAGTATAAATACTTAGATAAAGATTACAAATGATATTTCAAAAATATTGTATATAAGGTTACTGGAATCATTCATAGAAGATAACTGACAGGTTCTTAAGTCGGGCATATCAATTTTACGTCAATATTCTTTGAAAACTTTCTGAAAGATAATTAAATCTTCTAGGAAGCTTAAAAGAATCATTCCAGAATGCTCACAAGAAGCCTTTTGCAAGACTTCATTCAATGTTACTAAATTCTTTCTAAAATAGTTGCAGGAAGATTAAAAAAATGCTTGTAAAAAGTTACTAAAATCTTTTATAAAGGTTAATAATCTTTCAGAAAAATTATATGAAAGTTACAATACTCTTTTACAGTCCGTCAAGTAAAAGCGTGGTCGTGTTAATTTATGAAAAAATTTATTTGATGAAACTTTCATATTTATATATACATTGTACACATTACAAACAATGATGCGATTTGGTCAATAATGTGTCCAGTCACCACCGGCGTCGATAATTGCCTGGTATCTCCGAGGCATGCTTTCTACTAATTTGACGGCGTATTCTAGTGGCAAGGATCTCCAGATCCGACGAATTTCGTAAGACAACTGCTTCAAAGTGTATGTGCGTCTTCCACGAAGCTTCGGTTTAATATATGCCCACACATTTTCAATAGGGTTTGCATCGGGCGACTGCGACGGTCAATCCAATGTAACGATGCCAGATTGAGTCTTCCACTGAGTACAGAGCTTGCTGCGGTGTTTAGGATCGTTGTCCTCCTGCAGAATCCAATCTTCATTTTTTGTGATGAACCATCGTTTGGCAGATGGCAGTAAAGCCTTTTTGTAGATTTTTATCATTTCCTCAGCATTTAGGTTGTCAGTAAAGAGGTGCAAAGAGCCGAATCCCTGCTTTGAGAAGCAGACCCAAAGATGCACCTTTATTCCATGTTTTACGGTCCGCTGAACAAGCCTATTGGTGGAAGTTGACCAGGCTCGTGTGAGGACAGAACGTGCCCATATAGAACATTCATCAGTAAATATGACATTTACAAAATCTCTATCAATATTCTCATGCGCCCAAGCGAGTCGCTTTGTCACATGTTTTTTAGTCAACAGAGGCTTCTTCATTGTGTTGCGCCATTTCAGATGATGAGTACGAAGATGGGTTCGGATAGTTTCGTAGAATATATCTAAACCTTTTGCCATTAATTTTGCTTGTCCTTCCCGCAGTGTTAAAGCAGGATTCCGCGAAAACAGATTCACTATTCTTTTTTCATCTTTTTTGTTCACTTTTGCTATCGAGCCACGTTCTGGTAAATCATCGACATTTTTAGCCACTTTATATCGCTGTATCCACTTCTGTACAAATGCTTCGACTTTCTCATATATTTAGCAGCCGCTGATTGCGACATTTTGGGACCTTTCGGGTGGATGCAAAGGAACACAGCCTCGTAGCGCGACGCGTACTTAGCACTCATGGCATTTAACGTGATTCTTTTTCAAAAGATCAACAACAACTGAATCTTTGTTAACAATGCATCAAGGACAAAGCTTTCTTCTATTGGCTTGCGAAGAAATTAGAGCAAAATCTTCCATTACTTGTCAGTAAAATCGACCACGCTCTTACTTGACAGACTGTATAGAAGATAACTGACAGTTTCTTAAGTTAGACATACATTCTGTCAAAAAAGTACCAGGAATTGTCGATTTAAATCTGGCGGGGCGATTTAGGCAGGTAAAATTTTTTTTCTAGGTTAGTACAACTGTCCCTAATGACTATGCCAAGTTTGATCGGAATCTGTCAACGAGTGTGTTTACAGTAGCTGGTTTAGTCAGTGGCCTTTAGCTCGCGCGTCGAATTTTGTTTTATGGCTTTAATCGACTGAAAATGGGTGCCACAGAGCGGCAATTTAAGTTTTGGGAAGAGGAAGAAGTTACAGGGAGCCAAATCCGGCGAATACGGTGGTTGTTCAAGCGTGTTCGTTGAGTTTTTGGCGAGAAAGTCGGTCACAAACGTAGCTCGGTGAGACGGCGCGTTATCATCGTGCAAAATCCACGATTTTTTCACCCAAAATATCAATAAAAATCGTACGTGTGGACTCGTGGGATATCTCAAGTTCATGTGCTATCTCTCTCAAGCTGGTATGACGGTTTTCAAGCACCATTTCCTTAATTTTATCGACGTTATCTGTGGCCGAAGCCGTCGATGGGCGATCGGAACGAGGCAAGTCTTCGACGACTTCACGACCCTCCTTGAAGGCTTTGTACCACTCATACACACGGGTTTTTGATAGTGCTTTATCACCAAAAGCCTTTTGCAACATTTTCAATGCATCGGCACACGAAATTTCATTCGCAACACAAAATTTTAGACAAATTCTTTGTTTAACGTAATCACCCATTGTAAAAAATCGGCACGCATTATTGACATCGACTGACTTAACCAGCTACTGTAAAGACACTCGTTGACAGATTCCGCTCAAACTTGGCATAGTCATTAAGGACAGTTGTACGAACCTAGAAAAATAAATTTTACCTGCCTAAATTGCTCCGCCAGATTTAAATCGACAATTCCCGGTACTTTTTTGACAGAATGTATTGATCTTACAACAATATTCTGTGAAAGCTTCACGGAAGATTCCGAACTTTTTTTGAATGCTTATAGTAAGCTTACTGGAAGCTGTTATGCTATGTAGGACATTGGCTGTATAGTACTCCATAAATTATTATGCAGATTTTTTAAATTGATCAAATACTTCGATATTAACTTGAATGTATAAACTTGTGCAGACTAGATTAAAAAAATTCACATTTAAAGTTAAACGCCGATTTAAGATATCTCTGAACTCAAAAATACAAATTTGAAAATTCAAAATTATAAAGATAAATTAAATTTATCATTTCTACGTACAGCATTGTCAAAAACTAAATTATTTATGAAAGTAGATAGTTTTATAAATTTTCGTTCTGCTAAATTCTTTGGTCATTTTATATTTTTGAATGACGTTGTATTTTATTGTCAATGATTTAGTACTAATTATAAACTGTAAACAGAAATTTCAAACCTGTATGGTAAAAAATTTTCAGTAAAATGCACTGATAAATAAAACAAACTTCACTTACACTGTAGAAATTCGTGTACGAAAGCATATACATCGTGCTACGCCCTGAGTACTTGGTAATGCTGTTCCAAGGGCATAACTAAGCCTGTTGAGGGTGTACAATGTGCGTCGTTTAGTATCCGGTAACGTTGTTCTAGGGGTACCACTAGTCACCATCCTTCTTCTAGGGTAGTAATTGGATCCAATAACGGGTCATTGCGATGTTTGTATAACATATCCTCTTCAACTCTCCAATCGGGGAACTTTTTCGAGAATATCAGTACCTCTTTTTGCCGTCTTAGATATCAGAGATCCCTAATCACGCTAAAACCCGCTAATTTCTCTGCTTGTTCTTCAAACATTGTTGATTTCGCGTCCAGTATATGAGTTAACGTTTCTTTCCTATGTATTATTTTGAAACTCCATTTTTGCATTTCTAATGTCCATCTCGCCAGTCGTATAGTTTGTTTATGCAGGTTTTGGAGTGATTTTAAGACGCTGTGATCAGTTATTGCACAGAACGAATATCTTTTGATGTACGGTTATAGCTTCTCAGCCATAATACATACACTATCGGATGCTCTCCATCCTCTTTTTCTTGTGTCAACACAGTTTGTATTGCAAAATTGTTCGTGTCACATTGAACCGTGAATGGCTTACCAAAGTTTGGTCTAGCCAAGACTGGAGCCTCTGTAAGTACACATTTCAATTTCTAAAGGCTTCCTCTTGTTTCTTCTCCCACTTTTATTCCTGTACTTCCCGCAGCAAGTTGACTACTGGAATCTTGATTTCTGAATCATTATTGATAAATCTTGAGTACCAACCTATCATCCCTAGAAAAAGACGCAGTTGCTTTATATTCCTCGGCATTGAGTAGTTGATCATAAATACTATCTACTCCGAGTCCAGTCGTAGTCCTTCTTTACCTAGCAGGAATTCTAAGTACGTTACTCGAGAACACCCAAATTCGCACTTATCACGGTTTACAACTAATCCAGTGTTCACTAGTCTCTTTAGCACGTATTCTAACTATTGAAGGAGCTCCACAAAGTCCTTTTCGCTATGATAATGTCGTTTAGATATCGAAAGATGTATGGTTCAAATGCCGGCTCAAAGAGATCATCTATAAGTCGCTGTAAGGTCATAGACACGTTAGTTAATCCGAATGGTATCCTCCTAAATTTCCGCAGCTCCGATACAGGTACTGTGAACGCGGTATATTGCTTGCTCGATTCTTCTATCAGTATTTGCAAGTATGCCTATGCAAGATCAATGTTCGTTAAATATCGCACTTTGCGCAACTTATCTAATATTGTGTCCATACTTGGAATCCGGTAGGAGACTTTCCACGTAACCTTGTCTAAATCCCTGCAATCTATGCAAAATCTATAATTCCATTCGATTTTTTAATAATTACAGATGCGCTACTACATTCGCTCACTAATCGTTCTATAATTTCTTCTTTATCCCAGGTGTAGAAGTATAAAACCAGAATTTACCTATAGATGGTGCTAGCCAACAGTGTAAGGATCATAAGGCCGCTTCTGCAGCCACATCATCTTTCTCTAACAACTGACGAAGATTTTCAACACACAATAACCCAAGTTCCATACACCAGTAGATTTTTCTATAACCTTAAACATGTCAAGTTTTGTGCCTACGAACTACAATTTGCGGACAGTATTGGCTTTTTGTTATTATTTAAAGAAAACTGCTGAAGAATCACATCAAATATTTGTCGAAGCTAACGGTGATTGTGCTATTGACATGTGCATATTGATATGAGAAACGAAAAGCGTGGGAAACTACCGAACAAATTTGCAGGTAACGAATCGCAAGCCTTATTGGATGAAGATGATACTCGAACTCAACAAGAAATCGCGAATTAACTAAATGTGACGTAGAATGTCGTCTCCATTAGTTCGAAAGCCATGGAAAAGTTTCAGAAAGTGGGGAAATGAGTTTTGCATGAACTGAATGAAAGACAGCAAGAAAATCGCAAAACCTCTTGTAAAATGCTGCTCGACAGATACAAAAGAAAGTCATTTTTCCATCAAATCATGACAGGTGATGAAAAATAGATATATATTTTGAGAATTCTAAGCGTCGGAAATCATGAGTAAATCCAGGCAAAATATCGACATCCACTACAAGATTAGAAGAGTGTAATCTATTATGAGCTGCTAAAACTTGGTGAAATCGTTAACACTGATCGCTGCCAACAGCAAATGATCGATTTACATTGAGCATTGCGGGAAAAACGACTGGAACATAGAAAAAAGCCACACCAAGTCATTTCGCTCTATGATAATGCCCCATCACAGACAGCAAAACGGGTCAGGGAAACGATCGAGGCGTTCAGTTGGGAAATACCAGCTATGTGGTTTATTCTCCAGACTTTGCTTCGTCCGATCTCTTCGCATCAATAGAACACGCTCTTGCTAAACAACTCTTCAATTTGTATGAAAATGTACGAAAATGGCTCAATAACTGATTCGTTTTAAGAGAAGAATTGTTTTTCTTTAGCGTGGTATTCATAAATTTTCCGTAGAGAAGGGAAAATGTATGAATAACAATGAAGATTATTTTGAATACAATATTTATCATTTTCAAATAACAGACATGCAATTATTATAAACAAAAATTCTGATTTCATAATTTTACACCAAGTACATTTGTGCGATCTCTTCTTGAGCTACTTGTAACATTGGAGGTGACATTCATCGCGGTCAATGTTTAACAGGCGCTGCTCCTTGTTCGTCAATATGGTTTTTGGTTAAATTCGTAGCTCTTTGATTATCTGACGATGAAGGTAATACGAGGTCTGGCTATTAAATAACGAGACTGGTTACGAAAAAGGGTTTTATTATAAAAATTATTCTACATTCATATGCTCCCCTTCAAATACTCCCGTTCCCTCGCCAAACACCTTTCCATACGTTTTTTCCATTGATCGAAGCAGTGCTGGAAATCTTCTTTGGTGAGGGCCTTTAGGAGCTCTGCCGTTTTTTGCCTTACCGCTTCCATCGACTCAAATCAGGTCCCTTTCAAAGCAGATTTTATCTTCAGAAACAAAAAAAAGTCGCACGGTGCCAAATCTAGCGAGTACGGCGCGTGTTCGAGCACTGGAGTGCGCTTACCGGCCAAATACTGCTTCACAGATAGCGCGTTATGGGCAGGTGCGTTGTCCCGGTGCCTAATCCACGAGTTGTTCTTCCACAACTCGGGCCGTTTCTTACGAACTCGTTCTCGCAGTGTTGCCAAAACTGACAATTAGTAAGTCTGGTTGACAGTCTGACCCTCTGGAACCCATTCAGTCATCACGATACCGTTAATGTCGAAAAAAACGATCAACATTGCCTTGAATTTTGATTTGGACATCCTTGCTTTTTTGATTCTGGGCGATTCAGGCGTCTTCTAATGCATCGATTGCCGCTTTGTTTCAACATCGTATTGAAAAATCCACGTTTCGTCTCAAGTAATAATGTTTTTTATCAGTCCGGAATGTTTTTTTAACCTTTCAAGGAAATCTGAGCAGACCTGTTGACGCAAGAGCTTTTGGTCAGGAGTCAGATTTTTTGGCACCAACTTCGTACAGACTTTCGTCATGTGTAATTCCTCGTGTAAAATTTGTCTAACCGTTTCTTTATCGGCGTTTACAGCCTCGGCAATAATCCGGATGTTCATTCGATGATCTACACGCACAATTTGGTTGATTTTGGTCACTGTTTCCGGAGTTGAAACAGTGACAGGGTGACCTGGGCGTTGGTCATCTTCAGTGCTTACTCGGCCCTCACTGAAGCGCTTACACCACTCAAAAACACGCGCACGTGATATAGAATTGTCCCCATAGGCCTCTTGCAAGAATTTACAGCACTCAGTCGGAGTTTTTTTCAATTTAACGAGAAATTGGAGATTGATACGTTGCTCCTGTTTTTCGTCACACATGGTTTTCGGCACGAGAAAAAAACACGTTCGTTTCAAACCGCTACTGCACAAATACAATAATAGTGACGAGAACGTGTTTTGGTACGTGCATAGACAAGATATCTAGATACCCAACGCACTACTCGTTTTTTTTCCCACCCCTCTACGGCGCCCTCTAGGCGCGCAGTCTCGTTATTTAATAGCCAGACCTCGTATTTTGCTTACTAACTCGTCTAATTGTTTCCTTTCCAGTTCGTTTATTTTCCTTTTCCAGTTCCAATATTCCTGCGCACTCGCAATAATTGTTGATGTTTCACTGTTTTCCGTTAAATCAAATTCATGCCAATCACCTTTGTGTATTATAATTTGAAGTCTGACAAAAAACATCACAACGGTTTTCTTCATGATTTTTTCCGTAGATCTGATTGCCGCTTTTAGTTTCTTAAAATTACAAATTTTTCAACTATTTGTTTAAATAATTTTTTATAAACAATTGCAAATAATTAAAAACATGGGTACTTCTTTTTTCATATTTGCCACCAATCTAATAATTAATTTGAGGCTATCTAGCCTAGATTCAGCTAAGGTTTTAATAGGTTAATAAATTATCTTCTTCCGTATTACACTTTGTATCTAATTTCTTCATTATATCCGGTACGTAATCATCCTTCGGATTTCGTTCATCTTTTTGGGTACATTATTTTTTTTCATATTCCTTTTAAATGCGTTCTTCCCGTACTATTCCATTATCTCGTGACTTTTTCGATTAGCATCATCTCCTCGATTACTATTTTTCCAATTGTTTTCATTTGTTTCGGAATTTTGTATACATAGTTTTTTCAATCCTAGTTTCAACGCTTGCATGTACATATTATCGCTGTTCCATTCGTGTTCCCTCTTTTTAGCGAGGAGATTGCCCTCATAGTTAGCTATCTTTATCGGCTCATCATTAACTAAATTGTTTTTTTTCACGCAGTATCCATCTTATGCGTTTTTCGGCGTTTCACCCATCTAAAGCTTAAAAAATTTTTGAAGCCATCCAAATATTTTCATTTTTAAATTATATATTTATTTATTAAAAAGAAATGCTAAAATAAGGTTCCAAATATGATTGATGATGTAAGATTAATTTAAAAATGTAAATAATTGGAAAAAAGAGTATAATAAGATATTGAAAATCTCAATAATAATGATAATAGTAATAATAATAGAATATCTATTTTTAACAGGTTTAGTAACACTTTCGTTATACCTCATTTACAAGGTCAATGCTATAGTAGGCGTTGATGAATGCCGCGTTACTCCTGTGATACATGTCTTGCAATACACAGGCTGTATTCCAAAACCAATACCTAGTTTTGCGTGCATGGGACGATGTAGCAGTTATTTACAAGTGAGTACATTAAATATCCATTATACTTTGAAATAATATACAACTATTAAGCTTATGTTTTAGATTAATAAAAAATGTAAAGATTTATTGGGAGTGTGAATAACTTCTCACCGTTTTTTGTGAAAATAAATCTTTTATTTAAAATAATAATAAAAAAATCAGTCAATTAATGTATTCCTCATCGCTGGAGATTACTTTTTTTCATCTTTCTGGCAATATTTGAATTCTACGTCAAAAAAACGACACTTCTTTTGCGGCTATCCACGAATCGATCCATTTTTTCTTTTTTTTATACGAAGTGAAGTGCTGCTCAGCCAGGCCGTTAGTCATCGATCGAAATAAATAATAATCAGAATGCGCAATGTCTGGAGAGTACGGCGGGTAGGGTAGGACTTCTCATTTAAGCGTTTCCAGGTATGTTTTAACGCGACATGCGGCCGAGCGTTATCATGCAACAAAATCACCTTATCGTGTCTTCGCTCATATAACGGCCGTTTTTCTTTCAATGCTCAGCTTAAACGCATCCATTGCCGCCGATACAGATCTCCTGTAATGATTTGGTTCGATTGGAGCAGCTCGTTATACACTACCCCCAGCTGATCACACCAAATGCATAGCATGAGCTTGGAACTGTGGATATTCCGCTTTGGCGTTGATGCTACTGCTTCGCCGAGCTTAACCCACAATTTTTTAAGCTTGCGGTTACTTTAGTATATCCACTTTTCATAACCAGTCACCATACGGTGTAAAAAACCTTTTCTTTTTTGTCGTTGAAGCAGCTGTTCACACGTGACAAGATGCCATTCGACGTCTCTCGGCTTCAGTTCGTACGGCACCCAAGATCCTTCCTTTTGTATCATTCCTAATGCTGTCAGACGTTTCGAAACTGTTGTTCGATCAACTTATAATGATTTTGCAACACTGGATTTCGTCTGACATGGATCTTTAGCAAGTAATGTTTCCAATTCTTCGTCTTGAAACTTTCTAGGTGCACCACTACGTTCTCTATCTTAAACATCAGAATCATCATTTTTAAATCGGTTAAACCAATCGTTGCATGTTCTTTCCGACAGAGCATGATCGCCATAGGTTTCTACTAGAATTATGTGTGCTTCAACTGCAGATTTCTTCTGAATAAAATAGTGCAGTAAAATTTCCCGCAAAAATGGTTTATTTGCCACGAAATTTGACATGTTTTGCGCTACAAAAAGAAAATGTTCTTTATAGGTTAATGAAAAGACACGCTCTGATTTTGAACATAGGTTATAGAACTTCAATATAAATGCATCATCATCTTGAATTATACACACAAAATTTTTGTACCGCCATCTGACGGTGAAACGGCGAGAACTTATTCATACTCCCAATATTTATCTCCATTTATTATCTATTTATTAAAAAATGTAAAACATAATTAGTTATAAATAAACGAATTACAAAAAGATGCCCTTTTGTAACGTCGGTGGTGACGTTTCAATTGTGTGAAAAATAACGCGGACTGCTTTTCGCCTTTATGAGCCTAAGTACTGAAACTTATGGGCTCGGGACGGCGGAGGAATTAAATTTGCGAGATTTTTAGGAAAAAAATCAGGAATATCGGGAATGGACAACAGTATAGGCCGACGTTATCCTATATGCTGCCCTGGAAAAGGACCTACTAAGTTTTTCGAGGATAGAGATATTAAGCCGATTCTGGCTAATGCTATCTCTTTGGAAGTACAAAAGAAAAATACTAAATCTTAGAAAAACTTACTCTTTATTGAGTGTCAGTTAAGTGAAAAAAAAACGAAAATCTTCTCTCTCTCTGTCTCTCTCTCCTTTGCTTCCCTCTGTTGGAAAATTGAAAGGTTGCTAAAACTTGATTGAATCTTGGAAATCTTGATTGAAGTTGAAATTGCACTTGAGAACTGAGAATGAACACATGTGTGAATTTGAATAAGTCTAGATTTAATGAAAACTTGATTATAGAAAAACGCGATGGATCGAATAACAGAAAAGTGCAAGAAGTAGCAGAGTGAGTGAATCCTTGATTGATTGATTGATTGCTTGCCAGTGTTTCCTTAGTAGCATTTTGCGTAGTACGTGGGTCCTCAAGTGCTGCCTGAGGTCCGCCTGTGTAAATGATGCGTAGTAATGTTTCCCTCGAGTGCTGCCTGAGGTCTGCTGCTTGGTGATCATTTTGTGCCGTATTTAAATGCATTGAAGAAGCTACTTAGCAAATTTTTTCTTTGGCCGGGAAATTCGGGGAGAGGCCAAGTTTTTCGGGCCCCCTTTTCCTGGCGGGTTTCTCGGTTAGAGAGAGGGAGAGTAAGAATTAGAGAGAAAGATGATCTATTTTTGCGGAATTTTTACATAGGTTTATTACTAACTATTTAAAATAAAATTATGTTAATTTAAATTGTACACTCGTGTTCTATTTAAAATTTAACGCATTTTATAAAAAGAATGAAGTTTTTTTTTGTCGCATCTTAAGTGATTAATTTATATAGTGATTTTTAAATAAAAAATGATTATTTAAATAAAAAAAAAAAAGATTGCTTCGATGGATACAAATGATTTCCTTAGGTTAGCGAGAAGAAAATAAAAGTAAGATAATAGTTTAAATAATCATTTGTGATTAATTTCTAATTCTTCGTTAAGGATTGTTGAAGAAGTACTTGTTTGATTATCTTTATTTTCAAAAAGTTATTAAGTAAATATTTGCTAGTATGATTGTGAATTTATATTGAAATTTCTACTATTAATAATCATTTTGATTACAAAATGTAATTATTAATGTAATTTCTTTTTGTACAATTTTGCTTATGAAAATAAAATAATGTAGCTGGTCGCAGACTATTATTTTATTCTATCAAATAGTAAAACAGTAATAATTAGGATCGTTGAATTATCACTGAAATTAAAAATTAAACTAGAGGGATTGATTACAGTTGAACGTTGGCCTATTGCAGTTAATTTAAATTATTTATTTATTTTAATTCGTTTAATTAATTAATTAATTATTTCAAAATTTTTATTTAATTAATTATTTGTTCATTTAAAAAAAAATTATTTGAAGTGTATTACAAGAATTCAAGACATTTCAGATTATTGCGCGATGTTCCAAATTACGCTATAAGAAAGACTAACTTGCAAGAATTTGTATGTCGAATGTCAATGAAATTTGTATTAACCAACTTAGCGATCTAGTTATTTTCTCACTTAGAAAGAAGAATTATATTTTATGATGACATACACAGTGTGTCCCATGGAAAACGAAACTTTTTCAAAATAAAGACAAAAACTCAATATTCCGGCTAATCTCATTTATTTTATTCAAAATAGTCTCCTTCCGCATCAATACAACGTTTTGCACGATCAATTAACATATCGAATGAGTTTTTGAGATCATTTTTATCCATCGACTTTAGTATGTCGGTCGTCGCTCTTTGGATGCCCTCTACGTCGGCATAACGTTTTCCTTTCATAAGCAAGTGCAATTTGGAGAACAAGTAGAAGTCGCACGGAGCTAAATCCGCGAGTACGGTGAATGGTTGATGGTTAAAATGGAATTTTTGATAAAAAAATCCGTGATCAAGTTCGATCGATGAGACGGGGCATTATCATGCAACAAACGCCAGCTCCCTTTTTCACGGTATTGTGGCCGCACAAGACGAATACGGCTGAGCAAACGCTTCATAACACCAAGATAAAACACAGCAGTAATCGTTTGACCAGGTGGAACGAGTTCACGATGAATAATACCCTCCAAATCGTAGAAACAAATCAACATTATCTTCACTTTTGACTTTTCAAGACGACTTTTTTTCGGATTGGGCTCGGTTGGGTGCTTCCATTCAGCACTTTGACGCTTGGTTTCGGGATCATATTGAAAACACCATGTCTCGTCACCAGTCATAATTGAATATTTCAAGTTTGGGTCCTTTTTTGACTCTTTAATCAAATCCCTACAATGTTGAATTCGGAGCAATTTTTCGTAGTTGGACAATTTGTGTGGAACAAAGCGTGCACACACCTTTCGTAGATTCAAATGATCGGTCAAAATGTGATGAATTGAATTTTTGGTCATATTCAATTCCATTTCCATGTATCGCAATGAAGATTTTGGCTCATTTTTTATAAATTCACGCACTTCTTCAATGTTACTTTGAGTAACCACGGTATTCAAAGGACCTGGATAAACGTCGTCCTGAATGTCTTCACGACCTTCCTGGAACCGCTTATACCACTCATACACTCTGGTACGGGATAGACAATTATCGCCATAAACTTGTTTCAGCTAATTATGCGTCTCAGTAAAGGATTTACCGAGTTTAAAACAGAACTTAATATTTGCTCTTTGTTCGAAGTTCATTTTTCGACCTATGCCACAAACACACTGTCACTTTGAGCGCGGTATTTTGGTTTCCATTGAACCAAATGTCATACAATTTTGACAGGCTGCCAGTTAAGAATAGACCTTTCCATTGCTAACACCCACCAATAGGTGGCGCCAATATAAATCGATGTTTTGAAAAAGTTCCGTTTTCCATGGGACACACTGTGTATGTGCGATTGTTTGTAAAAATTGCATCATAGTAAAACTGAGTTTAACGAGAGTGGCTATTCAACTTTCGGTTTAGCTTTGGTTGAGTTTTCCAATGGCTTACGTCAGTGGGGAGTGCGTCGCGTAGGTTGTAGAGGGGATTGTTGTGTTAGGAAAGACAGTAAAGAACTTTTTGGCTGACAGAACACAAAAAAAACGGAGGTCATGCACCGACGTTACACTTTCTTAGAAAAAAATCATTTGCTAGTATAACCTCAGTAGACCATTATAAAAAAAATTAAAATAATAATTTTGTATGGTTGAATAAATACAGAGAAATTTGTATAGATTATTAACAACAAATAAAATCAACGATATTATGAACAAAATCAAAAGTAAAAACAATATAAAAAATAGCGATAGGATTAAGAAATTGAAACAAATTAAGAAAAGCTTATATAAAATAAATTACGAATATGTTCAAGAGCGAAAGACAAACTACGAAGAGGGTTCAATGCCATGAAACAGCAAGGGCATTAAACTCGAAACTCGAAACAATCATCGTATATTCCATGTAATACTATTTATTGAAATCTAAGTAGAATTTAAGCATAATAAAAAAGTTAAAGATAAAAGGCGAGCACCGAAATGATTTTATGTAGAAAAATAAATAACATATTCGGTAAACAAGTAGAAAAAGAAAAAATAAAAAATTCGAATTAGGAAAAAAGTTATTGTAAATAGAAGGTCATAGAAAACCAGTAGCCCGAGATAGTCAAAATTCTATGAAATTCCATCAGGGTTACTGGGTGAATAAAAAACAAAATAACAATTGATTTTACATAAATACGTAGATTAAGAGAGTACACAAAAAGTTACTGAAAAAACAATCAACGAAATAAATTATTTGTACATATAAAGCAAACCAAAAAGGTTCAAAAACTTGTAAACGATAAAACAGCTCGAAATTTGCGAAAATCACGACATTGTTATACATGTAAAGACGTGACCACATTTCAGCTAAAAAATAAGAAAAATACATCTTGGAAAATATTGTAATTTATTAAATAATTGTTAATAGAAGCTCATAGAACTTTGCTTTAACCAAGGGTCGGCGAGAGTATATAAAGCCGAGCTCGACAAGGCAAAGGCCACTTGATTTCAGGCATTCAGAGACGACAGTCGAAGATTAAGAGTTTCTAATGTAAGAATATTTAATAATAAATTCAAAATTCAAAATTAAAATGAAATTTTTTTTAAAACCTATGTGTGAAATCAACGCAAACTAAAGTAAAATTATATGACTTCCAATCGAGGATATTTTGCAAGTGATGTAGATGTCCAAGTATTGGTAATGTTGTAATTTTTAAACTCAAATCGACAAATTGAATATTTATTATAAAATCATAAGTAGGATCATAGTTGATAATAGATATAAAATAAAACATTAAATTTTTTAAACTTTTGGGGATAAAATACACACGTATACACACGGAAATTGTCGATAAATCGGGGTTCAGCACTCGAACGTGCAAACTTAAATAGTAAATATCTAAAAAAACCAATGACCTATCATAAGTTTATGCTAAATCTTTAAAACGTGAGATTCGACACATTACACTAGTTTATTTGCCATTCGATGTACGAGTATATGAAATTTTGTTCTTAGAGGTTTCGAATCTAGGATCAGATGTTCAAAATTTTAAATTGCCGGTTCAAAACAGCGTATCAAAAATTTGAATACTTATGTATATTTGTTGCCTAAAAATATTTACTGCCTATTAATACGCCGAAGAAAATCCTCATTGGCAACGAGATCATCGAGGACAGAGGCAATAATCAGTGAATGTATGGGCCAGTATGATTAGAAATCACGTGGTGGTACCAATATTTTTTAACCCTGAGAGGGCCAAAATTTTATAATAGAAATTTTCAAAACTCATTACTTGTATAAAGAAGTGATTAAAGGTTCCAAATTCAGATTCAAACTAAGAATGAATGTTTACGAGTCAGATCTGGACGCATACATGCGTCCTTCTGGTCCAGGACTGTAATGTTTTAAGCTAAATGTTTTAAAATTAAAAAAATATTTTATACGCATAGAAAAGTATATATAAGGATTTCTTTGGTCTCTGATTATGAATCCGAGGTCAAAATTGAAAAATTGATACTGTTCGATTCTCAAAAATTAAAAACCGTGAGCATTACAAATGTTTCGTCGTGCTATGACGCGACGCTGCATTTTTCTTTTTTTTATTTTGTTTTTATACCACCCGCGGCGACGCCACATCGCGAGCTCGGACGGTACCATCTGTGCATCTTTTACCTTTTTTTCCCTTTTCATTTCTTTTTTTTCTTTCTTATTTTACATTTTACCCTTTTATTTCCTTCCTTTTTCCCTATGAAAAGCGCTACCACTACAGCGATAACATCAAGGTACGGAAGCACTGATGCGGAAAGAGTATCAGAGTATGCGTGTATGAATCATGACTAAGAACACATGTATCCTACATTCGGACCATCCCTTTTTTGATAAGGGACAAGGGTGCACGTCTAGTTTCTGGCCTATATAAAGGGTTTGGACGATGTACCGACAGGACCAGTCTTTTCCCGAAAACGTTGTCGTGCGCGGAGGCTCTACCGGTTGCTACACAGTCAGTAGTCTTTTCTTACATTATTCTCGTACGCGGAAACTCTGCCAGTTTTATTATATACCAACTCGAATTAATAAGTATAAAGTACGAAGTGTGTGAGTCAGTTTGGCAAACGCAGAAATTGTTACTGGATTAAGCCACCCGCCAGTTCAAAGTATAATAACTAAAACAGACATGTTTACGAGATTCTTGGAGCCAACCATTTAAATTTTCTCCCCATTCCCGCCAAGCAGCCAAGCCAGCCAGCTAGCCAGCCTCCAGCCAGCGATACCAGCGCACTCAAAACAACATAAGAATATCTCTCTCTCTACATCTCTCAACTCCTCTCGCCTAAACTGCATTATTCATGCGATACGTCTCTCTGGTCCTTATAGAGTGCACGTAGACAAATCAGGCATGCATATAGAATATATACATATCTCTCTCTTTTTCTCTCTCGCTCTCGCACGCTGACTCCAGTTCTCTGTCTCTCTCCTTTTACCTGCGCTAGTATATATATTTATTGCCTTCCGTCCTCGGCAGCTAGGGTTGACCGAAATAGGGAATTAAACCTTTTTTCAATTATTCAATTTAAAACTTAGTAAAATAAGTTTCCCGGTTGTTGCGTCATCCCCTAGGACGTAACACTTGGGGGCCCCTCCTTTAAAGAAGGACAGTGCAATAAATAAGTAGCTTAAGCAGACTAGAAGGATGAACAGAAACAAGGATGCGACTGCGATTCTACTCAAGCATGTATTGTGTGTAGACTCAAATTATTTATCATTAATCGCAGAGCCTAATTTGCACGAAGTTTCAATCTTCTTTAAAAAAAGGCACAAAAAAGCGATAAATACCGGTGACGGAGCATCTCAGGACATCATAAAATCTTGCATGGAAATATTAAAAAATATTGTCGATTCACACGACGTAGAAGAATTTAGCGCGGATAAACACGCGGCCAATGCGCTTGGCGATTTATTAGAACAAAGAATAGACCCGTCATATATTATTAGCTTCGTACTCGGTAAACACGAAACATTACGGAATAATAAAATAAATAATTTGGAGTTGAACGCAGACATCACGGAAGATAAAACAACCTTCTTTTCTTTCAAGCAACCGTCGGAAGTAATAAAACGAAGTGAGACCGTGTATACAAATTTTTCTAACACACCGCAGACACCTCAAAATTCAAACTTTAATTTACATAGTACACCGGCTTTTCAATTCTCATCTAGACAAAACAATAATAATAACGAAAACGAACACTGAATTATACTATGAAATCTACATTAAATCAAGTAAGACCGCTATCAATTAAGGACGCGCTTGAACTCATACCAAGATACGATGGTTCTAATATGCCTGTAAATATATTTCTCGACGGGTGCCGTGAAGCATGCGATTTACTACCTTTAGCTTACAAAGCAGATGTCGCCAAGCTTTTAAAAATGTGTCTTTCAGGAGAAGCCTTAAAAATTTATAAAAGTAAGAATTTCATGACAATCGATGAGGTTATAGAGTTTTTTTATAAAAGGTTCGGCTCAAATAAATATTATCATGCGTTACTCGGCGAATTAGCAAATTTTAAACAAAAAATAGGAGAAAAAATAATTTCATACGCGAATAGAGCGCAATCCTTACAAGAAGAAATCCTAGAAGCAGCAAGACGTGAAGGGAGAAACACGTTAGGTTTTGAAGAACAATTAGAACGAGGTATTGTGAGATATTTTTCAAAAGGATTACGCGGGGAAATTAGAATGCATATGAGCGCGGCTCGCAACCTAGAAGTAGCGACAGAAAAGGCGATCGAAATAGATAAAGAATATGACTGCAGAGAGACTGACGAAATTTCAGAAATAAAAAGAATGTTGGAAAAATTAACTGCAAAAGAAACAACACAAAATAAATACATATCTAGTAATCAAAAATGCCAGTTGTGTGATAGATTCAATTACATAGCTCAAGATTGTTGGAAATGGCGTCAGCAAAGGATAATAGCCCCGACGAGAAGGCCCGAGCCACACACAAGCAGAGCCTGGGCGCCAAAAACTCGCATCGAGCGCACAGATGGCCTCGTGACTCACACACGGAAAATAGAGAACAAAGAGAGCATCAATATTTAAGAAGGCAGAATGCAACTTTTTCGGGAGCATATAACAAAAGATACGAGCCCGTAATATGTAGATATTGCAAAAAAGAAGGGCATATTTTAGAACATTGCAGGACGCGCGAATTTAATAATAAAAAACAGGAAAACTTGGAAAACTCCTCTCGCCAGGGCGCAGAGAAGGAGGCCGAGTATGCACCGCGCCCATTGTCAAGTACGCAGGAGCCTCAGTCACCCAAAAATATGTACGATTAAACAAAGACGCTATTTCTCCGACCATCGCGCTCTTTGGCGCGAACCGTGAAAGGACAATAACATTAATTTACGACTCAGGAGCAGGACCAAATTTATTAAAAATTAAAAATATTAGTAAATACAACGAAATCAACACTGAAGAAATTTTGGAATTAGAAGGTATAACAAGCAAAAGCATTTTTACGATCAGAGAAATTAACATTTGTTTTCCCAAGTTCAATATTGAACTTCACTTAGTTTCAAATGAGTTTCCAATTCAAGAAGAAGGATTGTTGGGAAACGAATTTTTTTTCAAAATTTAATACAAAAATCGACTATGAAAATAATAGCCTAATAGTCGGTCAAAATATAATTTCATTAATAAGAAAATTTAACGTGGCCAACACACTGCAGGTGCAGGGAAGGAAGAAAAATGAAGGAACCCAAATCAATAAAAATAGAGATCAAGAGAGACTTCTACCGTACAACGAGACAAAGAAACAACGACCGCACGACGGCCGGGAGCAGATGCAAAGCCCTTAGCCAAGCCACGTGGTACCTATGAATGAACGTAAAGAGATAACAAAGAGCCGGGAGTTTTCAGAAAAAAGAAACAACGCAACTCATACGAAGCAACAGACGAATGCAAGGGAGATAGTAATACGTAACGAAAAGCGTGCTGTAAGTCAAAATATATCGAAGGCTAATTTAATCCAAGAGAAATGTCAAGAATTAAAAGTAGATGTTCTACAAATCCAGGGGCGCAAGAAAAGCCCTAATCCAAGTCGTGAATCGTAATCAAAGGAAGATTCGATTTTCTCTGAATTAAAAAAAACTAGCAGCGAACAAGTTTTCGAGGCAACTACGCTAAAGTATGAGTTGTCGGAAACAAATCCAATGAAGATAAACGTAAGAACAGACACGCTTAGCGATCAAAAAATTACAAGTCAAATATCTCCCGATGTTCCACGAGAAAATAAAATAAAAAAACAAGTGTTTCGAAACAAAGAACCAAATACACTCTCTGAAAACAATATTGCGTCGTCAAATAAAATTTCTAGCCCAAACAAAAATTTTGAAAAGGAAGAAAAGGAAAATACGTCAAGTAAGATATTACCGCGAGAGGCGTCGCGAGACCAAGATAAAGAAAATAACACATTATCCGGCTCTATGAATAAGAATGAGAAAGGAAAGGAAGTCTCTTTCAACTCAATAAGACTTAATGATATAGCTTAAGGCTGTACAAGTAAAATTATGCAAGAAACTGACGACGAAAACGTATTACGAGAAGACTCGGAACAGCTAGAAGCTTCATTTGGAATGCCTTTTAAATATTTTTAAACAAAATTTAAAATTTAAGAAAATTGAAGAAAGGATGAAAAATTATTTACCTGAATTAAAATATAGGAGTGAAAACACTCCAGGCAAAATTATAAAGGAAATACTCAAGAACGTAGTAGATACAAAAAAATTGCTTAAAGGAAAGGGTTGCAAGAAAAGGAAACATGGCTCGGCAATACTCTCAATTAAAGCATTCACACGCGAAGAACGCGTAACAATAAAAAAACAATAAAAAAATTATTGTGGCTCGAGCATCTAGCTCCAGAAGAACGCAGAGAAATAGATAACTTAATCGCCGAATACACAATGATATTTTTTATATTCCGGGACAGAGACTCACTGCAACATACATTCTTAAGTTAACCATTTCTACAATAGACGAAATACCTGTCACCTCAAAACAATACCGCCTACCGCCTGTTTACAAGGCAGAAATAGAAAGGCAGGTATCGGAGTTGCTTGACAAAGGGATAATAGAACCCTCGACTTCGTCTTACTCCAGTCCATGCTTTTCAATCCCCAAAAAGGAGGATTTACGAGGACGAAAGAGGTATCGAATGGTCATAGACTATAGGAAGTTAAATGCAAAAACTCTCGATGACCAATTCCTGCTACCGAATATAAATGAAATTTTAGATCAATTAGGAGGCGCAAAATAATTTTCTGTGTTCGATTTAGCATCAGGTTATCATCAACTTGAAATTGACGAACAAGATCGAAATAAAACAGCATTTACAACATACGAAGGCTAGTACCATTTTAATCGAGGGAGCTTCGGACTTTGTACGATGCCGGCAACCTTTTCTCGAGCATTGTCGATTGCGTTATCGGGTTTAACAAACAAAGAACTTTTCTTTTTCATCGACGATATAATTTCTTATTCAAAAACACTGCTCGAGCATATAAGCAGATAAGAAAGATTATTTAAAAGGCGATGACAAGCCGTTTTGAAATTACAGCTGGAAAAATGCGAATTTTTTAATCGAGAAGTTACGTATCTCTGGCATTTAATAAGCGCTGACAGAGTACGGCCAGATCCACATAAATTAGAAGCAGTGCAAAATTACTCAGTTCCAAAGAACGTGAAAAATATTAAATAATTTTTAGGTCTCATGGGTTATTATTGAAGATTTATTCATCAATTTGCAAAAATTGCGAAGCCGCTTACGAATTTGTTAAAGAAAGACACGGAATTCACGTGGTCAAATGAAGCTCGAAATGCGTTCAAAACGCTAAGAAATAAATTATGCGTGGAGCCGTTATTAATCTTTCCCAATTTTGAAAATACTTTCAATCTAACAACAGAGGCGACGGGATACGCAGTAGGTGGCATTTTGTCACAAGGAAAGATCGGTAGCGATCAGCCAGTCGCTTACGTGTTCGCGTGCTCACAGATGTGGATAAACGATGGGATACGTTTAATAAGGAGGGACTGGCACTCGTATACTGCATAAAGCACTTTCGACTTTATATGTTCGGCCGAAAATTTTTTCTCATAACGGACCACAGACCGCTTGTATGGCTACAAACGCACAAAGATCCCAACTCGCGAATAACGCGGTGGCGTCTTATGCTGGCTAAATACGATGTCTAGGTGATTTATAGTGCAGGACGACTTAACATAGCCGATGCGCTCTCAAGGAATCCGGTAGAAAGCGTCCGCATAATTTCGCAAACAAAACAAAAAGTGCCGAAGATCGAGCAACCGCCGAATGCACTTGAGCCGCCGAGCGAAACGCTTACGCAGCCCTCCCACTTAATGACTACTCGGGTTCGAGTAGGTCGGAAGTCGAGTGAGGAATATTTGGAGGCAATAAAACGGCTAGCTTCGCGAAAACGCGTAACGAACGGAGAAACACAGGAGGTTGTACCTATTATTAAAAACATTCAGGCAGAGAGCATAGAGCAAAGTCCTGATGAAAATAACATGCGAATAGAAAAATCACAAAACCCTTTAGTAAAAGATTTATGCGACGCTACACACAGCGAGGTTTCGTGCATAGAGAGCACTCAGAATAAAACGCTAGGGAAAGCGAACGGCCTCGAAAATGTAAAAGAGAGAAAGTTATATAATGAGAGAGAAATAAGAAACGAAAGTTTCTTTGATAATACAGTAAAAGAAAGAGATATAGGAGAGAGTAGGGTAGATACGGAGAAAGACGAGAGCGCCGATATAATAAATTCGTAGCAAGTATACGACACAATCACTTGCAAAGAGCAACTATTCATGCGGAAAGATAACTATTTATATTTTGTAACAACAAACGGAGAGCCGTGCGACGACGGTGCAATGCAATTTAAATTACTCAATAAATTACCGGTTTCGAAAAATTTAAATATAGGTGAACCAGCATTGATGCATGTAAATAATAAAATTCATATTGGACTTCCAAAACTGGCAAAAAGACAATTAAGCCTATATGAAACTAATCAAAATTTAAAAATTTTATGCACAAATCTAAAAAAAACCTTAACGGAACTAGACAATGCATCAATCAGTAGACAAAAATCTCAACACATAGAAAACTTAGAGTGAAAAGAAATTATTAAAAAATTACGAAAAGAATTATTTAATAGTAATGCAAAATTAATAATTTGTCTCGGCCTTATACGCTATCCACCGCTCGAAGAGCGCGAGAGAATAATGCAAGAAGCACATAGCTCCGCAGTGGGAGGACATAGAGGAGTGAACAAGACATACAATAGAATCAAACATAATTACAACTGAGAAAATTTGTAAGAAAACGTTCAAAACTTTGTAATAATGTGTTTGGACTGCCAATTAAAAAAAATGGTGAGAGTAAAAACTCGAGCACAAATGGTAATAACAGATAGCGGAAGCCACGCAATGGATCGTCTTGCGATGAACATAGTAGGCCCATTACCCAAAACAACGAGAGGAAACGAATATATTTTAGCTTTTCAAGATTTATTAACAAAATTTACCATAGCTGAGCCTCTACCGGCTACAACTACAATAGACGTTGCAAATGCATTAATAAGAAGTGTTATTTGCACTTTTGGAGCACCGCGAGTAATTTTGACAGACCAAGGCACAAACTTTACAAACAAACTTATGAAAAAGGTAGCAAAAAAATTTCGGATAAAGCAGGCAAGAACGACAGCTTTTCACTTCAAATCAAACGGATCATTGGAGCGCTCGCACGCTAGTCTAGTAGAATTTCTAAAAATGTTTGTACACGGTAACAAAGCTGACTGGGATGAATATATTGAATTAGCTACTTTTAATTTCAATACAGGAGTAAGTGAGGCAACGGGGCCGTTCGAACTCGTTCTCGGGCATCTAGCAAAAACACCCACAAGCGATCCTCTTGAAATAGATGATTTATTGCCGACATTCGACGGTTACCTACAAAACTTGGCGACGCGCTTAAATACGCTACAGAAGGTAGAAAACGACCACCTTTTAAAGGCAAAATGGAAATCAAAATGCTACTACGACAAAAGGTACAACGAAAAAACACTACAAACTGAAGAATACGTATGGCTACAAAAAGGGGCAAAACCGCACAAGTTTGATAACTAATACACCGGGCCATATTTAGTACTCGTCTCTACGACGTCTCTGAGAATAAGAACATAAAAATTCAAATAAGCAATACAAAAACAAAGCTGGTGCATATTAACAGACTACACAAATCTTATATATTAGGTTGCTGCAGATGAAATGGCCGATTTAGTAATAAATTTGTAAACAGCTGTAACTTCTAATAAAGACAATTTATTTAATCAAAATAGGTACCAATAGATGCAACACACTTTTCCCAACGAGATACAAGTACATTTATTCTAGTTTTGTAGAAGTCCGAGTTTCTGGTTCGAAGAAACTCCTCGAAGCATTTTAGACAGCAGCTTTATTATTAAATCTTTTTCCTGTCAAAAAGTGATCCAAATGTTTGAAGAAATGGTAATCTGTTGGTGAGAGGTCTGGTAAATATGAAGGGTGAGGAAGAGTCTCGTAGCGCAACATGTTTAATTATTGGACTGTTGCTCTCGATACACGAGGTCGTGCGTTATCATGAAGCAGTATCATTCCATCCGTGTTGACAAGTCTAGGTCGTTGGACTATCAATTTCTGATGCATGTCATCCAGTTGAACACAGTATTTCTCAGCATTGATGGTTTCGCCAGGTTGCAGGAACGAATAGTGGATAACTCCAGCTACAGACCACCAAACAGTTACCCTTATTTTCTTTGGATGAAGGCTTGGTTTCAACATGTGTCTTGGCGCTTCATTGGCATCTAGCCATTGGGCTGATCGGCGACGATTGTCGTATAAAATCCACTTTTCATCGCAGGTCACAATTCGGTGCAAGAACGGTTCCTTTTTGTTGCGGGAGAAAAGAGAACTTAAAATCTCTATTCGACACGTCATGTTTGGCTCGGTAAGTTATGCGGGACGCATTTGTCAAGCTTTTGCACTTTTTCAAGTTGTTGCAAGTAACGGCAAACTGTCGAATTGTGAACGCCTTATTTCTCGGCAAGATCCCTTATGGTTTGGCGGGGGTCAGACTCCACTAATGCACGCAGCTCGTCGTTATCGATCGATGGCCCTGGGTGTCCACGTGGCTCATTTCCAAGGTCCATATCTCCAGATCGAAATTTTTTGAACCACCGCCGAGTGGTCTGTCACTAACTGTATCAGGCACAAATGCGCTGTTGATATTTCTCGTTGCTTCCGTTGTGTTGTGCTCTTATTTAAATTCGTATAGTAAAGGTAGCCGGTTTTTGATTCACTTCCATGTTCACTTTCTCTTTTTGTTTTTACGATCACTATGAAGTGCAAAACAGAAATGACTCCATAAACCAAGGTAGCAGTATTTATATTTCATTATGTCATATCGTTTGCACCGCCTTGTGCCAACATAATACACTAAAATTGCAGCCAACTTTATGTCATTGCTAAATCGGCCATTTCATCTGCAGCAACCTAATAGAACCTTCTACCACATCACCGAGCAAGTAATATATATATACATAGAGTGAGAGAGAGCAATAGGCTTATGTTTTTTATATATAACACATCGTTCAATAAGTCCCGAGACTAACCCAGAGATGGTGCTAGTAGTACCAAACTGGCCACGTTTCCATAGAGTACGAACCTTTACATGAAACGTGTAAAAATTTCACGTCGATCGAATCACAGACAGCAGAGTTATCGAGGTTACAGTAAAGTCACTTTGTAATTTGTTTGAAAAATGGAAAAAAGCGAGTTTCGCGTGTTGATAAAACATTATTTTTTAATGGGTAAAAACACCGTAGAAGCCCAGCAATGGCTTGAAAAACATGACCCGGACTCCTTTCCATCCAAACCAATGATTTGTCGCTGGTATGCTGAGTTTAAACGTGGTCGTACGGACACAAACGATGCGGAACGTTCGGGTAGGCCATTGGAAGCCGTTACACAGGAAAATGTGAGTAAAGTGTTAAAAACTGTAATGAAAAATCGCAAAGTGAAGGTCCGTGAGATTGCATAAATGACACAGATATCATCTAGAAGCGTATTTACAATCCTTCATGAAAAATTGAGCATGAAAAAGTTTTTTTCTAAGTGAGTGCCGCGATTCCACCAATGCACCATGCCACAAGTCAATGAAAACAATGGCAAAATTGAACGAATTGGGCTTTGATTTGCTTCCCCACCCCCCGTATTCGCCAGGTTTAGCCCCCAGCGACTACTGGCTCTTTGCTGATCTCGAAAAAATGCTCCAGGGAAAAAAATTTTGCTCGAATGAGGTCATTGCCGAAACTGAAGCCTATTTTGAAGCAAAGGATAAATCCTTCTATGAACATGGTATAGAAATGTTGGAAAGGCGTTGGAAAGATTGTATCACTCTAAAAAGAGATTATATTGATGAATAAAAATGATTTTCGACAAAAAATGTTGTTTCCGTTGTTAGTCTCGGGACTTATTGAACGATGTGTTATATATGTATATATATATATATATATATATATATATATATATATATATATATATTGTGACAGCGGTGTTTTTGCACCAGTCACATGAGAAGGCCAAAGCATAGCTTGGGCGCCTCCTCGTAGCTGAAATACCCGCCCCCCCCCCCCTTTACAATCTTGGCAGTCTCGCAGGACTGCCACGCTTGAGCCTAACTAACAGCCACGCAGGGCTGTACATACCTTATCTTCACCAGGTACAAGGGCTACGAGTTCAAGTAAAGGCTCCAGCGAGGAGCCAGCCTCAGGAGCCCATGGCTAGGTGAGGGCAGTGCTCGCACACACTGCAGCAGGGTTCCCTTCCAAGCTCCTTCCTGTCCTTGTAGTGGTTCTCGTACCTGCAACCTTCCAGACAGTAATCAAACAAGGAAGAAAATAATAATAACAGCTGCACTTTGGAAGGGAAGTACAAGCTGCCACACAACATCATAGGAAAGTGGAAGAGAAGGTTAGGAGGCAAGCAAAGACACATAAGCACCGCATTTAAGTGCAAGTAATTACGTACCTGGAATGGTCTAATAGTGTCGCCTCGCTGCCGCTGTGAGCAGGCTATCGCTGTCACTGACAACGCTGCTTCGCTTTTTCCACCGCTCATCATTCGATTCGCCAGCTGTTGATCCGCCATACTGCCGCACCTGAAAAAGAAAAAAAAGAGACAAATGAGTCGACGCCTACCAGCCAGGGAACGCGTCGACTGACCTGGACTCTCTGGACTTAGGAGGTAGATTTTTGCCGGTCCAGGGAAAACATAGCAACACTGGCACTCGCGAGCGGATAACCTAAACGCGCGCTGCTGGCGAGCAGTCATGTCAACTGCCGACAGCGATGAGCGCGCGCGGCGGCATCGTCGTGTACAGATTTTACACGTACGTTGCGCCTGCGCAGAACGATTATCTAAAAACCGCGCTCGCGAAAGTGCCACGCCAGAACTTCTCGTTCACTCCGTTCGGGTCCGTTTGAGCGAGAAGTAACGATATTAGCAAGCAGCAGTCGACATTCCGTCCGGTCCGATAGTCGCGAGCATTAGCAGTAGCAGTTCGATTCCGTATCCGTCTTTTACAGTAAAAGCGAAACGAGCGTGCTAGAGCAGGAAAACCGTTATTGTAGTATTCGAGGCGTGAATAGAATATCTAGTGAGTGCACCCAGGTGCAGCGGCTGTTACTAGGAGGCATCCCTGCAACGAATTGTCCCCGTATCCTTCCCGGCTATGTGTGTGCGATCGCGACGCGTGCTACGCGCTATTTTTGTCCTTTCGCGTCTTGTATGCCCGCGACCGCTCTAATCGTGAGCTAGCCGTGCAGACGTAATTGCCGCGCACGAAACCGCGATACACGAGTGTAGCTGGCGCCCTGGGCTCGCATAAAAACGCGAATACTGTGCATTTAGTTGATTTTCAGTTCAAATAAACGTGTCTATTTTGTGTTCATTTTAATCGAAGGTTTTAACTTACTTGTAATAGTAAGAAACTCGCCCGCTTCCCGCCCCCCCATTTTCATTTTTACACCACCCTGATCCCCAGTGGCGTTACAATGTATATAACTGCATGCAGGAATTTGTACGCTCACATTATAATTACAGATGCTCTCGTATCTCGGGCTGCTGTACACAGCCATACTAATGGGCGGAGTCGACGCTATCATCGGCTACGACTGCTCACAGCAAGTGTTCAACTTAACTACCTTCCCGCTGTTGCATGTTGGCGAATGTGACATCGAGGAACCGGTGGTAAATACAACGAAGATATACGTACGATTACTACAGTTGAACGATTTTGCCACAACGCACGTCAGATTATGTAAGGTAGAAATTAAGCGCACGGCGACTTATTGCGGCGATTTTTCACACTGTAAGGACAAGCATAGGGACGAGGTGAAATTCATTGATGAAATCACGCACGAAGAGTGCCGGCGGATGCATGTATACCGTTCACACAGAATTCGGGATGAAGTGATCAGCAATATTCGACATAATAGTACAACTATATACCCAATGACTTTTGTTGGAAAAATTGATCACGTAGGTGACTGTAGCAACGCCGGAACATACTCAGACCCTTCCAGCACCTTTGATGACGCTATAGTAACCGGCTATGTCACGATTACCTTGCAAGATTATTACGCGAGCGTTAATTTAAACGGCAATGAAGTAATCTTGCGCTCAGGTACGTGGTGCGCTGCTAATCACTATAACTGCATTGATGTAGAAGCAGGCTATGCGTTCTGGGAGCCGCTACCAACTGCGTCGTGCGAACAGAATAAATACTCAGAATTATACGCCGGCTATGTAAACAAAATAACCGAACAAGAGCGCGGTGGCCAAGCCGTATATGTAATGGAGTCAGGAGAGGTAACTTTCGCTTTCACGATTGAGGTATCAGTGCAGGTATGCGCTTTCGACCTCATAGGCACTAAGCATCCGAGATTATTCTTTCTAGAAGGGTCGACGGCCGAAACCTTTACTGCTATACGTAATCCAACCATACACAACCTCGACATCTTTGCATACGTAAATTCAAAGTTTGTGTACGTTAAAAAACATATTAAAGGGCAGCTAAAGCGATTGTACCACGACCTCATTTTGCAGAAATGCGAACTCGAAAAACGAGTCATTTCAAACGCACTGAGAATCGCAGTAACCGCGCCGGATATGTTCGCTTATCAAGTTACAAAGTAAAGCGGCTACATGACTTTAGTCGTGGGAGAAGCCGTTCACGTAATGAAATGTGTGCAAGTCGACATACAGCGCCGAGAAGCACCTACATGTTATCAAGAACTCCCTGTTATCAAAGACGGGAACAATTACTTTTTATCGACACGTACTCATATCCTAAAACAATATGGCACGGAGACCACGTACAACCCTGTAATTCCACCAATGTATTTACTCGGAGACGACTGGTTTACTGTGCTGCCACGCCTCACTACGAAAGGAATGCAGCCAACAATACTTAAACCGAATACAAAAGGAAATTGGAAATACATTCTGTCAAAGAAGTACCGGGAATTGTCGATTTAAATCTGGCGGGGCAATTTAGGCATTTTCTAGGTTGGTACAACTGTCCTTAATGACTATGCCAAGTTTGAACGGAATCTGTCAACGAGTGTGTTTACAGTAGCTGCTTAAGTCAGTCGATATCAATAGTGCGTGCCGATTTTTTACAATCGGTGATTACGTTGAGCAAAGAATTTGTCTAAAATTTTGTGTTGCGAATGAAATTTCGTGTGCTGATGCATTGAAAATGTTGCAAAAGGCTTTTGGTGATAAAGCACTATCAAAAACCCGTGCGTATGAGTGGTACAAAGCCTTCAAGGAGGGTCGTGAAGTCGTCGAAGACTTGCCTCGTTCCGATCGCCCATCGACGGCTTCGGCCACAGATAACGTCGATAAAATTAAGGAAATGGTGCTTGAAAACCGTCATACCAGCTTGAGAGAGATAGCACATGAACTTGAGATATCCCACGAGTCCACACGTACGATTTTAATTGATATTTTGGGCATGAGAAAGGTGACCGCAAGACACGATAACGCACCGTCTCACCGAGCTACGATTGTGACCGACTTTCTCGCCAAAAACTCAACGAACACGCTTGAACAACCACCGTATTTGCCGGATTTGGCTCCCTGTGACTTTTCCCTCTTCTCAAAACTCAAATTGCCGCTCCGTGGTACCCGTTTTCAGACGATTGAAGCCATAAAACGAAATTCGGTGCGCGAGCTGAAGGCCACTGACTTAACCAGTTACTGTAAACGCACTCGATGACAGATTTCGCTTAAACTTGGCATAGTCATTAAGGACAGTTGTACCAACATTGAAAAAGAAATTTTACCCGCCTAAATTGCCCCGCCAGATTTAAATCGACAATTCCCGGTTCTTTTTTGACAGAATGTATATTGAGCCAGAAGAGTTAGCTAAAAGCGGCATTTACACTCAAGCTGAAATACAAGCTTTAAAGCAACACATCATGTTTCCCGTTGAGAGGCTGGCAATGTTAAATACCATCGCTTTAGGTATGACGGACAAACGGATAGAAAAAAATGGCATGTCAGCGGTGCGCCTTTTTGACGAGGAAGCACTCGTGGAAATCGCGAGCAGCACCTGGCGAAAATTTTGGGGGCAATTTCTATTGTTCGGATCGGCTAGCGCGGCGGTGATAGGCATTATAATGATCGCTCGCCTCTTTAAATTTCTCATTGACACTATATTGCATGGCTATGCATTATACAGTCTTTACGGGTGGTCTCTTCATATTCTGGGAGCCATTTGGAATTCAGTAACACAGCTGTTACTACATGTAGCCAAGAACAGGCCTACTAGACATAAGAAACAGACATCCATCGACGAGCCGCTGCTCGAAGCGCCAATAGCGCAGCTGAGAACCCCGCCTTATAGCCCGTCTACTCCAAACTACAATAAACCGACCCACGGAGTAGCGTCCGACTTGAACGACCAAGGTGGTCGAATAATATTCAACATTTCAGAAACGGGAGGGTATCCTCGAATCTTAAGCGAACCACCAATTAACGCATTATAACAGCCAAGAAGAGGCAAGGACAACACCCCACCAAGTTAAATTTCTGCAAAAATAAAAAAAATATATACTTCTTTTCTACACATAAATAATAAACATCCCTTTAGCCCGCACTTTAAAATAACTACACACACACATACACATACACACGCACATACACACACATACGTTTACACGCGCACGGGCGTAACCCAATACAATGTCTGAACGGTTATCAGCCATGGAGCGAAAACGATTATACGATCAATTAAATGCACTACGCTTGCGTTTAACTTGGTCTGCTCAAGCGCGTACCGAAAATCTTCGTGAATATACTTAGCGAATCGAAAATTTACACGAACAATATGTCAAGCTCGATAAACTAGCAGAAAACCAATTATCCGAAATAACGTATTCTGCAAAAGAGAGGGAAAAGTTCGCGATCGAAATATTTTTAAACGGATTAAAGCTCGCTGTAAAACGTTATACGTGCCCACCCAAAGTATATAACGATCTCCAGCATTCTATTCATCACGCACAACGCATGCATTTGCATCTGCAAGATTTGGGACGGTTGAGGCGCAGTTGGTTATTAAACATCCACGAGTAACTAGAATAATTCCCTTTGTAGATAATTCTTAAATGGAAGAAGATTACCCACTCACGATCTGTTACAAACCTGTCGCCGGTCTACCAATTCACTACAAAGAAAACGCAAGAAAATTATTTTGTCGTAATTGCTTTGAGACATACGTTGTGGATCCTGAAAAACTTTTCGAGATCATAGTAAATTTTCATATCGTTTCCTATATTGTACTACCGATTTGTTGCACCATCTGCAAAAAGAAATTAGCACGGAAAGCTAAATACCACAAGTGCGAGGTTTGCACGCGACTCCTAGCCACAAGACACTACAGCGACGTACTATTCATCGAAGCACATTTAGTGGATACCCGGCGTTTTGGACTTAGGCAAGAGAACCATAGTTAACGAATAGAGAAGGCCACTCGGCATACGCACGAATTTACCATGACAACTCTCATACGCAACTATGAGCGCGTGCACGATCAGTTTCTTAATGCCGACGTGTGCGAAGCATGCTACGTGTCAAAGGTGCACGTACATAAAGTTTTGCTAAATTTAGTAGTAGTGCGGGCGGCCGCACCAATGTTAGGTCATTTCCTCACCCTTAGATGCATATATTGTGGCACAGTAATTCCCTTTGTACGTTGCTCCTTGCAACGCATAACAAGTGAGGTTGGCAATGCAAGAGTCAAAGTGCGAGGCAGGATCACCCATGAATACTGGGTGACAGTGCCTGGCCTCGAGACGCACGAACAAATCGATGAATTGAACCAACCAATCTTTGATGCGACCCAAATCAACCGGGAGACAGATGCAACGTTGCACCAAGATCGGTTATTAAAGTTAGGTGTTGACCTTCACACCTTCGAAGATGCACTAAACGAACTCCAACACGTACCAATTAACGTTTTAGAGAACATTTTAAACGATCTAACAGAGGTCGAGTCTGAGAGAGAGACAGCCACTCAGCAGGGAGGTGCCGTCTCCTCGCTCCAGTGTGTTTAACTAATCATGCACCTTTTCAAACCGCCCTTCACGCACCTCACGCCTTAAGATTACTTACTATTATACCTGTTTTAGCAAAATGTGGCGGGCCATTATAGTCATCGTACTATTCTTACGCACACCCACGGGCACCCGTGGATAACACGTGAACTTAACGGAACAAAACAACCCCGGCATTATGTATAAAAAATTGGGAGAATTAGCTTTCGAGAACGGACGGGTCGAAATTCTAACATGTATCTCCACGGATAAACTAATTCATAAACATGCTCTCCTATTAAAAATGGTTTCGCAAATTGCCAATTTTAAATCATACAGCAGACTTAAAGGAGTGGCAACAATAAACACCCTTCTACGCTTGCAAGCTAGCCTCATTGCTCTCAAAACATCCACCACCGGTTTCAACGAAGTTTTAATTAGTTCTGCGGTAACGGAACCGCCAAGCGAAAATGATACTGCTACTCTAAATCTAGACTTGGCACTAAGTATGCTAAAACTAAATCAAGGTGAAGTGAAACTAGCAGACCATGGTGAGCGAGCATACATAACCAACAAAATTATGGAAGGCGAATTAAAACTCACTCAGGACATGCACGGACTTGAAGTAATAATGGAAACGCTACTCGTGGAATCGGGCACAACGAAACTGGTGAACTCCAATCTCAAAAGCACGCTCGACCTCGCTAAGCAGGAAGTTGAGAATGCTATGCGTCTCATCAACTTGGCTACCGATTTAGTACGGAGAAGGAAGTTCGTTCTAGCACCACATAACGTACAACAAGCACTCGCTCAGATCCAGGCTACAACTAAGACACAAATTGCGTGTCCTATAGCTGCACTAAATAATGCAAAATTGAATGAAGTCTCAGATACAAAAATATACATATCAGGAACAAAACTAATCATATAATTAATCTTTTTACTATTAGAACATGACTCATACATGTTATACGAAATAATGCCCCTCCCCGTCTTTCAGCCGGGAACGCATAAACGAGCGATCACAATACGTACGCAAGGAAAACTAATTGCAGTAAATGCGGCAAGGAAATCTATTTTCTCTAACGAGGAAGAGAAAAATAAATGCATCGAAAGATTTTAGAAAATTATATGTAAAAAACTTCAGCTTATTGTAGCTACGCCGAATTGCGCCAGCAAACTGTTAACGCGGCCAACGCTTCGAAGCTTCCTCTTGTGCAAATTAGCTTATGTAACGACTGACGGAGTATTCATATTGGAACTTACTCGAGCCAACGAGTAGTTCTTTTCAGTAGCCGAACCGAAGACTATACAAACGTATTGCCCCAACACCACAATGTCAATGACCCTTCAGCATTCAGGTATAATAACACATCGTTCAATAAGTCCTGAGACTAACCCAGAGATGGTGCTAGTAGTACCAAACTGGCCACGTTTCCATAGAGTGCAAACCTTTACATGAAACGTGTAAAAATTTCACGTCGATCGGATCACAGACAGCAGAGTTATCGAGGTTACAGTAAAGTCACTTTGTAATTTGTTTGAAAAATGGAAAAATGCGAGTTTCGCGTGTTGATAAAACATTGTTTTTTAATGAGTAAAAACACCGTAGAAGTCCAGCAATGGCTTGAAAAATATTACCCGGACTCCTCTCCATCCAAACCAACGATTTGTCGTAGGTATGCTGAGTTTAAACGTGGTCGTGCGGACACAAACGATGCGGAACGTTCGGGTAGGCCATTGGAAGCCGTTACACAGGAAAATGTGAGTGAAGTGTTAATAATTGTAATAAAAAATCGCAAAGTGAAGGTCCGTGAGATTGCAGAAATGACACAGATATCTTCTGGAAGCGTATTTACAATCCTTCATGAAAAATTGAGCATGAAAAAGTTTTTTTCTAAGTGGGTGCCGCGATTGCTTTCAGTGGAACAAAAACAGCAACAAATCGACGATTCAGAGAGCTGTTTATCGCTATTTACTCGTAATAAAAAGGATTTCCTGCGTCGATACGTGACCATAGATGAAACATGGATACATCATTTCACTCCGGAGTCGAATCGGCAATCATCTGAGTGGCGCATGGCTGGCGAAAGCCGCCCAAAACGTCCAAAAACGCAGCAGGCTGCTAGCAAAGTCATGGCGTCTGTTTTTTGGGATACACATGGCGTGATTTTCATTGACTACCTGGAAAAAGGTAAATCGATCAAGAGTGATTATTATATTGACTTGTTGGTACGTTTGAAGGAGGAGATCGCAGCAAAACGACCGCACATAAAGAAGAAAAAAATCCTTTTTCACCAAGACAATGCACCATGCCACAAGTCCACGAAAACAATGGCAAAATTGAACAAATTGGGCTTTGATTTGCTTCCCCACCCCCCGTATTCGCCAGATTTAGCCCCCAGCGACTACTGGCTCTTTGCTGATCTCAAAAAAATGCTCCAGGGAAAAAAATTTGGCTCGAATGAGGAAGTCATTGCCGAAACTGAAGCCTATTTTGAAGCAAAGGATAAATCCTTCTATAAACATGGTATAGAAATGTTGGAAAGGCGTTGGGAAGATTGTATCACTCTCAAAGAAGATTATATTGATAAATAAAAATGATTTTTGAAAAAAAATGTTGTTTTCGTTGTTAGTCTTGGGACTTATTGAACGATGTGTTAGACATTCCGCCCGCCTGTACCGTAACAATACAAGATAGGGTCTACTCTAGCTCCGGTATACATGAGAATTCGGAAAATGCCTACTTTATTCCGCCGCTGCAGTTACTAGTTCACAACATTGACGAAGACAACTCCACGTTAAACGAGAATAGCGACATCGCGCGCGCTACGGCAATCAGTATGATATCAATCACCATTGTAGCCAGTATGTCTATGGGTGCAATATTTAGTCTTGCAATCATCGCGATTATGCTACGACGAGAAAATAGGGCACAGAATATAAACGGACCAGCAAGGGAGCCAACTCATCCCTTGACCACTCCCATAGCCTGGACCTTTCCACAACACATTTATACAACACCTAGGCCACCTAGGCGAGTCATAGAGCCACAAGTACATGACAAGCATTTTATTTCCTTCCTTTTTCCCTATGAAAAGCGCTACCACTACAGCGATAACATCAAGGTACGGAAGCACTGATGCGGAAAGAGTATCAGAGTATGCGTGTATGAATCATGACTAGGAACACTTGTGTCCTACTTTCGGACCATCCCTTTTTTGATAAGAAACAAGGGTGCACGTCTAGTTTCTGGCCTATATAAAGGGGTTGGACGATGTACCGACAGGTCCAGTCTTTTCCCGAAAACGTTGTCGTGCACGGAGGCTCTGCCGGTTGCTACACAGTCAGTAGTTTTTTCTTACATTATTCTCGTACGCGGAAACTCTGCCAGTTTTATTATATACCAACGCGAAATAATAAGTATAAAGTAAGAAGTGTGTGAGTGAGTTTGGCAAACGCAGAAATGGTAACTGGATTAAGCCACCCGCCAGTTCAAAGTATAATAAAGAAAACAGACATTTTTACAAAATTCTTGAAGTCAACCATTTAAATTTCCTCCACATTCTCGCCAAGCAGCAGCCGAGCTCGCCAGCCAGCCAGTCTCCAGCCAGCGACACCAGCGCACTCAAAACAACGTAAGAATATCCCTCTCTCTCTACATCTCTCAACTCCTTTCGCCTGAACTGCATTATTCATGCGATACGTCTCTCTGGTCCTTATAAAGTGCACGTAGACAAATCAGGCATACATATAGAATATATATACATATCTCCCTCTCTCTCTTGCTCTCGCACGCTGACTCCAATTCTCTGTCTCTATCCTTCTATCTGCGCTAGTATATATATTTATTGCCTCCTGTCCTCGGCAGCTACGGTTGACCGAAATGAGGAATTAAACCTTTTTATTATTCAATTTAAATCTTAGTAAAATAAGTTTTTTGGTCGTTGCCTCATCCCCTAGGACGTAATACAAATGATAAAAGTATTTGTTCTTAACATTAGCCAGGATCAATGACGTGGACGTGGTCAATTTCTTATCCCATGTGTTTATGTGTCGCGTATATTGAGTGTATGTATGTGTGTATATGTGCATGTTTATTTCATTTTACGTATTTATTTTTCTCATTAGTATGAATCAAGAATTAGTTAAATCAAAGCTCACTAATTATTCTATTTAAGGTAGTTGACACTTAGTGTGATAAATGTAAAAGCATGGAGTAATATATAATATTACAAAACAAGTGTTGCATTGAAATCTAGAGTCTGTTCTTTTTTTTGTCATACACAACGTACATTTTTTTTTTCCATTGCCACAGGTAAATATGTTCCTATAAGACGTGCTGCAGATATTTTATAGTTTACACTCCTCTCGTTTTTCAGATTAAGGATTATCAAGATAATTTGTAAACTAAAATCTGGAAAAGACATTAGCACCTTGAATAAGTTTTTGCTGTTCGTTTTATAAAATAAAAGTTTTATATAAAGTATAAGGCACAAAAACATTTCACTCAAAGTATTGCCTATCACTAGAGACCACTTTCTCTCATCTTTCTGATAGTGTATGAATTCTGCGACGGAAAAACGATATGTCTTTTGAGGCTATCCAAGAATCGATCAATTCTTTAGTATCCTCGTAGGGATAGAAGCGCTGCTCAGCCAGACTAAGTGACATCGAACGAAATAGGTGACAATCAGGAGAGGTTATGTCAGGTGAATACGGCGGGTAGGGTATAACTGCCCATTAAAGCGTTTCCAGGTAGGTTTTCACTGGTTTTGCAATATGAGGCCGAGCGTTGTCATGTAACAAAATTACTCTGTCGTGATCACCCTATTCGTATAGTGGCTGTTTTTCTTTTAGGGCTCAACTTAAACGCATCGATTGAAGTCGAATGCAATATTCCGTGATAGTCTCATTCGGTTTGAGCAGCTCATAATAAATGACACTCTGCTAATCTCACCAAATGCAGAGAAGAAGCTTGGAACACACACAGGCCGAACTTACCTCACGATTTTCTACGCTTTGGATTATTGTAGTGTATCCAGTTTTAATCGCCAGTCATGATACGGTGCTGTTAATGTATGGGTAAATTCAGAGTATGTTACGACATCTAAAGAGAAACATGTAAATTAAGAGAGATGAAAAAGAGATAGGCAATGAAAAAGTGACTCGAACAAGACAAGCGTGTCTTTTCGTGAACAAGCGATACGGAAATACAAATGTGATCTTGAGTAAGCAAACCTAATCTGTAATAAATCTTGGTAATCTCAACAAACTTTAAATCAATAATATTTTCTACCATAATCTAAATTAATTCTTGTCCACAACCTCGATTATATTAACATGGTAGCAGAGCGTGGTTACTTAAAAATTAAAGTGTTTAAGTTTTGAGGTTATGGTAAGAAACGTGATCAATACCAAAGTTAAAAGTGAAAACTTCAAAAGTGAAGAAAATTTATATAAAAATATATCGTATAATAGAAACTATACAAGAAAAGTATTTTGAAGAGAATTAGAAAAAGTGATCATTGTAAAAAATTTATTGAAATAAAGGTAAAAATTAGAGAAAGTGAAAAACAAGTAGACAAAATGGCTGATGAAGTTAAAATAAATATACAAGTTTTTGATGGCAATGACTATACGATTTGGAAAAAAAGATTATTAGTACTACTTAAATTAAAGAAATGTAATGATGTGACTCAAAGAAACAGAGGTGAAACCGATAAAGCTACAGCATGGAATAATAAGGATTTGAAAGCCATAAATTACATCTATAGTGTGTTGATCAAGAGGCAGCCTATGATATAATTGAGAAACTAGATAGCATATACTTAAAAGAGTCTACAGCACTACAAATAATTACAAGAAACAAGTTAGAAAAATTAAAATTAGAAGATTTTGAAGACTCTAGTGGTTTCTTTCGTGAATTTGGAAAACTAACCATTGAATTAAAAAATGCCGGTGCCACACTAAATGAACAAGAAAAGATGAATTATTTGTTAAGAAGTCTACCAAATTCAATGGCGCTTATTGGTGATTTAGTAGATGTGCTGAAAGAAGATGAACAAACAGTTGACTATGTAAGAAGTAAAATTCAAATTCATGAAGAGAAAGAGAAGGAAGGAAATACAAAGAGTCGTTCTGGATACACAAACGCATTTCATGCCACGTCGAATTCAAGAAATAATAACACAAACTATAGAGGTTAACAACGCGGAGCACGAGGAGGCGCACGTGGAAGAGGTCACACACATCAACGAGGCAACGGAAGAGGAGCATGGAGAGGTAATCTTCACCAGTTTCACCAGCGAAGAAGGGGTCGAACAAATTGGCATCAGTACAGCAACCAACAGCAACAGCAACATAAAGAAGACAGAGGATTTGGAGCAAGTGGTAACCAAGAAAGAAGTCAAACAACAGTAGTGCGTACATTACTCAGGTTGAGTATAAAACAAATGAATATGTATGCGAGGTATATAATTGTAATAATGAGATGACGATTTTAGACAGTAGCTGTTCTGATCACATAATAAACAATGTAAATTACAGTCTGTCAAGTAAGAGCGTGGTCGACTTCACCGACAGGTAATAAAAGATTTCGCTCTAATTCTTTCGCAAACCGATAGAAAGAAGCTTTGTCCTTGATGCATTGTCAACAAAGATTCAGTTGTCGTTGATCTTTTGAAAGAGAATCACGTTAAACGCCATGAGTGCTAAGTACGCGTCGCGCTACGAGGCTGTGTTCCTTTGCATCCACCCGAAAGGTCCCAAAATGTCGCAATCAGCGGCTGCTAAATATATGAGAAAGTCGAAGGCATTTGTACAGAAGTAGATACAGCGATATAAAGTGGCTAAAAATGTCGATGATTTACCAGAACGTGGCTCGATAGGAAAAGTGAACAAAAAAGATGAAAAAAGAATAGTGAATCTGTTTTCGCGGGATCCTGCTTTAACACTGCGGCAAGGACAAGCAAAATTAATGGCAAAAGGTTAAGATATATCCTACGAAACTATCCGAACCCATCTTCGTACTCATCATCTGCAATGGCGCAACACAATGAAGAAGCCTCTGTTGACTGAAAAACATGTGACAAAGCGACTTGCTTGAGCGCATGAGAATATTGATAGAGATTTTGAAAATGTCATTTTTACTGATGGATGTTCTATTTGGGCACTTTCTGTCCTCACGCGAGCCTGGTCAACTTCCACCAACAGGCTTGTTCAGCGGACCGTAAAACATGGAATAAAGGTGCATCTTTGGGGCTGCTTCTCAAAGCAGGGATTCGGCACTTTGCACCTCTTTACTGACAACCTAAATGCCGAGAAAATGATAAAAATCTACAAAAAGGCTTTACTGCCATCTGCCAAACGATGGTTCATCACAAAAAATGAAGATTGAATTCTGCAGGAGGACAACGATCCTAAACACCGCAGCAAGCTCTGTACTCAGTGGAAGACTCAATCTGGCATCGTTACATTGGATTTGCCGTCGCAGTCACCCGATGCAAACCCTATTGAAAATGTGTGGGCATATATTAAACGGAAGCTTCGTGGAAGACGCACATACACTTTGAAGCAGTTGTCTTACGAAATTCGTCGGATCTGGAGATCCTTGCCACTAGAATACGCCGTCAAATTAGTAGAAAGCATGCCTCGGAGATGCCAGGCAATTATCGACGCCGGTGGTGACTGGACACATTATTGACCGAATTGCATCATTGTTTGTAATGTGTACAATGTATATATAAATATGAAAGTTTCATCAAATAAATTTTTTTATAAATTAACACGACCACGCTCTTACTTGACAGACTGTATTACGATAAATATATAGATCTGAAAATTCCAGTAGATGTAAAAGTAGGTGATGGAAGGGTTTTAAAATCAACTAAAATAGGTACAGTTGTGTATTATTTTACAGTATATAATGAATTAAAACAGAACATAATGAAAAATGTATATTTCGTTAAAAATATGAATAAAAATCTCATAAGCTTTGGTAAAGTAACAATGAAGAATAAAATTGTTTCAATTGATAACCTATCTAAAATCTATCCTAAACCTTATAATGAATTAAATGGTATAGCAGTTAAAACAAATAGTATTTACAAAATGTACAGTGTAATTAAAAACAATAACAAAGAAGTATATAATTTAAATAAAGTAAAATGTAACTACACCCAAAAAGAGAAATATCATAAATTACTAGGACATATAAACTTTAATTACTTAAATACTTTATGTAAAAATAAACTAGTCAATGGAATGCCAGATAAATGAGAAAGTGAATACTTGACGTGTAGTACATGTATAGAAAATAAAATACACAATATAAGCTTTAACAACAATAGACATAAGGCTAGAGAAATGTTGGAAATAGTACACACTGATATAAATGGACCACATCCAGATGGTTACAATGGTGAAAAATACTTTGTTAGTTTTATCGATGATTACAGTAAAATAGCGAAAGTTTACATTATGAAAACAAGAGGTGAATTTTTTGATTATTTAACTGAATTTACAAGTGAAATAGAAAATTTAACAAATAAGAAAATTGAAAAATTGAGATTGGACAATGCTAAAAAAATGTCGAGTAATAATGTTATCAAATTTATCAAAAATAGAGGTATTATTTTAGATGCATGTCCTACATATGTTTACGAACCTAATGGAACTACCGAAAGATACAATAGATCTATTATGGACAAGGGCGTCCGCAGGGGGGTGGGGCAAAATCGGCACTTGCCCCCCCCCCCCCTGGCCGCCTGGCATTGCAGGTATTTTTTCCACAATTTCAGACAAAACAAAAATGTGCTTAAAATATTTTATAGTGTAACAAGTTTTATATGTATATAAATTATATACATTCATTCAAACCAAAATTTTGGTACACTAAAGGTACAGCAGTTGATGTCACTACAACATTTTTCACGACCCTCTTTACCCTTAAAGAACCATCCTTTAGTAATAGGTCTTTAGTAATTTAGTTTTTAGTACTAGTAATTTAGTAATAGTAATTTAGTAATAGTAAAAAAAAATAACCTTAAGTAATAGTAATAGAAAAATAAAAATAATAACCCCACTTTCTTTCAAGTTCAGACGCACAAAAGAACGGAAAAAGAGAGCGTTAACAAAGTAGTCCAGGAAAAGAAGCCGAGAAAGAGGGATAAAAATCGAAAAATTTCCAATCGCGATTTTTCAATTGGAATGTCTAGAGGAAGCTAATAAAAAAGGTCTCATCTCGTAGGTCATATACTGGAACCTGCGTCATTGTTTTTTTTTAAACATTTAGGTGAAATAATCGTTTTTTTTATTGGTTTTTGATATTCTGAGAAAACTACAAGAGATAAACAAAAATGGTTGCCGGACGAATTGTTCGTGAATTAAATACCTACAAAAGTAGAAAATTCCACTAGAGTACTACAAATTGTCATTATTTTTACCCTACATTGATTCGATTACAAGTTCACTAAACATACTACTGTGATCAAAAAGTAAGGTGAAATTGTCATTTGAAATCCTCGGGCATTAGGAAGGCAGGTAAATTTTTTTTCCTAGGTTGGTAGGACTGTCTATAATATTTGCCAAGCGTCTGTTTGTCAAAAGGTTTAATTATCTCCGAGTTACACGTGTTTTTGTAAACAACCAAAAGTGAATTTTTTGATTTTTACAATGGGTGATTTTGTTGAGCAAAGAACTTGCATCAAATTTTGTTTGTGGAACGAATATTCTTGTGTGGACACGTTGAAAATGTTGTGGAAGGCCTTTGGTGATCAAACTATGGCACAAAAAAACGTTTCTAAGTGGTACAACAAGTTCAAAGCGGGCCGAGAACGCGTTGAAGACAAACCGCACTCTGGACGAGCATCAACGCCTACCGACGAGGGCCACGTCCAAAAAATCGAAGATTTGGTGCTTGAAAATCGTCGATTGACAATTAGAGACCTCGCTGATAGTGTTGAAATATCATTTGGCTCATCCCAAACCATTTTGAAGGATGATTTGTGTCTCAAACGCGTCAAGTCTTGATTGGTGCCAAAATCGCTCAATTTTTTGGAAAAAAAGCGTCACGTTGATATGTATGAAACTTTGCTGTCTGACTATCAGGACCACTTGAAATGCATCGTTACTGGAGACGAGACTTGGATTCACGCATACGATCCTGAAACCACCGACCAATCCAGCGATTATCGTGCAAAAGGTGAAGCAAGACCGAAAAGACCACGGAAAAGTCGATCGAAAATCAAGGTCATGTTGACAGTTTTCTTTGATTATCGTGGTATGGTGCACTATGAATTCCTTCCGCCCGGCCAAACTGTCAACAAAAAATTTTATTTGAGCGTTATGAGTCGTTTGCGTGAATGTATTCCTCTGAAACGGCCGGAATTATGGGCGAACAACTCTTGGTTTCTTCATCACGATAATGCACCATGTCATACTGCATTGGTTCTTCGCGACTTTTTTGCCGAAAACTCGACTCATATCGTTCCGCAACCACCGTATTCGCCTGATTTGGCTCCGTGCGACTTCTGGCTATTCAGCAAACTCACAAGGCCAATGCAGGGACGCTGTTTTGACACGATTGAGAAGATCAAAACCGAATCAAAGAAGGTCTTGAAGGCTATACCGGAAAAAGACTATTCCGACTGTTTCGAGGACTGGAAAAAGCGTTGGCAAAAGTGTGTTTTATCGGACAGGGATTACTTTGAAAGGAATGAAATTGATTTGGAAGAATAAATAAAGAATTCACATTTTATATACAAATTCACCTTACTTTTTAATCACAGTAGTAAGATTTTCCGAAGAAAATACTAAAATTTTCAATCTGTTCAGCCTCCGTCCATCTCAACTTAAAAAACTAAGCTAGGAGCAGTTCAAAGTGTCGTTAAAAGACATTGAACAAATGCATGAAACAGAAGCCTTACTCCATGAGGGTCTTATATGGTACGACATCGTATCAACATCTGATCTGTCTACTTCTGAAGCAATGTTGAAGAGAGCAGAGTTCTTGCCCAATATTAAAACATTGCTTATTAAATCGCTAACTTTGCCAGTTACCACGGCGACTGTAGAAAGATCGCTTAGTACAGTAAGACGTGTCAAAACATGGGTTAGATCCACAATGTCAGAATCTCGAACCAGTGGTCTTTGCATGCTTAGTGTACACCGGAAAAAAAATCAATGAAGACAAAGACAGTTTTGTCCAAAAAGTTGTAGATAAATTCGGCCAAGACAACAGAAGATTGATTTTTTTATTTTCGCCTGACATTCCTGACAAAGATTAAAAATTGAAACCGAAACCGGGCAAGAGAAAATTAAAAGTTATACATTAATGATTCCGAAATTCGGAATCATTAATGTATTTTTTATTCGGAATCCAAATTGATGAGATTTAATAGATAACGAGAACGCTTTCTGAGATTCCAAAATAAAAAATAAAAAAAATTGAAAAAAAAATAGATAAAAAGAATACAATATAAAAAAAAATATACAAATAAAAAATTAAAAAAAAAATTAAAAAGACCTTTCTTCATTATACATCTACCTTGCCGTGGTGAGAAAGCTCATTACTAAAAGATGTATGAATACACAATAGAAGTCGAGTTATTCACACTACGGGCAAATTGAAAGTTCTAGTGAGTAACCGTCTGCCCCCCCCCCCCCTGCATAAAATCCTGTGGACGCCCTTGATTATGGATACTGCTCGATGTTTGGTAGCTGATACTAAATTAAATGTAATATATTGGCCTAAAGCTGTTAAAACAGTAGTATATTTAAAAAATTGAGTGATTACAAATACTGTAGAAAAAAAGACTCCTTATGAGATAATGATGGGTGAAAAACCAGATACTAGTAATCTAAAAATTTATGGCAGTAAAGTCTTTGTAAGAGTTTCAGAGTTTAAAAGGAAAAATAAATGTGGTAGGAAGGCAGATATAGGAAAACTTGTTGGTTATGGAAGAGTAGGATACAGAGTTTTAGTAGGGAATAGAGTTATTATTGTACGACATGTTAACATTGTTTAAAATGATATAAAACTAGTTGGTATTTCTAGTGAAAATAATATAGAAAACTCATATGAGAATGATTCTAATTTAAATGATAACGGAAATGAAAGTTTTTAAAATGAAACTAAAAATAAAAATTCTAAAAATATAGAACAAAATGAAAATAACATAAATTAAAAGATAAGTAATATAAACAATAATAAAAAAATTGAAACCCCATTAAGAAGATCTACTAGAGAAAGAAAACAAACAGACTTGTATAAACCAGAAAATTATGCTTATTGTATTTACGTAAATTTTGTAAGTGCAAACACTCCGAAAACATATTTAGAAGTAATAAATAGTGTCGATAATGTAAAATGGAAAAATGCAATGGACACTGAAGTCAAATGTTTAGATGAAAAAAAAACTTATGATCTAGTCGAAAACCTAAAAATGTCAAAATACTAGATCTTAAATGGATATTTACAAAAAAAAGTAAGAGTAAATATAAAGCTAGAGTTGTAGTATTAGGTTATCAGCAAGATAAAATTATAGATGATTTATACTCTCCAGTAGCCAAAACCGAAACTTTGAAATTGTTATTTACATACTGTGTACAAAATGGTTTCATAATACATCAAACAGACGTTGATTCTGCATGCTTAAACGGTGATATAATATCAGAAGTGTATGTGAAACAGCCTGAAGGTTATGATGACAACACAGGCAGAGTATGAAAGTTAAAAAAGGCTTTGTATGGGCTAAGTGAAAGTCCTCGAGTACGGTATAAATGTCTAAACAAAGTATTAAAAGAGCTAGACTTTAAACGTAGTGAAAATGACAATTGTTTATATTATTTAGATGAAGGAGATTGTGATCCAATATTTTTATTATCTTTTGTAGATGACTTTTTAATTTGCTGTGAAAGTATAAAAAAATTGAAAAAGTAAAAAAATTGTTGTTTGACAAATTTAAGATGAAAGATTTACGTGAAATAAAATCATATTTAGGCGTAAATGTAGAATATAATGAAAACAGAACTGTTATAACTTTAGATCAATAGAAATATATAGAATCACTAGCCAAAGAATATAATATAGAAAACTGTCGATTGTATGAAACACCTTTGGAACAAAATTTAAAATGTCAACCAGCGCAATCTGTGTCTATAGATCTAAAATATAGAAACTTGATAGGCGCTCTTTTGTATATAAGTTGTGGAACACGACCAGATGTTAGTTATGCAGTAAATTTCTTGAGTCGTTTTCAAAATTGTTATGATCAGAGACATTACAAGTATGCTATGAGAATTTTAAAATATGTACTCATAAAACATTAACATAAAACATAAAACATGTGACTCATGTACTTGTAATATTTTTCCAAATTCTGTTAGCATATGACATCGGTCTTGATCAAGTGATTCCTCCAATTTTTTGTCTTCAAATTTTTTTGGTGCGCCAAAACGTTCTTCATCCTCAAGTTCAAAATCATTATTTTTGAAGCATCGAAACCAGTCTCTGCATGTTGTATCCGACAGAGCGTTGCCACTGTAAGTCTCAACAAGAATTCTGTGTGCTTCAGCTGCAGATTTCTTTTAAATAATTTAGTGCAATTAAATTCCCCACAAATACATTTTGTTTGAGTCTAATAACATTAAGTAAATAACTTTTATAAAAGATTTTACGAAGGTGAATCAAATATACACGGTAACTTTTTTTTATTCATTTATTGACTAATATTACACGCAAACCATATCATCAACATTTCTCAATGTAGTCTCCTGCGTTGTTTACACACTTTTGCCACCGTTTTGGAAGCTTGAATACTGCCATCTTTAAAAAAACAGCGAGAACCTATTCAACGTCCTAATATTAATATTTGAATCAAGCCAACAGGTAATTTTTATGTATCTTAGTATATGTAGGATTACCAATATAATTATTTTTGAATTCTATAACGGGGTTATTCTTATTAGATGTTAGGTGCACGTGCGGGACTCTCCCTCGCACTTGCACACCGCGTCGGACAAAAATATCCCGCGATGCGGTCTTGAGTACCGACGACCATTAGCCATCGTGCAATGGCACTCTCGTGTAGTGCCGGTCCGTATACAACGTAGGATTCTCCTTGGATCCTACTTTCTATCTCATTTGGGGCCCTTCTCGAAGGCGTAATGCCGTCTATACTCTTTGCCGGGCTCGACTGTACAGTGTGCGTGTCCACGAGAAAGTTGACACGCCCGTGCAGCCGGTGGTATTCGCGAATGGGACGCTTGAATAAAAGGAATAAACGAAAATGCGCACCCGTTCTGCGCAGTCAATGTTTATTAAGTCTGATTTGGAAGAGCTTATACACAATTGAATCAAAAATGGTTCAGGACCCTTGTTGAGGATCGCAAAACAAAAACCGATCAACGCGCAATTGATGTACGCGAGACACGTACTGCGCATTTCAGTCCGTCACTCGCCTTGCTATGTTCACGTAGCAAGGCATGTGAGACAGCCTTTATGCTCGCAGACTGGTCAGCGGGTTAGTCGCGGCCTCTCGCAGCCAACCGGGAGACTACACTCGTGTAGTCTAACATGCTGCTGCTGTGTATAATTGCTGTGTGTACGTGTACGTTAGACTACACGCGCGCGCATACACACGGACACGACTATGTGTGAGTGAGAGCTAACCTTTCACTAACGCTACGCTAAGAAAACGAAAAGAAGCTCCTCCATTTTCCGTCTCGCGTCGCTGGTATTGATTTCCTAAGCTGCGCTATCAATTCGGTAATCGATAGCTTCGCGTGTAGTCACGCCGCGAAGTCACACATTTACCGCCTGGCAGGTGGTCTAACTTCTCATGGCCACCTGTTACAATTCTTATAAAAAAACAAATAAATAATATGAGATACTTACAAATATATTATTTATCGTAAACATTCACTACTAATACTTAATTCAGTTAATTAATTCAGTAAACTTTTGTAGACTAATGTAATTAACATAGCAGCCTAAAGTTCTACTACAGTTGCTTCCGAATCCTACAAGTGTAAGAGTATGATTACACAGGTCAACTTTTGATCTACGGAAAAACACTGAAAAGAAACTAGTCTTGCTCAGGTTTTTGGGGTCGTTGATTACAGTAAGTGGGTTGGTTAACCTCCATTACATCAAGTTCAAGGTCATTTGAAAGTCGAATAACGTATTCAACGACGAAAAAATCTGAAAAAACTCATGCACATGTCTTCGAAGTCCCCAAATACAAATCCGTAGTTTGCTTAACCCCGCGATCTCTTTTAGAGGTTCTTTAAGGTCATTTCAAGGTTATTTTAAGGTTATTTCTGAGTAAAACAGTTACAAACCGTTAAGGGGGGAAATCACAGTAAAATTTTCATTTTTTCGAAAAAAATTTTTTTCGCCTAAAAGATGCTTTAGGATCTTAAAAATAATATACCAAATGATGGAACACGGCAAAAGTGTCCGAGTGCCCAAATTTTTCATTCTGCGGTAACGCCACTCAGGTATGCTCCGAGCAGTACTTAAAACTTGCAACGCGTTTTTCTCGAAATCACTTTTTTTGAGCTCGCTGAAGACATAACTCAAGCAAATTTTTACCGATCAACTTGAAATTTTGACAATAACTTTGAAATATCTTTCTCCACGGAGCTACGTAGGATTTTCTATTTTATATGGCTTAGTTTTTTTTTATTGAAGATTTGATAACGTTTTTTTTTGTTAAAAATTTAACTTTATTTTCAAACATGCACCATTTTGTGAAAAATCAATGCATCAAAAAAATCTCACGTAGCTCGCTAGCTGTTATTTTATGAAAACTAAAAAATTTTGGTTCGTTCTTCCAGGTCAAAAATTAAGGAGTCTACGTTTTCGGCCATTGACATGCTTTCAAAAATAGGCGCCTTGGGGCATATGCTGCGCAGCCGCCATTTTTAGATATTTTTTATTGAAAAAATTACATTTTGTACTTTTTTAGTATTGCTATAAAACCTACTTTACAGATTTTCGATTGATACTTTTATTCAGCCAAAATTAATTCCCAAAAATATGCCTATTTTTTTGTGTGCTGCTGTGATTTCCCCCCTTAAAAAAATCTGAAGAAATTGATATGTGTGTTTCTTGATCACCAAGTCCGAATGCGAGGTTGGCTAACCTCCATCCTGTTAGGTTCAAGATTATTTAAAGGTCAAGTAACGAAATCACTGACGAAAAAATCTGAAAAATTTCATACACTGTTTTTCTAGATCGTTTTTGGGATAAAAAATAAAAGTATTACTCCAAACGAGGACGCTTTCGATTCTCGTGAAATGATCTTCGATTTTCTTTTTTTTTATAACATTTAGTTGAGTGCTTTATTTGTGAATGGAATAGTTAAGCTCGAGATCAGCATTATGTAAGAAAAGACTGGCCTTTGAGACAGGAATTAATTCCAGGCGAAAAAACATCGTAGGTCCATGTTTGATATCGACTAATAAGGTACTTCTTTCACCTTCACACATTAAATTAGGTATAGTAAAGCAGCTCGTCAAGACCATGAGCCGAAATGGAAGTCCTGCTTTCATACATATTTTCCAAATACTACCTAGGCTTTCTAAAGCAAAAATAAAAGAGGGAATCTTAACTGAACCACAGAAAAGAGACCTCCTGAAAAATGATGCATTTGAGAAAAAAAGAATGACAAAGACAAAGCAGTTTGGCAAAGTTTTAGAGAAATGACAACAAAGTTCCTTAGAAATCACAAAGATTCTGATTACATAACCATCTTTGCTAATCTGGTCCAAAATTACAAAGAAATGGGATGTTTAAAGTTCGACACTTCATTTTCTCACCTTTCATCTTGATTGGTTCCCAGAAAATCTGGGAGCTTTTAGTCAAAAACATGGAGAAAGAATGCACCAGGACTTAAGTGAGTTTAAAAAGAGATATCAAGGTGTTTGGGGAAAAAATATGTTAGCAGACTACTGCTCGAGTCTAAAGCAAAACTCAAGTAAATGTTATAAAAGAATAGGAAATCGAAGAGCATTCCACGAGAAACGGAAGCGTCCTCGTTTGGAGTAATTCTCTTATTTTTTATCGCAAAAACAATCTAGAAAAACAGTGTATGAAATTTTTCAGATTTTTTCGTCGGTGATTTCGTTACTTGACCTTGAACCTGACGTAATGGAGGTTAGCCAGCCTCGCATTCAGACTTGGTGATCAAAAAACATACATATTAATTTTTTCAGATTTTGTTAACGATTTCTAACTGCTTTATCTAGAAATAACCTTAAAATGACCTTGAAATGACCTAAAACATCCTCTGACAGTAATCACGAGATTAAACAAACTACGTATTTGCATTTGAGGATCTTGAAGACATGTATATGAATTTTTTTAGATTTTTTCGTCGGTGATTTAGTTACTTGACCTTCAAATGACCTTGAACCTGACGCGATTGAGGTAAGCCAACCTCGTATTCGGACTTGGTGACCAAAAAACATACATGTTAGTTTTTTCAGATTTTTTCAACGGCTTTTAACTGTTTTATTAAAAAGTAACTTTAAAATGTCCTTGAAATGACCTTAAAGAACCTATAAAAGAGATCGCGGGGTTAAGCAAATGACGGATTCGTATTTGGGGACTTCGAAGACATGTGCATGAATTTTTATAGATTTTTCGTCGTTGAATACGTTATTCGACCTTCAAATGACTTTGAACCTGATGTGATGGAGGTTAATCAACCCACTTACTATAATCAGCGACCCCAAAAACCATAGTAGGACTAGTTTCTTTTCAGGGTTTTTTCGTAGATCAAATGTTGACCTATGTTATCGCAGAACGTTATGGTTTAATTACAAATCAATTGCTTATAGCCAAAAATATAAGTTACAAATAAAATAATAATTGATCAAACCGTAATAATTATAAATAATTATAGTGATCAATGTTGTTCAAAATTAAGGTGGTGTTCTCTTTTATAGTTTTACTACAAAAAACGCTTATTTTTTTGCTATCTTAAGGAAAGGTTTACCTTTTTATTGACCAAAACAACAGTTTTTTTTGGAATTTTTTTTCATAGAAGGAAATAAATAAACAACTCAAATTGTTTGCTACTTTTTTAATACAATAAAAAGTACAAAAAAAATTTTTTTTATGACAAAATATCGTGACGGTAATTAATGGCACGCCCCGTAAAGTGACCATCTCCAAAAAAGGTGGCCCGCTGTTGACCACTCTAGCACCTGCAAAAATGAACGAAAATTAAAAATCGAAAAAGTTTCATAAAATATATGAGTTTAGTCGGCATCTGACCTACAATCATCGCTAAAAATCAAAACTTAACAAAATGGCGGGCATTTGAATTTTTTTTTTTATTATTGAGTTTTTTTTCACTCTTTGCTTATTTATCTTACCGATAAATACTTTCACAATTAAAAAAAAAAAAAAAAAGGCGATCCATTGAGTAGTTTTTTAGTAATCGTGGCCAACAGTTCGAAAAACGTGGTTTCGAGAAAAACGCGTTTAAAGATTTGATTAACGATTAATCTGTGTTAACATCGGTCTCATTTTTGTTCTATAGCTTTAAAAAATATATATATACGACCAAACGGTTTTAGGAATATATTCTACACGTAATTAACTACAAAAAAATGTAAAAAAAGAAAAATCGATTTATTGGTTCAGAAAAAGGTAAACCTCCCCTTAAAAGAATGACAGATATATAATTTAGTCATCAGCTTACCGACCAAATAAAATAAGAGCAGCTTTTTTTTAAAATATTCTAAAAATGCTCGAAATATTTTGAAAAAGTTTTATTTAAATATTATTATATAAACTTTTTTAAATCGTTTTTAAAACTTCCCATACAATGATTTAGAAATATTTTGTAAAACCTTTGAAGATAGGTTCATGAAAGATTTCTGCTGCCTTTAAAAAAATGTTTTAGTCTAGTGCAAGATTTATTAAAAAAATCCTTTTAAAAACTTTTTCATAGCATTTTTAATAATATTTCATGGCATCTGTTCAATATATTTCTGAAAGTTTTCTCAAAAAATTTTAGAAATGCTTTTAAAAGATTTATAGAAAGGTTTAACTAAAATATTATATGTAATAAATGTTTGAAAATCCTTTACATAAAGCTTTCCATACACTAATTAAATAACCTTTAGTAAAGCATTCGACGGAAAATTTCTCTAAGGTTTCTTCTGTCTTTCAAAAAATGCTTTATTCTAGTGTGATATTTATTCAAAAAATCTTTTTAGAAACATTCTCAAAGCTTTTTCAAAAATATTCCACGGAATCTTGTAGAAACATTTATTGGAATATTTTTTAGAATATCTTACATACTTTTTTGAAAATATGTATGAAAACATTCATTAGAATATTTTTCAGAATATCTTACATACTTTTTTGAAAATATGTATGAAAAGGTTTAATTACAATATTATTTCAAAATCCTTTTCATAAAGCTTTCCATACAATGATTTAGTAACCCTTTGCGGAATCTTCGACAAAATGTTCGTGTAAGATTTCTGCTGCCTTTTAAAACTTGTCTTATTCTATTGTACATGCACAAGGTGTTTACCGGCAACCGTACTAGGTTGTTCAAAAAGTTTTGAAAGCGACATCTATAGAGCAGTAGAAGAACCAAAATTTTTACGCCATTTTAATATTTTATCTTTCATATAAACATACCCAAAGTTTTATTCCACTCTGTCAATTCATTGTTTGTTTACAAGCTATTTGAAGTTGACGTGTCAGTGTATTTTTTTTACAATGGAAAAAACCGAATATCGTGCAGTGATAAAATTCTTTGTTTTGGAAGGTTTATCAGCAACGGAAATTCATACAAAAATGGTGAAAGTGTTAAAGGAATCTGCTCCTTCATTTCCAACTGTGCATCGATGGGTTTTAGAGTTTAGACGTGGTCGAAAAAGCGTTGAAGACGATCCACGCTCAGGACGTCCAAAAAGTGCATCAACACCAGCATTCATAGCAAAAGTACAGGATATGGTTTTTGAAAATCGTCGATTGACCGAGAGAGATTTAGCAGAGGCCCTAGACATCTCATTAGGCAGTGTGAGACATATTTTAAATGAAGTTTTGGGTTTCAGAAAGCTCTGTGCACAATGGGTGCCGCATTCGCTCACAATGAGACAAAAACACGTTCGAATGCGACTTTCTGAGCAGCATTTGGAGCGTTTTCGGAAGGATAAAAAGGATTTTTTGCATCGATTCATCACTATGGATGAGACTTAAGTCTACCATCATGACCCTGAATCAAAACAAGAGGCTAAAGAGTGGTGTCAACCAGGCACTTCGGCACTGAAGCGAGTTCGTGTCCAGAAATCGGCGAAGAAAGTGTTAGCGTCAGTTTTTTGGGATGCAAAAGGGATTTTGTTGGTGGATTATCTCCAAACTGGCAAAACAATAAAGTCTGAATATTATTGTAACCTTTTGGACCAATTGGATGAAAAAATTAGTAAAAAAAGACCCAGTTCGCACAAGAAAAAAATCATTTTTCATCAAGACAATGCACCCGCTCACACAGCTCAAAAAACCATCACTAAAATAACCGAATTAAAGTACGAATTGTTGCAGCATCTACCTTATTCGCCTGATTTAGCTTCCTCTGACTTCTGGCTGTTTCCACACCTCAAGAAATTCCTTCGTGGGAAGCATTTTTCATCAAACGAAGAGGTTATAGCCGTCGTAGAGGAGTATTTTGCAGGCCTTGCAGAAAGTCACTTCCATGATGGGATAAACAAGTTGGAAGACCGTTGGACCAAGTGTTTTGAACTTATGGGAGATTATACTGAGCAATAAAAGTGATTTCACCAACAAAAAAAGTATCTTCATTTCCGCTTTCAAAACTTTTTGAACAACCTAGTAAATTTTTGCATTGGGTATTACACGGCAAGTAGTAGGAAGATGGCGATTTAAACGGTCTTGTTGTATAGAGGAGAGTTGGAAGTATCAGTTACACTCAAGATCTGAGACCTTGAGCACCGCGGAATTTTTATGAGACGGTTGTACGCAAATGGTAAGCCCGTAACCCAAACCCAACGAGACTTTCGCCGGCACTTCAATATTCCGCCGCGTGGGCCGATTTTAGAGCGTAACACAATTTTGAGGTGGATGCATAATGTGAATACAACGAGATCACTGATGAAAAAAAACCTCCAGGACCTGCAAGAACCATTTGTATGCCTGAGAATGTTAAGCGTGTATGCTTCGCTACGTTGGAGAGCCCCAAACGCTCGCTTGCGGTATGACACATTTTCAACAACTGAACCCTGGTGATTACAGACATCGTTTAGAATTTTATCAGCAAATAATGGCATATTTTGATGTTATTAGGTTGCTGCAGATAAAATCGCCGATTTAGCAATGACATAAAGTTTGCTGCAATTTTAGTGTATTATGTTGGCACAAAGCGGCGCAAATGATATGACATATTGAAGTATAAATACTGCTACCTTGGTTTATGGAGCCATTTCTGTTTTGCACTTCATAGTGATCGTAAAAACAAAAAGAGGAAGTGAACATGGAAGTGAATAAAAAACGGCTACTTCTACTATACGAATTTAAATTAGAGCACAACGCAACGGAAGCAGCGAGGAATATCAACAGCGCATTTGGGCCTGATACAGTTAGCAAACGAACCACTCGGCAGTGGTTCGAAAAATTTCGATCCGGAGATATGGACCTTGGAAATAAGCCATGTGGACACCCAGGACCATCGATCGATAACGATGAGCTGCGTGCATTAGTGGAGTCTGACCCCCGCCAAATTATAAGGGATCTTGCCGAGAAATTAGGCGTTCACAATTCGACAGTTTGCCGCCACTTGCAACAACTTGGAAAAGTGAAAAAGCTTGACAAATGGGTTCTGCATGATCTTACCGAGCAAAACATGACGTGTCGAATGAAGATTTCAAGTTCTCTTCTCTCCCGCGACAAAAAGGAACCGTTCTTGCAGCGAATTGTAACCTGCGATGAAAAGTGGATTTTATACGATAATCGTCGCCGTTCGGCCCAATGGCTAGATGCCGATGAAGCGCCAAGACACATGCCGAAACCAAGCCTTCATCTAAAGAAAATAATGGTAACTGTTTGGCTGTCTGTAGCTGGAGTTATCCACTATTCGTTCCTGCAACCTGGCGAAACCATCAATGCTGAGAAATACTGTGCTCAACTGGATGAAATGCATCAGAAATTGATAGTCCAACGACCTAGGCTTGTCAACAGGGATGGAGTGATACTGCTTTATGATAACACACGACCTCATGTATCGAGAACAAGGGTCCAAAAATTAAACGAGGTGTGCTATGACCCTCTTCCTTACCCTCCATATTCACCAGACCTCTCACCAACAGATTACCGTTTCTTTAAACATTTGGATCACTATTTGACAGGAAAAAGATTTAATAATGAAGCTGCTGTCAGAAATGCCTTCGAGGAATTTCTTCGAATCAGAAACTCGGACTTCTACAAAATTGGAATAAATATACTTCTATCTCGTTAGGAAAAGTGTGTTGCATCTATTGGTAACTTTTTGATTAAATAAATTGTCTTTATAAAAAGTTACAGCTATTTAAAAATTTATTACTAAATCGGCCATTTCATCGGCAGCAACCTAATAACAAAAATGCTGTTTTACTCATGAGCGATGAGGTTCATTTTCATTTGAATGGTTTTGTATTAGGACCTTGAATAAGTTCTCGCTTTTCTTTTTTTAATACTGAAAAGCCTTATTCAAAATATAAGACACTAAAACATTTCACTCAAAGTATTGCCTATCACTAGAGATCTTTTTCTCCCATCTTCCTGGTAGTACAATATATGAATTCCGCGTCGGGAAAACGATTTGTCTTTTGAGGCTATTCAAGAATCGATCCATTCTTTAGTATCTTTATAAGAATAGGAGCGTTCCTCAGCCAGACCATGTGCCATCGAACGGAATGGGTGAAAATCAGAAAGGGCTATGTCTGGTGAATATGGCAGGTTGGGTAGAACTTCCCATCAAAGCATTTTCAAAAAGGTTTTCACTGGTTTTGCAACATGAAGCCGAGCGTTGTCATGTAAAAAAATCACTCTGTCGTGATCACCCTGCTCGTATAGCGGCCGTTTTTCTTTTAGGGCTCGACTCAAACGCAATAATTGAAGTCGATAGTGATCTTCCGTGGTAGTCTCATTTAGTTGAAGGAGCTCATAATAAATGACACCCATTACTGCTGATCCCACCAGATGTAGAGAAGAAGCTTCGAACCATGGATATTTGGTTTTGCAAACGATGTTGATGCATAGCCAGGCTTACCCCACAATTTCCTACGCTTTGGATTATGTGATAGATAGTCCCTCATAGGACGTCAACGATCGGCGAGGAATTTCGGGATTTGCGAGGGAAGGAGAGAGAAGGGCGAGCGCAACAAGCAGTTACGCGGTACTCTTCTGCGAGGGCAGTCAAGCTGGGGGCTCACGCAAGGAAAGAGAGTTTTTCTGCCGTTTCGAGAGTAAGCGTCGTGAGACAGTTGTAGCCATGGTAAAGGAGTGCGAGAGAGAGATAGTGAGTTATAGCCAGGGGTAAAGGAGTGAGAGAGAGAGAGAGTGAGGAAGAAGGACAGACAGTGCGAGGAAGGAGGAGCGACGACGAGGAGTTACCAGGTGTACAAGTATGAAATGCGGATTTTAAAAGAAAAAATAACACGTTAAACTTGGTAAAATAATAAAAATTGCTTTATTCGACGTATGCTTCATCGTTTTTTATACATTTTTTCCATCTTTCGGGCAATTTGTGAACACCATGCCAGTAGAAATCTTCCCCTTTTGCCGCGAACCATTTATCGAGCCATTTTCGACCTCTTGATAGGAATCAAAACGCTGCTCAGTAAGTGCGTGACCCATCGATGCAAACAAGTGGTAATCAGAAGGAGCTGAATCTGGTGAGTAAGTCGCATGAGGTAGAACTTTCCAGTTGAGTGCTTCCAATGTGTCGCGAACCGGTTTTGTCGCATGTGATGAAGCATTGTCATGAAGAAAAATTACTTTGTGTTGCCTCTTTCGGTATTCTGGCTTTTTTTCAAGCAGCAAACGGTTTAATTCGGTTAACTGTTGTTGGTAACGTGTAGTATTAACCGTTTTCCCAGGTTTTAATAGCTCATAATAGACCACGCCCCACTGGCCCCACCAAATACAGAGCATCGTCTTACTGCCAAAACGATTTCGTCTTACGGTCGATGTGGATGGTGCTCCTGGGTCTACCCATGATTTCTTGCGTTTGGGATTTTCAAAATAAATCCACTTTTTATCCCCTGTTACTATTCGATGCAAAGACGACTTCTTTTTGTACCGAGCGAGCAAAATTTCACATGTGATTTTGCGATTTTTCAGTTGTGTGTCATTCAACTCATGTGGTACCCATCTAGCGCTCTTCTAAATTTTCCCCATCGCTCGTAGGCGATTAGAAACAGCTTGTTGGGAGACTTCTAATTTCTGTGCGAGTTGCTTCTGTGTTTGCAAATCATCTTCGTCCAACAATGGTTGCAAACCCATATCTTCGAATTTTTTTGGCGGTTTTCCAAGTTCCTTGTCTGCAACGTCAAAGTCACCTTTTTTGAAATGCTGAAACCATCGTTTACACGTATCTTGCAATGGAGCATGTTCACCATAAGCTTCTCGTAGTTACCGAAAGGATTTATTAGCAGTTTTGTTCAAATGGAAACAAAAAATTAATGCTGTCCGTGAATGCTCTTTGTTCGGTATAAATATTGATATATTAAACACAACAATACAACACGATGCACACTCTTTTTCAGTCTATCACTAATGCGCATCTGAACTTGTTGATGACACAACAAAATGGCGCAGTGTCAAATCATAACAGCTTAAACTGCATTGGTACACCATCTGTTGTCTAAAATTCGCATTTCATACTTGTACACCTGGTACAGTGAAGTAGTTAGACGGGGGACGTGGAGGGCAGGTGTTAGCGGGCGGTGACTGGAAGTTGCTACTACACATACATATTACATACACATTACATCTGCAGCCTAGGTTGAGGTGGAAGCCGTCGGAGAACAGGCGAGCTATTCCCGAGGTCCAGCAACCCTTCTCCGGGAGAGAAGCAGCCGGAACCAAGGACCACGGCACGGAGGAGAGCAGCCTGGCGTTCAACAGTTAAGGGACGAGACACGGAGACATCATCGGTAACTGTCTTCATCTTGTCCGGGAGTAATAAGTGCGAGAGAGAGAGAGAGAGCAAGGGTGAGTGATCGCGAGTGATCCCGAGTTCGCGTTTAGGGGTGGCGACCGATTACCACTTCCCTGCCCTGGGGAAGCGAGAGAGGCCTCCGTCGGCTATAAAAGTAGCTGCGGGCGGCCAGCCTGCATTTTCAAGGAGAACCTCGTGCATATCCGAGTGTACGGGAGAGAGACGGTGCCAGCGTGCGCTGCTGTGTGAAAGAGTGCGAGAGAGAGAGAAAGCGAGGGAGTGTAATAATTAAAATCATTTATTTAATTCTTGTGCAAGGCACACAAGGCTTACATAGCTATTTCGGCTACAATGTGGTGCCTCGTCACAAATGGCGACCGTGACAGGACCTTAGTAATTCCGGATCCTCGTTATGTACATCGGTAAGCTTGCCCGATGCAAACAGCGTGCGCAAGTTTCATGCCGATGTACGATTTCTCAAATATTATTTGAGAAAGTGACTTTTTAAGCAGCGTAAGTGTGAGAGAGATAGTTGGCCCATTTGCGTTACGAAGTTACGCACAAAGAGGAAGGGCCAATTGCTTGCTTAGAGAGAGAGAGAGTTGAGTGCGCTCGCACTAAGTGCACCCAGCACTTATAGCGAAATCTCGTAAGTTCGAACTTTCGACTCGATTCGAGTCGATTGTTCGACTAGTTTGGACTTAGTCATTTTTCGACCGAGGGGACTTTGTCAGATTTTGGGAGTTTAGACTTAGTCTTTTTTCGGTCGAGTAGACTTCGTCAGATTTGGTGAACTTCATGTTCGAACTTAGTCGATTTTTCGACTAATTCGAACTTAGTTTTCAGTTAAAGGAACGTAGAGATATGTTAAGTTGGTAGTTATTTTTTTTGGTTTTTTGTGTGTGTGTGTGTTTTTGATCTCGTTTGCCGCGGGACACCGAGATAGCGGACTACGAGCAATCGATGATCCGTATGCTGAGCAGGTCTCGGGCGGCCCGCCAAGCAAGATGAGAGATCGGCGCTCTTCCTGTTAAGGACGTGATCCGACGGCTGGAAGAGCGCGGATTTAGGACAACGGGAGAAGGTTTGGAGTTGCGCGAGCGACTTCTTAGGACGATCGTACGTGATGACGATCCGAGCGTGTTGGTGCCGTGGTACGATGATTACGGCGCCGTCCCTGCAGCTCCTCCCGCGCCGATCCCAATGTCGTGTAAGCGACTCTGAGAGACCAGAAAGTGGTCCCGAAGAGGGAGTCGAGTTCGATGCAGGGAATTGGGCAGGGCCGGAGGTACTGAACTCTCTGAGGATCAGTAACACGGCCCGCACTCCTCCCCGGAATAGTGCGGGGAGATTTTCGGAACCTGGGTGGATAAATAGTGGAAGAGCGGAGGGACCTCACTGGCCACCTGCCGTGCTGCCGCTCACGACTACAAGCGCGGCAGCACCTTTCACGGGCATTTTGGCGGGATTGGCGTCATTGGCGTACCCGGCCGCCCCCGTTTCGACCGTTGCGGCTCCCAACGTCGACGCCACCGCTGACTTCGAGTCCGTAGCAATCTGCTACGGTAGCCGTCAGCGCGGAGCATTGGCGATTCCTCATGAGTCAGCTGACTGAAAATAGAAATTAAATCAGGGAGTTGAAAAAGCTTCTGCTCTCACTGAGACTGTTTTCAAAAGCGACTCAGATGCCAACGTTAACCAGGGAGTCAGGGACTGCTCAGAGCAGACCCCTCCTCCAACCCCCAAGTTCCACGCACTGTCAGCCGACGGCACAAGGATCGTGGCAGGCCACAGGCGTACATCCGAACACTTACTATATGGGCGCTCGGCCAAAGACGCGTCAAGAGCTGGGTGTACCCGAGGACTCCGAAGAGCATGTGCCGTTATATGCTCGTGGCGGCGGAGCTGCGGCAGCTCGTCGGGGAAGAGGAGAGATGCGTGGCCCCTCCCGCAGTCAGTCAGAGAAAAGATAACGTGATGATAGGGCCACAGCGGAGCGTGAACGGTGCTTGAAAGCGATGAAGCAGTGGGTAGTGACGTTCGCTGGCAGGGACAAGGAGGATTCGTCCGAGTTCATCGCGCTGATGGAAGATTTCCAACGCTTCCATTCCTACGGCGAAGAGGCGATGCTGAGTGCTCTGTCAGTCATCCTCACTGATGCAGCACGCTTTTGGTACAGGGGGATCAGAGAAGACATCCACGATAAGCAGGGATTTCTTCGACGTTTCCGTGATCAGTACTGCTTTGAGGTCGAGGAAAGAGCAGTGATGAGAGAGTTGGAGAAGCGTACCGAAGGAAAAGGTGAGAGCGTCACACGATACATATCGTGTTTCTGCGCAATTGCAGCTCATTTAAAAGACCTGCCGCCTATGCCTTAATTGGTGGAGATGGCGTACGAACAGCTGAGCCCGAGTACCAGCTGCTCATGGCCGCTGCACGGATAAGTAGTTATGAAGACATCATAATACACGGTAAACGGTACGAGAAGAATATGCGCATGAACGAGCGTTTTTCGGATCCGCCTTTGAAAGACAAATCTGTCTTCCAAAGGGCAGCCTTCGCCGGTACTCTGAAGCGCTCCAGTAAGATTGCCGTAGTAAAAGAGACGGAGTGGAAGGAGATGTTATCGTCGGGGCAGTTGAGGAAGTTGAAGAGCCCCAAGGAAACCCCAAAGAAGAAGAAGCGCCGGGGAAAGACGAGAAATTCCTCGTGTGGTGACGAGGCTGCTACGGCGCAATGGACCGCGAGAAGTCCCACGCCACCGCCAAGTTACGCGGTAGTCGCACGGAGCTCGCTGGCACCTAAACCGGCTTTAAAGCAGCTCCCGGCGTTGGTGTCTTGGCAGACACCAGCGAGGATGTTTTAAACGAGACCCATCTCACCGCCGAAAGGCCCTTCGCTGACGTCTACGGTGGCTGCACGGGTCGGAGGCCCGTTCTACGAAGTGTGCTATACGTGTCAGCGGTTGGGACACAGAGCGTCGCTTTGCCCTCAGAGGCGGTGCTTCGCGTGCAGGCATCTCGGCCACTTTGTGGCGGAGTGCCTTTCGACGCCGAAGGTGCCACTAGAGCGTGGCGAAGTGACGGCTAACTCGCCGCCGGTTGCCTGCCAAATCTGCGGGACGGCGGAAGTTACAGCTCTCACCTGCTCGCGATGCGCGCTCAAGGTCCTGCGTATGGAAAACGAGCGAGCAGGGTCCCTAAATCGTCCAGTGGGTCTTGCGGTTCGTCGTTTAATGGGTCAAAAGAGACGGCAACTGCGAAAAACGAGCTAAGGGGAAGTGCGAGTGACAAGAGAGAGAAACTTACGCGCGGCGAGTATTTGCGCCAGGCAGTGCACGATTTCTTCAAAGATTCTACGCATTAAGACAGGCATTCACTCAGTCAGCCGCAAGTTTCAAACGGTGCGTTTGCTTATGAGGCAGACAACCCCGCTGACACTTCGCCATCTCACTCTGTGCCCGGTAGATCTCCGCAAGATCTCGCGGCGATTACGAGATGGCGTGTGATGAACACTGAGAAGTCGCCAGCGACTACTCCAGTTTAGGGGGGGGGGGGGCATAGACCGAGTCTGGCTCGGCCATGCCTAGCCAGCGGGATGAAGATGAATACACGGTCGACTTATGCGCTGAGAATAGGCTGTTTTTACCTTTTTCTCTAAGCGGACGTGTTGTTCGCGCGCTGTTCGATCCAGGTGCCATGATTTCACTTGTGAGCGTTGAGGTTGCCGAGAGGCACAAGGACAAGTGGCAGCCGTCGCACGTCGCAGTTCAAGGCGTGATCGGCCAAGCAAGTCGAGTGAGGGGCTTGCTCGAAGTATTCATCGAAGTTGATGGGGAGCGAGAGATGTTGCAGCTTCGTATAGTCAACGGGATTGACCACGAGGTTATACTCTGCATGAACTTCTGTTAGAAGTTGCACACCGAAACAATGTTCGATGAGAGGTAGTGGAGAGTGAGGGGTGAACTGTGGAAAGATTTTCAGCCTGGGGAAGCGAGTGGTGTGGAGAACGTGCGGATTTTTTCTGAATGTGCGGGTCTGGGTGAAGTCGAAGGGGAACAGAGGCGGCTGGTCGCCAAGCTGGTCGATAGGCTCATACCACCGCTCTCGCAAGTATTTAGTTTCACGACGTTGATCGAACACCATATCATTATTCAGGACGCCAGATCCGTTTAACATGCGCCTCAGAGAATGGCTCCGAAGATCTAGGAAGTGGCGCAGCAAGAAGTCTAGCATATGAGTGAGCTGGTGATAATAGAGCTGAGCGCCAGTGAATGATGCAGCGCGCCGGTTATAGTTCGACAAGGTAAAGGGAAATATCGATTTTGCGTCGACTTTCGGGATATGAACAAAGTCACGCGCCATGATCCGAATCCGATGCCGAACATGGATTCGATTCTCGACAATTAGTGAAAGGCGCAGTTTATTTCGAAAATCGATTTAAAGAAGGCTTTTCACTAAATATTGTTGAGCGAGGCGAGTCGAAAGTATACGGCTTTCGCCGTACCGGGTTCGGGGTTGTGGGAGTTTTTGCGGAAGCCTTTTGGCCTCAAAAACGCCCCTATCGTTATTGATCGGCTAGTCAACGCGCGTTTCGGGCCACATTTTGAGCCAAACGTCTTTGCTTAGCTCGATGACATCATCATGGGTACGAAGACGTTTGAGGACCATCTGGTTTGGCCTTAGAGAGTCTTGCGAAGACTGGCCAAAGCCGGCTTTGAGGCGAATAGAGAGAAGTGTGAGTTCTGCTGCTCGAGTCTGCAATTCTTGGGTTTTAGACTGGATCGAGAAGGTTTGCGGCTCGATCCCGATCTATCTGCCCTCGTTATCTGGTTTTCTGTTCCGAAAAACGTCAAACAGTTACGTTCTGTCTTGGGCATGGTTACTTGGTATTCGAGATTTTTTGCATGCGAGTCAGAGCTTACAATACCTCTAGTAAAGTTGCTCCATAAGCATTAGCCATGGGTATGGGAGGACGAGCAACAAGAGGCGTTTGAGGTTTTGAAAAGAGCTCTGGGAGAGGCACCGGTGTTCGTTCGTCTCGATTTTTCGCGGCCGTTTACGGTGCAGAGTGACGCGAGCAACTGTGCGATAGGAGCCGTGCTCACGCAAGAGGACGACGAAGGCGAGCACCTGATCGTGTATGTCAGCCGAGTGTTGAATCCGGCCGAAAAGATCTACACAACTACGGAGAAAGAGTGCCTCGCGCTGCTGTGGGCTATTAAGAAATTTCGGCAGTACATCGAGGGTTCGCATTTTATTGCGATCACTGATCACGGTGTCCTTAAATGGTTGCGAAACTTGAAAGAACCTACCGGCAGACTCACGCGATGGTTCCTGGAGATGCAGCAATGGGATTTCGATATAGTGCACAAGAAGGGCGCTCTACATCATGTTTCCGATGCTCTCTCCAGGTCAGTTACAGGGGACGAAGAGGAGATAGCCGCTTTCGAGTCGGTCTCAGACCCGTGGTATATCGAAAGGACGAACGATGTGCGGCGTTATCAAAATAAATTTCCTGGGTGGAAATTAGAGAACGACCTGCTTCACCGTTACACCCGCGATGACCTGTTGGATCTAGTGATCCTCGGAGAAGAAGGGTGAAGATTTGTATTGCCGGCGGAACATAGAGTGAGAGTGTTGGAGTAGGCCCATTGCCATCCGTCTACGGGTCATTTCGGTGTCGAAAAGACCCATGACAGAGTGGCGAGCGAGTACTATTGGCCTAGTATATATCACGACGTTCGAGACTTCGTCTTGTGTTGAGACTTGTGTCAGCGCTATAAGGTGTCTCAGGCGGCTCCTCCAGGCTTGATGGGGAAGAGAATTGTAGAAAGGCCGTGGGCAATCGTAGCGGCAGACGTAATGGAGTCCCCCCGCAGTAAAAGCTAGATTAAATACATCTTGGTGTTTTAAGATTTATTTACCTTTACGTGTGGCCAATGGGAGAGCCGTCGCCCGAGCGCTTGAAGAGCTCGTGCTTTTCCGATGGGAGACTCCTGACTTTCTGCTCACGGATAACGGGACGAAGTTTGTTAATACATATCTGACCGAGGTCCTAAGCGAATACGGAGTGAAGCACGTCACGACGCCGCCTTACTATCCACAGGCAAATCCCGTCGAGCGTTCGAACAGAACGCTGAAGACGCTCATCGCGGCCTTCATCGAAGCTGATCATCGGCGATGGGACGAACATCTGCATGAGGTGCGGCACGCGATGAACACGGTGCAGCGAGTCTCAAGGTTCCTCCAGCATTTCTAAATTATGGGAGAAACCCTCGGCCAGCTAAGTGGTTGCGGAGAGAGGTAGAGGAGGGTAGCGCGATTGGACCCGAGCATCTGGGCCGATCGGCTTAAGCGTCTCAGTGCGTTGAGAGACTTAATGCGGCATCATATTGATGAGTCGCAGAGGCGAAACGAATACCGATATATTTGGGGGCGACGGTTCGCGGTGTTTAGTCCTGGGCATACGGTACTGCGACGAAAGCGTGTCCTGTCAAGCATGGCGAAGGGAGTTTCATCGAAACTCGTGCCGAAGTACGACGGACCCTTTACGATCAAGGAGGTATTGTCCCCAACAGTCTATCTTCTTGAAGATTCGGGTTGTAGGTCCTCGAAGGCGCATATCTCTGACTTAAAGATGTATGTGCCTCCGCGGACCCTTCTTGGAGAGGCAGAGTAGATAGAGCATGATCTGGGTGGTACGGGGAGGTATAAGGGAGTGAAAGGCCGTGGCAATGAACACCATCGCCCGCCACGAGAGTTGCCGGTAGAAGTAAGGGGAAGATCCTCGCGGCCGTCCGAAAGAGAGGGTTGATATCGTCGACGACTTGTGCTGAACTTTTCCTCCTATGAGGAGGTAGAGTTCAGGGGGGAGCTTAAATTTATGAAACTTATTTATGATTAATATTAAATATGTGAAGTCGTACTTTGGTGTATAATCCAGTTTCCTCATCAATGGTTTCTACTTCCTATTTTGTTAGTTTCTTTTGTTTTTCACAATCTGAATTTCATAATAATTTTTTTTTCATAATAATTTCAAATATATTTACCAAATGTTGCTTCTGTGCATAGTGTAGTCATTGTTACGAATACATTTTAATTGCCACCCAAAAACAGAGTCCAAATATTAGACGCTCCTCTACTAAGACTCACACCTGTGAGGAAAATTCCTAACAGCATTTTCGGAGATTTAGGGAATAACATATTTGTAAGAATATAATTTATCTGAAAATTACAAAATTATTATCAACCTTTTCATGTAACTGTACATAAAATATTAGATTTAAGAATTAACTTATCAATGGCATTAATATAAATTGGCACATGCATTTAATTAAAGGTCCAATTGGTCATTTCATCGATTTTTCAACATACAACCCAATCTATGGAAATATTCCAAAATTTATGTATAAAACTGAAGTAAATATTGCTACACTAGCAGTAAAAATAGTATCAATTGCTCGCATTTTTCTTGTTGCAATACCATTAATAATTTTTGATTCTACATTTTCCTAAATAATTATTTTCCACAAACTATTCGATCAATAATATTTAATAATAACTTGTATAAATCTTTTATTTCAAAGTTATAATTTTCAATAAATTGATTGTAAAATTCATTTAAATATAATAAGTTTAAATGTTATTTACTATTTAAACAAATTTAGACAAGAATCTTGTAATTATAATTATAATTATTTTCTTTTTTTTTCTTATAAGTTCAAAAACCAATTATAACTAAACGTTTTAATTGTCAAAAGTGACACAGAGAAACGAAATTCAAATTAATTAAAATGGTTTCTGAATTGCTTTCTATTGACTCGAATGATTTTCTATCGCTACATTAGTTATTTAAATGTTCCATCGCGGATCAATTTCAATTAATTTGAATCAACTTTTGTGTAATTAAAATTATCACCTTTGAATACTTATTAAATATTTTTAATAAACTTTGTTAACCAATTATAATCAATCGTTTTGAATTTTCAAAAGTGGTACATAGAAATAAGATTGAAGTTAATTGAAAAGGCTTCTGCATTGCTTTGTATTGATTCGAATAACTTTCTATCGCAACAGTAGCAATTCAAATGTTCCATTGCGGATCAATTTCATTTGTTCAAATTGACTTGAATCAATTTTCGTGTATTTAAAAACATCTTCACTTGTGAATGACTTAATAGTTTTTAATAATTTTTGTTAACCAGTTTGTATTGTCATGAGCGATACATAGAAATGTCATTGAAATCGATTAAAACGTTTTTTGAATCATTTTTTATCGATTCGAATAACTTCTTTTCATTGCTATTATTTGAGTATTATTTGATGTTCTATTGTAGCCGACAGGAAGATGCTGACTACGATGGGTAAAGCTGACATTTTCTTCGAGCATTTGAATTTGTTGAGTGGTAACTATAGTATGTAAAACAAATCTATATTTTATTAAAAGTATTGTTAATTTCTTCTATGATTTTAACTAACATGACATAATACAAAATAATAAAATTATTTTCTCAAACCATATGAAGACAACATAAAAAGTATATTAAAAATGTAATGAACAAATGTGTGTGTATATGCGTGTGCGTGTGTGCGTGTGCGTGTGTGCGTGTGCGTCTGCGTGTGCGTCTGCGTGTGCGTGTGTGTATGCGTGTGCGTGTGCATGTGCGCGCGCGTGTGTGTGTGTGTGTCAGATGGATTGTGGAGAATTGTGGTGAATCCGAAATCATCCCAATAACCCAAACTCGCGTGCAACGTATCTGAGTCCAGATTCTCCGCAATTACTATGTGTCATATTATTAAATAATATATTTCACGGTTAATATAAAATCATGCTTTCCTTCAAATCTACAATTTTATAAAAAATGAGTGCGTGTTCAAAATACCAAACAAAACACCATGACTAAATAAAAGCAATAAAAGTAATATTATTAATCAGTGCAATAGAAACTATACTTATAGCAGATTATTTATAGTTTATTGTTACTTTGAAATGTAAAAGTTATACAAATTTATAATTATGTTTATATTACTACGTCACTTTACTTTGCTATTTATCTAGAAGATACCATTTATCTCAAACTCAAATTAGAACATCTCGAATCATGATAAATACCAGGTACACATCCTTTAATGTTTGAAATCCAATTTTAATCATCGCACATGGATCAATTTATATTATTAGATTACTTTAGTATTAGCTGAAAGTAGTATAATTAATAATTTATTTTAAAAAGTACTTGACAAAAGCAATGTTCATAATATTTTTTCAAATTCGAAGGTGATCATATCAACAAAAATTTATTATTAAAAATAAAACATTGAATAGCTATTGTATGTAAAAAAATGTATAATTATACATAGTAATTGAGAATTAGTGAGAGAATGTTTCTTGTTGACGCAATTTTTTTGAATACTGAGATAAAGAACCTCACAATTAATAAATCTGTAAACATCGATAACTTTAAATAGTGTTATGTTAAACTTACGATCTTTTTCCTTGTCTTTCTCAATTAATAGCTTTTGAAGTCCTGTGTTCAATTCCTCTATTTGTGTTAATTTCTTCTCGGTTTTTTCTAAATATTGTTAAGCTTTTTCATATTTCTTTTTCCATTTTTGTCTATATTTCTCTGCATTCTCCAATTCTTTCTTCTATTTTTTCATATTCATATTAAGTCTTGCAATCTTCTTTTCTGAAGCTATACACCCACAATATACTGATTTCTACAATTATGTTTTTAGTGTAAAAACAAAATTCAAACAAATACAATTTGTAATTTTTTATGCAAAATGAATTTATATGAAGGATACGTACTGTAACTTTTGAATCTTTTAGTCAGTAAGTCAGTATCTCAAGCTTAGTAAGTATCTTTAGTAAAATCTCAAGTTTAGTAAGTATCTTCAGTAAAATCTCAAGAGCGAAATGTACTACATATGTAGTAAAATCTGAAGAGCGAAATTATGTATTTAAATATATTAAATTTTTAAATATTTCTAAATTTAAAAAAAATACTTTACACTATCGAAGAAATTTTGAATGTAAAATTAATACAAGTGTCTATGGATTGCCATGCAACTTATGATTCAAATTTAAATCTTAGTTCTATAAGCATTGCATAGTGTAATGGTTAGGGCGTCTGCTTTATAATGCAAAGGACCCGGATTCAATCCCACCGTAGGTCAAACATTTTTCTGCGTTTTTTTTCCGTAAAATAATGTGTAAAATAACTTGTGCGACAATGCGAATAAACGATTAAATATAATGCGTATGTTAAAAATATGTAACATATTATCATAATTAATAATAAAATTGTAAAATGTATAAAACACTTAATTAAAGTTTTTATAAAGGTTTTAAAAAAGTATTTTAAAAGGTTTCATCAACTACTTTCAAAAATTTTTTTTTTAATATTTCCATAACTTTTATAGAAATGTTTTTAAAACTTGTATCGAAAGGTTTATAAAAGAAGCTAGAAAACGTTGCTGAAGAGTTTAAAAACGAACATATACTCATTTTAAAAACATTTTTTGAAAGCTTTTAAAAAGGTTATCATTTTATGAAACGTTTTAAAAACATTTTAAAAACCTTTCGATCTGTGTAGGTTTCTACACTTATTTCTACGTACATTTCTACACTAATTTCTACATAGATATCGACACTGATTTCCACGTAGATTTCTACACTGATTTCACGTTGAAACCCCCGTGGTAATCTACGCGGAAATCCACGTAAAAATCTAGAAATCTGCGTGGAAATCCACATACAGTGTGTTATTGGACTGATTTCAGTGTAGATTTCCATGTTAAAATCCACGTGGATTTCCATGTGGAATTTAACGTGGATTCTTGCAACTGGAATACCATAAGTTTCCTTTTTACGCTTCTTATTTTCAGGATTCTTTGAGTTTGCCTCATCAGTTTCACTAGCAGTTTCAAGCTGTGTGGATGGCAAAGTACGTTTTCTTTTTCCACTATTTTTGACGTTTGCTATTTTTTCTTTTAGCTTCGTTGCACTATCTACAAAAAAATTGATTCATTTTAATCTTCTATTTTTAACAAAATACATTCGTTAGTAAAATAAAGTGAATAGCAAAAGGCATTATATAAATGTTTAATGTACCTTCCACAAATTTTATAACAGCTTTATAATACTTTCCATTTAAATGCTTTACTTTATACTTATTAGTGATATCAAAATTGTTTTTGTCCTTAGAAGTATGCTTTATTTTATTAGTATTAAAACTAAAACTACTTCTTCTATTTTCTTCTTCGGTAAATTAAATATACCCATATCTTCAATAAGACGAACCTGACGGTGCCACGATGATGATGCAATAATTGTATGTATATTATTAGGTTGCTGCAGATGAAATGGCCAATTTAGTAATAAGTTTTTAAACAGCTGTAACTTTTTATAAAGACAATTTATTTAATCAAAATGGGTTCTAATATATGCAACACACTTTTCCCAACGAGATACAAGTACATTTATTCCAGTTTTATAGAAGTCCGAGTTTCTGGTTCGAAGAAACTCCTCGAAGGCGTTTTTGACAGCAGCTTTATTATTAAATCTTTTTCCTGTCAAAAAGTGATCCAAATGTTTAAAGAAATGGTAATCTGTTGGTGAGTGGTCTGGTGAATATGTAGCTGCTAGAGGCTCATCTATGGTAAATTTTGTTAATAAATCTTGAAAAGTTAAAATATATTCGTTTCCTCTCGTTGTTTTGGGTCATGGGCCTACTAAAGTATGTCGATTGCAAGACGATCCATTGCGTGGCTTCCGCTGTCTGTTATTACCATTAGTGCCCGAGTTTTTACTCTCACCAATTTTTTTAATTGGCCGTCCAAACACTTTCTTATTAAGTTTTGAACGTCTTCTTTCAAATTTTCCCAGTTGTAATTATGTTTGATTCTATTGTATGTCTTGTTCACTCTTCTATGTCCTCTCACTGCGGAGCTGTGTGCTTCTTGCATTATTTTCTCGCGCTCTTCAAGCGGTGGATAGCGTATAAGGCCGAGGCAAATTATTAATTTTGTATTACTATTAAATAATGCTTTTTGTAATTTTTCAATAATTTATTTCCACTTTAAGTTTTCTATGTGTTGAGATTTTTGTACACTAATTGATGCAATGCCTAGTTCCGTTAAGGTTTTTTTTAGATTTGTACATAAAATTTTTAAATTTTGATTTGTTTCATTTTCGCTTAAATGTCTTTTTCCCCGTATTGGAAGTCCAATATGAATTTTATTATTTACAGTCTGTCAAGTAAGAGCGTGGTCGTGTTAATTTATAAAAAAATTTATTTGATAAAACTTTCATATTCATGTATACATTGTACACATTACAAACAATGATGCAATTCGGTCAATAATGTGTCCAGTCACCACCGGCGTCGATAATTACCTGGCATCTCCGAGGCATGCTTTCTACTAATTTGACGGCGTATTCTAGTGGCAAGGATCTCCAGATCCGACGAATTTTGTAAGACAACTGCTTCAAAGTGCATGTGCGTCTTCCACGAAGCTTCCGTTAAATATATGCCCACACATTCTCAATAGGGTTTGCATCGGGCGACTGCGACGGCCAATCCAATGTAACGATGCCAGATTGAGTCTTCCACTGAGTACAGAGCTAGCTGCGGTGTTTAGGATCGTTGTCCTCCTGCAGAATCCAATCTTCATTTTTTGTGATGAACCATCGTTTGGCAGATGGCAGTAAAGCCTTTTTGTAGATTTTTATCATTTTCTCGGCATTTAGGTTGTCAGTAAAGAGGTGCAAAGTGCCGAATCCCTGCTTTGAGAAGCAGCCCCAAAGATGCACCTTTATTCCATGTTTTACGGTCCGCTGAACAACCTTATTGGTGGAAGTTGACCAGGCTCGCGTGAGGACAGAACGTGCCCATATAGAACATTCATCAGTAAAAATGACATTTTCAGAATCTCTATCAATATTCTCATGCGCCCAAGCGAGTCGCTTTGTCACATGTTTATCAGTCAACAGAGACTTCTTCTTTGTGTTGCGCCATTTCAGATGATGAGTACGAAGATGGGTTCGGATAGTTTCGTAGGATATATCTAAACCTTTTGCCATTAATTTTGCTTGTTCTTGCCGCAGTGTTAAAGCAGGATTCCGCGAAAACAGATTCACTATTCTTTTTTCATCTTTTTCGTTCACTTTGCCTATCGAGCCACGTTCTAGTAAATCATCGACATTTTAAGCCACTTTCTATCGCTGTATCCACTTCTGTACAAATGCCTTCGACTTTCTCATATATTTAACAGCCGCTGATTGCGACATTTTGGGACCTTTCGGGTGGATGCAAAGGAACACAGCCTCGTAGCGCGACGCGTACTTAGCACTCATGGCGTTTAACGTGATTCTCTTTCAAAAGATCAACGACAACTGAATCTTTGTTGATAATGCATCAAGGACAAAGCTTTCCTCAATCGGCTCGCGAAAGAATTAGAGCGAAATCCTTCATTACCTGTCGGTGAATTCGACCACGCTCTTACTTGACAGACTGTACATGCATCAATGCTGGTTCACCTATATTTAAATTTATAAAAACCGGTAATTTATTGCGTAGTTTTAATTGCATTGCACTGTCGTCGCACGGCTCTTCGTTTGTTGTTACAAAATATAAATAGTTATCTTTGCGCATGAATAGATGCTCTTTGCAAGTGTTTGTGTCGTATACCTGCGACGAAGTTATTATATCGGCGCTCTCGTCTTTCTCCGTATCTACCCTACTCTCTCCCATATCTCTTTCTTTTACTGTATTATCAAAGAAACTTTTGTTTCTTATTTCTCTCTCATTATATAACTCTCTCTCTTTTACATTTTTGCAGCCGCTCTTTTTCCCTAGCGTTTTATTCTGAGTGCACTATGCACAAAAACTCGCTGTGCATAGTGTCGCATAAAATTTTTACTGAAGGGTTTTGTGACTTTTCTATTTACATATTATTTTCAGCAGCTCTATGCTCTCCGCCTGAGTGTTTTCAATAATAGGTACAATCTCCTGTGTTTCTGCGTTTGTTACGCGTTTTCGCGGTGCTAGCCGTTTTATTGCATCTAAATATTTCTCACTTGCCTTTCGACCTGCTCGAACCCGAGTAGTCATTGAGAAGGTGGGCTGCGTAAGCGTTTCGCTTGGCGGCTTAAGTGCATTCGGCGGTTGCTCGATCTCCGGCGCATTCTGTTTTGTTTGCAAAATTATTCGGACGCTTTCTACTAGATTCCTTGAGAGCGCATCGGCTATGTTAAGTCGTACTGCTCTATAAATCATCTCGAAATCGTATTCAGCCAGCATAAGACGCCACCGCGTTATTCGCGAGTTGGGATCTTTGTGCGTTTGTAGCCATACAAGAGGTCTGTGGTCCGTTATGAGAAAAAATTTTCGGCCGAACAAATAAGGTCTAAAGTGCTTTATGCAGTATACGAGTGCCAGTCCCTTCTTATTAAACGTATCATATCGTTTTTCCACATCTGTGAGCACGCGAGACACGTACGCCACGGGCTGATCGCTACCGATCTTTCCTTGTGACAAAATGCCACCTACCGCGTATCCCGACGCGTCTGTTGTTAAATTAAAAGTATTTTCAAAATTGGGAAAGATTAATATCGGTTTCTCGCATAATTTATTTCTTAACGTTTTGAACGCATTTTGAGCTTCATTTGACCACGTAAATTCCGTGTCTTTCTTTAATAAACACGCAAGCGGCTTTGCAATTTTTGCAAATTGGTAAATAAATCTTCGATAATAACCCACGAGTCCTGAAAATTGTTTAATATTTTTCACGTTCTTTAGAACTGGGTAATTTTGCACTAATTTATGTGGATCTGGCCTTACTCCTTCAGCGCTTATTAAATGCCCGAGATACGTAACTTCTCGTTTGAAAAATTCGCATTTTTCCGGCTGTAATTTCAAAATAGCTTGTCGTAGCCTTCTAAATAATCTTTCTAATCTGCCTATATGCTCGGGGAGTGTTTTTGTATAAGAAATTATGTCGTCGATGAAAAAGAAAAGTTTTTTGTTTGTTAAATCCGATAACGCAATCGACAATGCTCGAGAAAAGGTTGCCGGCATCGTACGAAGTCCGAAGCTCCCTCGATTAAAGTGATGCAAGCCTTCTCATGTTGTAAATGCTGTTTTATGTCGATCTCTTTCGTCGATTTCAAGTTGATAGTAACCTGATGCTAAATCCAACACAGAAAAATATTTTGAGCCTCCTAATTGATTTAAAATTTCATTTATATTCGGTAGCGGAAATTGGTCATCAAGCGTTTCTGCATTTAACTTCCTATAGTATAGAAAGCAATAAAATATAATAATATCGCTAAATATCATCTTTCTTTTTATTGATGTTTTTTTTGACCGCTACCTGGTCATCATTTACTTATCGGATAATTAAAAGGTCATTACACAAATTTCTGCGCACGAAAGTTGTGAAATCTATTTAATGTTGTTATGTATTTCAATATTTGTGTCGAACACATTTATTTTATAATTTTAGTTCATACTAAAAAATATTATTTTATATTTTTTACAATTTTCTTTTGAAATGTTACTTTGAATTAAAATATCAAAGTATACAAAATATCAATGATGTGAAATGATTCTTTTTACTCTTACATTTATTAAGTTTTTATTTTAATTCGATTCAATAATTTATGTATAATTTCATATTGTTTTTGTACGATAGTAGGAAGTTATTTCGAATGAAACCACTCAAATCAAATAATTCTTTTAACTATATTTTTCTATATCTCTTATGCTATATTCTTTTACAACTTATATATTTCATAAAAAGTTACTTGTGACATGTAATTAAAACCATACTTGCCGGACACTTGTAGAGTACATGGTGCGTACGGTATTTGAGGACAACTTGAGAGTAAAATTAATTAGCTTGTATTTTTAATAAAACTTAATGAAATTTTAGGAATTTTTTATACAACGTTAAATTAATATATGGCTATAAAGTAGTTTAATAAAATCGCCATTAGCAGCAATAACCTCTTCGATCTGGGTCCGGAAACGATTACATGCCCGAATCAAATGCTCCTTGTTCATATTGACCATAACGGCATTAATCGCAGTCTTCAGCGAAGAAGTGGTGTTATGAGGACGCTTATTGGTCTCACGCACAACTACGCCCCATACGTAATAATCCAAAGGATTAAGGTCTGGGGAGCTAGGTGACCATAGGCTCGGTGTTATGTGGTTATGAAAATTTTCGGCCATCCAATCTTGTGTCGACATCGCTTTATGTGAAGGAGCAGAGTCTTGTTGAAAAATGTATGGTCTGCCTCCGCTTACATTGTCTATCCAGGGTTTCACTACCGTCTCCAAAACCTCGATGTATGCAGCAGAGTTCACTCGAAGTCCTTGAGTAAAAAAGTGTGGTGGCATAACATGTCCTTCGTTGCTGACAACACCTAAAACTATAACAGTGGCTGGAAATTTTGTGTGCATAACAACAGGAACCTCCGTAGGATTTGAACATAGCCATCTGTCATTTCTGCGATTAGTCTTTTGATCTTGGTCAAAATTTTTTTCGTCGGAAAAAACCAACGGGCGCAATTGAGGGGTTACTCCCACTTGCGACTTTGAAAAAATCGATTTTTTGTTAATTACAATTTTTTATAAGTATAAGTATCTTAGAATATGACCTGGAAATTTCGAGTCGATCCGAACAAAATTGACTGAGATATGAGCGTTGAAAGAGAAGAATCCGTTGTGTAAACAACCGGCTAGTCTGACACCTGGCACGCTCGACCCTCTCGACGGTTTCAGTCGATTGTTCGATGACAATGGTCGTATACCTGGCATTTACAACGTTTATATAATAGACTGGAATTTGTAAAAACGAATTTTCTACCCCGGACCCGGAATAGATGACTCTATGTAAGTTGACAAAAAAATTATTTTCTCCGTGTAAACTGAAATTAAAACTTTAAACGCGTTTTTCTCGAAATGGCATTTCTGAAGTTGGTGACCAAGATAACTCAAACACTAATAAACCGATCTTTTCGAAATTTTGCAGGCTTATTCAATACATAAAAATGTAGTCTTTAATCGTTTGATTTTTTTCTCTTTAAAATCAAACCATTAACTTTGACCGTCCGCCACTTTGTGAAAAATAAATATTTTCTTAAATCCTTCGATTTAAGACTAGTTTATACTTATATTTAACTAAATCTATCCACATTTTTTGTTTCAGATGATCCACTTCGCCGCAATGTTGATCACCGCAAACCGTATAAATAAAAACACTATTTCATTGGCAGCCATTTGCCACTTAAAAATGTAATATTTTGCAATAAAAAAATTACTGAAAGTTCTTCAAGATGTATTTTTTAAGATGATATAATAATCGTTTAAAAAAGTTTTGTAGTTTTCTTTAAAAATATTTATGAAGAAGGCCTTTTTGTTGAGCTACAAGTGGGGGTAACCTCTTAAGAAAATCAGAGATCCCTAAATCTGTATGGTTCGTACATATAGCGACGATGACAGCATGTCTCTTTATTTCTTAAGTAATTTTGTAGTCCGCCATTTCTTATCTGAAAAGGGAAAAAAATTAAAAAAAAAAATTCGCGAAGCTATAGTCACATTTATGCATGTCCTCAAATAGCGTACGCACCCTGTATATGATGATGCTCGCAGTAATTTACATGATCAACATATATTTTTAGATACTGTAATAGTTTGTCTATGTTCAAAATTAAACAAGTAGATGGTAATGCTCGTGGTAATTTATATAATCACGATATATTTTTAGATACTAAAATAGTTTTTTTATGTTATACAGTTTGTCAAGTAAGAGCGTGGTCGACTTCATCGACAATAAATACACGATTTTGCTTTAACTCTTTCGCGAGCCGATTGAGGAAAGCTTTGTCCTTGATGCATTATCAACAAAGATTCAGTTGTCGTTGATCTTTTGAAAGAGAATCACGTTAAACGCCATGAGTGCTAAGTACGCGTCGCGCTACGAGGCTGTGTTCCTTTGCATCCACCCGAAAGGTCCCAAAATGTCGCAATCAGCGGCTGTTAAATATATGAGAAAGTCGAAGGCATTTGTACAGAAGTGGATACAGCGATAGAAAGTGGCTTAAAATGTCGATGATTTACTAGAACGTGGCTCGATAGGCAAAGTGAACAAAAAAGATGAAAAAAGAATAGTGAATCTGTTTTCGCGGAATCCTGCTTTAACACTGTGGCAAGGACAAGCAAAATTAATAGCAAAAGGTTTAGATATATCTTACGAAACTATCCGAACCCATCTTCGTACTCATCATCTGAAATGGCGCAACACAATGAAGAAGTCTCTGTTGACTGAAAAACATGTGACAAAGCGACTCGCTTGGGCGCATGAGAATATTGATAGAGATTCTGAAAATGTCATTTTTACTGATGAATGTTCTATATGGGCACGTTCTGTCCTCACGCGAGCCTGGTCAACTTCCACCAATAAGGTTGTTCAGCGAACCGTAAAACATGGAATAAAGGTGCATCTTTGGGGCTGCTTCTCAAAGCAGGGATTCGGCACTTAGCACCTCTTTACTGACAACCTAAATGCCGAGAAAATGATGAAAATCTACAAAAAGGCTTTACTGCCATCTGCCAAATGATGGTTCATCACAAAAAATGAAGATTAGATTCTGCAGGAGGACAACGATCCTAAACACCGCAGCTAGCTCTGTACTCAGTGGAAGACTCAATCTGGCATCGTTACATTGGATTGGCCGTCGCAGTCGCCCGATGCAAACCCTATTAAAAAAGTGTGGGCATATATTAAACGAAAGCTTCGTGAAGGACGCACATGCACTTTGAAGCAGTTGTCTTACGAAATTCGTCGGATCTGGAGATCCTTGCCACTAGAATACGCCGTCAAATTAGTAGAAGGCGTGCCTCGGAGATGCCAGGCAATTATCGACGCCGGTGATGACTGGACACATTATTGACCAAATTGCATCATTGTTTGTAATGTGTACAATGTATATATAAATATAAAAGTTTCATCAAATAAATTTTTTTATAAATTAACACGACCACGCTCTTACTTGACAAAATGTAACTGAAACATGATTGGGTACGAATTACGAATAATAAGATTCCAAACTTTCAGCTATACTTTCTATGTATACAAGTACATTTACAATATACAAAAATGACATAGCATATGCTAATTTTTTTCTTAATAAATATTAAAGAAAAAATAAAAAATTAACATGATTTCATATCTTGTTGTATATTTATATGATTCTAAATATATATATTGTAACGCTACTGGGGATCAGGGTGGGGTACAAATGTAAAGGGGGGAAGCGGGTTGCTTGCTAGTGCAAGTAAAACGACTGATTTAAAAATTTAGCACACGAACTAATACGTTTATTTAAACTAAGATTACAGAATACAATAATTTATCGCGTTTTTACGCGAGCCCAGGGCGCCAGCTATAATCGTGTAGCGCGGTTTCTTGCGCGGCAAATACTTTGCGCGGCTAACTCACGGTTAGAGCGGTCAAGGGCGTACAGCATACACAACTGTCGAAAATGGCGCGTAACACGCGACGCGGTCGCACGCACGCAGCCGGGAAGTATACGGGGACGATTCTGGGAAGCTGTGCCTCCTGGCAGCTGCCACTGCACCTTGGCACTCACCAGATGCTCCAACACGCTCACGGATACTATACGGACGCTCGCTCGCTAGTTCTACAAAAGTTTATTAGTTCGCGACTGCTGGCTTCGATTATCCCGAACGGAGTGAACGGAAAGCTTATTGCGTGGCACTTTCGCGAGCGCAGCTTTTAGATAATCGTTCTGCGCCAGCGCAACGTACGTGTGAAGTACGTTACGCGACGCAGCCGCCGCGCGCTCAGCGCTGTCGGCAGTTGATATTACTGCTCGCCAGCAGCGCGCGTTGAGGTTATCCGCTCGCGAGTGCCAGTGTTGTAGTTGTGTATTCCCTGGAGCGGCGAGAGTCTACCTTAGATGTACGGAGGATCAAGATAAGTCGACGCTTTCCATAGCTGGTAGGCGTCGACTAATTTGTCTATATTCTCTCCGTTCCAGGTGCGGCCATACTGCGGGTCAACAACTGCGGCTCGGACGAAGAGCGGTTGAGAAAGCGAAGCAGCGGTGTCGGGGACAGCGATAGCCTGCTTGCAGCGGCAGCGAGGCAACAGTATCAGACACCTCCAGGTGTGTATTTACTTGCACTTAAATGCTGTGCTTCTATGTTTTGCCTGCCTTCTAACCTCCTCTTCGCTTTTCTATGATGTTGTGTGGCAGCTTGTACTTCCTTCCATGGTGCAGCTGCTATTATTATTTTCTTCTTTATTTAATGACCGTCTGGGAGGTTGCAGGCACGGGGATCACTACAAGGATAGGAAGGAGCTTGGAGAGGAATCCCGCTGCAGTGTGTGCGAGCACTGCCACGACTATTCATGAGCTCCTGAGACTGGCTCCTCGCTGGAGCCTTTACTTGAGCTTGAAGCCCATGTACCTGGTGAAGGTAACGTATGTACAGCCCTGCGTGGCTGTTAGTTAGGATCACGCGTGGCAGTCCTGCGAGGCTGCCAAGATTGTAAAAGGAAGATATTTCAGCTATAAGGAGGCGCATAAGCTATGCTTTGGCCTCCTCATGTGACTGGTGCAAAACACCACGTCACAACTCCCCCCCGCCAAACCGTAAATATGGGGGAAGTGAAGCGACTCCATATTCACTGTTTGATCCTAACTGGGATCGAACATGGTTACATTCGCCTAGCGCTTGCACTTAGCCTAAGGTGAGCAGTCTCACCTACAACGGTGTATGTGTGCGGCAGAGCGTTGTGGTGCGGACATCGCCTTCTGCAGCGTGGCTCATTTGCATTGGTGTTCTAGCTAAAGTGTACGCGGTGTACGGGTGCATGCGGGATTACTAGGCGAACTTGAGTCTGAACGGAAAATCTAGTTTGTCGGTTATGTACGCGACTGGCTCGACCCTTGGGCAAAATACAATAAAAGGACAAATAAAAGTACAAAAACTATTATCGTTACGCAAATTGTCCTAACGACGTGGTCTTTCATAACCCGCTCCAACATTCAATACCACTCATACTGAAAGAAATAAAATACTTAATATTAATATGCATAAAAAAAAAGCAGGTACATAAAATAGCCCATAATTTTAATCATACCGTGCTTACCTGGTGCAGTAGCAGTACTATTCGACAGCCGCAGTGCTGTTCGATAAATAAAAAACAATTGGTTACCTTGGTGGCCCACTGCCAGTGAGCGGTTATAGTAAACATGCTGAGTTTACTCGTTGCCTCGTCGGAGAGTGGCGCGTAGCTAGATGCGAGTGCGACGTGCAGCTGTGGCTCGTTGGTGGCACGAGCGGTTCGCGCCAACGCGGGTAATAATAGCATAAGAAAAAATTAAAAGGGTGGGAGCAAAATACAAAAAAAAATAAGAAAAATAAAAAAAAAATAATAATAATAAAAAAAAATAGCAAAAATGGAAAAAATAATGCTCTGCTGGCTTAGGTTGCTTGGCGGTAAACCAAAACCAAACTAACAAAAAAAACAAATCAAAATAATGCAAAAAAAAACCAAATTAAAAATCAAAAAAACAGGGGGGGCAAGGAAACAAAAAAAAACAATAGCATGCAGTATATTGGCGGGATGAGCGGGATAAGCAACCGGGGTAATGAAGCACACTAATCTGCTGAATATAAACTATATTAATCGTAAAATATACAAAAAAAATTTTTAATAAGCAGCGTCGATGCTATATAGAACAAAAAAACTTTTAAAAAAAAAATCAAAAAAAACGAAAAAAAATTCTTAACGGGAACGCGGTGGTACGTAGCGTTTCAAGTCGCTTACGTGGATTTTGGTGCGCTTCTTCGAGTTGGCGTCTTCGACGAGGTAGACTACTGGTGAGAGTACCTTGACGATGGTCGCGGGCCCTACAAACCGCGGTGCCATTTTTGCCACGAATCCTTCTCCGGCAGAAGACAGGTGGTGTTGGCGGCGGCACACTAAATCGCCTACTTGATATTGAACGTCGCGTCGACGGCGGTTGTAATGCACGGATTGCTTCGCGGTCGCTTGCTCAATGTGTCGTTTTACTAGATCATGTACCGCTGGCAGGCGGGTTACCCGTTCAAACCATTGTTCTGCATCGGGCGCCGTACAGGAGCGGGATGTTCAAGGTGTTTGCGGAGAATCATGCAAGGTTGCGGGTTACGGCCGAAATTGAGGAACGCGGGGAAAAATTTAGTCGATGAGTGCACCATACTGTTGAGCGCGAAGGCAAATTCATTAAGATGCATATCCCATTCGCAGTGGTCTTCGCTGAGAAAGCTATTAATCATCGTACGCAAATTTCGATTAACGCGTTTTACGGGGTTGGCCTGCGCATGGTACGAAGGAATGGTGGACTGCGTCACTCCGTACTCCTGCAGCTGCTCGGTTACGATTTTGTTAGCAAATTCAGTCCCATTGTCCGTCAACAGGACCTTAGGGCAGCCTCATCGATTTATTATCAAGTCATCGAACGCCTGCATTACACTCTTTGCGTCGGCTTTTCGTAACGCGCGGATTTCGACATAGCGCGTTAAGAGATCCTCAAACACTATCGCATAGCGGTGCCCTCGTTTCGACGGTGGTTTCGGCCCGATCACGACCGCAGCAACTACCGTCCACGGTCCATCAATGTATCCCTCCCCCATCAAGCCGGCTGGTGCTTGCTGCGATACCTTGTGCGCTTGGCACTCTTGGCAAGCGCGTACGTGGCGACACGTACCATAGTAAATGCCAGGCCAAAAATAGTAGGTGGTGAGCCACGCATACGTTTTCTCGACCCCGAGATGGCCCGCCTGCGGTGTATCGTGCGCTTCAAACAATGCTTTGGCGCGGTCGCCCTGCGGTAATACGAGTTTCCACGCGTCGAGATCCGGCACTAGCGGGTCAATCAGCTGACTCGGCCGGTGCACGTATAACAGCTCGTTGTCAAAGCGCCAATCTGGAAAGATTGGTGCGGGCGGGTGCGGACGGCTAGCAAGCGTCGCTGATACCATTTGTCGTCCGTGTGCGCGGACGGAGCTAGTGCGGCGGCTTCTACGTTATTCTCGAGCGCACGGGAGAGTGCGTCCGGCACTTGATGCAACGCGCCTTTACAATGCACGAATTTGATGGAATATTGCTGCAGCATCGTGTTCCATCGCCCTAAGCGGCCTGCGGGGTCCTTCAAATTATGTAACCACAAGAGGCTATGGTGATCGGTAATCACTGTAAACTCTTCCCCATGGAGGTAACCTTTTAGCCGTTCGACGGACCAAAGCACCGCCAAGCACTCCTTTTCCGTCACGGAATAGTTGCGCTCGGCTTTAGACAGAACACGGCTTACAAAATAGATCAGGTGCTCGTGTCCGTCAACCTCTTGTGTTAGAACGCCTGCGATGGCGTAATCACTCGCGTCCGTTTGCAGCGTAAACGGGCGAATGAGATCTGGGCGAGCTAGCACCGGCGCTTGCGTTAGAGCTTGCTTCATTTGCGCGAAGGCGAGCTGTTGTTCCTCGTTCCAATGCCAACGAAAGCCTTTTTGCATTAATTGGGTGAGCGGTGCTTTATATGCTGCTAGATTATCGATGAAACGCGAATACCAGGCTACCATGCCTAGAAATCGCCTCAGCTGGCGGACGTTCGTAGGTGCGGGGTACTCAACAATTGGCTTTATCTTATCGTCGTCAGGCTTCAAGCCTTTTGCGTTCACGACGTAACCTAAGTAGTGAACTTCAGCACAGCAGAACTCAGATTTTTCGCGATTAAGTTGCAAATTGCCCGCTTTAAATGCCGCGAGCACTCGTTCCAGCCACTGCAGGTGCTCTTGGAACGTAGAAGTGACGATAATCACGTCGTCCAAGTAGGGGAAGACGTGCGGTTCCCACTGCGGCTTAATAAGGTGGCCCATTATTCGCTGAAACGTTGCGGGGGCGTTCGTTAAACCGTACGGCATACGCGTGAACTGATAAAGTCCGCGTCCAGGGATGCAGAAAGCGGTGATTTCTTTGCTTGCGGTGTCGAGCGGGACTTGGTGATACGTTTGACTGAGATCGAGCTTAAAGATGTAGCGAGCCGATCTAAGCTTGTCTAAAATATCGTCCATGTTGCGGAGGGGATAAGCGGAGCGTTTAGTGACAGCATTGATGCGCCGGTAGTCAATGCAGAAACGCCCCTTTCCGTTGGCTTTCGGTGCTATTACCGGACAGCTGCACCACGGGCTGTCGGACGGCTCAATGATACCTTTGGCAAGCATGCGATCGATCTCATCGTATGCAACTTGCAGCATTTTTAGCGAATATCTGCGCACATGCTGCTGAATTGGCGCAGCTCCTTGCACGTCGATGGTATGCACTGCTAAGTTGGTTAATCCTAGCGATGCGGGTGTTGGCGGGATCAAGCGGTCGTGCAATTTAATTGCTTGGACAATGACATCGGCGGTTGCACTCGATCTAGCAGATTGCGGAATTTGAGCAGGAACGTAGATATATCTTCCTGCGGGCCTTGTGTCCGCCTGCCGATCTCCTGGCGCAAGCGGTCTGGCAGATTGTCGGCGCAATACTGCAACAGAAACGCGTCCACAAAATCAGTGTAAGTTTGCCAGCGGTTGTGTTCGCGGCGAAACCAGTACCATGCCTCTTCGTCGAGGCCCGCCGGCAGAGCTTTAACAATATCTTCGAGAGTCAAGCCGTATGTCTCCTGACACTGATTCAGGTTGGTCAGGAATCCCTCGGGGTCTTGCTTCTGCCTCCCTTTGAAAGAAATGCGCCACTTCTCCAGTATTTCGCACGTTTGCTTTTCGCGCAGAAACGTGGAATTGTCGAGAATAAGCTGCGTGGCATTCGTTTGCGCGTGCCGAGGCGCTGCAGCTTCAAGCGGAGGTCTTAGAGGTGCGTAATACCTCTCCACTCTGTACGGCTGCTGGTGGTTAAGCTCTGCGGGACGCGGAGGCGGCGGCGGTGCCAGTCGAGTCGGCCGTCGGTCCTCCGGTAATTGTGGGTGCGGCGCGTAAGCCTCTTCATTCGTGGGCGCTCCCCAATTCACGGTAACGCGCCGAGAAGCGGTTGGCAACGGCTGCGCAGCTAACTCGCCGAACGGGGCAGTTGCGTGCGCTGCTTCGAAATATGGTGCTTCGTGCCTTTGCTGTTCTCGTGGAGCGTCTACGGCTGGCTCCGGATACGTTGCCGCGGTCCTTCGGTATTCCGTCCGCCGCTAGCTCTCAACCACGTTCGTCCAGAACGGGTCGAACTCTTCGAGGGCAGCCGTAGCGCCTACCACTGGTGGTACCCGGTAGCTGGAGGCTGCTCCGTGGAACGTACGCTCTACGAAGTCCGTTAATTCCATCGGCGAGTCCCTGCCAAGCCGGCCAACCGTCTGATGTAGCCGCGTAGACTGCGCACGAAGCGGCGGAGGGGTCTCCGTCGCACGAGCTCTCTCCGGCGCGGTATCGGCGATACGCACTCGTGGTGCGCGGATATCAGGCTCGCCCTGCGGCGTCCGTGCCGCTTCCGACGATGTGCTATCCCATGCGCGCACAGCCAGCTGCGAGAAAACCGAAATATTAGGCGCTTGCGGACACGCGTGGGAGTCGAAGTTTGGACTTGAGTTGCGCGGTATAATTGGTTCCGCTTCAAGCGCCGGAAGACGGCTGTGAGTCGCGCGCTCATCCTGCGCGGGGTTCCATGGAGCGGCGACGGCTCCTAACAGGCGACGGAGCTCGTACCTCTCCAGCCGCTGTCGCACGACGTAGGTGTCGCAATCGATGTTGAGTCCGCATCGTTGTGCGTTTTCGAACACGCATCCATCGGTTGCGGTGTAAATAGCATACCGAATGGAACTCCTGATAATCTTAGGCTCCAGCGAAATCATATCACGGTTGACGGCGCGATCCGACTCCATTCTGCGACACTAATAAAAACTAAACCACGAGAAAACAAAACAGTTGCAACGACGGGAGCGACGACGTACAATAATGACACGCGACGTTACGGCGAAACGAGCGAAATATCACGCTTAGTATAGTCAGCTCAACGCAAATTCCAAAACTGGGACGAATAGCTCGAGTACGTGCTCGGTTAGCTCTGCTGAGGAAGTTAATTTCCACCTAAACAGCTGCTGCTAAGCAAAACGCAAAAAAATGACACGAATACAAAATCAACTCGAGAACACTAGCTCGCAAATCGTTGCTGAAACTTACGTTGAACTGCTTCCTGACTGCTACGGCTGAATCCACTAACTCAAGCGAAGCTGAAAACTGCAAAAAACTAATAATTCGCTCGCATAAGTCGGCGCGGGATGCGTAATGCAACGTGCTTAATCCAGTAAATGTGCTATAGCATGGTGCCAGGCGGAAGGAGGTTAGGCTAGCGGGAGACAGTCGTGGTCCGCGACAAGCTATGCAAAACAAACGGGGGAAAGTAGCGGGGAAATACGTGCGAGCGAAGCCCGAGTGCAGAAAAATGGCCACTATGTAAGCAAACGGTGCTATAACCGAAAATAATTCCGAGGGATACGAGACAACAAAAAAATAGATTTTCGCCAAAATAAAAAAAATATATATATAAATTAGATATAATTTAAATTCACAGCATGCTACATTACAATTAATACAAGTAAATATCCGTGACTGCTACTTGCAGCACGGTGCGGGGTCAGCGTGCAAAAAAACTGAAACAAAAACAGCACAAAATAGTTTTATTGGTGGTGTAGAGTGAGCGGCGGAATGTTCGTCGTCTTGCGAGACGATGTAGGGGCGACGGCGCACCCTGCCGGAAGCGAAAACACAGGCCAAAAAGAAATAATTTCTCGAGAATACCGAAAACTATTGAAAAAATAGTAAAGTAGAGACAAAGAAGTTTTAATACTCAACAAAAAAAATTTTAAAAAGAAAACAAATTTTATTAAATAAAAAAAAATTTTTTAAAAAATTTTTTTTTTTTTTTTTTTATGTAGTTAAAAAAATTTTACTAAAAAAATTATTAAATTTAGAAAAATTGATAAAAAAAATTATTATCATTTATAAGAAAAATTTATTATCTTTAACTTACTACAGAAAGCACAAAAAAAATATTCAAATTGCCAAAAGAAAGAAAAACGAAAAAAAAAAACGGAAAAAAATGATCATTCTAACCGCTCCGAAGCGCAAGTCGAATATACGACGTAACTTGCGTCGTGTTTAGTTCAGACGCGCGTCTGCTGATACGCGTCCAAGCGCGGCGCTACACTCGCAGCTATCGAGCTGACGTCACAGCTCCACGACAGATAGGTACTCACTCTAACACACGCGGTGGGGATAATAGCGGCAGTACGCCAGCAATTGCACAAAAAAAAATTTTAATTCGAATCACTAGCATGCAAGATAATTTATTAGATTTTTAGAAAATTTTACCGGTAGGCAGCAAGCCAAGCGCAGCGAAAACAACGAAAAATAGCAACAAAATAAATTAAAAAAATTAAATTATTAGTCAAAAAAAAAAAAAATCGTTGATGTTATTATAAGAAAAGCGAAATATTATAAAAAAAAATTGAAATTTTAAAAATTACGTCAAGATTTTACTTGATTCTTGCACTATCTTTCAAAACAATTTGTTTTGAAATTATCGCGAGTAGTCTCGCTTTTACCGCTGGATGCGCACACTCGAATAAGCTTACCAACCTCCGACGTGGCGTATGAGAGCGCCAGCGCTACTCCGCGGCTTTCTCGCGTGGTCGGTCAAGATGGCCGCCCACTGGCTTCCTTCCCTCCTCATCCTCGTCCGGCCGCGTGCGCTTCTACGACGCGCAAAAAATGGCGGCGAACGGCGAGTTAAAGAATGCGGTATTCGCTTACGACTGCGACTACCATACATGCACCTTATCACTCACACTTCACTGTCTCTGCTTTTATTATTCACGAATTTTTTTTTCACTGTCCTCACACATACACGCGTTTGCGCGATCCCGGAAATTTTCACAAATCAGCGTGATTTGTGTCGGCCCCACGTTGTCGGCGCCAATTTGTAACGCCACTAGGGATCAGGGTGGCGTAAAAATGTAGAGGGGGGGGAACGGGTTGCTTGCTAGTGCAAGTTAAACGACTGATTTAAAAATTTAGCACACGAACTAATACGTTTATTTAAACTAAGATTACAGAATACAATAATTTATCGCGTTTTTACGCGAGCTTAGGGCGCCAGCTACAATCGCGTAGCGCGGTTTTTGCGCGGCAAATACTTTGCGCGGCTAACTCACGGTTAGAGCGGTCGCGGGCGTACAGCATACACAACTGTCGAAAATGGCGCGTAACACACGACGCGGTCGCACGCACGCAGCCGGGAAGGATACGGGGACGATTTGTGGAAGCTGTGCCTTCTGGCAGCTGCCACTGCACCTTGGCACTCACCAGATACTCCAACACGCTCACGGATACTATACGGACGCTCGCTCGCTTGTTTTACAAAAGTTTATTAGTTCTCGACTGCTGGCTTCGATTATCCCGAACGGAGTGAACGGGAAGCTTATTGCGTGGCACTTTCGCGAACGCGGCTTTTCGATGATCGTTCTGCGCCGGCACAACGTACGTGTAAAGTACGTTACGCGACGCAGCCGCCGCGCGTGCTCAGCGCTGTCGGCAGTTGATATTACTGCTCGCCAGCAGCGCGCGTTGAGGTTATCCGCTCGCGAGTGCCAGTGTTGTTGTTGTGTATTCCCTGAAGCGGCGAGAATCTACCTCAGATGTACGGAGGATCAAGGTAAGTCGACGCGTTCCATAGCTGGAAGGCGTCGACTAATTTGTCTATATTCTCTCCGTTCCAGGTGCGGCCATACTGCGGGTCAACAACTGCGGCTCGGACGAAGAGCGGTTGAGAAAGCGAAGCAGCGGTGTCAGGGACAGCGATAGCCTGCTTGCAGCGGCAGCGAGGCAACACTATTAGACACCTTCAGGTGCGTATTTACTTGCACTTAAATGCTGTGCTTCTATGTTTTGCCTGCCTTCTAACCTCCTCTTCGCATTCCTATGATGTTGTGTGGCAGCTTGTACTTCCTTCCATGGTGCAGCTGCTATTATGATTTTCTTCTTTATTTAATGACCGTCTGGGAGGTTGCAGGTACGGGGATCACTACAAGGATAGGAAGGAGCTTGGATAGGAATCCCGCTGCAGTGTGTGCGAGCACTGCCACGACTATTCATGGGCTCCTGAGACTGGCTCCTCGCTGGAGCCTTTACTTGAGCTTGAAGCCTATGTACCTGGTGAAGGTAACGTATGTACAGCCCTGCGTGGCTGTTAGTTAGGATCACGCGTGGCAGTCCTGCGAGGCTGCCAAGATTGTAAAAGGGGGATATAGAGCAGCTATGAGAAGGTGCATAAGCTATGCTTTGGCCTCCTCATGTGACTGGTGCAAAACACCACGTCACAATATGTAATAAAAAATTATTAAAGTTTGAAAATAACAATTTTTTAACATCTGATAATTTTTTATTTGAAAAATAAAGCACTTCATAATTTAAATAGAAATAGAAAAATATAATTATTAAATCAAATGTTCATTTATTCTTTATATTCTATGTATTTTATTATTTATATTCTACACCATTACACTCTACAAGTGTCCGGCAAGTATGGTTTTAATTGCATGTCACAAATAACTTTTTATGAAATATATAAGTTGTAAAAAAATATAGCATTAAAGATATAGAAAAATATATTCGAAAGAATTATTTGATTTCAGTGGTTTTATTCGAAGCAACTTCCTACTATCGTACTAAAACAATATGAAATTATATATAAATTATTGAATTGAATTAGAATAAAAACTAAATAAATGTAAGAGTGAAAAGAATCATTTCACATCATTGATATTTTGTATACTTTGATATTTTAATTCAAAGTAACATTTCAAAAGAAAATTGTAAAAAATATAAAATAATATTTTTTAGTATGAACTAAAATTATAAAAGAAAAGTGTTTGACACAAATATTTAAATACTTAACAACATTAAATAGATTTCACAACTTTCGTGCGTAGAAATTTGTGTAATAACCTTTTAATTATCCGATAAGTAAATGGTGATCAGGTAGCGGTCAAATACATTAATAAAAAGAAAGATGATATTTAGCGATATTATTATATTTTATTGCTTTATTTAGTCTAAAATATTTTAAAATTAAAGAAAATTTAAAAGTTGTGACAGATGGCTTATAGAGGCTAAGCCACCTGCCATAGGCGATAGAAAGAGAGTTCGCGGCGCGACGATACGCGGCGCCATCGATCAAGCGATCGATGGCTTCACGCGGAAAAAGCCGCGGCGTACCGAAACGCGGCGCTATCGATCAAGAATCGATAGCGCTACGCGGGAAAACTGATAGGCGAGAGGGGGAAGAGGAGCCCTCCCCTCAAGCCTTCTTCTTGTCCGAGCCGTTTTACCAGCCGCACGTGTCAATATCGAAGACAAGAAATACGTTTGGAGAAAGACTCGATCCTCCGAGTTTTTCCGTGGCAGCTTAGAAGAGACGATTCCGCGAGCAGAGCGTAATAAAGTAAGTGGCCACTTAATCGTATTAGCTAGTTCGCAAGTAATTATATTTAATTTTCCTGACGCGTGTGCGATCGCGTCAGGCATATATAGATATAACAGGGTTACGCGCGAAACTGCGTAACTCAAACTCGATTAGGCCGTGCGAGTGCGAGTGAGAGGATCGATCTCTCTCTCGCACTATCATAGAATAGGCGTACGAGTAAGAGAAAGCCACTCTTACTCGTACAACCTACGAGCACGCAGTTGAGCGAGAGGAACGAGCTCTCTCGCTCAACCATAGACTACAGCATCGAGTGAGAGTAAGAGACGCTCTCACTCGAGCAGTCACGGACTACGGCAGTATAGAGAGGGAACTGCTCTCTCTATATCTGCCGTCCATAGACTACACGTGTGTGTAGCTGCGCGAAGCGAAGAGGGTGCGCATGCGCAGTGCGCACCTTGAGAATTAGTATTGCGCGTGAGATAATACTAATTGCTCTTCGCGTAATTAGACCTCTCCGCGATAATTTATCAATTTTTGTATTAATTTTGTTAATTTTACTAATTAAACAAGCATTTTAGCACTGAGTCGGTGCGTTCTTATTTTATTTCCCTACAGCGTCCCTATCCCGAATACCGCCGACTATGCGGGTGTGCCAATCTAGCATTGGCACACAAACTGACTAGCCGAGCCCGGTGGGAGCAACACCGGCCGCGGGGCCTTAGGCAAGGCCCCTCACGCACAAAAGAAGATAAAGCAGGACCAGAGGAAGGTCCTGCGTTGCTAACGGAGTAAATAAATTTACCCCGTTACAAAGTATATTTATGAAAATGAATTATTGATTATATTTTTTCATATTTTTTAATAACAACGAGAAGGATAATTTTTTTAAATTCAAAAGATTGTTGTATTTATATGTAGATATTCATTAGCATATTATATATAACAACGTTGATGATCAGCTATCGTTAAAAAAAAATTTGTTGATAAAAAATAAAATACTTAGTAATATTATTTGATTTCACAACTTTCGAGAGTCAAAAATGCTGATTTTAAATATTCTTTTTGAAAAGTTACTCTCAGGTGCCATACTAATATACGATAAATTGATAATACATGAAGAGAGCACAGAAATATGTATGTTTAAACGACAACCAATACTTACCATAATTTTCTTTTTATTAAAAAGGTTGTATTTAAATTTCATAAATTGGGTAGAATATATATCAAATTATAAAATATTATATTAGATTTATTATGAAAGTAATCTGTGAAGAATGATTGCACTATATGATGCATTAGTTGTATAGATAAAAGAAAATGAAATTTTAAAAAGTTGTAAAATTTTGTAGATTGTTATAAAATTAACGTTTGTTCCAAAAAAAGAATGTAAATATTCCGAGAAAATTTTGGCCATTGTTTTTTTTATAATTTTATCATTTTTATATTTTACAAAATGTTTGTGTAAAAACTTTATAAAAATAAGTTAAATTTTAAGAAATATAATTTGATATAAATTTTATTATAAAAATAAGTTAAATTTAAATGTTACGTCCAAATGATTATTCGTGACAGACATAATCCTCATTAAATTCGTGAAATCATTACCACGAATTTATTTGGCACGTAACCTCTTTTTTAGCCAAGATATTATTCTTATAGCTTGGGATAGGTTACCATGCTTGTTTTAAATAACACCATTCGACCGATAATTTCCTGTCAGTCTTAAGGAAAGGGGTACATTTGTTTGGCGCTTAATTTTATTATTAACTTATTAAATATTATAGTATATATGTATATAGTAAAATAAATTAGCAGTATAAATTTGTAAATACTAATAATATATTCGGCCTGTGTTATAGGCCGACTGCGCTTTATTTTTGTTGTTAATAACTTAGATTTAGTGAACAACTAGAAAGGAAATAGTATACATGTATTTAAATAAATTATTGTTATAGAATTGTAAAATGAAATAAAGTATCCGGCCTGTATTACAGTCCTAGCTGCACTTTATTTTTTTAATAATGAAATAAAATTGTGTATGTGTTGTCACGGAGAACACTCCGTGCTCCGCGCCTCGTCGTATTTCGCGCGTTTCCGCGGTCAACAAGCCGAGCTGAGAATACGTAACGCGACAGTCACGGACGAGAAGATGCGGTACACGACTAGAGATAGGATAGTCAATGCCGTATAAGGAGGCTAGGCAAGGCTAGGCTAGGTAGCCAAGCCACTTCCCGCCTTTAGAAGTTCTTCTCGAGTCTTCGATAGAGACACGTGTTCCCGTATTTCGGCATTTTTGAAAGTTTTTTGGCGATATAGCCGCCATTTTGGACGCGAGCTCGTGCTTCATTCTCGCGCCGCGCCAACCGTTTGTGTGTGCAGAGTTTTTTTTTGTTTTTCGTACTTTGGTGCGCACCGGCTACGTGTGTAGCCAAGGGGAGGTTCACCGGCTAACGGCACAGGAGCATCTGCCACCGGCGACCGAGAGTGCAGCGGCGAAGCTACGCAGAGCGACGGCACGTTGCCTCTTCGCTCTTCCTGCCTTCGATTCTTCGTTTTGCGTTCGCGGCTGGCCAGCCAAAAGTAAGTTGATTGTAACTTTAATTTTGCGCGCGTAAATTTTGTTCGCTTTTATTTGCGTAGGAGTAACCTCCGCCGGTTACTCCATTCTTTAGCTAATTCGTTTTTTCGCGGTTCGTGCGAGTGAGAGAGCGTCATCTCTCTCACTGTCGTATAGTCAGTGCGAGAGAGTTGCGGTCTCTCTCGCACCCGTATAAGAATAAGCGCGCGTGAGTGAGAGAGCGGTATCTCTTTCACTCTAGTGGCAGCAGTGTTGGATAGTCGCTTTCTCTCTCGCACTCGCAGCATATACGGCGCGCGCGCGAGTGGGAGAGGCCTTTCTCTCCCACCCGAGTAAGATCAGTGCGAGAGAGTTGCGTTCTCTCTCGCACTCGCGTAAGGCTAGGCGGGCAAGAGTGGGAGAGCGCTTTACTGGCAGTAGACGCGGCGCGCTGGAGTGGGAGAGCGCTTTCTCTCTCGCTCCAACGGCCTCCGTGCGAGAGAGTATTCTTCTCACTCGTACAAGTACGTCAAACGGCGCGCGCGAGTGAGGAAGGCCTGTCTCTCTCACTCCTATAGGCGTAGTGCGAGAGGCGTTCTTTCTCTCTCGCACTCATATCGTGCGTTGCGCGCGGGAGCCTTCTCTACGTGGTATATCTAGCCCTATCACCTGTGCTTCTCGTGCGTGCTTGTTATAATTTCTTTATGTTGTTCTTTTGTAATTTCTATTGTTATTATTTATTGTTGGTTAAATTATTAAATTATTTTATTTATTTTAATCAACCTTTTTCTTTCTTTTTTTGTAACTTTCTTTTCTTACATCCTTTTTTGCATTTTTTTTAGAATTTTATACCAATTAAAGGTGAAACATATAAATTCTTTTTTTTATTTATGTATAGCTCCTTTTTTAATTCAATTTATTTGATTTCTTATTTTCTATTTTTAATTAGTTTTTTTTGGATTCTTATTATTTGCGCGACGAGGAGCTTTCAGCTCTCCTCCCGAATACCGCCCTCTCCGAGATTTCAACTAGCCAGGTGAGGACGACACACGAGCCGCGCAACGACGTTTGTGCGGCATTGCAACGAGTAAGTTGGGTCCAAAGAACAGCTTCTCGTGCCCGGACCCAGGAGCAAAGTCGTCCGAGACTTTAGCTACCTAAAAGGGGGCGCAACGGGCATATTTGCACCTTTTGCGAATTGCGCGTCCCCCGAAGCTAATTGCTCCAGTGGCAGTTAACTTTAAAACCGCCATCCCGTTACAGTGTGTTAGTATGATAAAACTGTAAAATGAAATAAAGTGTCCGGTCTGTATTACAGTCCTAGCTGCACTTTATTCTGTTAATAATAAAATAAAATTTTATATGCGAGTTAGTATGATAAAACTGTAAAATGAAATAAAGTGTCCGGCCTGTAGTACAGTCCTAGCTGCACTTTATTTTGTTAATAATGAAATAAAATTGTATATGCGAGTTAGTATGATAAAATTGTAAAATGAAATAAAGTGTCCGGCCTGTATTACAGTCCTAGCTGCACTTTATTCTGTTAATAATGAAATAAAATTTTATATGCGAGTTAGTATAATAAAATTGTAAAATGAAATAGTGTCCGGCCTGTAGTACAGTCCTAGCTGCACTTTATTTTGTTAATAATGAAATAGGAAGGAAATTGCTTGTAAGAAAAATAATTAACAAGTTTTATAAATTAACTCACTTTTATTGATGGTTTTTCTTTTAGCTGGTGTTATACAAGGATATGCCGGGCTTGATACGAAACTCGCTGGTTACAATAGTGGCGGCGGATTTCGGTGTACGGATTTACAGAAAAGAAATTGAACAAAGAAAAAATTTAAAAATCAAGTGATGTGAATTTAAACTGGAGATTGGATCTGATCTGAGCTGGGGTATTGGATTGTGCGGCGCTTTTATACGTTCGACAAGCTTTTTGACGGCACGGTCCAGTGACAGTGGTGGGGGGGGGGCTTTCTGCATGGTGATGCATCTTATTACGCCACGTATCGCAAAAATTTTAATTATACCAGTAATGTTTTTATTATTTATTAAAGTTTTTATAATTTATACGCATAAGTGAACGTATTTCAATGATAACATTGTTATATAAAGAATATATATTTTTAATAAATTATGTTTAAGTTTTAATAAATTATTTTTAATAAATTATACTTAAGTAGATCGCTTATGTGTTTAACGTATTTATTTATCCAATATGAATATATTTATATTTATTTACATATTTATTTGTCGATACTAAGCCCTATAATTATTTTCATAAGTTTCCAATGATAGATGAATTGTACTTGAATATGAAAAACGTAAATCATATTGATAAAAAAAACTTAAAATAAAACTACATAATTATCGCGCTCAAATTGACAAATCTATTCTAAAAATTACTAATGTATTCTTCTTAAAGAATCTGATTATTAATAATCTTTGTAATTTTCAAAATAATTACAAAATTGTTAAAAAAAAATTACGTTTATATTGCATTGTGTCATAAAAAAAAAAATTTAATCAACTATCTTAGAATAATTAAAAATCTATACGATTCTTTAGTCGAAATTTTACATAGTATAATATTGATGATACCAATTAATAATATAATAATAATAGTAATAATAATAATTATAAATAATAAGGATAATTAGAATGTTAGCTATTGCATAAAGAAAAGTTTCTAAGTGATATATCGTTTAATATTGAATATAAAAGTACTTCATAGATTTACTAATTCCATTATAAAAATTGTTCATATGTTTTTCACACGAATGAAAATCCTCTAGTTGACTACTGGAAGTGACTAATTACAAAATACATATCCTAACACATCGTTCAATAAGTTCCGAGACTAACCCAGAGATGGTGCTAGTAGTACCAAACTGGCCACGTTTCCATAGAGTGCGAATCTTTACATGAAACGTGTAAAAATTTTACGTCGATCGGATCACAGACAGCAGAGTTATCGAGGTTAGAGTAAAGTCACTTTGTAATTTGTTTGAAAAATGGAAAAATGCGAGTTTCGCGTGTTGATAAAACATTGTTTTTTAATGGGTAAAAACACCGTAGAAGCACAGCAATGGCTTGAAAAACGTTATCCGGACTCCTCTCCATCAAAACCAACGATTTGTCGTTGGTATGCTGAGTTTAAACGTGGTCGTACGGACACAAACGATGCGGAACGTTCGGGTAGGCCATTGGAAGCCGTTACACAGGAAAATGTGAGTGAAGTGTTAAAATTCGTAATAAAAAATCGCAAAGTGAAGGTCCGTGAGATTGCGGAAATGACACAGATATCATCTGGAAGCGTATTTACAATCCATCATGAAAAATTGAGCATGAAATAGGTTTTTTCCAAGTGGGTGCCGCGATTGCTTTCAGTGGAACAAAAACAGCAACGAGTCGACGATTCAGGGAGCTGCTTATCGCTATTTACTCGCAATAAAAAGGATTTCGTGCGTCGATACGTGACCATGGATAAAACATGGATACATCATTTTGCTCCGGAGTCGAATCGGTAATCATCTGAGTGGCGCATGGCTGACGAAAGCTGCCCAAAGCGTCTAAAAACGCAGCAGTCTGCTGGCAAAGTCATGGCGTCTGTTTTTTGGGATACACATGGCGTGATTTTCATTGACTACCTGAAAAAAGGTAAATCGATCAACAGTGATTATTATATTGACTTGTTGGTACGTTTGAAGGAGGAGATCGCAGCAAAACGACCGCACATGAAGAAGAAAAAAATCCTTTTTCACCAAGACAATGCACCATACCACAAGTCCAAGAAAACAATGGCACAATTGAACGAATTGGGCTTGGATTTGCTTCCCCATCCCCCGTATTCGCCACATTTAGCCCCCAGCGACTACTGGCTCTTTGCTGATCTCAAAAAAATGCTCCAGGGAAAAAAATTTGGCTCGGATGAGGAGGTCATTGCCGAAAATGAAGCCTATTTTGTAGCAAAGGATAAATCCTTCTATAAACATGGTATAGAAATGTTGGAAAGGCGTTGGAAAGATTGTATCACCCTAAAAGGAGATTATATTGATGCATAAAAATGATTTTTGAAAAAAAATGTTGTTTTCGTTGTTAGTCTCGGGACTTATTGAACGATGTGTTAGATATATAGTAAAGAGAGGTTTTCCTTAGAATCGATAAGAAGAAATTAAAAATAATTAAATTAAATAAAAGGAAAGGAACGTCGGCAACCTCGCTATTTTCGTGATCGGTAAGGTACAAAGAGAAAATTGTCTATAAAAGACACGCTGTTTACATCTGGACAATATCTTATGTCATCGGTCGTCTGATTGTATCGTTTTTTCTTCAAGTATGCGAGTTGTTTGTTTCTAGCGCGAAGAAAGAAAAGAGTAAACGAAAGCTTGAAACGGTCTTTGGAGCTAGTTATATATTTAGTGCGAGCTTGATAGTTTTAAATTGCCTTAGATGATTCCTTCTTTACCCACTGCCAGAGGTAACTCAATTCTATTTACTATAAGGGTATATAATATATTCTAATATTACGGTACGGACGTAACATAAAGTAATAGATAATAATCATGTACAAATTGTTTTGTAATTTCATGTACAAAATAACATTATATTAATTTATAATAAAAATATTGATAAAATTGAATTTATATTTGTGTTAATTGAAGATTTAATTTATATTTGTGTTGATACAAATTTATAAATATAAGAGAAATATAATTTGTACAAATTAAATACATGCAAATACTTGCAATATATTTTATATTACAAATTTATTTTCAAATTGTATTATATAATAAAATCAATTAATTATTTAATATAATACATGAATTATTTAATTGAAAAAAAATAAACTGTTCTGAACACATTGTTTTACAAATTTGAGTAAAAATAAAAATTTAATTTAAAAATTAATTTTAATTTATTGGTATTTAAAAATAAAATAATGATATTCCCAAGCGGTAATAATCGCGTGTATATAAATGTTATTAACAAAAAGTAATTCTTCATAATGGTTTTTAGCTTTTATTAGGTAATATTAAAATCTTATAATGTGTGGATTTTGAACTCTAGTGTTACGTCCTAGGGGATGACGCAACGACAGAAAAACTTATTTTACTAAGTTTTAAATTGAATAATTGAAAAAGGTTTAATTCCCTATTTCGGTCAACCGTAGCTGCCGAGGACGGGAGGCAATAAATATATATACTACCACAGGTAGAAGGAGAGAGACAGAGAACTGGAGTCAGCGTGCGAGAGCGAGAGAGAGAGATATGTATATATATTCTATATGTATGCCTGATTTGTCTATGTGCACTTTATGAGGACCAGAGAGACGTTTCGCATGAGTAATGCAGTTCAGGCAAGAGGAGTTGAGAGATGTGGAGAGAGAGAGAGAGAGAGATGTTCTTACGTTGTTTTGAGTGCGCTGGTGTCGCTGGCTGGAGGCTGGCTAGCTGGCTGGCTCGGCTGCTGCTTGGTGGAAAAGGGGAGAAAATTTAAATGGTAGACTCCAAGAATTCCGTAAACATGTCTGTTTTATTTATTATATTTTGAACTGGCGGGTGGCGTAATCCAGTTACAATTTCTGCGTTTGCCAAACTCACTCGCACACTAGTACTTTATACTTATTAATTCGCGTTGGTATATAATAAAACTGGCAGAGTTTCCGTGTACGAGAATAATGAAAGAAAAGACTATTGACTGTGTAGCAACTGGCAGAGCCTCCACGCACGACAACGTTTTCGGGAAAAGACTGGTCCTGTCGGTGCACCGTCCAACCCCTTTATATAAGCCAAAAACTAGACGTGCACCTTTGTTCCTTATCAAAAAAGGGCTGGTAAGAAAGTAGGACACAAGTGTTTTTAGTCATGATTCATACACGCATACTCTGATACTCTTTTTGCATCAGTGCTTCCGTACCTTGATGTTATCGCTGTAGCGGTAGCGCTTTTCATAGGGAAAAAGGAAGGAAATAAAAAAAAGGTAAAATGTATAATAAAAAAGAAAAGAAAAGAAAAAAAAGAAGGTGAAAGATGCACGTGACGGCCATGTGCAGAGTTTCCTCGTCGATAGAGGATTCTAAGCTCGACTGTATGCTCAACTGCACTACAGTGAAGCAAATGTGGGACAAATTGGTGAGAATTCACGAGTTAAAATCAGCGTCGAACAAGATGCTCTTGCTACAGAAGTTCCACGGACATCGCATGGATCTAAACGATTTGGTTGTACAATACGTTTCCCGGGTACAAAACATGGCGTCTCAGCTAAAGGATCTGGGAGAAGCGGTTTCGGACACGGCCATAATGGCGAAGGTACTTGGCAGCCTACCGGTAAAGTATAATGCTCTCTAGACAGCATGGGACAGTGTACCCGAAGAAAGTCAAACCCTTGCTTATCTACTAGAACGATTATTGAAGGAAGAAAGAAGACTTGAAGGTGACGATGATGTCACTCGAGCGTTAGCCGCTGTTAGTCTTGGCGGGAACAAGAAGAAAAAGTTCGCCGCAAATCAAAACAATAACAGTGAGAAAAACCGCGATAGTAGAAATACGAGTGTCGAGTGTTTCTATTGTAAAAGAAAGGGGCATCTAGCTCGCGATTGCCGGAAAAAGAAAAGGGACAAGGACAATGCCGGTGAAAACCCTCGCGTGTGTGCGTTCGTCGCTTCAACAAGTGAACAAAAACAGCGACAAGTGAATTCGGAGACAGTGCCGAGTAGCGAGGTCGTAGAACGACTCATGGCAGTCGACACAAGCGATGTCTGGATTACCGACAGCGGTGCGTCCAGGCATATCACTTATCGACGGGACTGGTACAGTGAGTTCGAACCAAGCAGTGGCGATTCGATATCGCTCGGGGACAATGGCGTTTGCGACGTTACCGGTAGTGGCACTGTGCTCATCCATAGACTAGTGAACTGTAAATGGTGTAAAGCTCGAATCGAAAACGTGCTCTACGTTTCAAAGATTCAAAAGAACTGGTTTTCAGTCGGCGTATGCGCTGAAAAAGGTTTCGATGTTTTGTTTAGAGGAAAACTAGTAACAATTAACCGTGACGGTGAAGTTTTTGGTGTCGGTGTGCAACAAGACAATCAGATTTACCGAATGCTCTTTAAAGTGAGAAACCCAAGTGTTGCGAGAGAAGCAAATGTGTCAACTGTCAACTTGCGTGTCTGGCACGAACGAATGGGACACGTAAACAACAAAGTTTTGAGCAAAATGACGCAAAAAGGGCTCATTCAAAGTGTGAAATTAGCGAACATTGACAATTTCTTCTGTGAATCGTGTGCTTTCGGAAAATCACACAGGCTACCGTTCAAAAAGAACGAGACAAAAAGGAACACAAAACTGGGAGAATACATACATTCGGACGTATGCGGATCATTCTCAACAGAGTCCATCGGTGGTGCAAGATTCGGCATAACCTCCAAGGATGACGCATCAGGATTTCGGTATGTTTACTTCATGAAATACAAGTCTGATGTTTACGATATTTTCAAGAAATACGAAAGGTTGATCGACAACAAATTCGGCAAGCCGATGAAGGTATTACGTACGGACAATGGACGAGAGTATTGCAACCGTGAAATGAAGCAATATCTCGAGGCTCGTGGTATAGAGCTGGTAAACACGGCACCTTACACTCCTCAGCAGAACGGGAAAGCCGAGCGCGACAACAGAACGATCATCGAGAGTGCGCGCACGATGATAACGGCAAAAAAACTTCCTCTGTCACTATGGGTGGAAGCAGTCGGTACAGCAGTGACCGTGCTCAACCGAGTTCTGGCTACCGGTAAAAAGAAAACGCCATACGAGATCTGGTTTAGAAAAACACCAGATGTGTCCCATTTTCGAGTGTTCGGATCGAATGCGTACATGCATATCGACAAACAATTTCGCAAGAAGTTAGATCCAAAGGCTACAAAGTTGATCTTAGTTGGGCATCAGAACGACTCGATGAATCACCGTTTGTACAATCCACAGAACAAGAAAATATCTGTATCGAGAGATGTCACATTCAACGAGAAGTCGCAACTTGGGGCAGAAAAAGGAAAAGAATTCGAATACATTCTTCCAGCGGACGAAAACGAAGATGTGGCAGAACCCGTCGAGCAGTAACAGGAGGAAGAATGCCAGGAAGCTCAGGGAGAACCTGAAAGAAACGAACAACCAGAAGATCCTCGAGAAGAAGATCAAAATCAACCGGATAATGACAGACAACTGCGGGATCGTGCAAACATCCGACGACCAATTAGGTATGAGGTCGACTTCGCTGAATATAATCCGCCAAACACATTTCAGGATGCGATGAACAGTGCCGAGGCAGAAAATTAGGCCGAGGCGATTTAGGAAGAGTTCGACGTGCATGAGCAGAACGAGACTTGGTCAATCGTACCAAGGAAAACGGATCAAAAGCCCATAGATTCGAAGTGGGTGTTCAAGGTTATACGAGACACGTCAGGTGACGTATACCGGTACAAAGCGAGACTTTGTGCACGAGGATTTCAACAAAAAGAGGGACTCGACTACACGGAGACCTTCTCGCCAGTCGTGAAATACGACTCGTTGAGAGATCTATTAGCCATGGTGGCTGAACAGGACTTGGAGCTCACACAGTTTGATGTGAGAACAGCTTTTCTTCACGGCGAGCTGAAGGAAGAGATCTACATGGAAATTCTGGAAGGATTCAACGTCAAGAAAGCAGAAAAACGTGGTTTCGTGTGTAAACTGAACAAGTCCTTTTAAGGCTTGAAACAAACACCCAGGTGCTGGAACGAGAAGTTTAGTGAGTTCTTAGAGAAATATCAGTTTCGCGAAGCGGAAGCCGACAAGTGTATCTTTCAAGGACGGGTAGACAGTGTGGATGTATTTTTAGCGCTTTTTGTAGATGACGGACTCATCGCAGCAAAAACAAGTAAAGCCCTTGAGTCGGTAATCAAATCATTGGGTAACGCGTTCGAAATTACGATCAGGGATGGAAAGTTATTTGTCGGGGTACAAATACACAGTATGTCTGAAAAGTTCCCGAACTTATTTTGTAGCGCTTGTACGAGTGGCGCCACCTCTTGGACGACACCGGTAGTATGTTGCTACATCCTTCTGGAGTGTCTGAGAATTTTTTCACTAGTATCCGTTCATTAGTTTCCGAGATAGACGTGCTTGAGTGAACGTGTGTTTAGTACCCCAGTGCAAGCTCTACGATGGACGAGAAATTTGAACATCGTGGCGCAATTAAATTCTGCTATAAACTTAAAAAAACTTTCGCGGAAACGAAAAAAATGATCGATTCGGCTTACGGTGAAGGTGTAGTGTCGCGTACAACTGTTTACACGTGGTTCAGGCTGTTCAAGAAGGGTAGAGAGTCGTTAGAAGATGACGAGAGAAGCGGCCAGCCGTCAACAGCTGTTACCGACGAAAACGAGCTTGCGCGCGCTACTGAAGCAGGATTGCCACATGTCTCTCAGAATGTTGGCAGACGAACTGAACATGAGCAAGGATAGCGTCGCGTTGATTTTGAAAGAAAAAATGAATCGCAGGAAGGTCTGCTCTCGATTTATTCCGCACTTTCTCACGTTGGATGCGAGCAGAAAGAAACTCGCATCCAATGTTGGCAAGATTTTATCGAGACTTGCGACACCACTCCGGGCTTTCTAACCTCAATTGTGACTGGAGACGAGACTTGGTGCTTTCAATACGATCCTTCCACGAAGCGCCAGTCATCCGCTTGGCTCAGTCCGGGCCGTGCGAGGCCTCAAAAAGTGCGCCAACAAAAATCACGGGTAAAGACGATGCTCATCGCTTACTTCGACTCCAAAGGCCTAATACACAAAGAATTTGTGCCCCCAAACACCACCGTGAATGCTGCGTATTACATAGAGGTGTTAAAACGTCTGAAGCGCCAGATTAAACGCATCAGGCCCGAGTACAAGGAACCGGGATCGTGGAGTTTGCTAGATGACAATGCGCCTGCTCATTCTTCGAACATTGTAAAGCGTTATCTCGCCGAAAATCAGATCTCACGCATCAATCACGCCCCATACTCGCCAGATCTGGCTCCAGCCGACTTTTTCCTATTTCCCAAGCTAAAAATGGCCTTGAAAGGACGATTTTTTGAAGATGTACAGAGCATTTAAGCGGTTTGCACCGAGGGTCTCACAGCAATAACTTCAGAGGAGTACCAGAGAGCCTTCGAATCACTCATGGAGCGCTTAAAAGAGTGTATATCTAGGGAAGGGGACTATGTTGAAAGTTAACTGGAATAAATTTCTTTAGATGTCATTTTCGATTTTTTATTTCAAAAGTTCGGGAACTTTTCCGACATACTGTGTAGAACGAAATCGAGTAAAGAAAACCATGTTCTTGCATCAAGAAGCGTATGTGAAGAGAATTCTTAATAAATTTAAGATGATCGATGCAAAAGCGGTAAGTGTGCCTGCCTATCCGCATGCGCGTCTAGTTCCAAATGATCGCGACGATGAAAACTCAAGTACGGTACCGTTTCGAGAAGCAGTGGGCTCCTTAATGTTTCTTGCGGTTGTGACACGGCCGGATATCGCATATTCGGTGAATTCAGTTAGTAAATTTCTTAGCAATCACCGCGGGAGCCAGTGGCAAGCGGTGAAACGAATCTACCGGTACTTGGTCGGAACAACGAAAGTCGGGATAATGTACAAAAGCGGCAGGAGTAACTCAGAGTTACAGGGGTTTTCAGACTCAGATTTTGCAAGTGACGTGGAGACGCGTAGATCTACCACGAGGTATGCATTTTGTCTATCGAACAGGATTGTGACATGGTCGTCCCAACGACAAAAGCTAGTCACACTTAGCACAACGGAGGCTGAGTACGTCGCGGCAGCAGCGGCTGCGAAAGAGGCCATATGGCTGAGAAAATTGTTAAACGATCTCGGGTGTCTACCGGTAACTGCGACAGTTCTGCGAGTAGACAATCGAAGTGCAATCCGATTAATCGAAAATCCGGAGTTTCACAAACGAACCCAGCATATAGACATTAAGCATCACTATGTTCGCGAAACTGTGAAGAGTGGGGAAATATCGGTAGAATATGTTCCTACGGATCAGCAGCTAGCTGATATATTTACCAAAGCACTTCTAAAGATACTGTTTCAGCATCTATGTAACCATTTAGGCATAGGGTCCTCGACGCACTCAAACGGCGGAAGTGTTGAGAAGTAAAGTTATCATACGTCGATAGGCTCACTGCACATGCGTGAGCGAAACCCAGTATTAAGGCGCTGGAGCGCACTACTTGCGCCACCGGTAATTTATCTTTAGTTGGTCCGTGACTGTTGTCCACGAGACGTGTGCAATAAGAAGTTCCATTATGTAAAACAAATAAAGCGTACTCATATATATTCAAAGTTATCTTTCTCTTCAAACCTATCGTCCCTCTGTCCCTTCGATAATCTCAACAAAGCTCATAGCCCGATTATTGTTAAATATTCTTCATTAATGTATAAGAATCAAATGATTGTCAACAGCTGATCGCCCGCAGATTATGCCCCGTTTACAACGTGCGAATTATTCCTATACAAACAAGGAATAGTGCAACATGCTATATAAACGAAAATGAATGTTAAATCAATTTGCACACCTCTTAAAAACGTTCATTAACTATTATTACAATAAGTACATGGCCCAATTATTGTTAATTATTCTTTATTAATGTATAAGAATCAAATGATTGTCAACAGCTGATCGCCCGCAGATTATGCCCCGTTCACAACGTGCGAATTATCCCTATACAAACAGGGAATAGTGCAACATGCTATATAAACGAAAATAAATGTTAAATCAATTTGCACACCTTTTAAAAACGTTCATTAACTATTATTACAATAAGCACACGGCCTAATTGTTGTTAAATATTCTTTATTAATGTATAAGAATCAAATGATTGTCAACAGCTGATCGCCCGCAGATTATGCCCCATTTACAACGTGCGAATTATCCCTATACAAACAAGGAATAGTGCAACATGCTATATAAACGAAAAGAAATGTTAAATCAATTTTCACACCTTTTAAAAACGTTCATTAATTATTATTACAATAAGCACATGGCCCAATGGTTGTTAAATATTCTTTATTAATATATAAGAATCAAATGATTGTCAACAGCTGATCGCACGGAGACTATGTCCCTTTAACAACGTGGGATTCTAAAACGCAAGTTGAGTCTTAAACGATGAAAACATCTGATGGACTATTTTAATAAATTAATATTACAAACTTTATTAACTATGTTATGAATTAATATTACATGATATAATACTAAAGAAAACGTATAGTCGTCTTCCACAATCATTTAGAATCTTATATACTTTAAATCCCAATGATTTATTAACGTCGTACTTAATTGACAAAATATTGAGTTTAAATAAACAATAACATCTTAAACCTAACATTTTAAAAGTGCTTTTTATAAATACATAAATTCTAAAAAAATTATCAATATAAAATGACAACTTATAAGCTTCAAAATGAATGCGAATTTGAAAAAAAGATAGAAATTTTGAAAAATTTGTATAATTTCCGGTTATAAGACGCTCAATATACTAAAGCGGCTGAATTAATAGTCCATACTGTAACAAAATTTATGAATATAACACACTTGAAAATCACAAAATCTAACAATTGGTAAATCTTTTTTTTCTTCACTTTATTCACAAATTTGCCTGCTACATCCATTGCATTTTATCAATCTTGATGCAAACGTTTTAATTTTTTCCTTTACAGTTGCATCAGATAGAATTAATTAAAAACTGCTCCCGGTCCATGCTTAACATAGCATATAATAAAAAGCCTCTTGAATTTTGGTATACTCGGCATTAAACGTTTTTAAAAATCTTACTTAACATGGTTCTACAGGAATGATAACTATGCAAAATGAGGAACTTGCATGGATTGAATCGAATTTATATAAAGGTGTCAATTAACCATTCCTAAAACAACATTTTTTTTTTTTTCTATTTCCAAACCGTATACTATTAGTTTTGAATAAAAATCATACCTTCCTCTGCTGATTTGTTTTGCTCAATACTGTTCCAGGTGTACTTAAAATCCATTTTGTTTAAAAGTGATGTATATCGTAGAAATAATTCGGAGGCATCGATTACATCTCGTGAATATTCAAATTTTCATTATATCCTAAAATAGTTAATTTTATGTAATTAAATAAAATTTACATTATTTGAATCGAAATAAAATTTTTAATAAAAATTATTCAGTATACCTGCATGAAGCTGCTTCCTAAATTTGTGGTAATTTTTTAACTGTAGAACGTGCTTATTGTGATTCTTAAAATGTATTAGTTACATCCTGTTAAACACACCATGCGTGCTCGAATCACTTCACAGTACAATCTTACATTTGAATTATTCTTAAGTCTTCGTAAAAGTTTTTGTACCAGGGTTCACTATATTTTGAACAGCACCTGGCGCCGAAATTATTTTTCATTTTAAATATTTTTTTAGTAAATTAATATCAAAAACATTCAAATAATATGCCTTACCAAAACATGAATGTGGACCAGTTTCGAGGACATGGACAAATGGAATATTTCAATAATATTATTAATATAAAAAGCCTTGTTAATCTGTTCATCTGAAAAAAATATTATAATTTAATAATTTCAAAACATTTTTTCGTATTATATAAATATTTTGATATCAATGATTACGATATTAAATTTAAAAATCTTATAAAATTAAAAATCCTACTGAATATGGTTCTGCTGGAATAATAACTATGTGAATTAAGGAACGTGCATGGATTGAATCAAATTTATAAAAAGGTGTCAATAAACCGGGCCTAATCCAACCTTATTTATCTTTAATTTCCATTTTCAAATCGTATAATATTAGTTTTTAATAAAAATCATACCTTCCTGTGCTGATTTGTTTTGCTCCATCCTGTTCCAGGTGTACATAAAATCCATTTGGTTTAAAAGTGATGTATATCGTAGAAATAACACATCGTTCAATAAGTCCCGAGACTAATAACGGAAACAACATTTTTTTTCAAAAATCATTTTTATTCATCAATATAATCTCCTTTTAGAGTGATACAATCTTTCCAACGCCTTTCCAACATTTCTATACCATGTTTATAGAAGGATTTATCCTTTGCTTCAAAATAGGCTTCAGTTTCGGCAATGACCTCCTCATTAGAGCCAAATTTTTTTCCCTGGAGCATTTTTTTGAGATCAGCAAAGAGCCAGTAGTCGCTGGGGGCTAAATGTGGCGAATACGGGGGGTAAGAAAGCAAATCAAAGCCCAATTCGTTCAATTTTGCCATTGTTTTCATGGACTTGTGGCATGGTGCATTGTCTTGGTGAAAAAGGATTTTTTTCTTCTTCATGTGCGGTCGTTTTGCTGCGATCTCCTCCTTCAAACGTACCAACAAGTCAATATAATAATCACTGTTGATCGATTTACCTTTCTCCAGGTAGTCAATGAAAATCACGCCATGTGTATCCCAAAAAACAGACGCTATGACTTTGCCAGCAGACTGCTGCGTTTTTGGACGCTTTGGGCGGCTTTCGCCAGCCATGCGCCACTCAGATGATTGCCGATTCGACTCCGGAGCAAAATGATGTATCCATGTTTCATCCATGGTCACGTATCGACGCAGGAAATCCTTTTTATTGCGAGTAAATAGCGATAAATAGCTCTCTGAATCGTCGACTCGTTGCTGTTTTTGTTCTACTGAAAGCAATCGCGGCACCCACTTGGAAAAAACCTTTTTCATGCTCAATTTTTCATAAAGGATTGTAAATACGCTTCCAGATGATATCTGTGTCATTTCTGCAATCTCACGGACGTTCACTTTGCGATTTTTCATTATAATTTCAACACTTCACTCACATTTTCCTGTGTAACGGCTTCCAATGGCCTACCCGAACGTTCCGCATCGTTTGTGTCCGTACAACCACGTTTAAACTCAGCATACCAACGACAAATCGTTGGTTTGGATGGAGAGGAGTCCGGGTAATGTTTTTCAAGCCATTGCTGGGTTCTACGGTGTTTTTGCCCATTAAAAAACAATGTTTTATCAACACGCGAAACTCGCTTTTTTCCATTTTTCAAACAAATTACAAAGTGACTTTACTCTAACCTCGATAACTCTGCTGTCTGTGATCCGACCGACGTGAAATTTTTACTCGTTTCATGTAAAGGTTCGCACTCTATGGAAACGTGGCCAGTTTGGTACTACTAGCATCATCTCTGGGTTAGTCTCAGGACTTATTGAACGATGTGTTAATTCGGAGGCATCGATTACATCTCGTGAATATTCAAAACTTTCATTGTATCCTAAAATAGTTAATTTTATGTAATTAAATAAAATTTACATAATTTGAATCGAAATAAAATTTTTAATAAAAATTATTCAGTATACCTGCATGAAGCTGCTTCCCAAATTTGTGGTAATTTTTTAACTGTAGAACGTGCTTATTGTGATTCTTAAAATGTATTAGTTACATCCTGTTAAACACACCATGCGTGCTCGAATCACTTCACAGTACAATCTTACATTTGAATTATTCTTAAGTCTTCGTAAAAGTTTTTGTACCAGGGTTCACTATATTTTGAACAGCACCTGGCGCCGAAATTATTTTTCATTTTAAATATTTTTTTAGTAAATTAATATCAAAAACATTCAAATAATATGCCTTACCAAAACATGAATGTGGACCAGTTTCGAGGACATGGACAAATGGAATATTTCAATAATATTATTAATATAAAAAGCCTTGTTAATCTGTTCATCTGAAAAAAATATTATAATTTAATAATTTCAAAACATTTTTTCGTATTATATAAATATTTTGATATCAATGATTACGATATTAAATTTATAAATCTTGAAAGTTAAAGTACCTGCACACATTTTGTATGAGTTTTTAATATTTTGACATTGCTGATAATCCCGAATATTCTAATTATGATCAGTATCTTCAATGAGTATCCCTGATTATTGATGATATAATTAAATGATTGATAAATCAGAATGATTTGGCATGCCTGATGTCGTTGAAATTAATGCAGCTATAACATGTCACTTATGGTAGAATTAATATAAATTTAATATAAATTATCTTAAGTAATAAAATTAATTTGTTTTAAAATATAATTATTATTTTGATACTAGTTTTTAATTATAAATTTAAATTAAATTGTAAAGAATATAAAAGAACATTTTTAGGTATATTTAATTTGATCTTTAGCAATTGTAATATAATATCTTTATAATTTACATATTTGTATAATAAATAGTTATAAAATTTTATCCATAAAAACAATATAATCTATAATAAGCAGCAAAAACTGTAATTCAACTACCACCATAACCTAGCATTTGTATAGCTATGAATAAACTGGAAATAATTTCAAAACTAACACATATGTATGTTTAGCAATTGAATAATTTAATTAAACAACTAACTTACTTACAAATTAAATTATTCGATTAAATTAAAATTTTTTAATACTTACATATGTAAGCTTGGTAACTGCATTTGCTGGAACATGCATGTGCTTTGACTTAAGCTACCCGTATACTGTATGCAATATATATTTTATATTGCCCGCAATAAGAAATTGAAAATAAACAAAAATTTTGAAAATACTTAAGAAGATTATTTTAATATACGTATATGATAAGGGTAAATCAAAAAAAAAATTTTGTTATGCAACTCAAATTAGAAATTAAATCATTTAATTTTCATAATATTTTACGTTATGTTCGTCGTTAAAATTCTTAATCTACCTTTCATTAAATTTAACTATTTTTTATTATGTATAATTAAAGGTTATTTTAAATAAATGAAGAAATTGATGACATGAACAAGTTTTTTATTATCCAATTGTTATAAAAATTTTGTTATAAAATATTATGGATTCATGTAAATAATACAGTTTGAATAATAATTCGAACCACTTTTCCGATTTTTTCGGTAACTTCCACGATTTTTTCGGTAACCGCCACGGCCTTGTTTATTTCTATAATAATAATTTTTATAATAATAATAACTATTTTCTCGATCTTGCAATGGTTTTCTCTCATTCTTCACTTTCTCGGACTCTCTACGAGATGAGCCACGAGATCTTCGGTCGTCGTTGCTGCGATGGCTGGACCTTGCTAAATTTTTTTGTGTCGTTTCCGATGTCGGTGCCGAGGCGACCGTTTTCGATGTCGGTGCCGAGGTTGTTTTTGAGGGCTCTGCGGCATTATTGTCATTACTATTTTCTTTATCTACTTCCATCTAAAAAGAATTTTAATAGATCATTATTTTTATTTTATTGTTATAGATCATTATTATTAATAAATCAGGATTTATTATTAAATTATACTTACATAGATATCATTTTCGCTATTGCACCGGTTATACATTTGTCTTCGCTCATTGTACAAAGCCGCTCTTCTTTCTTTACTGATTCCGGCACTCCTGCTTCGACGCGGTTTCTACGATAAAATAAAATATTTTTTATTGTAAATACTTAGGCAAATATATCGAACAAATACACGCGAGAATTTTTTATCAATCCTTACCAATTTTATATTCTCCATAACTTATAAAATAATTAAAAATTGTTTTTAATCGAAAAATCGAAATCGTATTTTACTGAAACAAACGTGCAACTGTTACTTCACTGCTTTTCAAACAATATCTGTTTCATAGTCTAGCTGTCAATGAGAGAAAGCTTTGTTATGATTGCCTGATGTTTATGCATGTATACATAATCATACACTTATACGTGTATTTATGAGTATATGTGCGTCCAATGAAAACAAACAAATAAAATAATATAAAATATAATAAATGAATTTAAAAAAAATTATAATATATTAATAATAATGTTATAATAAAATAATAAATAAATTATAATGAATCTTAATAAATTTTTATAAAATTATAATAAATGCTATACTACTATAGCAGAAAAATATTGAGTATAATCGTCTTTATTATAAAAAAATATCAAATCCTATACCGACATTCTTTGCCAGTCGTTTGCATGCAGCAGAATTATATTCACATAAACCATAAATTAAGTTTAATTTATATACCTTAACTTCCTTAACTTTGATCTTAAAATATTTTGAATAAAAATATTTTGAATAATTTATTATTAAAGTATATTTCTTGTATTATCACACGCATTATTAGATCGTAAATTAATTATATTGTAAATTAATCTTAAATAGTGTGTTCTTTGGGAGAAACTTGGTAAAACACGTAGCATTGAATGGACTTTTTAATCGTTAATTAATTTAATTAATTAATAAAAGCAACTTAAAAAAAAAACACAGAAATGGTAAGATTTATATCTACGTAAAGAAAAATATAATTTTCTTTGATTTAAATATTCCCGCGCATCAAGTGCCATCGTGATCGTGACAGAACGCGACATACACAGAGGGATAGTTATTTTGATAATCTATGGTGAATTATAACCTATAAGTGCTGTGATAAGAAAGCAATTTATTAAAAATTATTTTGTTAGAAAGCTAAGAATAGCAAGCTAATTGTGATTTAGGAATCGACAATGTGATTAATAACATTAAATGTCGTTTCTTTTCTTACAGGTAAAGTTTATTTTTGTTATTGTTAATTTATACCGTTTATTTATGTGAATCTTACATGTAAATCAATAGAATAAAACTTTTCTTACAGAGAAACTCAGTTGTGTTTTGATTAACTGTGTCGTCCAAATCACTACGAATAGAAACTCATATCTTATAAAACGACATTTATTGTCAGAAAATGGAAAAGTTGAAATTTACGTTTCAAGTAAAATCAACAATAGACGGAAAGTCGAACTATATTGCCATAACCTCAATTGCCACACAAGATGACAAAGTTTTCCTGATTCCGGAGGAATATCAAGCAGTATCACAGTATCACAACCATGTCCAAACCTCTAAAGCTTTCGCTACAGTGAAAAATACATTAAAGAAAAGACATCAAAGCAGAAGCGTATGGATAAAAATGATAGATGCTCTATTACAAGCATACTGCGATGAGGATGAAAACATGATTTTCCAGAACCAATTCCTTGAGGAAATTACCCAAGGCCAGTCAACTATTGTCAGTAAACATAATTTGGAAGATCCATTAGTGAAAATTTTGGAAAAATTAATTGAAAGTCAACAAAACAAAGAAAAACAAAGTATGAAGAAGCTAGCCGATAGATTTGTGATAGAAAATTTTGATGGCAAAAATGTAAATGCATATAACTGGATGGAAACATTTGAAAAAGAGTGTGCGAGGTTTGACATAGTAAAAGAGGTGGAAAAAATTGAAATTTTCAGATTATTTCTTGAAAAATCCTGCGCTGATTGGTACTCTTCCATGATGATCAAGCATAGTTTACAATCTGAGTGGTCCGAGTGGAAATCAAACTTTTTGCAAACCTATGCTAATAAAGGTTGGACTACAAGCAAGTATGCGTTATTTTTCAAGTATCAATCAGGATCTTTATTAGAATACGCTATTAAAAAAGAAAAACTTCTATTAGAAGTCAGAAAAACAATAGATCAAGGGACCCTAATTGATATAATTGCTGCCGGCTTACCAGATTTCATAACAGACAGAATCAACAAAGAGGAAATTATACAAACAAAAGACTTATTTAATGAACTTGGCAAGTTAGAACATTTGGTAGGAAAAAAAAAATTTATAAAAAAGAAAGATGATACTAAGTCAATGAAAGAAAAGTGTAGTATTTGTGAAAGTTTACAAAAAGGTGTGCGCTATCATCCAGAAGATTCCTGTTGGTTCAAAACAAAAATGAATAGTGGAAAGGAAAGAAATAATAAACAAATAAAATACATTAACAATTCAGAATTGGAATGTGAACTGCAGTGTGAAGATCAAAAAAACTAATAGTGCCGCCATTAATTAAAGTAAAATTAGTATTGAATAAAAATGTAGAAGTATTTGGAATCTATGACTCTGGCTCTAATGTATCATTAATAAATTCAAGATTATTGAAGATAAACAATAAAGAATCGAGTTACTCTAGCAATACTAATTTAAAAACAATTAATGGCGTCAAAAAGGCAAATGGCATAATAACACTCGATATAACCATTTTTAATGTGAAGAAGAAAATAAATGTTTTTGTAATAGACAACCAAAATTTTGATTACGATTTTTTAATCGGATTAGATTGTATCAAAGAGTTTTTCTTAATTCAAAATGAAAACTTAGAAATCACTCAGAAAGTTCCTACACAAAGAAGTGAAGTAGTTTCCAAGGAAACAAATAAGTCAGATATTGACACTTCTAAGGAAATAAAATCTGATAATTTAATTAACTTCAACGAGAACTTCATTGAAGAAAACTTCAAAATTTGGATAAATCATCTAGACTATCAACAACAGGCAGTTATTGATGATTTAATATTGAACAATAAATCTGTATTTGCAAAGGACAAATATGACATTGGAATGGTAACAGGTTATGAAGCACACATTGATCTGTCAATAGATAAATATTGCAGTAAAAGGCCATATCGTTGCACAATTGAAGACAAAAAGGAGATTGAAAATCAAATTGGAAAATTATTAAAAAAAAAAATAATAGAGGAATCATATAGTCCGTTTGCAGCTCCAGTTACATTAGCTTATAAAAGAGATGAGAAAAAAAAGTCAAGATTGTGCATAGATTTTCGAGACCTAAATAAAATCGTTGTCCCTCAATCACAGCCATTCCCACTTATTGAGGACCTAATAGTGAAAACTAGAGATTGCAAGTTTTTCTCGACACTGGACCTGAATTCAGCATTTTGGTCAATACCTCTACGTGTCACAGACAGACACAAAACTGCATTCGTCACCCAAGAAGGCCATTTCCAATGGACTTGCTTACCATTCGGCTTAAAGACCTCACCGGCTATATTTCAGAGAATAATGTGTAATATAATACGGAAACACAAGCTTGGAGATTTCACAGTATGTTACATTGATGACATCTTATTATTCTCAAAATCATTTTCAGATCATGTCAAACATCTGGAACAGCTATTTCAAGCAATTAAAAGTGAAGGTTTAAGACTAAAATTTTCTAAATGCATGTTTGCAGCCGATTCAGTTAAGTACTTGGGGCACATAATACAAAATAACTCAGTTAAACCTCTAAAAGACAACTTAATATCGATAAAAAACTTCCCTACTCCAAAAACGAAAAAGAATGTGAGACAATTTTTAGGAAAAATAAACTTTTATCATAAGTATGTGCCGAGAATAGCAATAAAATTGGAACCACTACATAACCTGTTAAGAAAAGGACAAACCTTTAACTGGACTAAGGCATGCCAAGAGTCATTTGATGAAATGAAACAAATATTATGTTCTCATCCAATATTGACCATTTTTGATCCGAACCTGCCTATCCACATATACACAGATGCCAGTATTCTAGGACTAGGAGCAGTTCTAAAACAGCCACAAGAAAACAATGAAGAGAAACCAGTGGCATACTTCTCAAAAAAATTGAATGAAGTTCAAAAAAGGAAGAAAGCTGTATATCTAGAATGCCTAGCAATTAAAGAATGTGTGAAGTATTGGCAGCATCTGTTGATAGGTAGGAAATTTACTGTCTTTTCAGATCACAAGCCCTTGGAGAATATGAATATAAAGTCAAGAACGGACGAAGAGTTAGGAGATCTAACATACTACCTATCACAATATGATTTCCAGATTAAATATTCTCCAGGAAGATACAACATTGAAGCTGATTGCCTAAGCAGGAACCCAGTTCTAGAAGCAAATGAAAACCTGGATGAACAATTAAAAATAGTCAACATAATAACACTAGAAGATATCTTAAAAGACCAAATTAAAAATGAAAAGATACAGTGCAGAAAAGACAAGTTAATAACAAAAAACAACATTTATTACAAGAAAGTAAAAAAAAAAGAAAAAATAATCCTATCAGAGAAATTTAGTATACAGTTCATCAAAAAAGTACATGCAGACCTGGGTCACATAGGAATTAAACAAATGCACAGAATGATCAGCTCATGGTACACAGCAGAAAATATGACAAAAAACATTAAAAGAATCTGTGAAAGTTGTATGGTATGTATAAAGAACAAAGCAAGAGGACAAAACAAATATGGATTGATGTCCCACTTGGGTCCCGCCACAAAACCTTTCGAGATATGTTCCATTGATACGATTGGAGGATTTGGGGGCTCAAGGTCAACAAAGAGATACTTACACCTGCTATCAGACCATTTCACAAGGTATGCATACATTGTGACGTCAAGCACACAAAACGCAAATGATTTCATGAAACTAGTGACAAACTGTGCGGAAGCTAACGAAATTAGCATGATTCTCTCAGACCAATACCCAGGTATCAATTCTAGAGACTTCAAAAGATTTTTAAAACAAAAAAATATTCCAATCATTTTTACTGCTGTGGACTCACCCTTCTCAAACGGCTTAAACGAAAGACTAAATCAAACTTTAGTCAACAAAATCAGATGCAAGATAAACGAAAATAACGCCAAAATGGCATGGACAACTATAGCACAAAATTGTGTAAAAAGCTATAACGAAACGGAGCACACTGTCACTGGATATGCACCAAAGTATCTTTTAAACGGTACAGACGTTACAATTTTGCCAAATGAGCTGAAACTTAAAAAGACCGAGTATGATCTGATCCAAGACAGAAAAAAAGCGTTGGAAAATACAATCAAATCACATAATTACAACAAGATGATGTATGATAAAAATCGAAGACATGCAGACTTCAAAGTTGGTGATACCGTTTTTGTGGATAATGGAAATAAACTGAATAGAAAAAAGCTCGATGAATTGAGAATCGGACCCTATAAAATCATAGAAAAAATATCAAACTCTATTTACAAGATAAACACAAACCATAGAAAATCAGAGTCAAACTTTTTCCACATCTCGAAACTAACTCCAGCTCCTGCGCTTGAAGTCCATGAAGAGGATGTGTGAGTAGTCGTATTGTTATATCTTCTGTGGGAGGGGGAGATGTAAAGAAAAATATAATTTTCTTTGATTTAAATATTCCCGCGCATCAAGTGCCATCGTGATCGTGACAGAACGCGACATACACAGAGGGATAGTTATTTTGATAATCTATGGTGAATTATAACCTATAAGTGCTGTGATAAGAAAGCAATTTATTAAAAATTATTTTGTTAGAAAGCTAAGAATAGCAAGCTAATTGTGATTTAGGAATCGACAATGTGATTAATAACATTAAATGTCGTTTCTTTTCTTACAGGTAAAGTTTATTTTTGTTATTGTTAATTTATACCGTTTATTTATGTGAATCTTACATGTAAATCAATAGAATAAAACTTTTCTTACAGAGAAACTCAGTTGTGTTTTGATTAACTGTGTCGTCCAAATCACTACGAATAGAAACTCATATCTTATATCTATAATAATTTCATTCTGCAATTATTTTTTAATTACTCAATATCAATTTTTGACATTTTATAATTAAATAATAAATCATTTAGTAAAAACATTTAAGTATAAATAATCTATTAAAAATAATTAGATAAATTAGTTTAATCCTTAAGAGATAATAATTATCATAAATACATTTAACAATGTTATTGATAGTACTTAAACAATATTGTGAATACTTGATAAATGGATTTGAAGTTTCCAACGTTGGAGTCCAACAAAATTTTTTAAAAACCGTTTTTATTTAAAATTTATATTTATATTTTTTTAGTCTTAATGTTTTATATCATAACCAAATATTCTGATTCGGATTTAAATATTATTTGTACATTTTTAGCAGCTTTATTTAAATGTGAAAAATTATTTCGTTGTACTTCAATGTTGCAAACTTCAGACCAATCTTGATAATTGGTTATAGGAAATTAGTTAGTGAATAGTTAGCGATAAAGATATTTCAATAAATGTGTATTCACAAATTTGAAACAAGGATGAACAATAGTTACTAATTTACTTTCTGAGAATGTTTAAATATAAATTTATTCAAGATTTGTGATCTTAAAAAGGATTAATTAATAATAAAAATAAAAAAATTTTTATCAAAAATTGATATCAAGAATTAAAAAATAAATTAATAAAATAGTTCACATAATATGAACTACTTAAATATACATATATCAAATATTATTTAAAATATCTTATGAATTTATTTTTTAATTCTTAATATCAATTTTTGATAGAAAACTTTTCACTTGATATCTTGATAATATAAATTAATCCTTTTGACGATCAAAAATCTTGAATAAATTTATATTTAAATATTTTCAGAAAGTAAATTAGTAACTTTTATTCATCCTCGTTTATTACTGTATCATCCTCCATTTTTTACTGTAATTTTATCTTTTAAACTATTTATTTTTTGACAAATGTTGAATAAATTAATATCTAAGTATTTTCAGAGTGTAAATTAATCTCATTTATTTATCCTTGTTTCGAATTCCACATTTCAAATATCTGAATAAATACACATTTATTTAAATATTTCCATCAGTAACCATTCACGAACTGCTTTTCTATAAGCAATTATCATGTATTCACAAGATTTTATTGCAATTGACTGTTTTATCTCTGTAAATTATTTACTGTAATTTTATCTTTTAAACTTTATTTTCTTTTGGCAAATCTTGAATAAATAAATTGTATCTTACTTAACTTTTTTCTTTCAAAATTTTGTTTTACTTGATAAATCGAATAAATTTCCATTTTGTTTTCACTTTTATTCCTTCTCATTTCAAATTTCTTGATAACCACCCTTTTGATTACTAAAAGTTTATTAACTACTTTCTTATTTTATCACAATTAATTTATTTTTTAATCACTTTAAATTTTTCACTCTATTGTTTTCTTAAAATTGTCTATCGATGAATCTTGAATTGATATATTTCCATTTTAATATTTTTAGTAAAATTAATCAGTTTTTTCTTCATCAGTTTTTTTTCAATCAGTTCATTCTTGTTTAAAATATTTTATCATAATATTTTCTAATATTTCATTTTTTACTCTTATAATTTTCTATTTCTTGATACATCTTTTAAGTATTTTCAAAAATACAAGAGATTTGAAAATAATAAAATGTATACGAAGTGCAGCATTTTATTTTTTTTATATTGTTCAATAGAATGTTTTCAGATTCTTCTAACTTTTTTTTTTTTAATTTTTAGTTATCTAATGTTAAACTTCAAATATTAAACTTACTAAATATTTAAATCTTGATAGAAATAATAACCTGAAAAAAAAAATCACAAAGAACCAATTCTATATAAAACTTAAAAAAAATTATTAGTATAATATTAATCAATTATTAAAATATACTTATCTAATTGTTTATTTTCCATTTATAATTTTTTCGAAACAAAAATTTTACGAATTCATTGCAAATGTAATAAGCTATTCTCGCATTGATTATAATAAGGCTCTTGCTAACCGTCCGTAAGATTGTATGATATAAGCAATCTAACGGACAAATAAAAACACATAAAGTTTTAATACTTTTTAAATCTCTTATCAGATTCAGATAAATACTAATAAACAAATACAAACAATTATATTATGGAGAAAAAAGGTATACTCCTATAAACATAACTTGCAAACACACCTAGCGGTACAAATTTTAAATGATACTATCTGAATGTACTTTTATCAAATAAACAGAAGTAAATAAATCTATTGCACCTTTATTGAAAATAAAAATATTTCTAATTACACTCTGACAAAAAAGTATCCGGAAATTCTCATTTAAATTGCCCGCGATGAGTATTTTTAAGTATTTGAAGTTTCTGTATGTTGGTAGGACTGTCCGTAATTACTATGCCAAACATGAGTGCGGTCTTTTAACTAGTTTGTTCACGACAGCTGTTGAAACCAGTCGACCTCAGTGGTAGTCTGCGAATGTTACAATGGAAAAAAATATTGAACAAAGAGTTTGTACCAAATTTTGTGTTTTGAACGAAATTTCGTGTGCTGACTCGTTGCGAATGCTGGAAAAGGCTTATGGAGACTCTGTTTTATCGAAAACCCAAGTGTACGAATGGTACAAAGCCTTTAAAAACGGTCGGGAGATCGTCGAAGATTTGCCTCGTTCAGGACGACCGTCGACCTCTTCAACCAACGATAACGTCGAAAAAATCAAGGAAATTGTGCTCGAAAATCGTCATGCCAGTGTTCGAGAGATAGCTCGTGATCTCAACATCTCTCGTGAAACCGCTCGCTTGATTTTGGTGAACCAATTGGGCATGCAGCGCGTCGCCGCTTGGCTCGTTCCGTTAGAGCTGAATTTTCTTCAAAAACAGTACCGGATGCAGGTAGCTGCAGACATGCTGGATCGTGCGAATTCTGATCCCACGTTCATTGGACGGATCATAACTGGTGATGAGACATGGGTCTATGAATACGACACACAAACGAGCCAACAATCATCGGAATGGGTGGGAAAAAATAAGCCTAAACCGAAAAAACCTCGCAAAAGTCGTTCGAAAATCAAGACGATGCTTATTGTTTTCTTCGATATTCGTGGTGTGGTTCATCATGAATTCGTTCCGCAAGGTCAAACGGTCAATAAGGACTTCTATTTAACTGTTTTGAGACGTTTGCGTGAAAATATTCGCCGTAAACGGCCGGATTTGTGGCAAAACAATTCGTGGATTTTGCATGACGATAACGCACCATCTCATCGAGCCACGATTATTAACGATTTTAAGACCAAACACTCAATAAATACCATCGACCAGCCACCTTATTCGCCTGATCTAGCTCTGTGTGACTTTTTTCTTTTCTCCAGACTAAAATTACTGCTCCGGGGAACCAGATTTGACTCCATAGACGCCATAAAAGAAAATTCGCAGAAGGAGCTGAAGGCCATCCCTGAAAGCGCCTATAAAAAATGTTTCCATTATTGGAAAAAACGTTGGCACATGTGTATCGCTTCAAATGAAGCATATTTTGAAGGAGATTCAATAAATATTGAAGAAGTTTAATATTTTTGCGTTTTATTTCAAATTTCCGGATACTTTTTTGTCAGAGGGTATAATTTAAAGTATTGAATCCAATAACCTTATAAATATTAGCTCATCTATACATACAAATAAGTATCTAACGGACGTTTAGCAAAAGAGATATGGCACTATAATAAATGTCTCTCTAACAGACTATATTCTTTTCATACATATATGGGACGTTCCAAGGAATTCTTAGCATGTTTTGGAGTCGAGTTTTATTTTTTTTTTTGAAAATTTGTCAACTTCTAGTTTATATCAAAATAAGATATCATGCCAAGTATCATGCCAAATATTAATTTTTAAAAAAGTTATGCATGTTTAAAAAAAAAAAGAGTAAAATTTTTAAACTGTTATATCGCAAATACTAATTATCGGAATGACGAATAGTTTTTTTTCAATTACGCCAATAATATTGAACTTATAAAATGTATATAGTTAAATACAAATTTTTTTTGTGAAAAAAAGTTACAACTATTTTTTATAAACAAATTAAATTTTTTAATCAAGGGGTACATACGATTTAAAATTTTTTAATTTTAAATTAAAGCTTAATCTTTTTTCTTTGATTTAGTAAAAAAGTTTCCGACAATTCATGAAAAAAAAATTAGAGCCATTTAAAGCCGACGCTCGTTGCTTCCCACCGCGCCGAACCGTACTTAACCTTATGATGTACGTATGCGCTTAATTTTTGTAACTTTTTTTATAAAAAAATTTTGTATTAAATTATATACATTTTATAAGTTCAATATTATTGGCGTAATTAAAAAAAAACTTTTCGTCATTCCGATAATTAGTATTTGAGCTATAACAGTTTAAAAACTTTACTCTTTTTTTTTTTAAACATGCATAATTTTTTTAAAAATTAATATTTTGAGCTGATACTTGACATGATATCTTACTTTGATGTAAACTAAAAGTTGACAAATTTTCAAAAAAAAAATAAAACTCGACTCCGAAACATACTAAGAATTCATTGGAACGTTCCATATATAGATAGTATATAGAAACATTGTTATTTCACCCGAAGTTGGGAAAAAGCATAAGCGGGGAATAATTTGAACTCTAAAACGAAAAGAAATTTATAGATAAAAATGTTAAATGATTATAATTTATTAAGTAAATGTTCTTTCGAAAAAAAAATTGCATTTTAAATATTATATAAAATTTTAATAAATTAAACGCCATATTATGCATATGCATGAAAAATCAGATGGAATAATTTACGTTGAATTTTTCGCATAGCTTAAACAATGTATTTAGTCTGGTAGAGACAGACATTTATTATAATCAATGCGAAAATAGCTTATTATATTTGCAATGAATTCGTAAAATTTTTGTTTCGAAAAAATTATAAATGGAAAATAAACAATTAGATAAGTATATTTTAACCCTTAGCGCTCCGTTGGCTCCGCCACGGAGCCGTCCGTCATTTGGTATAAAAACGCGCGGAGCGCTAAGGGTTAATAACTGATTAATATTATACTAATAATTTTTTTTAAGTTTTATATAGAATTGGTACTTAGTGATTTTTATTTTTAAGGTTATTATTTCTATCAAGATTTTAATATTTAGTAAGTTTATTTTTTAAAGTTTAACATTAGATAACTAAAAATTAAAAAAAAAAAATTAGAAGAATATGAAAACATTTTATTGAATAATAAAAAAAAAATAAAATGCTGCACTTCGTATATATTTTATTATTTTCAAATGTCTTGTATTTTTGAAAATACTTAAAAGATGTATCGAGAAATAGAAAATTATAAGAGTAAAAAATGAAATATTAGAAAATATTATGATAAAATATTTTAAACAAGAATGAAGAAAAACTGATTAATTTTACTAAAAATATTAAAATGGAAATATATCAATTCAAGATCCATCGATAGACAGTTTTAAGAAAACAATAGAGTGAAAAATTTAAAGTGATTAAAAAATAAATTAATTGTGATAAAATAAGAAAGTAGTTGATAAACTTTTAGTAATCAAAAGGGTGATTATCAAGAAATTTTGGTCTAAATAGGTTTTAATCGATTATATTGGTTTTAATTTGGTAATTTCTAATTAAAAAACCTGATTAAAACTGATTGCCTTTTAAATCGGTTTCAATCGGTCATTTTTAGCAGGGAATTTACACTTTGAAAACATTTAAATATAAATTTGTTAAAATTTGTGAGTTTATTTAGAAATTTGAAACTGCGACGAGTAAAAGGGTTTTATTTATACTCTGAAGATATCAAGTGAAAATTCTTCTATCAAAAATTGATATCAAGTAATCAAAAAATTAATGAATCTTAAAAAAACACCTTCGGCAAAGTAAAATCTTGCGGCTATGAAATCGTGCGATTTTGAGTGTTTTATATTAAAAGATGTCTACAAAATCTTTTTGATTAATTATTAATTATATAATTCTTAATTATTGTACAATATTAATTGCCAATTTTAATTAGATTTCAATACTTCCTGTAGCGTCGAAAATCAATCCTTTCGATTGATTACGCTTATTCAATTTTTCTTCGTAAGGATATGAGGAACGGATGATTCTTGGAAAGGTGATTAAATTAAACTCCTCGATTGAGCCACATAAAGATGAATGTTTATTGGCTCCTCGGGTAAAAAGTCTCGCGGCATAAAAAACCCCGTCGATGATAATACAAATGAAATGGTGTAATTGTATAATTTGTGTGAATGACTGATAGAGCAAGTAAATGATTGTTCCGTACCGATGACCGGGAAAGAACTGCCCGAATTCGCGCTCTTACGAAATCTCCTGCCCCCCACTCATTAAGATAATCCCTTCTTACGCGCTTCTAACATCGAGCGTGGCCACGCGCGCTAACGAATCGTCGGACGTGGAAGACTATTATATTGCACGGATAGGTTCCCTTTTCTCCCCCTTACCTCATCTCGCGGGTTGCTCGCGATGCGACAGCGGACAAAAGAAAGTCGCGTTTTTCGGGAGACTGAAAACTTCCGTTATTTCAAAATTGCACTATGAAATTGAGTTCTAATTATTTTATATTAAAAATTTCACAAAGTTTTTTTTGTATGCAACGGTACGTTTCATGATACACCAATTTTTGAATAAATAGTCGTTTCGCGCCAGTCAGGAGCGGCGAAACCTCGCTGACTGCCCCTAGCTTCGGCAGGGCCGTACAATAAGCGGGTCGACATAAACACGTGCTCAACTTTTATATAAATGTAAATTAACAAATCACAATTATATTCGCAACCCTTTTATTATGAAAATTAATATAAAAAAATTAATGAGGAAAATTTATTTTTTGTTAAATAAAACATAAAGATTATAAACTAAAATAAATATTGAAGACAATTAGTATATAAAAGTAAGTAAATAAAAACGGATGGACGATGCCCTGCGCAATTAGACATGTAAACAATAGCTAAATAGTTCGACGCGCACGAGCCGCCTAATTTACAATTACAGGTGGGAAGTCCGCTCGGCCTATATAAGGCGCTGCCAAGCTAGAGCAGGCACTCAGTCCTTCGCCGAGGTCTCCCAAGGAGCAGGCCAGGGTGAGTCTAAAGGGGAATAGCTTTTTGTTCAATCCCGAGTTGGGTTGATCGGAGCTTGTTTCCCGCAATCTACCTTAGTTTGCAGAGCGTGCAGCTCTCCTTCAATCTTTCTACGGGTTGATTCGAGTTGTATTCATGTAGGCTATATCCTGGGTTGCAAATTCGGTCTTAGTAGTCTCTAGACGACAACTCTGTTTTTTATCAATTCCGAGTTGGGTTGATTTGAGCTGTCTTCTACAACTATTTTCTTAAAATTTCTTGATTATCAATCCCTAGCTGGGTTGATTAGAGTCGTTTTCTCCCAGGGAATTTTTTGGAAACTCCTTATTTTCAATCCCTCGTTGGGTTGATTGGAGCTGTTTCCTACAGGGTAGTTAAGAAGCGCGACGCGCGGGCTTAATACTCCATGTCCGAGATAGGAGAGGTTTTTTTTTTGTGTCGCATCAAAGATAGATAGGACGGCCTACTTCCGTGAATACTAGGCGCACCTAATGTGTGAATCTAGGTAGAATATAGAATGGCGATTTATTGCGTATAGTTATATATACACCGTGTTATGAATATGTATCTAGCACTAAGTAATTCATATTAAATTTTCTTTATTTATATACTAGGTTGTTCAAAAAGTTTTGAAAGCGGAAATGATACTTTTTTTTGTTGGTGAAATCACTTTTATTGCTCAGTATAATCTCCCATAAGTTCAATACACTTGGTCCAACGGTCTTCCAACTTGTTTATCCCATCATGGAAGTGACTTTCTGCAAGGCCTGCAAAATACTCCTCTACGACGGCTATAACCTCTTCGTTTGATGAAAAATGCTTCCCGCGAAGGAATTTCTTGAGGTGTGGAAACAGCCAGAAGTCAGAGGGAGCTTAATCAGGCGAATAAGGTGGATGCTGCAAGAGTATGAGACTTGGTAGACCCAAGTCTCATCCATAGTGATGAATCGACGCAAAAAATCCTTTTTATCCTTTTGAAAACGCTCCAAATGTTGCTCAGAAAGTCGCATTCGAACGTGTTTTTGTTCCATTGTAAGCGAGTGCGGCACCCATTGTGCACAAAGCTTTCTGAAACCCAAAACTTCATTTAAAATATGTCTCACACTACCTAATGAGGTGTCTAGGGCCTCTGCTAAATCTCTCTCGGTCAATCGACGATTTTCAAAAGCCATATCCTGTACTTTTGCTATGAATGCTGGTGTTGATGCACTTTTTGGACGTCCTGAGCGTGGATCGTCTTCAACGCTTTTTCGACCACGTCTAAACTCTAAAACCCATCGATGCACAGTTGGAAATGAAGGAGCAGATTCCTTTAACACTTTCACCATTTTTGTATGAATTTCCGTTGCTGATAAACCTTTCAAAACAAAGAATTTTATCACTGCACGATATTCGGTTTTTTCCATTGTAAAAAAAATACACTGACACGTCAACTTCAAATGGCTTGTAAACAAACAATGAATTGACAGAGTGGAATGAAACTTTGGGTATGTTTATATGAAAGATAAAATATTAAAATGGCGTAAAAGTTTTGGTTCTTCTACTGCTCTATAGATGTCGCTTTCAAAACTTTTTGAACAACCTAGTATATAACACATCGTTCAATAAGTCCCGAGACTAATAACGGAAACAACATTTTTTTTCAAAAATCATTTTTATTCATCAATATAATCTCCTTTTAGAGTGATACAATCTTTCCAACGCCTTTCCAACATTTCTATACCATGTTTATAGAAGGATTTATCTTTTGCTTCAAAATAGGCTTCAGTTTCGGCAATGACCTCCTCATTCGAGCCAAATTTTTTTCCCTGGAGCATTTTTTTGAGATCAGCAAAGAGTCAGGAGTCGCTGGGGGCTAAATCTGGCGGATAAGGGGGGTGGGGAAGCAAATCAAAGCCCAATTCGTTCAATTTTGCCATTGTTTTCATGGACTTGTGGCATGGTGCATTGGTGCAATCGCGGCACCCACTTGGAAAAAACCTTTTTCATGCTCAATTTTTCATGAAGGATTGTAAATACGCTTCCAGATGATATCTATGTCGTTTCTGCAATCTCGCGGACCTTCACTTTGCGATTTTTCATTAAAATTTTTAACACTTCACTCACATTTTCCTGTGTAACGGCTTCCAATGGCCTACCCGAACGTTCCGCATCGTTTGTGTCCGTACGACTACGTTTAAACTTAGCATACCAACGACAAATCGTTGGTTTTGATGGAGAGAAGTCCAGGTAATGTTTTTTAAGCCATTGCTGGGCTTCTACGGTGTTTTTACCCATTAAAAAACAATATTTCATCAACACGCTTTTTTCCATTTTTCAAACAAATTACAAAGTGACTTTACTCTAACCTCGATAACTCTGCTGTCTGTGATCCGACCGACGTGAAATTTTTACTCGTTTCATGTAAAGGTTCGTACTTTATGGAAACGTGGCCAGTTTGGTACTACTAGCACCATCTCTGGGTTAGTCTCAGGACTTATTGAACGATGTGTTATATATATATATATTCGACTATTTTATTTATTTCTCCTCTCCACGTCCACTTGTGTCTACACAAATAACAAAGTCAACGTCCCGTATAAAACGTACGTTGCATGTACAAAAATAAAGATATTGAATGTAATGATTAAAAAGCTAATATAGTGTTGAGAGTAATTTTTAAAAATATATTTCTATTTGCAATATGATTATAAGTTACTTATTACTTAAAGATAACAATTTATTGAATATAATTGATTGCGAGAGAAAAATATTTAGAATTGTATAGAATTAAGAAATAGATTTGAACAACAACCAACCTCATACTTATCATAAGATTTTATTTTCACGAAGGTGTTTTTTTAAGATCTAACCTAAACATTAATTATAGATTATTATAAATATTATCATATGTAATAATACACATAATTTATATTTTATATAAGTAATACATATAATAATATATTTAATAATACTTATAATTATGTATCAATTATGTATAATATAAACTTTATATAAATTATGTTTACCAATATGGTTATTTTTGAATTAAAATTATTAAATTAAAAAAAAAATATGTATTAATACAGAAAATGGGAGGTCGTAAGCCAGTTGTCTCAGCAGATGAAATTTTATCGACGATCTTAAACTTCGATATTCACAATGAAGGCTTTTTAAAAAATAGATCAGATGTAGTATGGCAACAAATTTGCGATTCTTTAGGAAATATTATAAAGCCTCTCAATTCATTTTTAATGGTTAAGCAAGATAAGCATAATTTAAGGTCAATTTATCTCAAAAGTAAAAACACAGATGATATGGAAGCGTCTGAGAATAAAATTAATTTTAAAGCGGATTCAGATAGTGATGAAAATAAGGAAGAAGAATTACTTACGAAGAAGAGGCCACAAAATAAAACATGGAAGACGATCGAATTTTCTCTTCATTTATCGATCGAAGAATGGCTGCTAATCAGTCCTGTTAAAAAATCTTTTTCTGATGGTCGAGAAAATGAAGTTTTAAAAGAAGGATGGACAGATGTGATTGCCGAAGCAATTTGGAAGGCACAAAAACTTCCTTGCTGCTACAGTTTCAAGAAGCACGTAATAGATAATTGCAATTTATTTATTATGATAGAAGGGTATTGCAACGAATGCAATGGAATTATAAATGTAAAATGTTATAATCGACCATCGCTTAACGAATCTGTTACATTTAAGATTGTTGCAACCAATTCAATGGAAATTCCACATTTTAAAAAAAGGAAGTTAACGGGCCAGAAAAGAAGAATCGTAATGGAAGAATTAAAATACATTAAGCCGAAGCAGTGGCGCAGAAATAAAGCAGCTGGAGAAATGCAATACGGTGATTGTGAGCCTCCATATTTATACAATTTGCCTGCATTACCAAAAGCTGCACAACAAGTTAAAAATACAGTACTCGGAATAAAAGTAGGAAACGATGTATTCTCAACTTTATCAAGACTAAAAATTCAGTGGAATTTAATAAATTCATACGAAATATTGGATACGATAAATTTTTTGTGACCTACTGGTCTACAGAACAAGTGAGTGTTTACAATGATGTTCAACGTACAATAGGAAATCAAGTATCATTAGATGCTACTGGTTCTGTGGCCATGAAAATTAATAGAGATGGCAATAGCAGCAAGCTTCTATTAAGTGTCTTAGTTACACATATAGATAATATAATAGTGCTAGTGACTCAAGCTCTGTCAGAAATAAATGACACAAATTTTTTAATTTATTGGCTACGTGATTTTTTAAAATCTGGTGCTTATGCACAAAAAGAAGTTCTAACTGATATGGGTAAAGCTATACAAAATGCTGTTTGCAAGGCATTTAATAACGTCACCTTTGCAACATATAACGACCAATGTCTCCTAATTTTATTAGAAAAAGAGCACATCCAATTAAAAACCCAATTGAGAACAGATGTGGCTCATTTGCAACACGCTGTCGTAAGTTGGCCTTGTTTTACTAAAAATAATATAAAACAAAAAGAACTATATGGAAGGTGTATAGGTTTCATGACAACGAATAAAAAATTAAAAGACTTTGAAAAAATGTTAGAAAATATTTTTGTGCTTAGTAATAGCAAGAATTCAAATATAAAATGCCAAAATGCATTAAATTATATCGTTGATAAAATATCAACTTCTGAATTCGACAAAAGCTTCAAGAAAGAGGAAAGTTTTATAAATAATAATAATGACAAACATGCTGAAATAAAAGAAATGGATTTAAATTATGAAGATAACAGCTTTGTAAAAGAATACATTAAAAATATTAAACAGAGAGCTGAAAAAATAGAAGAAAATAATAAATTATCTTTTATAAATCAAAGTAATGACTTTTATTTACCGGATTTTGGTAACAGATTGGTTACACTCTGCAATGAATTTCCATGTTGGACCAATGTGATGATAAGTCATTTTAACAGCGGTGAAATTGCCACTTCAAGTCGCTCCGAAGCATATTTTGGAGAATATAAAAAAAATCCGGAGAATCGGCTACCACAAAGAGCTGATAAATTTATTGTCAAACACTGTTAGCAAATCGACAAAGATATCGTATTAGCTAGACTAAAGCAGCGCTAAATAATATCATGATTTCTGCCAAATTTGTACCTAGAAAACAGATTAACATATAGGTGAGAATCAGTATCTTTACGAAAAAGAAAATTGGAGAAATCAATCATCTATATCAGAAATAGTAATAGAAGAAGGACTACAAAATAGTGAAAATAATAAAATTTTTAAAAATAATACAGGGTGCGTACGGTATTTAAGGACATGCATAAATGTGACTATAACTTCGCGAATTTTTTTTTAATTTTTTTTCCTTTTCAGATAAGAAATGGCGGACTACAACATCACTCAAGAAATGAAGAGACATGCTGTTATTGTCGCTATATGTGTGAACCATACAGATTTAGAGATCTCTAATTTTCTTAATTGCGCCCGTTCATTCGTGCATAAGGTTCGCCGTAAATTGGAAGCATCAGGAGGCGATACAGAATCGGTTGCAAAACGCAAAAAGCACGAACAACGTTCTGACACTGTCCGATCTGCAGAATTTTTAGAGCAAGTGCAAGCGATCATAGACGAGGATCCTTCAAAATTAATGAGGGTCCTTGCGAGAGAGCTTCATATTTCTGAGCGCCTTATTCGTAGAGTTGTCCACGAAGACCTTCGGTATAAGTCTTACGTGATGCGCAGAGGACAGTTTATGTTGGAACGAACACGGGAACAGAGTTCTCCGATCAAAACGTCTTTTAAACAAAATCAAACACCCTGAGGCACCCAAAATGTTATGGTTTTTTCCGACGAAAAAAATTTTGACCAAGATCAAAAGACCAATCGCAGAAATGACAGATGGCTATGTTCAAATCCTACGGAGTTCCTGTTGTTATGCACACAAAATTTGCAGCCACTGTTATGGTTTTACGTGTTGTCAGCAACAAAGGACATGTTATGCCACCACACTTTTTTACTCAAGGACTTCGAGTGAACTCTGCTGCATACATCGAGGTTTTGGAGACGGTAGTGAAACCCTGGATAGACAATGTAAGCGAAGGCAGACCATACATTTTTCAACAAGACTCTGCTCCTTCACATAAAGCGATGGCGACACAAGATTGGATGGCCGAAAATTTTCATGGCCACATAACACCGAACCTATGGCCACCTAGCTCCCCAGACCTCAATCCTTTGGATTATTACGTATGGGGCGTAGTTGTGCGTGAGACCAATAAGCGTCCTCATAGCACCACTTCTTCGCTGAAGACTGCTGTTAATGCCGTTATGGTCAATATGAACAAGGAGCATTTGATTCGGGCATGTAATCGTTTCCGGACCCGGATCGAAGAGGTTTTTGCTGCTAATGGCGATTTTATTGAATAATTTCATAGCCATATATTAATTTAACGTTGTATAAAAAATTCCTAAAATTTCATTAAATTTTATTAAAAATACAAGCTAATTAATTTTACTCTCAAGTTGTCCTCAAATACCGTACGCACCCTATAGTCTATCGTGGGATCATGACTATACTGATTGTAATATTAGCTTAAAAAAAGAAACCCACACAGATGAGGTAAAAAATTATTCTGATTTTGAAGCAAATATTATATTAATTTCTTCAGTAATAGACAATAAAATAAATGAAGATTTGTGTAACAAAATAAAAGAAGAGAAAATAGAAACCAAAGTTATAAGTTTTAATAGCGATATTTATTATGAGAATGTGGACATTGAAGAGCAAGTGACCCACATAAAGAAAAGTAACCTCGAAAAGAAAGAAAAAGAAATTAATTTTGATAAAGAAAAAAATAAAATAAGAAGCAAATACGATACTCCGAATCCTGAATTTCAGCTGTTCTTACAAAAGCCAAGAAAAACTAAAATGAAAGGAAAAGGTTTAATTCAAAACGGTAACAGCATGTTACCAAAATTAGTTAAAGGACAAAAAATATATTTAATGAATACGTGTCCTTTCGATACTGTTACAGAAATATTAAGTAACAGTTGTTCCAACATTCAGAAATTCAGAAATTTCATGGAAAATAGCAGAAATGCTAAAGCAGCTAAATATTCTTGCTATGCATCTGCTATAATAGATGACGTAATATCCGGAGTAAATAATTCTATTGATGCCAATAGAGTGTGTATATTATCAGAATTATTACCTGTAAAGGAAAGCACAATTAATTGTGAGGAAAACGTGGGTCGCATTTTCAGCATGTTAATGCAAAATTATGACAGTATTTATGAAACAATAATTAGCGATATATGTAATATTATCACAAGTAATAAAAAATATGTAGTACCCATACCAAATGTAAAAATTGTATGGCAAGAACAATATAAAGATCTACAAGAGAAGCTAAATGAATATTTTGAAGAAAAGTACATGTATTGCAGTTCATGCACAAACAGTACTGCATGTTTAAAATATAAATTGGGCCTATATTTATGCATTGACACTGATGATGCATATACGGAATCCATGTATAAAAAATATAAAAATAATAATACATATAGTATGACATCAAATTTAAGTGATTTACGAGTAGAATTAGTAATAAAAAATGATAATTACGTTTAATGTGGCGTGATTGAGCATGTTGAAGCTCCAATAAAAAATTAAATATCGCAAAATATTGCATATTGTCGCCATTTGAATAATAGGTGGGAAATACGAAACGATTTATGGAAGAAAAAAAAAATTTTGTTTGCAAAAAAACTTCCATCGATTAAAATGAGTTTAATAATATACGCAAGATACGTTTAAAACTTTAAACAAATTATACAAATTCAGAAGAAGTATACTATTGCATTCAAAAAATGCTGTACAAGCAATTTACAATAAGATATTTTATTGCGTTCAAAAATCGCGCAATACACAATAAAAAATAATACTTATAATTGGGTTCGAAAATCGCGCAATTTACAATAAAAAAATAATACTTATTATTGCGTTCGAAAATCGTGCAATTTACAATAAAAAAATAATACTTATTATTGCGTTCAAAAATCGCGCAATTTATAATAAAAAAATAATACTTATTGTAGCGTTCAAAAATCGCGTAATTTACAATAAAAAATACTTATCAAATACTTGTGTTTGAAACTCGCGCAATTATAATATTTATTGCTCGACGTTTTTTGATCACATTTGCTCGTCACTTATGTATGAGTTGTGACGTCATACGCAGTCATTGGCAAATTTCTTGCACGCCGTGACATTATTTTGGTGACATAGAATTTCGGCGGTGACATCGCAATTTCGGCGAATATAATAATAAATATAAATTAATTTTTTGGAGTATTTTTAAAATTTTTGTTTATTTTTTAAATTTTTTTATTGCGGGAAATATAAAATGTATATATATATATATATAGCACACAATGTACGGGTAGCTAATGTCAAATTACATGCATGTTCAGCAAATACAGTAACCAAGCTTACATATGTAAGTATTAAAGAGTTTGAAATGTATCAAATAATGTAATTTATAAGTTAATTAGTTCTTTAATTTTATTATTTGATTTCTGAACATATGTATTAGTTTTAAAATTGTTTCCAGATTATTCATAGCTATACAAATGCTAGGTTATGGTGGTAGTTGGATTACAGTTTTTGCTGCTTATTATAGATTATGTTGTTTTTATGGATGAAATTTTATAACTATTTATTATAAAAATATGCAAATTATAAAGATATTATATCACAATTGCTAAAGATCAAATAAAATATACCTAAAAATGTTCTTTTATATTCTTTACAATTTGATTTAAATTTATAATTAAAAACTAGTAACAAAATAATAATTATATTTTAAAACAAACTAATTTTATTACTTAAGTTAATTTATATTAAATTTATATTAATTCTACCATGAGTGACATGTTATAGCTGCATTAATTTCAACATCATCAGGCATGCCGAATCATTTTGATTTATCAATCATTTAATTATATCATCAATAATCAGGGATACTCATTGAAGATACTGATCATAATTAGAATATTTGGGATTATCAGCAATGTCAAAATATTAAAAACTCATACAAAATGTGTGCAGGTACTTCAACTTTCAAGATTTATAAATTTAATATCGTAATCATTGATATCAAAATATTTATATAATACGAAAAAATGTTTTGAAATTATTAAATTATAATATTTTTTTCAGATGAACAGATTAACAAGGCTTTTTATATTAATAATATTATTGAAATATTCCATTTGTCCATGTCCTCGAAACTGGTCCACATTCATGTTTTGGTAAGGCATATTATTTGAATGTTTTTGATATTAATTTACTAAAAAAATATTTAAAATGAAAAATAATTTCGGCGCCAGGTGCTGTTCAAAATATAGTGAACCCTGGTACAAAAACTTTTACGAAGACTTAAGAATAATTCAAATGTAAGATTGTACTGTGAAATGATTCGAGCACGCATGGTGTGTTTAACAGGATATAACTAATACATTTTAAGAATCACAATAAGCACGTTATACAGTTAAAAAATTACAACAAATTTGGGAAGCAGCTTCATGCAGGTATACTGAATAATTTTTATTGAAAATTTTATTTCGATTCAAATAATGTAAATTTTATTTAATTACATAAAATTAACTATTTTAGGATATAATGAAAGTTTTGAATATTCACGAGATGTAATCGATGCCTTTGAATTATTTCTACGATATACATCACTTTTAAAGAAAATGAATTTTATGTACACCTGAAACAGTGTTAAGCAAAACAAATTAGCACAGGAAGGTATGATTTTTATTGAAAACTAATATAATACGATTTAAAAATGAAAATTAAAGATTTACAGTCTGTCAAGTAAGAGCGTGGTCGTGTTAATTTATAAAAAAATTTATTTGATGAAACTTTCATATTTATATATACATTGTACACATTACAAACAATGATGCAATTTGGTCAATAATGTGTCCAGTCACCACCGGCGTCGATAATTGCCTGGCATCTCCGAGGCATGCTTTCTACTAATTTGACGGCGTATTCTAGTGGCAAGGATCTCTAGATCCGACGAATTTCGTAAGACAACTGCTTCAAAGTGTATGTGCGTCTTCCACGAAGCTTCCGTTTAATATATGCCCACACATTTTAAATAGGGTTTGCATCGGGCGACTGCGACGGCCAATCCAATGTAACGATGCCAGATTGAGTCTTCCACTGAGTACAGAGCTTGCTGCGGTGTTTAGGATCGTTGTCCTCCTGCAGAATCTAATCTTTATTTTTTGTAATGAACCATCGTTTGGCAGATGGCAGTAAAGCCTTTCTGTACAGTCAGTCAAGTAAGAGCGTGGTCGATTTCACTGACAGGTAATGAAAGATTCTGCTCTAATTCCTTCGCAAGCCGATTAAAAAAAGCTTTGTCCTTGATGCATTGTTAACAAAAATTCAGTTGTCGTTGATCTTTTTAAAAAGAATCACGTTAAACGCCATGAGTGCTAAGTACGCGTCGCGCTACGAGGCTGTGTTCCTTTGCATCCACACGAAAGGTCCCAAAATGTCGCAATCAGCGGCTGCTAAATATATGAGAAAGTCGAAGGCATTTGTACAGAAGTGAATACAGCAATATAAAGTGGCTACAAATGTCGATGATTTACCAGAACGTGGCTCGATAGGAAAAGTGAACAAAAAAGATGAAAAAAGAATAGTGAATCTGTTTTCGCGGAATCCTGCTTTAACACTGCGGCAAGGACAAGCAAAATTAATGGCAAAAGGTTAAGATATATCCTACGAAACTATCTGAAGCCATCCTGGTACTCATCATCTGAAATGGCGCAACACAATGAAGAAGCCTCTGTTGACTGAAAAAAATGTGACAAAGCGACTCGCTTGGGCGCATGAGAATATTGATAGAGATTTTGAAAATGTCATTTTTACTGAAGAATGTTCTATATGAGCACGTTCTGTCCTCACGCGAGCCTGGTCAACTTCCACCAATAGGCTTGTTCAGCGGACCGTAAAACATGGAATAAAGGTGCATCTTTGGGGCTGCTTCTCAAAGTAGGGATTCGGCACTTTGCACCTCTTTAATGACAACCTAAATGCCGAGAAAATGATAAAAATCTACAAAAACGCTTTACTGCCATCTGCCAAACGATGGTTCATCACAGAAAATTAAGATTGGATTCTGCAGGAGAACAACGATCCTAAACACCGCAGCAAGCTCTGTACTCATTGGAAGACTCAATCTGGCATCGTTACATGGGATTGGCCGTCGCAGTCGCCCGATGCAAACCCTATTTAAAATGTGTGGGCATATATTAAACGGAAGCTTCGTGGAAGACGCACATACACTTTGAAGCAGTTGTCTTACGAAATTCGTCGGATCCGGAGATCCTTGCCACTAGAATACGCCGTCAAATTAGTAGAAAGCATGCCTCGGAGATGCCAGGCAATTATCGACGCCGGTGGTGACTGGACACATTATTGACCAAATTGCATCATTGTTTGTAATGTGTACAATGTATATATAAATATGAAAGTTTTATCAAATAAATTTTTTCATAAATTAACACGACCACGCTCTTACTTGACAGACTGTAGATTTTTATCATTTTTTCAGCATTTAGGTTGTCAGTAAAGAGGTGCAAAGTGCCGAATCCCTGCTTTGAGAAGCAGCCCCAAAGATGCACCTCTATTCCATGTTTTACGGTCCGCTGAACAAGCCTATTGGTGGAAGTTGACCAGGCTCGCGTGAGGACAAAACGTGCCCATATAGAACATTTATCAGTGAAAATGACATTTTCAAAATCTCTAGCAATATTCTCAGTCGCTTTGTCACATGTTTTTCAGTCAACAGAGGCTTCTTCATTGTGTTGCGCCATTTCAGATGATGAGTACGAAGATGGGTTCGGATAGTTTCGTAGGATATACCTAAACCTTTTGCCATTAATTTTGCTTGTCCTTGCCGCAGTGTTAAAGCAGGATTCCGCGAAAACAGATTCACTATTCTTTTTTCATCTTTTTTGTTCACTTTGCCTATCGAGCCACGTTCTAGTAAATCATCGACATTTTAAGCCACTTTCTATCGCTGTATCCACTTCTGTACAAATGCCTTCGACTTTCTCATATATTTAGCAGCCGCTGATTGCGACATTTTGGGACCTTTCGGGTGGATGCAAAGGAACACAGCCTCGTAGCGCGACGCGTACTTAGCACTCATGGCGTTTAACGTGATTCTCTTTCAAAAGATTAACGATAACTGAATCTTTGTTGACAATGCATCAAGGACAAAGCTTTCCTCTATCGGCTCGCGAAAGAATTAGAGCAAAATCTTTCATTACCTGTCGGTGAAGTCGACCACGCTCTTACTTGACTGACTGTATGAGGTTGGATTAGTCACGGTTTATTGACACCTTTTTATAAATTTGATTCAATCCACGCACGTTCCTCAATTCGCATAGTTATCATTCCAGCAGAACCATATTCAGTAGGATTTTTAAAAACGTTTAATGCAGAGTACTACTGTGATCAAAAAGTAAGGTGAATTTGTTCATAAAATGTAAATTCTTTATTTATTCTTTCAAATTAATTTCATCCCCTTCATAGTAATCCCCGTCTGATAAAACGCACTTTTGCTAACGCCTTTTCCAGTCCTTGAAACAGTCGGAATAGTCTTTTTCCGGTATAGCCTTCAAGACCTTCTTCGATTCGGTTTTTATCTTTTCAATCGTGTCAAAACGGCGTCCCTGCATTGGCCTTTTGAGTTTGCTGAATAGTCAAAAGTCGCACGCAGGCAAATCAGGCGAATACGGTGGTTGCGGAACGATATGAGTCGAGTTTTTGGCAAAAAAGTCACGAAGAACCAATGCAGTATGACATGGTGCATTATCGTGATGAAGGAACCAAGAGTTGTTCGCCCATAATTCCGGCCGTTTCAGACGAATAGCTTCACGCAAACGACGTATAACGCTTGAATAATATTTTTTGTTGACAGTTTGGCCCGGCGGAAGGAATTCATAGTGCACCACACAACGATAATCAAAGAAAACTGTCAACAGGACCTTTATTTTCGATCGTCTTTGCCGTGGTCTTTTCGGTCTTGCTTCACCTTTTGCACGATAATCGCTGGATTGGTCGGTGGTTTTAGAGTCGTATGCGTAAATCCAAGTCTCGTCTCCAGTAATAATGCATTTTAAGTGGTCCGGATAGTCAGACAGCAAAATTTCACACACATCAACGTGACGCTTTTTTCCAAAAAATTGAGCGATTTTGGCACTAATCGAGACTTGACGCGTTTATGATACAAAACATCTTTTACAATAGTTTGGGCTGAGCCAAATAATATTCCAACACTATCAGCGAGATCTCTAATAGTCAATCGACGATTTTCAAGCACCAAATCTTTAATTTTTTGGACGTGGCTCTCGTCGGTAGACGTTGATGGTCGTCCAGAGCGCAGTTCATCTTCAACGCGTTCTCGGCCCGCTTTGAACTCGTTGTACCACTTATGAACGTTTTTTTGTGCCATAGTTTCATCATCAAAGGCCTTTCGCAACATTTTCAACGAGTCCGCACGAGAATATTCGTTTCGCAAACAAAATTTGATGCAAGTTCTTTGCTCAACAAAATCACCCATTGTAAAAATCGAAAAATTAACTTTTGGTTGTTTACAAGAACACGTGTAACTCGGAGATAATTAAACCTTTTAACAAACAGACGCTTGGCAAATGTTATAGACAGTCCTACCAACCTAGGAAAAATAAGTTTACTTGCCTTCCTAATGCCCGGGAGTTTTAAATGACAATTTCACCTTACTTTTTGATCACTGTAGTATACCAAAATTCAAGAGGCTTTTTATTGTATGCTATGTTAAGCATGGACCAGAAGCAGTTTTTAAGGGGTTACCCCCACTTGTAGCTCAACAATAAGGCCTTTTTCATGAATTTTTTTAAAGAAAACTACAAAACTTTTTCATACGATTATTATATTATCTTAAAGAATACATCTTTAAGAACTTTCAGTAATTTTTTTATTGCAAAATATTACATTGTTAAGTGGCAAATGGCCGCCAATGAAATAGTGTTTTTATTTATACGGTTTGCGGTGACCAATATTGCGGCGAAGTGGATTATCTGAAACAAAAAATATTGATAGATTTAGTTAAATATAAGTATAAACTAGTTTTTAATCGAAGAATTAAAGAAAATATTTATTCTTCACAAAATGGCGGACAGTCAAAGTTAATGGTTCGATTTTAACAAAAAAGAACAGCCGTTTTTTGGCTATAAAACGGCCATTTTTCTTTAAAAAAGAAAATCGAACGATTAAAGACTACATTTTTATGTATTAAATAAGTCTGCAAAATTTCAAGAAGATCGGTTCATTAGTGTTTGAGTAATCTTGGTCACTGACTTCAGAAATGCCATTTCGAGAAAAACGCGTTTAAAGTTTTAATTTCAGTTTACACGAAGAAAATAATTTTTTTTGTAAACTTACATAGAGTCATCTATTCCGGGTCCATACAGAAGTTCTTCCACCGACGATGCCGCTTGCAAAACGGTAATTTGGTGTTGCCTTCGTAACATTCTTCCTTCACGAGTGCTCTCGGCCGCACGTCTCTCTGCCAGTGCAATCCGTGCTTCGTCCATTTTATCAGCATATTCGTGCGCGTTGTGTCCACAGCTTACTCCGATTAAGTTCAAATAAAATAATAATGATTTTGAATTTTCGTTGAATAGTCCAACGGCAATATAAGCTGCTAAATTTACAACGATTGCTCCACTCGAGACGATTTTTGGGTTGATTTTCCAAATAAGTTGATTGAAGCTTTTGTTGTTATTTTGATTGAAGCCACCGACGCATCTTTCGAGTAAAGTTTCTTTATTTAGATCGTCGTATATAGGTCTGATGGCATCTAATACATTTGATGGAAGTGGTCTGTAATCGTGTTGGAAAGCCTCGTTTCTCGCCTGAGCTCGTTGATATGAACACCACGATTCTTCACTGGTTGGACATCTCTCATGGTGTGGTTTTGCATCGGTTGAACTGTAATGATCGAAGGTCGCCCATATTGCCTCATGCATATCGTGAACAGAAGCAGAATAGCGTCGAATAGCAAGTCCATAGTACACAGTGAGCTTGTCAATAAATTTTCCTGTCAGCTGTCCTTTACCACCAAGCTTTTTGTTTTTTTTTTTACTAAATTACGAAGACGGGATCCCATACGCTTTTAGACGTGTCTGATGCATTCTTTTTTATAACTTCTACGTCGTCATAAGGATGAGACTTTAATAACCCAGTGTACGTCTTCTAATCTCCGTCTTCAATATAGTAACGGTACAAGACATTATGTTTTGCTATTGAACGCTTGAAGACTTCGATAATAGAGTCCACCTCCATTTTTCCCGAGGAGCCTTCGTGATTTGCACTGCAGTTATCTTCGTGAGTTTCGTACCATTGTTCGTATTCCGCATCATTTAGTTTATGTTTCCACGATTCACACATTTTACAATACGCACTTTTTACCACGAGATCAAGTACTTTTCCACTGTAGTAGCCTATGACTGATGTAACTCCGAACAACGACGAATATCCTCGTTTCCTCCAGGATCCATCTCCGGAAACTGTGAATTTAGAAGTTGCATCTTCTGCTGCATTAGGTGTATTTTCAATTTCTTCTCGTACGGCTTTTTTAAATATTACATCTGCACATGTTTTCACAGACTCATAAATACTTTTTAAAATTATTGAATATGTATTCTCGGTAAGAAACCTTGGCATGTCCATAAGTCCGCAAAATGTTTGTGCTCCAGCCAATCCTATGCCGAGAACTCTCATAGTGAATATAAATCGACGATTTATTTCATACGAATGTGCCACAAAAGGAGAAGATGGTATCAATTTATCTGCACATGAGTCACATTTCACAACGACTTTAAAACCTAGTCCTCTTGCATTTGCAGTTTCAAATTTAATATTTCCATTACACGTTTTGCACTTCACTAAACTTGAAATTGCAGCAAACACAACACAAAAGTTTAAAATGCGATATTCAATATTTGGGCTTTGATTCACAGTTATATCAATATTATCTTTCAGTTTCTTCGCAGACGTGCTGAAAGTTTCAGTTTCCGATTCGGCCAGGTTCGGGTTAAAAATACCCTTCCTTTTTTTTTGGTCAAGATTTCCGTAAATTTTCACTGCTTCTTGTTTCTCGCGAACCTATTTTTCGATCCATTTTCAAATGTAAAATAAATAAAAACTGCGTTTATAATATTGTGAACGGCGGAAATAAATACGTCTCATATAGTTAAACTTTCAAGCTACACTGACGAATTTAAACGATAAAAGGCAACCAAAATTCGTTTCTACAAATTCCAGTCTATTATATAAACATTGTAAATACCAGGTATACAACCATTGTCGTCGAACAATCGACTAAAACCGTCGAGAGGGCCAAGCGTGCCAGGTGTCAGACTAGCCGGCTGTTTACACAACGGATTCTTCTCTTTCAACGCTCATATCTCAGTCAAATTTGTTCGGATCGACTTGAAATTTCCAGGTCATATTCTCAGATACTTATACTTCAAAAAATGAAATTAACAAAAAATCGATTTTTTTAAAGTCGCAAGTGGGGGTAACCCCTTAATCAATTCTATCTGATGCAACTGTAAAGGAAAAAATCAAAACGTTTGCATCAAGAGTGATAAAATGCAATGGATGTAGTAGGCAAATATGTGAATAAATTGAAGAAGGAAAAAATTTACCAATTGTTTGATTTTGTGATTTTTGATTGTGTTATATTCATAAATTTTGTTACAGTATAGCCTAATAATTTAGCCGCTGTAGTATATTGAGCGTCTTATAACCGGAAATTATACAAATTTTTCAAAATTTCTATCTATTTTTTCAAATAAGCATTCATTTTGAAGCTCATAAGTTGTCATTTTATATTGATTATTTTTTTAGAATTTCTATATTCATAAAAAGCACTTTTAGAATATTAGGTTTAAAATGTTTTTGTTTATTTATACTTAATATGTTGTCGATTAAGTACGACCTTGATAAATCATATCATAGTTAATAAAGTTTGTAATATTAATTAATTAAAATAGTTCATCAGATGTTTTCATTATTTAAGACTCAACTTGCGTTTTAGAATAACACGTTGTTAAAGGGACATAGTCTCCGTGCGATCAGCTGTTGACAATCATTTGATTCTTATACATTAATAAAGAATATTTAACAACAACTGGGCCACGTGCTTATTGTAATAACAGTAAATGAACGTTTATAAAAGGTGTGCAAATTGATTTAACCCTTTGAGTACGGAATTATTCGGAGACTTTTATGCATATGGAACGGATTTAATTTTTTGCTATATGGATTAATATGTAAGAGTAATACATTTTATTGGGAATATGCTTATATTGGTGATTTAAATATATTTTTGAAAGTACATATTAATTACAAAATATAAATAAATATATAAATGTAACAAAATAGAAATTTCGCCCAAGTAAACACATGACGAGTCTCACTCGTCAAATGTACTCAAAGGGTTAACATTAATTTTCGTTTATATAGCATGTTGCACTATTCCTTGTTTGTATAGGGATAATTCACACGTTTTAAACGTGGCATAATCTCCGGGCGATCAGCTGTTGACAATCGTTTGATTCTTATACATTATTAAAGAATATTTATCAACGATTTAGCTTTGTGTTTATCGTAATAATTAGCAATGAACGTTTTTAGAAGGTGTGCAAATTGATTTAACATTTATTTTTGTTTTTATAGCATGTTGCACTATTCCTTGTTTTATGGGGATATTTCGCACGTTGTAAACGGGGCATAATCTCCGGGCGATCAGCTGTTGACAATCATTTGATTCTTATACATTAATAATGAATATTTAACAACAATTGGGTCATGCGCTTATTGTAATAATTGTTGATGAACGTTTTGTAAAGGTGTGCATATTGAATTAACGTTTATTTTTGTTTATATAGCATGTTGCACTATTCCTTGTTTGTATAGGGATAATTTGCACGTTGTAAACGGGGCATAATCTCCGGGCGATCAGCTGTTGACAATCATTTGATCCTTATACATTAATAAAGAATATTTAACAACAATTGGGCCATGTGCTTATTGTAATAATTCTTAATGAACGTTCTGAAAAAGTGTACATATTGAATTAACGTTTTTTTCGATTATATAGCATGTTGCACTATTCCTTGTTTGTATAGGGATAATTCGCACGTTGTTAACGGGGCATAATCTCCGGGCGATCAGCTGTTGACAATAATTTGATTCTTATACATTAATAATGAATATTTAACAGCAATTGGGTCATGTGCTTATTGTAATAATTGTTAATGAACGTTTTCAAAAGGTGTGCATATTAAATTAACGTTAATTTTTGTTTATATAGCCTGTTGCACTATTCCTTGTTTTATGGGAATATTTCGCACGTTGTAAACGGGGCTTAATCTCCGGGCAATCAGCTGTTGACAATCATTCGATTTTTATACATTAACCAAGAATATTTAACAACAATATGACGTGTGCGCGCGTACATAGTCTCTACTCTTTTCTAACCCCTCTCTTGCCATTCCTACTTCCTACCGCCTACGGGAGGTGGTGCACACACAGTCGGACGGCTGGTGCTGCTGCGTGGGAGATGCTTTCCCTCTCCACCAACACGCTACCTCTCGCGACCGCGAGAGGCGCTCTCCCGTAAAGCCTCAGCTCAGACCCGCTTCTCGAGCTCGACACTTACGCTTCGGTGACTGCTTCGAGTAGTCGCCTTCGCCTCCTGAGAGCGATCGTGCGCCTGCCGCATACCCGCTCTCGGTCAATGCGAACTTAGAGCCTCGCGCTGCCCCGCAGACCTACTAGACGTTCGTCCAATTTTTCCGTGTCCTTTCTTTGTATCCCGGCAATCGCCGCGAATGCCTCCGGCTCACGAGCGATCTTGCGCCTGGCGCATTTCACGCTCTGCGGTAAGCGATCTCTGGCGCTGTACGCTAACTGTGGTCGAACGCAAGTTCGACGAGCCACTTCCCTCCAACGGTCAGGGTATCCTGAGCATCTAGGTTCGGGCTAGCGATTTTGCGTTCATACGCTAAGCGCTGCAGTCCCGGGGATTAGCGAATATCGCGCCTGGCGCGAACCGCTGATCTCATCTCGCCTTGCGGGACTTCTACGGGGCTCTAACGACTCCTTGCCGTTATCCGTTCCCTGTCGCACCTTATCGTTTTCCGGTTCTCATTCTCGCTCTCTCGCTCTCTCTCTCTCTCTCTCTCACACACTCTATCATACACTTACACATATCCACGCACTTTCGCACATCTTGCCGACATACACAACCTCATAGACGCGACATAAGTCTTAATCTTTGTGTTGTATCCACTTATTTTCTCTCTCCCGAATATTTTTTTTCTTCACTTCCCCGTCCTCCTATCAGGCAGCTTTGACAGAGCTCTGCACTGTGAGCTCAAGTCAAATTGGCGCCCAACGTGGGGCTAAATTAAGTTCGGCGATTTTACCACGTCTCTCACACGCAGACACGGTTACTTCGTTGCGAAGTTTTAGTCGAGCACGCTGGACGTGTGCACGAACTTTAAGCACACCCCGAGATGCGTTATGCAGCGCAAACCGCTGACAGCCGGTAAAGAACCGTCGCCAACGACTTCCGACAGTCTCAAAACAGTCGGTGGCGCCCAACAAATACAACCTCGAACGCGCAGCCAAGTGCAAAAAGAAGGCACTTTCACACCTCCGCGGAAAAGTCCGCTCAAAAAGAATTTGACGCAAAAAGCTATTTCGGATAGAAGAGAGGGTACACGAGAACATTGAATAGAACTTGACCAGCCTACACAGCCTAGCGTGAGTACTGACACAGCAAGTGAGGCACCTTCCCTGGTAACCGCTATGGAGGAAGTACGTAATTTATTACGTGTGCTAGTGGTCGGCAATCCAGAGCTTCCCGAGTTCGCCGGTCGGGAATACGAAGACCCAAACACATTTATACGCGAGTGCAAGACAGTATTCCTAATTAATAAGACGGTCGCTCATGCGCGTGTTTGACTGGCCACAGGCGCTGTCAAGGACGATGCCGCTCGCTGGTGGCCAGTCTACAAAAACTTAAACGTATGCATGGAGAAGTTCTGCGAACTTCTTTGCAAATAATATGAGGCAGAGGCTGTGCTAATGAAGCTGTCCGCTCGGCTCTACGGCCAGCCGCAGGGAGAGAGAGAAAGCACGGGTCTCTTTCTCGAACAGCGACACCTTCTCGAACGGCGATTATTACCTAAGGCCTCTTAGGATCGCATTATTGCAGTTCTTTTGGAATCTGTTCGAGGTTCTATAAAAAAGTTGTTGCGAGCCTCACAGTTTCAAACAGTCGAGGAGTTGATTACTCGAGCCGTAGAGATAGAGCAAGATGAAGCCGAAGAGAAGAGTGCACTTCGCCGCGCCACTGCGCAGTCTGGCGCGACTGCACCTCAAGCACCTGCAGCGCCGCAAGAAAGCCAGTTGCCTTGGTGCAATTATTGCCCGGAGAGACACTGGCATTGTGATTGCCCGAAGAAGCCTCAGCCCAGAAGTACGGAAAACTGGCGAGCGACAGAAGCCACCGCGGCCGGTCCTGCCCCAAGAGCAGCAGTGCCGTAATTTTAACAGCGCAGCTACCTGGCACAAGCACCGGATTTTTAACGGTTAGTGTTAATGATCAAGAAACAAGTGCTCTAGTGGACTCAGGTGCTAGTGACAATTTTATTCTGTCGTGTTATGTAACGAGTAAAACGAAAGTGGAAAAAGTGAATTTAAAAGTGAATCTCGCATGTCGCGGTACGACAATGTCGATTTCGCGAGTGTGCTGGTTGCCGCTCCGCATAAGAGACTATACGGCAATAGTGAAGTTTTATATATGCGACGAGCTGAGCACGCAAGTAACCTTAGGACGTAGTTGGCTCAAAGATGTCAAAGCCGTGCATGATTATAATCTTGAGTGTTTATACTTTTGTAACGATACGCGCCAGCGAGTATATTTTCATAAGGACACTGCGGCGCCAGGGAAAAGTGTAGTGCCACCTCCAGACCTTCTCGCGAGCGTGCAGCACGGTTTTCCAAGTGAGTACGTGAGTGAACTAAGTGCGGTGATAAGTGAATACGCGGATTTATTTTCTTATAACGGGCCGCTTCGCCAAACGAAATTTGTCACTCATGATATCAAACTGAAAGACGAGACGCCTTTTCGGCTCGCGCCATACCGATATTCAGTGCAGAAAAGAATTGCGATAAGCGAGCAAGTGCGTGAAATGCTGGTGGAAGGGTTGATTGAGCCATCAACTTCGCCCTATTGCTCGCCAATAGTAATGGCCGCGAAAAAGGACGGAAAATATCGTTTTTGCATTGATTTTCACCGCCTTAACTCGTCACCCCGGTTTCGCCGAAATATTACGCGCCACCCGAGAAAGTTTCATCTGGCCTTGAATGCACGAAGGAGTGAGGCGGAAGGTCGCACAGTGTTCCGCTTGCGCAACGACAAAAGCGGCGAAACCGATTGCGCAAGGAGAGCAAAAACCCCGAGAACCGTTTGAGCCATGGGACACCGTCGCCCTCGACTTAATGGGGCCGTATCCAAGGTCATCGAGAGGTAAACGGGATATACTTGCTGTTACCGAATTGTTCTCTCGGTGGACAGAAGCATTTGCATTGCCTAACGCCGAAATTGTAACGATTGCGCCCGTTATAAAGAGCGAAGTTTCTATGAGGTAGGGATATCCTCGCGTGTTGCTCTCAGACAACGCGCCACAGTTCCGGGGTCCTGCTTGGAAGAAGCAATGTAAGGAGTGGGGAACCGAGCCGTATACAACGCCAGCCTACCACCCGCAGGCTAATCCAACAGAAAGGTGGAATTAGGAGTTGAAAAAGGGTATGCGACTACAGTTGAATGGCCGTAATCAAAGAGAATGGGATCGCCATCTACCTGTCATTTAATATGCGTAGAAGGGAGAATGCTCGCACGAGGCAAACTCCCAGCTACACTTTACTCGGACGCACGTTGCCGCGGCCAGGAGAACGGACGTTTTTCGGCGCAGCCGCGCAAATGCGCATCGAGGAAGCCCGAAACATTCAAGTAAAAAAAACTATAAACATCGATAGTATACCTGTATGCCTGCAACCCGGGGAGTGGGTTTATTCAAAAAACTTTGCGCTGTCAAACGCAGCGACAGGGTTTAATGCAGGTTTAGCACCTAAATGGACCAGCCCGTACAAAGTTGTGGAAGCATGCAGTCAAGACGTGTACATTATAGAAAGACCTGGGCAAGAGCCCATTAAACTACATGTGTCGGCCTTAAAGAGAGCTGTTTTGGCCGAGGATGAGACAGCACCGACTGCGCAGCCACCATGTGCTCAAGAAGCTGCTTACGCAAAGCAGCCTCCTACCACTGCGTTGGACTACGTAGCGGTCGCAACCGAAAATTTAGCGATACCTTCGTCAGCACCTGACCAGGTGACTGACCCTGATGCTTCGAAGGTCCCTCCGCAAACAATTCCGCACGTAGCGCCTCAGCCGCTACCGCACTCGAGCAATATGGCTCCTTCGCCCTCAAAGCATGCATCGTACACACAAGAATCGACTACGGACGAAGCCGATTCTGCAGAAAAAAACGATCGCCAACCGGCAACACTGCGCCAGCAGCCTCGTAAAAGAGGAAGGCCTACAAAGGCCGAAGCGGAGAAAGCAGCGGCCGAACGTAGGACGGGGTACGTGCCAATACATCGTTACCCCCTCCGAAGCCACATGGCCGGCGCATATGTGTCAAACTAAGCGCCGTTGTACTTACAATTCACAGTCGTGTTCATTACAAAACCAACTTTCTCCAGAGACAATGGACCGACGCATAACAGGGAAGGCGAGAAAACAAAGGGGCGGTTTTAGACGAAGTATCCGTTTCCTAACGGCAGAGTGCCTCCGCGCCTTTTATAATAAAAATCCGCACGCAGTCGCGGAGATTTACCTCAAGATCGGCCAACTTCTACAGGTGGATGTAGAAGTGGATAGGCAAGCCCCGGCAGTAGAAACAGCGCCACAGAACGACCGGACTCGAAAGGAGTGCGAGTCCTCGTCGTCGTCGTCGTCGTCAACTGCCTCGATTGCGACCAGTGACAACACATCACTGGTGGACTCCGGTGTGGCAATACCGCCGGTGGAGACAGGCGGGAGATCCCAAGTATCCCCAGGACAGGGAGATAATCTATATTGGGATCAACTATCAGATACCCTCGAGATGGAAGTCGAGGGGGATCTGATAGACAATATGGACAACGGCGAGAGAGCCGCGGTTCAGAAGAAGTTTAGTGCACAGTGTTATAAGTGAATTAGTGTTATACTTTGTTCTTTTTATTGTGGTTCTTGCATATTATAGTGTTATATTATTTTTTTTTCGTAGTGTAAGTGTGTAGTTTTAAGGACATAGATTAAGTCACAGACAATGAAAAAAAAAAAAACCAAAGACTCTTAGTTTTTAAGTGTTTGCGCTCTATTTTCTTTCTTTTTAGAGTGTTTTATTATAATTGTTAAGTTTTCGTAAAAATTCATTTTACTATTATTAGGATTTAATTATAATTAGTGCAGTTTATTATAATAAGCAGATATCCGTTCTTATGTTGTATGTTTCTATAAATATTTATCTTTGTTAGTGTAAGTAAGCTGTGCACCACTTCTTCGTATATATATTCACTAAATACAGGGTGCGTACGGTATTTGAGGACAACTTGAGAGTAAAATTAATTAGCTTGTATTTTTAATAAAATTTAATGAAATTTTAGGAATTTTTTGTACAACGTTAAATTAATATATGGCTATGAAGTTATTCAATAAAATCGCCATTAGCAGCAAAAACCTCTTCGATCCGGGTCCGGAAACGATTACATGCCCGAATCAAATGCTTCTTGTTTATATTGACCATAACGGCATTAACAGCAGTCTTCAGCAAAGAAGTGGTGCTATGAGGACGCTTATTGGTCTCACGCACAACTACGCCCCATACGTAATAATCCAAAGGATTAAGGTCTGGGGAGCTAGGTGGCCATAGGTTCGGTGTTATGTGGCCATGAAAATTTTCGGCCATCCAATCTTGTGTCGCCATCGCTTTATGTGAAGGAGCAGAGTCTTGTTGAAAAATGTATGGTCTGCCTTCGCTTACATTGTCTATCCAGGGTTTCACTACCGTCTCCAAAACCTCGATATATGCAGCAGAGTCACTCGAAGTCCTTGAGTAAAAAAGTGTGGTGGCATAACATGTCCTTTGTTGCTGACAACACGTAAAACCATAACAGTGGCTGCAAATTTTGTGTGCATAACAACAGGAACTCTGTAGGATTTGAACATAGCCATCTGTCATTTCTGCGATTGGTCTTTTGATCTTGGTCAAAATTTTTTTCGTCGGAAAAAACCATAACATTTTGGGTGCCTCAGGGTGTTTGATTTTGTTTAAAAGACGTTTTGATCGGAGAACTCTCTGTTCCCGTGCTCGTTCCGACATGAACTGTCCTCTGCGCATCACGTAAGACTTATACCGAAGGTCTTCGTGGACAACTCTACGAATAAGGCGCTCAGAAACATGAAGCTCTCTCGCAAGGACCCTCATTAATTTTGAAGGATCCTCGTCTATGATCGCTTGCACTTGCTCTAAAAATTCTGTAGATCCGACAGTGTCAGAACGTTGTTCGTGCTTTTTGCGTTTTGCAACCGATTCTGTATCGCCTTCTGATGCTTCCAATTCACGGCGAACCTTATGCACGAATGAACGGGCGCAATTAAGAAAATTAGAGATCTCTAAATCTGTATGGTTCGCACATAAAGCGACGATGACAGCATGTCTTTATTTCTTGAGTGATGTTGTAGTCCGCCATTTCTTATCTGAAAAGGAAAAAAAATAAAAAAAAAAATTCGCGAAGTTATAGTTACATTTATGCATGTCCTCGAATACCGTACGCACCCTGTAATTATTTATGATAGTGTAAGAATTTTAATAGCTTATAATTAGTTATTTACATTTTGTTTGTTAATTTTTATATTTTTGTATTTCAATTTATATACATTTATTTTAATAAACTAGCGCTATGGATACATATACACCCTCACACACACGCTCACACCCATACTTATACCCTCACGCATACACACACTCACCCGTGTACGCGGGCACTTAAAACAAAGACATTCCTTGTCTTCACACTTTCTTTCTGTAAACATACCAACACATTTTCATACATACACTCTCACACCTCTACAACTTCATAAACTCTTAAAAACAGTACCAGAGTTAGGAAAGAGTCGTCAAAGAGGGGGAGGGTTGACGTGTGCGTGCGTACATAGTCTCGACTCCTTCCTAACCTCTCTCTCGCCATTCCTACTTCCTACCGCCTACGGGAGGTGGCGCACACACAGTCGGACGACTGGTGCTGCTGCGTGGGAGATGCTTTCCCTCTCTACGAACACGCTACCTCTCGCGACCGCGAGAGGCGCTCTCCCGTAAGGCTTCAGCTCAGACCCGCTTCTCGAGCTTGACACTTACGCTTCGGCGGCTGCCTCGAGTAGTCGCCTCCGCCTCCTGTAAGCGATCGTGCGCCTGCTGTATACCCGCTCTAGGTCAATGCGAACTTAGCGCCTCGCGCTGCCCCGCAGACCTACTAGACGTTCGTCCAATTCTTTCGCGTCCTTCCTTTGTATTCCAGCAATCGCCGCGAATATCTCCGGCTCACGAGCGATCTTGCGCCTGGCGCATTTCACGCTCTGCCGTAAGCGATCTCCGCGCCTGGCGCTGTATGCTAACCGTGGTCGAACGCAAGTTGGACGAGCCACTTCCCTCCAACGGTCAGTGTGTCCTGAGCACCTAGGTATGGGCTAGCGATTTTGCGTTCATACGCTAAGCGCTGTAGTCCCGGGGATTAGCGAACATCGCACCTGGCGTGAACCGCTGATCTCATCCCGCCTTGCGGGTCTTCTACGGGGCTCTAACGACTCCTTGCCGTTATCTGTTCCCTATCGCACCTTATCGTTTTTCGGTTCTCATTCTCTCTCTCTCGCTCTCTCTCTCTCTCTCTCTCTCTCTCTCTCTCTCACACACTCTATCATACACTCACACATATCCACGCACTCTCGCACATCTCGCCGAAATACACAACCCCATAGACGCGACATAAATCTTAATCTTTGTGTTGTGTCCACTTATTTTCTCTTTCCCGAATATTTTTTTCTTTACTTCCCCGTCCTTCTACGAGTCAGCTTTGACAGAGCTCTGCGCCGTGAGCTCAAGTCAAATTGATCCATTGGTTTTTTTGTAATAATTGTTAATGAATGTTTTGAAAAAGTTTACATAATAAATTAATGTTTATTTTCGATGATATAGCATGTTGCACTATTTCTTGTTTGTATAGGGATAATTCGCACGTTGTGAGCGGGGCATAATCTCCGGGCGATTAGCTGTTGACAATCATTTAATTCTTATACATTAATAAAGAATATTTAATATCAATTGGGCTATGTGTTAATTGTAATAATTGTTAATAAACGTTTTGTAAAGGTGTGCATATTGAATTAACGTTTATTTTTGTGTATATAGCATGTTACAATATTCCTTGTTTTATGGGGATATTTCGCACGTTGTAAACGGGGCGTAATCTTGAGGCGATCAGCTGTTGACTATCATTCGATTCCTATACATTAATCAAGAATATTTAACATCAATTGCGCCACGTCCTTATGGTAATAATTGATAATAAACGTTTTTAGAAGGTGTGCAAATTAAATTAACATTTAGTTTAGTTTATGTAGCATGTTGCACTATTCGTTGTTTTATTGGGATATTTCGAACGTTGTAAACGGGGCATAATCTTGGGGCGATTAGCTGTTGACAATCATTTGATTCTTATACATTATTAAAGAATATTTAACAACAATTGGGTCATTTGCTTATTGTAATAATTGTTAATGAACGTTTTGTATAGGAGTGCATATTGAATTAACGTTTATTTTTGCTTATATAGCATGATGCACTATTCCTTGTTTGTATAGGGATAATTTGCACGTTGTAAACGGGGCATAATCTCCGGGCGATCAGCTGTTGACAATCATTTGATTCTTATACATTAATAAAGAATATTTAACAACAATTGGGCCATGTGCTTATTGTAATAATTCTTAATGAACGTTCTGAAAAAGTGTACATATTGAATTAACGATTTTTTTTTGATTATATAGCATGTAGCACTATTCCTTGTTTGTATAGGGATAATTCGCACGTTGTAACGGGGCATAATCTCTGGGCGATCAGCTGTTGACAATCATTTGATTCTTATACATTAATAATGAATATTTAACAGCAATTGGGTCATGTGCTTATTGTAATAATTGTTAATGAACGTTTTCAAAAGGTGTGCATATTGAATTAACATTTATTTTTGTTTATATAGCCTGTCACACTATTCCTTGTTTTATGGGGATATTTCGCACGTCGTAAACGGGGCTTAATCTCTGGGCATTAAGCTGTTGACAATCATTCGATTTTTATACATTAACCAAGAATATTTAACAACAATTTGACGTGTGTGTGCATACATAGTCTCTACTCTTCTCTTACCCCTCTCTTGCCATTCCTACTTCCTACCGCCTACGGGAGGTGGTGCACACACAGTCGGACGGCTGGTGCCGCTGCGTGGGAGATGCTTTCCCACGCATTTTCTCAAATTAATTATTCAGTCGCAAATTGTCGTTTATATATTGTATACTATTGGGTGTACAACTTTGCTTCCGCCGTTTTTTTCCGAAATTCGAGGCTTTATTGTAAAAAACTGGTTATACATTTATGATTCAAAGTATTGTCCATCGCTGGCTACTACTTTCTTCCATCTTTCGGGCAGCATACGTATCCCGCGTTGAAAAAACTGGTCATCTTTTGAATCGATCCACGAATTGATCCAATTTTTTACTTCTTCATAAGACCAGAAGTGCTGGTCAGCCAGGCCGTGTGCCATTGATCGAAACAAGTGATAGTCCGAGGAAGCAACGTCTGGAGAATATGGTGGGTGGGGTAGGACTTTCCATTTCAAAGTTTCCAAGTATGTCTTGACCACTTTCGCAACATGGGGTCGAGCATTGTCATGCTGTAAAATCACTTTATCATGTCTCTCGTGGTATTACAGCCGTTTGTCTTTCAATGCTCGGCTCAAACGCATTAATTGCGTTAGATAACGATCGCCTGTGATTGCTTCAGTCGGTTTTAACAACTCACAATACACTACGCCGAGCTGGTCCCACCAAATACTGAGCATGACCTTGGAACCGTGAATATTCGGTTTGGCCGTCGACGTTGAAGCATGGCTGGGATATCCCCATGATTTTCTGCGCTTGGGATTATTGTAGTAAACCCATTTTTCGTCCCTAGTCACAATGCGATGCAGAAATCCCTTCCGTTTTTGCCTTGCAAGCAGCTGTTCACAAACACACAAACGCCGTTCAACATCTCTCGGCTTCAACTCGTACGGCACCCAATTTCCTTGTTTCTGAATCATTCCCATGACTCTTAGGCGTTTTAAAATGGCTTGTTGCGTCACTCCTAATTATCCTGCCAATTCTTGTTGCGTTTGATACGAGTCTTGATCAAGTAATGCCTCCAATTCTGCATCTTCGAAAACCTTCTTTCTTTCACCGCCATGCTGGTCTTCGACGTTAAAATCGCCGTTTTGAAGCGTTGAAACCACTCTCGGCACGTTCTTTTACTAATAGCGGCCTCACCATAGGTATTTGAGAGCATTCGATGAGCCTTAGTCGCAGATTTCTTCATATTAAAGCAGAAAATCAAAACCTCCCGCAAATGACGAGAATTTGGCTCGTAAGCTGACATGTTTAATCGAGAATAACTTTATGATTTAGACACGAATCGACTAATATTTCGATGGTGTTATGTTTACAAATACCTAAGCTTATTGTATGACATCTATGATCTATTTATTTCAACTACCACTTACCGCTACAGCCATCTATTGCAAAACGGCGGAAGCAAAGTTGTACACCCAATACAATAATCCACAATAAAACTTTAATATTATAACAAAAATTCAATATAGTTAGTAGTATATTAGCTAATCAATAAGCTGATGCGGCCACAACACGTTTCACACCTTACACAAAACTGGCGTACCCTCCCTCTCTTTGACGCGCGAGGCTTTTCCGTGTCGGTAAAAGGATTGCTAGGAGTTGAGTGAAGCTATGTATTTCGAGGGATGCTGACGTCACGATCATGTCTCTGACGTCAAATGACGGTGGTATGGTAGAGCACCACATGACTTTGCGCCTTGCCTTTGGAGCAGCAAATCGTTTTTTAGTGTAAAACTTTTTTCAGATAATGGCACATGTTGAGAAGACCAAGATTATTTCTGAGAAGGAAGTAAATATTTTTTCTCCTAAATAAACGAGCGCGCAGGCCTGTGAAAGACAACCGGATTTTAGCACCGCTTAACGAAAGCGCGAACGCGCTAGAAAGAACAAACAAAGTTCCTCAAATGATAACAGAAGAAATCGGGAAACAACCTAAAATCCAACAGGGACAAATGGAGACAGACCGTGACGACGACGGCCCAGTACGGAGTATTAGGGTGTACCTTTTACGAATCGTCCGCGCTCTCCTGGAAACGGAAGCGCAAAAGAAGAAAGAAAGAAACGTCAGCAATTACATAATGATGAGAATGGCTGTTATCAGAGAATATGTGGATACTGCACGGAGTAAGAGCTACCGCGTCAAAGTCGAACTCGAGGAAGTCAAGTCGAAGAAGGCGGGTACGGCTGAGGCAACAGAGGCATATAAACGGAAGCGTACGACAACCGGAGCCAATCCGAAACAGTCTGTGGTCTCTATAAAGGTAACTATTGAAGACGGCTGGAAGAAGGTTGTCTCAAAGAAGACAAAAGCACAAAAGCAGATGGCAAATGTTACCGTGACGCAAACGCCAACGGTCTCCGCCGAACAAACGAAGACTAAGACAAAAGCCAAGCGCGGAGCTGGCATGGGTGAACAGGTATATTACAAGGTAACGTGCACCGCTGTGAGGCAGTCTAGCTGCTGCTGCCACAAATAGCTTCGGAACAGATCTCAGATATACTGATACTTAGCGAGTAGTACCGGAAATTACGTACTTCGAACAGGTGGTTTTCGAACGCCTAGGGTACGTCAGCTATCTGGGTTATAGGCGCGATGGGTCAGCGGGTACTAGCTTCCTCGTTGGAGAGGATTATGTTTAAGTAAGAGCAGGTACTATCACCTACGTTAGCGTCTATCTGACCTTAAACTGTAAAGCCAAAACTTTCAAAGAGAATGTAGGTAAACTGAAGAATGCTCTTAGGGATATGCCGGAAGATCTCGTCGTCGCGGGCGACCTTAACTCTAGAGCGATCGAGTAGAGCATGTCAACGATGGACAAACGTGGTTACTACTAGAGATGGCCGCAAGGCTGGGGTTAGCAGTACCCAACATCGGGCAGACACCGACATATAGTATAGGAGACCCGGGTTTGAATACTCCATACCAGCCGTGACCCTGACGTCGGGCAGAATCTTGACAGATAGGAAGGTGGAGGTTGATCGAAGATTTTACTGCCAGTGATCACCAGTACATCGCCTTCGAAGTGATGAGTCCTACAGAAACAATACGTAACGTACATGCGAGGCGAAGGCGCCAAAAACGCTGAAACCTTGCAAAACAGAACACAAGCCGCTTCAGGGAGATGTTGCTGGTAATAGCAGTACCCTCTGAAACTATTCCAGAAGACCTGAAGGGACGCACACGGATAGATTGGCTAGTAGACAAAACAATGGGACTGATAACGCGACTATGTGAGGGAACCATGCCTCGTAGACGAGACAGACCAGACAGGAAAGCAGCGTACTAGTGGTCGGAGGAAATCAGTCTCCTTCTTAGAGACTGTATCGCGAGTCGTAGACAATTGCACCGCGCGCGGGAAAAGGGAAACCTAAACGCGGAAGAACTTTCAATCACATACAAGATGGCATGAAAGGCACTGACAATCGCAATAAAGAGGAGCAAGAACGAGGCCACTTACTTTTATCTCTCGGCTAGTCCGATTGCTTGGTTTCTGCGCTCGAGGAAAATCCGTGGACTCGGTTGCAGCGGTCGTGATTTCCTCTCTCTCTGACTTGACAGCACGTCGTTGCTGCTTGGCGGTTGGAAAGAGAAAAAGGCTTCCCTTTTCCCCCTATCACATCACGTTTCTCTTCTTTTCCCGCGCTGGGCCATCGATTGCTTGATCGATGGCACCACGTGTCGGCACGCCGCGAATTCTCGCGCTTTTTCCCGCGTCGCGCCATCGATCAAGCGATCGATGGCGCCGCGTGTAGTTCCGCTGCGAACACTATCTCGCACCGCATGGCATATGGCCTAACCTTGACGGGCTACCTATCACACTATATATATTTACGTGCTATGATTCGATTTTGTATTGTTGAGACTATTATATGTTGCACATCTCGAGTTAAACAATTGAGTTCTGAATCCTTATTTATTAACAACCACCATGTATTTCGGTTGTTAATTTTAATTTTTCGGTTTCGAGTATACGAGGTACATGTCCGAAAAGTATTTGACCTACTTTTATATCTTTACGCCAGGGTGTTTGAACAACTTCTGTAAGGCATAACTGTCAATAGTAAAGCCTCACGAACTAATCGGTTTATCACTGATACCTACAGGACGTAAAGTTTATGTACAACATGTATTTGTTTACAAAGCCTTTTTTGCGTTCGTCGATTTTGCTGTTGTTAAAAATGACTAAAAGACCAGATCGACGGAATCGTATGCAGCAGATTTTAATGGAACGCAATAACGCATTGCTTCGCCAACATTCGCATAGTTTCCACATAGTTCCTTGTGACTTTTGGTTGTTCCTGAATTTGAAACGGTTCGACGACAAGAAGACGGTTAAAGATAATGCGACGAGGGCACTCAAGGCTATTTCAAAAACTGACTTCCAGAAGTGCTTCAGAAAGTCAAAACACCGCTAGAAACGCGTTACTCAACCAAATGAGGACTACTTAAAGGATTATACTCGCCCGCTAACGATAAATAACGCCAGCACGGAGATATGAAGGTAGGTCTGATAGTTTTCGGACAGACCTCGTAATAAGGTTGTTTGCTCTAATGACCTTACTTGACGCGACATTTCAGTAAGTTAATCCACCTATTCCCTAATCCATTTAAACCCTTAAAATTACCTCTAGTAAACCACAAGCAGACTGACCCACCTAAATCTGTGAACAGCGAGTTTAGTCACTTGTTTTTCTTAATAAAATTAAATCCCACATCACAAACGGGCTAACCCTTCTCCCCTCGGACCCAGCTAACCCATATCTACATACCCTCTAACCCCTAAAAACTCTACCAAACCACAAGCAGACTTATTTTTTAAATCATTTGTTATAACGTAAATCATGTTTTATGCCTATGTTATATTATATACATTCGCATTATTTTATAATTTAAATAAGTTGTACGTAGATCACTTCATATTGATAAATGAATATTCTGATAACGTCAAATCACTGAAGCTTAACTTATTTAAGTTACTTATTTTTTCGTTTTGACTTCTTACAATTTTGTTCTATTAGAATTCAAGAGTAAATTTATTTACAATCTACTGGGTGTTCCATTTAAAAAAACCGATGCATATATCTAAAACTAAATGTTTTAAGAAAAAAGTTTTTAGACAAAAGTTGTTAGATTTTAAAGAGTACATCTAATTGTGACCTTGACCATGAACTTAGATATGGCCTTCAAGATCATTTGAAGGTATTTAATATGACCTTGACCATGACCTTGACTGCAACTTACAAGGTTATTTTAAGTCAAGTTGAACATTTTAAATGGAAAATCTTACTTTTGACCCCATAAAATGAAAAAACACAAACATTTTTCCAAGCAGAGATCCGGTCAGTTAAGGTAAGACTAAGCAAAGACCTGGCCAGTTAACCCTTTAACCAACGATTTCTGTTCGAGAATTTTGGGCCGAAATGCCCGTAATATTTACGTTTGGTTCGATCACCTACTACGAGCTATGCCCGTAATATTTACGTTTGGTCCGATCATCGTGCTACGGGCTATGCCCGTAGTTGTAGGTTACGCGGTTAAGGCAAGATCGGACAGAGACCCAGCCAGCTTAGCAAGACCAAGCAGAGACCCCGCCAGTTAAGGCAAGATTATCCGTCGATGTAAGCTGTATTTTCAGCTGAAATAGAATGAAAAGAGCTATTTAAGGCAAAAACTGTTCAAAAGTTGCTCCATCTTCTTGAATACACAAGTTGACTCATTTTCGGAAATGCGATATCGTTTTTAATAATACGTTCGCGATATGGTATTACATACATTCCAAATCCTCACCTTCATATCTTCTTTTGTCATTGGTCTGGTTCTATCGACCTCATTTTTCAGGAAGCCCCATAAATAAAAGTCAAGTGGTGTAAGGTCTGGTGACCTAGGTAGTCATTCTACGGGACCTCCTCTACCTATCCATTGATTGTTAAATCTTTTATTTAGATAATTTCTTACAATAATTGTCCAATTTGGAAAAGCACCGTCTTGTTGTAGCCATAATTTATTTCTCGTATTGAGGTTAACTTCTTAAAGCAAAACCTTGAGTTCATCCCTTATTAAGTGCAAATAAGTTTGTCCGTCAACGTTGCCTTTAAAATAGTAAGAGCTAATCAAATAGCCATTAACGATTCCGCACCATACATTTAAACTCCAGCAATGTTGATGGTCAACCTCTCGCATCCAGTGTGGGTTAACTAGAGACTAAAAGTAACAATTATGGCGATTCAAGACGCCAGTACTTCGAAATATAGCCTCATCGCTAAACATAACATATTTTAAAGAATCATGATGATTATTGATCCGCTGCGTTACTCATTGACAAAAAATAACTCGTCTTTAATAATCCTCAACCGATAAAGCTTAGTTCAAAGATATGTGATACGGATGGTACTTTACATTTTTTAGATATCTGCTGGTTGTTGATTTTGTTACACCAAGCTCTCGTTCAGTTTGACGTAAATTTATCTGAGCATCCAGGTGCACCATATCTAGTACCGCAATCCTTTGAGGATTATTAGCATAATCTTCTGTTAACATGCACCTCCTTTTACCAGCAAACTTACCTTGGTCACCCAACTCAATATTACGAATGACAGTCTTATTGGGATGACGTCTTTCGGAGAATCTGGCAGCATAGATAATTAAAGCTTGAACGTAATTTCGTTGAAATTCTCCTCACACAAGGAAAATATCGATAATTTCATTAGCTGTGTAGTCAGGTATAATGAGAAAATGTCAAAATAATAAATGAAACTTAAATTAAAACAAATTTAATTAAAAAAATAAACAAACAAATGAATTATTTTTTCAGATAAATAACGAATTTTCTTAAACATAAAAGAATTCGAAGAAACTTAAAATTTCTCAAAATGATGCGTCAATTTTATATTCAAATAATCTTACAAATAAATAACACAGTTGATTTAAATTAGTAATAACTTCAAAAACCACTATATAGCCACTATCATTCAGAAACCACTATATGGCAACCAAATTCACAATCAAGAAACTAACTAAAAAAGAATTCATTCACGTTTCCACAATGATTGTAATAAACTATGTTATTCATTGCAGGTGACCGCCGACTATCAGAATGTTAAATCTAGGCTAAAATAATACAAAATTCAAAACTATTAAACTTTTCTTATTATTAGGAAAAAGTCTTTGTTTATTGAGAAAAGCATTATTAGCTGCAAAAATATTACTTTCTGTATGTCTAATTTTGTTTAAGTTAATTTATAATGAGAATTAATTTTAAAACATTTACTGCTTTTTCATTTTTAATATTTTTTATCATGCGTAATTAAACTAAGGGGACAATTATTATTTGTCTACTGTTAGAAGAATGCCAACAGAATTATTAAGTATCCAAATTGGAATTAAAAGTTTAATTTTTTTTTTTTTTTGAAATGTTGCTTGACCTTTGAATAGCCTTCAAAGTAATGGTCAACGTCATGGTCAATGTCGTGGTAAAAGATATCCCATATAAGTTTTTTGCCTTTTTTTATCTCCATGACCAAAGGCATAGACTTTCCTTTGAAAAAATTAATTCGACATCGAAATGACCATGAAGATTATGGTCAAGGTCACAACTGTTTGGACGTAAAATTTTCTGCTCTTTCCTTTTCCGAGGTCGGATAAAGTTCTGAGCCCCTCCCCCCTTCAATCGAGCTTAGACTTGGTGAAAACCTTCATTTTGGTGTTATGAAAGAAACCCTAAAGGAATTTACGGCGCATCGAAGTAGTTTTCTTGATATCGATTTTCGAAATTAGCAAAAGAAATTGGTTTTTTGTCAATATCTCGAAAAATATTAGTTTTTCAAAAAAATCACAAGTGTAGCTTTTTGTTCAAAATAAAATTTTCTGTAAAAAATGATCTAGAAAATGCTAAATTACCCAACTAACCCAAACCCAAGCGACCCAAACCCAAACTACCCAAACCCAAGCAACCCAAACCCAAACTACCCAAACCCAAGCAACCCAAACCAACTCAAACCAACCCAAGCAACCTAAACCTAAACAAACCGATAAACCAAGTATACTTGTATACTTGATATTCATGCGCTGATAAACATAATCTTTATGAATATAATATAATATAACCCTTAACTCCCCAGGGGCGGCTTCGCCCCCTCCACGCCGACAAGGGCCCTCCCCCTTGACCCCGCCGGGAGTACCCCCCGGACCACCTTCATTCGGCGCACTCTACATACACGCCCACGTACACGCACAAGGTGCCAACCTAAACTACCAGTCCATCCATACACGAATTTCCCTAGTTTTTAGTTGATTGCCTTTTTTTACTTTTTTAAAACTTTTTTGCAAATGTTTTTACTCACTTAAAACTTGTAAGTTATTTTACTTATTGTAACTTTTTTCTAGTTTTTTTACTTTTTAAAAACTTTTTTATTTATTTATTTTTTTTTGTTTTGACTGATCGAGAAGAGCTACGGGAGGATGTGTGGAGAAGGGGAGTCGAGTCTGCGCATAAAGTCACGCGATAGTAGATGACAAAGTGGGGGAAAGGAGTAGCGCGAAGCTCGACGAAGATCCGCACAAAGCAGAGAGTGTGATAACAGATAGCGGAATGAGGAAGAGCGCGCTAACGTATTATATACAGATATAGAGAAGCAGTGGAAAACGCAACTTTCCAAAATTTTGAATTTCTAACAATTCTTTTAGAGGCTGCCTTAAAATACTAATAAAATGAAGGTATGCGCTAAATTTCAGCTCGATAATGAAAGAGGAGGGAGGGGGGGCACTGTACTCTTTTCCAACATGATTGTGAGGTGTGTGTGGAGTACTGGGGTGGGAGCGGGCATATCGGGTTTTTTTTGCAATTGTTTGGGTATAGGTTGCTTGGGTTTGGGCTAGTTTAGTTTAGTTGGGTTATTTAGCATTTTTTATATCATTTTTTATAGATAATTTTATTTTAAACAACAAGTTACTCTTGTGTATTTTTCGAAAAACCAATATTTTTTGAGATATAGACAAAAAACAAATTTTTTGCTAATTTCGAAAATCGATATCTCAAAAACTACTCTGATGCGCTAAAAATCTGTTTAGAGTTTCTTCTGTAATATCAAAATGAAGGTTTTTTCCAAGTTACAGCTCAATCAGAGGTGGAGGGTTTCGGAACTCTACCCCCAGGGTTTAAGGTAAAGCTTTCTCTAAAATATTGAATTGACCTTTAAATGACTTTGATGGTCATATTCAATATTTTTGGTCAAGGTCATGTAAGAACGTAAAATTTTCTGCTCTTTCGTTTTCCGGGGTCAAAAATAAGGGTTTCCATTAAAAAAAACCAACTTCACCTTCAAATAATCTTGAAGGCCATATTTAAGATCATGGTCAAGGTCACAGTTAGACGTCCCCGTCAAAATTTAACAACTAATGTTGAAAAACTTTTCTCTTAAAACCTTTAATTCTAGAGATATATGCATCCGTTTTTAAAAATGGAACACCCAGTGTATTCTAATCCGGTGTATATACGAAACACATATTTTGGTTTAGAATTTCTTTTTGTAGGAAAGTGTTGAACTACATCAAGATGGGTTTTTATTTTGACTTTGATAATTTTTAACAATGGCTCTAAGAAGGATGAACTGCTATTCCTGCGATATAGCGGCAAAACCAAGAACAACCTATCGTTTAATTGAAGATAAAAATAAAGCCAAACGTGCTATAGCTATTCGTTTCAGGGCTAATCTTCGACAAAAACATGCAGAATTTGATAAACAATCTCGCGTTTATATGAGTCGTCTAGTACTTTTAAATGCAGAAATGCAATTAAATGATCCTTCATGCACATGATTGAATGTTTTACGTATTGTTGCAAATCATGCTTGCTTTATCTGTGATAACAATGAAGGTGTACATAGGCTCTCCTTGAGATGCAAAATTGACATATTTATAAGAAAGGATATTTATGTCCCTGACGATGCACGTCGCTGTCTTCAACATCTTGATAACAATGGTTTTTTTATAAGAGCTCTTCTTTCAAGATTATCGTATTCAAATAAACATCATAGAATCATAGGTGTGCAATTAAGCAATTTTTTAAAAATATTAAGATCATTTGCTAGGTCTCAGCATAGGAGTAGTTGTATGATATACATACATTTTGTGATGATGTTCAAGATTGAAACTGTTCAAGACATACAATTACAACTAATTTTTTAATGTTTTTATGTAAACTTCGGTAGGAATTACCGGATAATTTTCTGAAAATAATATTTAATAATAGTAGCAGACCAACGGTGAGTTTGAGTATAAGTAAAGTTCGAGGATCTCTAATGCTTCGCTTCGTTTAACAAAACATTGGTTTAAACGCCATCACCCGTGAAGAATAAATTCAATGGCACGTCACTGCCTTGGCAAATATTTTGTATAATGATGAGCCAGACACTCGGAAAGTGATAGAATTTGTGCGAGGTATACGAGGTCTGGCTATTAAATAACGAGACAGCGCGCCTAGAGGGCGCCGTAGAGGGGTGGGGAAAAAAACAAGTAGTGCGTTGGGTATCTAGATATCTTGTCTATGCACGTACCAAAACACGTTCTCGTCACTATTATTGTATTTGTGCAGTAGCGGTTTGAAACGAACGTGTTTTTGTCTCGTGCCGAAAACCATGTGTGACGAAAAACAGGAGCAACGTAACACATCGTTCAATAAGTCCTGAGACTAACAACGAAAACAACATTTCTTTTCAAAAATCATTTTTATTCATCAATATAATCTCCTTTTAGAGTAATACATTCTTTTCAACGCCTTTCCAACATTTCTATACCATGTTTATAGAAGGATTTATCCTTTGCTTCAAAATAGGCTTCAGTTTCGGCAATGACTTCCTCATTCGAACCAAATTTTTTTCCCTGGAGCATTTTTTTGAGATCAGCAAAGAGCCAGTAGTCGCTGGGGGCTAAATCTGGCGAATACGGGGGACGGAGAAGCAAATCAAAGCCCAATTCGTTCAATTTTGCCATTGTTTTCATGGACTTGTGGCATGGTGCATTGTCTTGGTGAAAAAGGATTTTTTTCTTCTTCATGTGCGGTTGTTTTGCTGCGATCTCCTCCTTCAAACGTACCAACAAGTCAATATAATAATTACTGTTGATCGATTTACCTTTTTCCAGGTAGTCAATGAAAATCACGCCATGTGTATCCCAAATAACAGACGCCATGACTTTGCCATCAGACTGCTGCGTTTTTAGACACTTTGGGCGGCTTTCGTCAGCCATGCGCCACTCAGATGATTGCCGATTCGACTCCGGAGTGAAATGATGCATCTATGTTTCATCCACGGTCACGTATCGACGCAGGAAATTCTTTTTATTGCGAGTAAATAGCGATAAACAGCTCTCTGAATCGTCGACTCGTTGCTGTTTTTGTTTCACTGAAAGCAATCGCGGCACCCACTTGGAAAAAACCTTTTTCATGCTCAATTTTTCATGAAGGATTATAAATACGCTTCCAGATGATATCTGTGTCATTTCTGCAATCTTACGGACCTTCACTTTGCGATTTTTCATTACAATTTTTAACACTTCACTCACATTTTCCTGTGTAACGGCTTCCAATGGCCTACCCGAACGTTCCGCATCGTTTGTGTCCGTACGACCACGTTTAAACTCAGCATACCAACGACAAATCGTTGGTTTGGATAGAGAGGAGTCCGGGTAATGTTTTTTAAGCCATTGCTGGGCTCCCACGGTGTTTTTACCCATTAAAAAACAATGTTTTATCAACACGCGAAACTCGCTTTTTTCCATTTTTCAAACAAATTACAAAGTGACTTTACTCTAACCTCGATAACTCTGCTGTCTGTGATTTGATCAACGTGAAATTTTTACACGTTTCATGTAAAGGTTCGCACTCTATGGAAACGTGGCTAGTTTGGTACTACTAGCACCATCTCTGGGTTAGTCTCGGGACTTATTGAACGATGTGTTATCAATCTCAAATTTCTCGTTAAATTAAAAGAAACTCCGACTGAGTGCTGTAAATTGTTGCAAGAGGCCTATGGCGACAATTCTTTATCTCGTGCGCGTGTTTTTGAGTGGTGTAAGCGCTTTAGTGAGGGCCGAGTGAGCACTGAAGATGACCAACTTCCAGGTCGCCCTGTCACTGTTTTAACTCCGGAAACAGTGACCAATATCAACTAAATTGTGCGTGCAGATCGTCGAATGAGCATCCGGATGATTGCCAAGGCTGTAAACGCCGATAAAGAAACGGTTGGACAAATTTTACACAAGGAATTATACATGACAAAAGTCAGTGCGAAGTTGGTGCCAAAAAACCTGATTCCTGACCAAAAGCTCTTGCGCCAACAGGTCTGCTTAGATTTCCTTGAAAGGTTAAAAAAAGATTCCGGACTGATGAAAAACATTATTACTTGCGACGAAACGTGGATTTTTTAATACGATGTTGAAACAAAGCGGCAATCGATGCATTGGATGACGCCTGAATCGCCCAGAATCAAAAAAGCAAGGATGTCTAAATCAAAATTCAAGGCAATGTTGATCGTTTTTTTCGACATTAGCGGTATCGTGATGACTGAATGGGTTCCAGAGGGTCAGACTGTCAACCAGACTCACTATTTGTCAGTTTTGGTAACACTGCGAGAACGAGTTCGTAAGAAACGGCCCGAGTTGTGGAAGAACAACTTGTGGATTTTGCACCAGGACAACGCACCTGCCCATAACGCGCTATCTGTGAAGCAGTATTTGGCCGGTAAGCGCACTTCAGTGCTCGAACACGCGCCGTACTCGCCAGATTTGGCACCGTGCAACTTTTTTTTGTTTCCGAAGATAAAATCTGCTTTAAATGGGACCCGATTCGAGTCGATGGAAGTGGTAAAGCAAAAAACGGCAGAGCTCCTAAAGGCCCTCACCAAAGAAGACTTCCAGCACTGCTTCGATCAATGAAAAAAACGTATGGTAAGATGTGCGGCGAGGGAAGGGGAGTATGTTGAAGGGGAGCATTTGAATGTAGAATAATTTTTATAATAAAACCCTTTTTCGTAACCAGTCTCGTTATTTAATAGCCAGACCTCGTATATTCCTATATAGAAAAATTAAACAATTTTTAAGCTCTAAAACAATCATACTGACTTCATAAAGAACGACACTTAGTAAAACCAGCATTAACTCTTTGGCCTATAACCACGAGTCTGACTTGTGGTAAAGAATTTATTATTTCACAATTCCTTTTATTAAACCGCAATATACATATCATGATAAGTATAGATTTTGCGCCAGTTTGGGTACACGTCTGAACAGCTGAATGGCACGGCGCGCGACCAGCCTTCTTGTTTACTATTTCTCGCGCAATCAGCTGATACCGTGTAGGCCAAGAGGTTAATGGTGACCCCTGATAGGCATATATTAGATATTTATGGCTCCATTGTTGACATAGCAGAAATAATGATGCTGCAATGCTTCAAAATAATTTGAAAATAATGCTAATGGCTTGTGACAGTGATTGGCAGAAGAATCTATTTTAATAGTTGATTACGGTTAAAGAGACGTTCTGCCTCTTTTTATTTAATTAGGAATTGGAACTTATATGCCATTATTACTCGATCCAGGGCAGAGTCAGCTTGTCACAGAAGTTGCAAATGATTCTAGGTTGATAATTACCTAGTCATTAATATATATATTCTATATTCATATATAGAATATTGGTACCTACCAATCTAGGTGGGTTATCGAAGCTTGCAATAGACACATCATATATAAATATATATACACACACACATACACAAGCACACACGCATACACATACACACACATGCATACTTCTTCCCTTGTTAATCTCTTATGTGACAGAGAAAGACTATACAGACATTACAAGCGTCCTAGACTGCCTTCAGATCTTTAGCAATACCGAATAGCCCGTGACGTCTTTCACAAACAAACTAAATCTGCGCACTTACTCTACTTTCAGGACAGACTCACAAGACTAACTGAACCTAGTCACCTATGGAAGAAACAACGCCACCTTGGAATCTGCTTTTTCCCAACCAAGTCTCATCATACCTTCTCTGCAGACGATTTAAGTAATCTTTTCAGTAGCGTGGCATTTGCTCTGGTGTACTTTCTGTTGACTCTTCCCTGGACTCACTTAACTCCGTTACCAGCATGAACTATAATCCCCAGTTTAATCTTTGTCCTGCTAGTATTGACGAAGTGAAAAGTGCTGTGCATTCCTCTTCCTCCCAGGCGCGGGGCCATGATGGTGTCTCATAGTCTATAATCGTTTCTACTTTTCCAGTGTTAGGTCCACTACTCTGTCGCTTATTAATGACTCGCGACGAGAGTTCCACATGCCCTCTGTTTGAAATAAAATTGCCTCTCCTCGAGACATGGGTGACATTCGACCAATCTTCCTCCTGTCGTACCTGACAAAAGTCTTAGAGCGTCTGATGCATCAACAACTATACAATTATCTCCATACTCGTCAACCCATTGACCTATTTTAAACAGGTTTCCGATAATGCCACAGCATTCAGACTGATCTCATCAAACTCACGGATAACATTGGGATAGGTATGGATAAACGCTAGGTAACGTTACTTTTGCTATTTGATTTCAGAAAAGCATTTGACAAGGTCTGCCATGTCACTCTATTGTGAAAACTATCAAATTATGACTTCTCGTCTTCAGCCATTAGGTAGTTTGCCTCATACCTCACTGGTAGAAAGTAGGCAGTGCTAGATCGAAATGGTATTCCATCGTCGTTTGTGAATCTGAACACCAGTATTCTTCAGCGGTCAGTGCTTGGTCCATTACTGTTCGTTATTTAAATAAATGATGTATCCAACAGATTTGACTTTACTATCTGTCACTTAACCTACGCTGATGGCCTTTAGATATATGTTTAATTTTCTCTGTCCAACCTTGAAGCATATGTTAAACTCATTGTTAGGCAAGCTAAAATTGTCTAATAATGGGGTAATGAAAACCAGCTTCATCTCAATGTCGCTAAAACAAAAGTTATAATCTTTGTCTCATATTTTTATATCAATAAGCTCACTGACATGCCTATCAAGGGCAAATAAAAGGCATAAAGTTGAATTCTATAGTAAAAATTTTATTGTGAGTCGAAAGAACAATCTATGATATTAACTTCCTAGAGATTATCTCATTTAAATGTTGACCGCGACTACGCCGTAAATGGTCCATCCTGAGGGTCCAATTTTGGACGTCGCGTTCCAGCATAGCGACCGGTATCTCGCGAATGACACAAGTAATGTTGGCTTGCCAAGCTTCGATTGAAAATGGCTTATCCCTGAAAATCAGAGACTTAGTGTAACCCCAAAGAAAATAATATAAAGGTTCGATATCACACGATCTAGGTGGCCAATTTACTCGTCCAAAACGTGAGATTAGGTTCTCACCAAAATGATTTCTCAACAAGTCCATTGTTTCTCTCGCTGTAAACAAAGTAGCACCGTCTTGTTGAAACCAAAGTTCACCGATACCACGGGCTTCAATTTCAGATAGCAAAAAATCCGTTATTATGGTGCGATAGCGGTCGCCATTGACGGTTACGTTCTGACCGAACTCATTTTGAAAGAAATATGGACCGATGATTTAACCGACCCATAAACCACACCAAACTGTGCATTTCTGTAGCTTTAGTGCTAGCTGTTGAAGCTCTTCAGGTTATTCATCAGCTCAAATACGGCAATTCTGCTTATTGACGTATCCATTGAGCCAAAAATGCGCCTCATCACTGAACAACATTTTGCGATAAAACAGCGGATTTTCATTGAGCTGATTCAGAGCCCATTCACCAAAAACACGACGCAAACCTAAGTCGCCTGGCTTCAATTCTTGCACGAGTTGAAGTTTGTATGCCTTAAAACCAAGATCTTTACGTAAAATACGCCAAGTTGTTGCGTACGACAAACCTAGCTGTCGAGAACGACGCCGAATCGATTTGTCACGGTCTTCAGCCACACTCTCAGCTACAGCCGCTATATTCTCTTCACTACGTACTGGATGTGGTCTAATCGGTCAAGTATAATCCAATAATGTATTCTGGGTTTCAAATTTTCAGATGGTATTGGCTATAGTGATTTCGGATGGTCTACGATGCACGTCATAAGTTGCTCTAAGAGCACGAAAAAAATTTCTCACAGAACGTTGATTTTCGTAATACAGCTGAACAATTTGGATGCGTTGTTGCGGTGTAAGTCTTTCCATGATGATTTGTCAAACTACTGTCTGTCAAAAAAGTACCGAGAATTTCAAATTAAAACAACATTTTTACGTTTAATAATCAAAATTTATTGGGTCGCCTTCAAAATAGGCTTCATTTGCTCCGATACATCTATGCCAACGGCACTTTCAATCATCGAAACATTTTTTATAGGGTGCCACGGAGCGGCAATTTAAGTTTTGGAAAGAGGAAGAAGTCACAGGGAGCCAAATCCGGCAAATACGGTGGTTGTTCAACCGTGTTCGTTGAGTTTTTGGCGAGAAAGTCAGTCACAATTGTAGCTCGGTGAGACGGCGCATTATCGTCGTGCAAAATCAACGAGTTGTTCGCCTACAAATTTGGCCGCTTTTTACGGATACGCTCACGCAAACGTTTCATAACGCCTAGGTAATACTCTTTGTTTACCGTCTGACCCTCTGGAATGAGTTCGTAGTGCACCACATCACGGATATTGAAGAGATCAATGAGCATCACCTTCACTTTTGAGCGGCTTTGACGTGGTTTTTTCGGTTTCGGCTCGTTTTTTTCCACCCATTCCGATGCTTGCTGGCTTGTTTGCATATCGTACTCGTACACCCACGTTTCGTTACCAGTTATGATGCATTCCATGAATGCGGGATCGGAATTGGCGCGATCCAGCATGTCCGAAGCGACCTGTTCGTGATAGCGTTTTTGAAGAAAACTAGGCTCTTTTGGAACGAGTCTTGCGGCCACCTTTCTCATGCCCAAAATATCAATTAAAATCGTACTGTGGACTCGTGGAATATCTCAAGTTCATGTGCTATCTCTCTCAAGCTGGTATAACGGTTTTCAAGCACTATTTCCTTAATTTTATCGACGTTATCTGCGGTCGAAGCCGTCGATGGGCGTCCGAAACGAGGCAAGTCTCCGACGACTTCACGACCCTCCTTAAAGGCTTTGTACCACTTATACGCACGGGTTTTCGATAGTGCTTTATCACCAAAAGCCTTTTGCAATATTTTCAATGCTTTGGCACACGAAATTACATTCGCAACACAAAATTTTAGACAAATTCTTTGTTCAACGTAATCACCTATTGTAAAAAATCGGCACGAACTATTGACATCGACTGACTCAACCAGCTACTGTTGACACTGCTACTGTACACACTCGTTGACAGATTCCGCTCAAACTTGGCATAGTCATTAAAGACAGTTGTACCAATCTAGAAAAAAAATTTTACCTGCCTCAATTGCCCCGCCAGATTTAAATCGACAATTCCCGGTACTTTTTTGACAGAATGTATACTAAATAAAAATTACATCAAAGTTTGACAGGAGTCACGCGTGATCTGTAAAAAGAAGCCTTTTGAAAATCAAACCTCATAATCAATCACCCCTTATATTCTCATTCAGTTGGAAACTATTATTGTACAATAATATTTTCTATCCATCTATTTCTCCCTATCTTCTTCTCTTTCCCTCTATCTGACTGCTGGTATTCACATATATTACTTAATCAGACTAGCATCTTTAAAGTCTACTGGTCCCTTAAATCGTATACTTAAGCTCTCGTCTGCTTCTGTCTTACATTTGCTTATAAATATAGTAAATTTATCAATTGCATCTAGTTTTTACGCTTAATTAGAAGTGCACGTATAAGAGATCATTGGCAACAACCAAGAAAATTTTAGATTTTGCAAAGTTTATAAATTTTATTTTAATATTGTTATGAAATTGTTAATTCTTTAAAAATTTCTTTTACAATACTATAATCTACTTAAAAACAGAATCGTAACCCATACTATTAGTTTTATTTTTAAATTATAATGTTAGCTCATTAGTTATAAACTTTTATTGTATTGTACATTTTTTGCTTCTTTTGAATTGTTATTGTTATTATACTTATATCTTTGTATTTCAAATTACCGAATGGGGTTTTACCCTCGGTACAAATAAATTTAATCCAATATAATCCAATCCAATCCAATTTAATTCAATCCAATCCAATCCAATCCATTCCAATCTAAACCAATCCAATCCAATCTCTCTATCTCTTTCAGTGATCCTATATAAATTAAAATAAAATACTGCACCTGAAGGTGAAAAAATAAAAGTTAAAATTTCGTATTTCATATACGAACTATAACATTCTACTATGAATCTTGAAATATATATAATAATAATCACTGACTTTACGGTCAAATTTATAGTTATATTCAAATGTAAACTTCACATTTTTTCTATTTCTGTCAAAAGTAGTGTTTCTATTGAAATGAAATCAATTTGACATTAAAATTATCTTGAAAATCGTAGTCAAGTACACGTAAAGGTCATTATTAGGTAGTTAAGAAAGAATTCTAAATCGTTGGCATAAAATCTTTTTCTTAGTAGTGCATTATGTGACGTAAGCACCACGTCGTACTTGATTTAGCTTCGTGTGCCCTGAGTGCCTTGCACAAAAATAATATGATAATTGAACTAATGTTTCAATCTCTCTCACTCTCTCTCTTACTCTCTCTCCTGCTCTTTATGACGCGATGATGCAGGCCGGTCGCTTGAGACTGTCTCCCAGCTGACGGAGGCCTATCGCTTCCCCAGGGCAGGGAAGTGGCAATCTTTTGCCACCCTTATCGCAAACCCGCCAACACACACTCTCGCTCTCTCTCTCGCGCTCTATTTCGCGTAAATAAGTGAGTACACTTACCTTGGTGGTTTACGAAGCTCGTCCGCTGGCCGTTGAGCTCCAGGCAGCTTCCTTCGACACCGCTGCACCTGGCTCCTGCGGCTCTCCCTCTGAAGAAAGGCTGCCAGACCTCGCTGCGAGTTCACCTGGATGCTGCCTATCTCCGCCTCACCCTCGGCTTCAGATGTTGCGGTGGCAACCTCCAGTCGCCTCCCGCTGACTCTTGACCTTCATGTCTCCCGGCTCTCCGCTACGCTGCGCTTCTTCGTCGTTGTTCCTCTTCCTCTCGCTGCACACTCAACTACTTCTACTTCACTCTCTCTCTCTCTCTCTCCCACACCTCTTCCCTGGCTTAACTCACTTACAGCTCTCTCTCTCTTCTCTCTGTCACAAAAGAATAATCCTTCGCTTTCGCGGGAGCGCACAGCTAGACTTCCTGTTTCGCTCTCTCTCCACTTCCTTCCCCTCGCGGCTCCCTAGTCCTTCCCGATCGTCGCCGCAAGTCCGAAAATCGTGTCATTTTCGTACGTTGCCGGCTTTCCGAAAAGTCCTCCTAAACGGGCTTTCCCCAACTGGCAACCCGGCGACAGTCGAGCAAGAATGTGAACATTATATACTCTTCGTCGACAGCCAATGACGGATTCTTCGTCACAAAGCCCCCCTCCCCTGAACTCTCTCTCCTCATAGGAGGAAAAGTTCAGCACAAGTTGTCGACGATAGCACCCTTCTCTTTCAGACGGCCGCGAGAATCTCCCCATAGTCAGAGAAAAAGACATACCTTACTTCCCCCGGCAATTCTCGAGGCGGGCGATGGTGCTCATCGCCACAGCCTTGGCCACCAACTCCCTGACTTCCGGAGAGACGTCTCTCAGGCTGTCCATCAGCCGGAGCCAGTCCTCCACCGACTCTACGTGCTCCTCAGCTTGGGGAGAGGACGGCTCAACGGCAACCGACCGGCTTGCCGACGGCGCTGCAGGAGGCAGCGGCCAAGGGGTTGAGGCCAGCTTGCTCCAAAATCTCGGTGCAGGTAGAGATCACTGGTTGCGGGAAAGTCGACATCGTTTCCTCGGAGGGAACTCTTCTCTCCCCGTCTTGCCGCTTCTTCTCCGCCTCCTGATTCGTTCGAATGCGAGCCTCCACGTCGGCTTCAATAGCGGCCTTCACCTCCATCCTGGTGGCTGAGGGAGAATCCCCAAGTGCTTCCGCTCGCCGAAGCTCTCCGGCCGCCATTCTGCGGTGGATGTAAGCGGCCGCTCTACCAGGCGCTGCAACCGCAAGCGACGCCAGCGCAGAGTGCGCGACGGAGCTGCGTTTCTTGCGGCGATTCCGACGGCACTGGGTGGCAGTGCGCCTTGGAGTCCTCTCGTCTATGGAGGCCTCCAACTCGCTCCCCTTCTTCCCCTCTTCCCCTGCCGGGACTGGCTGGGGCTCCTCGGGTTCCACCCTCTGCGGCTCGGGTACAGGTTTGGCGACCCTCGAGCCCTGTGTCCTTCTCTAGGCCCTATAGAAATTGCGGCAACGGGAGCAGGACGACGTCACCACACCGCGACGGCCGCAGTTTTCACAAAACTGGACCGTCCTTGGGCGCGGGCACTCCCGTTGTCCGTGCCCCGGCTGCCAGCAACTGAAACAGGTCCGAGGAAGAGGATCCACGCACCAGCAACGGGCAATTTCCTTGACCGACAAGAAAATTCCTCCGCGTGGGTTCGCCTTACCACCCTTCGTCTCTGGGGCAAGCTTGACCCGCAGGCCACCAACCGCCTCACGGCTCCTCCCGCCAGTTCTCACCTCGACACAATCCACCGAAGAGGTTGACGGGATCGACTCGTAGTAATCGAGTTTGAGGTGCTGGCGAGGATTCAGCCTTTGCCGCCTCGGCCGAGACGAAGCGAGGGCGCGCTGACGTACAACCTCCTCTTGCCTCAAGTCATCGGCATAACCCGCTGGCCACCCAGAACTCTCAGGTACTTACGCCGTCGACATGCAGGAGTCGTGGTGCTTCTCTTCTACATCTCTCCTCTACTGGCTGTTCAGAAGCGCCTCCAACTCTTGCGTCTCTTGGCCGCAACCCTCCAGTGGGCTTTCCTCCTCTATCTTCATGGCCCACCACGCGACATTCTCTACCGCGACGCCGAAGGGGGCCACTTCAGCGAGGGGAGGGTCTTGACTCCAGAGGTCAGGGCTGGACAAAGAGTTCTGCTCCATAGACTCCGGAATCGGCCCTCCCGCTACCACCGTGGCCCGCTCTACCAGCGGGGCCGAGGCCGCAGGCATAACCGACGAGAAGTCGCCCGAGATAACTCGCTGTAGCTGGCGTTCTCTGCCGTCGTCTCTCCTCCTCCCTCTCGCTAAGCCGCTGAGCTTCGATCTCCTCGGCACACTCGGTGAATTCGAACGCCGGGTGAGTCTCCATCGAAGGCCTGAAACAAAATAACACACACGACATTAAAAAAAAGATTAGTGAACTGATGCGACAAGCCGTTAGACAACTACTAGTTGCCACCGCCTTCCGCTCCCTCACACCACTCCGTACCACCCAGATAATGCCCCCCTTACTCTGCCCCTCTGGGAAGGGTCCGCGGAGGCACATACTTCTTCAAGTCAGAGATATGCGCCTTTGAGGATCTACGACCCGAATCTTCAAGAAGATAGACTGTTGGGGACAGTACCTCCTTGATCGTAAAGGGTCCGTCGTACTTCGGCGCAAGTTTCGATGAAACTCCCTTTGCCATGCTCGACAGGACCCGCTCTCGTCGCAACACTGGATCCCCCAGACTAAACACCGCCAATCGTCGCCTCCGATTATATTAACACTCGTTTCGCCTCTGCGACTCATTAATGTGACGCCGGACCAAGTCTCTCAGTGCACTAAGACGCTTAAGCTGATCGGCCCAAATATTCGGGTCTAATCTTAGCTTTGGGCTACCTTTCTCTACCGCTCTCCGCAGCCACTTAGCTGGCCGAAGGTTTCTCCCATAATTTCGAAATGCTGGAGGAATCTTGAGACTCGCTGCACCGTGTTCATCGCGTGCCGCACCTCGTGCAGATGTTCGTCCCATTGCCGATGATCGGCTTCGATGAAGGCTGCGATAAGCTTCTTCAGCGTTCTGTTCGAACGCTCAACGGGATTTGCCTGTGGATGGTAAGGCGGCGTCTTAACGTGCTTAACTCCGTATTCGCTCAGGACCACGGTCAGGTGTTCATTTACAAACTCAGTCCCGTTATCTGTGAGCAGAAAGTCGACTCGCCTCGCTCAACAATATCTGGTAAAAAGCCGTTTTTAGATCGATTTTCGAAATAAACTTCGCCTTTCTCAGCTTGTCGAGAATCGAATCCATATTCGGCATGGGATAAGGATCACGGCGCGTGATTTTATTCAAGTCTCTAAAGTCAACGCAAAATCAATATTTCCCCTCATCTTGTCGAACTATAACCGGCGCACTGCACCATTCGCTGGCGCTTGGCTCTATTACCACCTGCTCACACATATGCTGGACTTCTTGCTGCGCAAATTCCAAAATCTTCGGAGCCATTCTCCGAGGCGCATGTCGAACGGGTCTGGCGTCTTGAACTTTGATATGGTGTTCAATCAGCGTCGTAAAACTTAAGACTTGCGAGGGTGGCGTTATAAGCCTATCGACCAGCTCTGCGATCAGTCGCCTCTGTTCGTCTTCGTTTTTACTCAGACCCACACGTTTAGCAAAAATCCGCGCGTTCACCACACCACTCTCTTCCCCAGGCTGAAAATCTCTTTACACTCCACCCCTCACTCTCCACAACCTCTTATCAAACACTGTTTCGATGTGCAGATTCTGACAAGTCCATGCCAAGTATAACCTCGTGGTCAACTCCGTCGACTATATGAAACTGCAACATCTCTCGCTCCCCATCAACTTCGATGAGTACTTCGAGCAAGCCCCTTACTTGACTGGCTCGACCGGTCAAGGCTTTAACTACGACGTGCGACGGTTGCCACTTCTCCTTGTGCCTCTCCGCAACCTCAACGCTCACAAGTGAAATCATGGTACCTGGGTCAAACAGCGCAAGAACAACACGTCCGCTCGGAGAGACAGGTAGAAACAACCTATTCTCAGCGCATACGTCGACCGCGTATTCATCTTCGTTTTCCTGGCTAGGCATGGCCGAGTCAAACTCGGCCTCTGCCCCCTCCCCCTGAATTTGAGTAGTCGCTGGCGACTTCTTACAGTTCACCACACGCCGTCTCGCTCCCGCCACGGGATCTTGCGAAGATCTACCGGGCACGGAGTGAGACGGCGAAGTGTCGGTGGGGTTGTCAACCTCATGGGTAGACGCACCGTTTAAAACTCGCGGCTGGCTAAGTAAATGCCTGTCTCCAGGCTCAACGCCTTTGAAGAAATCGTGCACTGCCTGGCGCAAATACTCGCCGCGCATGAGCTTCTCTCTCTCTCTTCGCTCGCATTTCCCCTCGGCTCGTTTATAGCAGTTGCCGTTTTTTTTGGTCCATTTAACGACGATCCGCAGGGTCCACCGGACGACTTGGGGACCCTGCTCACTCGTTTTCCTTACGCAGGACCATGAGCGCGCATCGCGGGTAGGTGAAAGCAGTAACTCCCGCCGTCCCGCATATCTGGCAGGTAACAGGCGACGAGTTAGCGGTCGCTTCGCCGCAATCAAGTGGCACCTTCGGCGTCGAGGGGCTTTCCGCCATGAAGTGGCGGGGATGCCCACACGCAAAGCACCACCTCTGGGGGCAAAGCGACGCTCTGTGTTCCACCCACTGGCACGTATAGAAGACACCATAGAATAGGCTGCCGACCCGTGCAGTCGCCGTAGGCGTCGGCGAAGGGCCTTCTGGCGGCGAGCTGGGTCTCTTTCGAGACATCCTCACTGGTGTCTGCCAAGACACCGACGCCGGGAGCTGCTTTAAGGCCGGCTTAGATGCTGGCGAGGTCCGCGCGACTGCCGCGTAGCTCCGCGGCGGCGTGGGACTCCTCGGTGCCCACTGCACAGCCGCAGCTTCGTCACCACTCGAGGAACTCGTATTCTTCCTCTTTCCCCCGCGCTTCTTCTTCTTAAAGCTTTCCTTGGGGCTCTCCAACTTCTCCGGCTGCCCCGACAAGAACATCCCCTTTTTCTCCGTCCTCTCACTTCAGCTATCTTGTTGGAGCGCCTCGGAGTACCGGTGAAGGCCGCCCTTTGGAAGACAGACTTGTCTTTCGAAGGCGGATCCGAAAAACGCTCGTCCATGCGCATATTCTTCTCGCACCGTTTCCCGTGTGTTATGCTGTCATCATAACTGTGGATCGATGTGGCGGCCATGAACAACCTGTACTCGGGTTGCAGCTGCTCGTACGCCATCTCTACCAATTGAGGCATAGGCGGCGGATATTTCAGATGAGCTGCAATAGCGCAGAAAACAATAGGTATCGTGTGACGCTCTTACCCTTCCCCTGCGAAAGCTTCTCCAACCCTCTCATCACTGCTCTTTCCTCGACCTCCGGGCAGTACTGATCACGGAAACGTCGAAGAAATCCCTGCCAGTCGTGAATGTCTTCTTTGATTCTCCTGTACCAGAAGCGTGCTGCATTGGTGAGGACGACTGACAAAGCACTTAGCATCGCCTCTTCGCCGTAGGAATGGAAGCGTTGGAAATCTTCCATCAGCGCGATGAATTCGGACGAATCCTCCTTGTCTCTGCCAGCGAACGACACTCCCCACTGCTTCATTGCCTTCAAGCACCGCTCACGCTCCGCTGTTGCCCTATCTTACCGTTGTCTTTCCTCTGGCTGACTGCGGGAGGGGCCACGCATCTCTCCTCTTTTCCGACGAGCTGCCGCAGCTCCGCCACTGCGAGCATATAACGGCACATGTTCCTCGGGGTGCTCGGGTACACCCAGCTCTTGTTGAGTCTTCGGATGAACACCCATATCGTACGTGCTTGACGTACTCGAACGTACGCTTACAGCCCGCCGCGGTCCTTGTGCCGTCGGCTGACGGTGCGCTGGACTCGGGTGGATGAGGGGGGGGGGGGGGGGTCTGCTCTAAACAGTCCCTAACTCCCGATTCGACGTCGGCATTTGAGTCGCTTTTGAGAACAGTCTCAAAGAGAGCAGAAGCTCTTTCAACTCCTCAGTTTCATTCCTGTTTTCCGTCAGCTGACTCATGACGAATTGCCACTGCTTCGCGCCGATGACTACCGTAGCAGGTTACTGCGGTCCCGAGTTCGGCAGTGGCGTCGACGCAGTGTTCGCAACGGTCGAAACCGGGGCCGCCAGGTGCGCCAATGACGCTAATCCCGCCGAAATACCCGTGAAAGGTGCCGCTGCGCTTACAGTCGCGAGCAGCAGCATGGCGGATGGCCAGTGAGGCCCCTACGCTCTTTCACTCTTCATCCACCTAGACTCCAAAACTCTCCCCGCACAGCTCCGAGCAGGAGTGCGGGCCGAGTCACCGATCCTCAAGGAGTTCAGTGCCTCCAGCCCCGCCGAATTCCCTGCGTCAGACTCTACACTCATGAGATCCTCCGAGGTACTCTGCGTTGCTTGACTCCCTCTTCGTGATCACTTCCTGGTCTCCCAGAGTTGTTTACACGACATTGGGATCGGCGCGGAAGGAGCTGCGGGGTCGGCGTCGTAATCATCATACCACGGCACCGACACGCTCGGATCATCATCTCGTACGATCGCCCTAAGGAGTTGCTCGCGCAACTCCAGACCTCGCCCCCTCGTCTTAAGTCCGCGCTCTTCCAGCCGTCGGATGACGTCCTCAACCGGAAGAGCGCCGATCTCTCGTCTCGCTTGGCGCGTCGCTCGAGACCTGCTCAGCATACGAACCATCGATTGTTCGTAATCAGCCATCTCGGTGTCCTGCAGCAAGCGAGAGAAAAAAAAAACAAAAAAAACAAACAAACAAAAAAAAACAAACCACCAACTCTGCTCAACATTCCCCCCCTCCCTCCCTTGACTAGAAACTAAGTTCGAATCAGTCGAGAAATTGGCTAAGTTTGAACGTGCAAAATTTCGGCAAAGTCCACTCGGTCGAAAAAAATGACTAAATTCGAACTCACGAAATTTGACTAACAATAAGTCCCCTTGGTCGAAAAATGGCTAAGTCGAAACTAGTCGATTTTTCGACTAAGTCCGAATCAACCGGAAAATTGGCTGAGTTCGCAGACTCCAAATTTCGACCAAGTCCCCTCGGCAAAACACAAGTCCGAACGAGTCAAAAAATCGACTAAGTTCGAACGAGTCGAAATCGACTAAGTTCGAACACACATGCTTCCGCTATAAGTGCCGGGTGCACTTATTGCGAGCGCACTCAACTCTCTCTCTCTTGGCTGGCAATCGGCTCTTCTTCTTTGTGCGTATCTTCGTCACGCAAGTGGGCCAACTGTCTCTCTCGCACTTACACCGCTTGAAAAATCACTTTCTCAAATAATATTTGAGAAATTGTACATCGGCAAGAAACTCGCACGCAATGTTCACATTGAGTAAGCTCACCGGTGTACACTAGGAGGACCCGGAATTACCAGGGTCCTGTCACGGTCACCATTTGTGACGTAGGCACCACGTCGTAGCCGATTTAGCTACGTGTGCCCTGAGTGCTTTGCACAAAAATAATATGATAATTAAACTAATGTTTTAATCTCTCTCACTATCTCTCTCTCACTCTCTCTCCCGCTCTTTATGACGCGATGACGCAGGCCGGCCGCCCGCGACTGTCTCCCTGCCAACGGAGGCCTATCGCTTCCCCAGGGCAGGGAAGTGGCAATCCCTCGCCACCCTCACCGCAAACCCGCCAACACACACTCTCGCTCTCTCTCGCTCTCTATTTCGCGCGAATAAGTGAGTACACTCACCTTTGCGGTTCACGAAGCTCGTCCGCTGGCCGTTGAGCTCCAGGCAGCTTCCTTCGACATCGCTGCACCTGGCTTCTGCGGCTCTCCCTCTGAAGAAGGGCTGCCGGACCTCGCTGCGAGTTTACTTGGATGCTGCTTATCTCCGCCTCACCCTCGGCTTCAGATGTCGTGGTGGCAACCTCCAGTCGCCTCCCGCTGACTCTTGACCTCTCCGTCCCCCGGCTCTCTGCTACGCTGCGCTTCTCCGTCGTAGTTCCTCTTTCTCTCACTGCACACTCAACTTCTTCTTTTACACTCTCTCTCTCACACACCTCTACCCTGGCTTCACTTACTCACGGCTCTCTCTCTCTTTATCTTCTCCTGAATCTCTCTCTCTGAATAATTCTTCACTTTCGCGGGAAGCGCGGAGAAACTACTTACTCCGCGGGAGTGCACAGCTAGACTCTCTATTGCACTCTCTCTTCTCTCCCTTCTCCTCGCGGCTCCCTAGTCCTCCCCGATCGTCGCCGAAAGTCCGAAAATCGTGTCATTTTCGTATGTTGCCGGCTTTCCGAAAAGTCTTCTTAAATGGGCTTTCCCCAACCGGCAACCCGGCGACAGTCAAGCAAGAATGTAAACATTATACACTCTTCGTCGACGGCCTATGACGGATTCTCTGTCACAACTCCAAACAAGTGATTAAGGTGTTCCGGTACTTTAATAATACTCTGTATAATTATACAACTATATAAAAATATAATTATTGTAATAATTAAACTGCTGTTGTATTGATTTTAGGTGTCTGGTTCAAGAATTTGGCAAATGGAAAGGAGCTGTATGTGTTGTCAAGAAAGTGGAGAAAGAGAAGCAAGCGTTTCTTTGTTTTGTCCTAAGGCAAAGAATGGAGAACGAAAATTTCGTAAGGTAAATGTACTATTTTATTATCTGCAAATTAGAGAAGGGTCTTTCATCCCTGACACTAAGGTTAGAAATCCATTATAATGATGACCAGAGTCAGTAGTCTAAGGTTCCTTTTTGTTCTTCTTGTTCCTTTTTTGATTCTCGCTAATAATAATAATAATCGCCAGTCCACGTTAAGGCACTGTCCTACACAGCATGCAAGGTTCCATTAAACGATTCTAGGCAAGGTTTCAGTGAAAAGTTGCAGCATTATTACACTAAAACCTTGCTGAAATATTATACAGATATATTTCAACGGAACCTTGCAGCAACCTTGCAGCAACATTTTTTTAAAGTATTTTCATTAAAAATTGCAGCAACTTTGCAGCAACATTTCGCGAAATATATATTGTGCAAGATTACAACATGATTTTATGGAATATTTTCACAAAACTTTGCAGCAACCTTGCAGCAAGATTTCAATGAGGCTTCTTTCCGCAAACTCATAACAACCTTGCAGTAACATTTCGCAAAATATATCGTGCGAGATTGCAGCAAGGTTTATTGGATCGTTTCAGTAAAACCTTGCAGCAACCATGCAGCAAGATTTTTCTGAAATATTTCATTAAAAAATTGCGAAAACTTTGCAGCAATATTTTTCAAAATGTTTCGCACAAAATTACAGCTAGATTTTCTGAAGCATTTCACTGATACTTCACAGCGATTTTGTAGCAAGATTTAAATAATGTATTTTTCTGAAACCTAGCAGCAACCTTGCAGCAATATTTCGTGAAACTTTTAGTGCAAAATGGCAGCAATATTTTTCGAAATATTTTCACGAAACGTTGCAGCGACCTTGCAGCAAGATTTCAATAATATTTCTTTTTGAAACTTCACTGCAATCTTGCAGCAATATTTCGCATAATATTTCGCACAAGATTGCAGCAAAGTTTATAGAAACATAACAATAAAATCTTGCAGCAAACTTGGAACAAGATTTAAATGACGTTTTTTTTCAAAACCTTACAGCAACCTTGCAGCAACTTTTTGTAAAATATGTCGCGCAAGATTGCAGCAAGGTTGATGATCAGTATGAAAAGTCATATTAAAAACTATAAAAAATGATAAAGTAAACGAATAAAAAATATTTTTTTTTTATATTTTTGTTTAAACTATTTTTTCATATTTTAAACAATTTTATTGTAACATTATTTTTACATTATATATACTTTATGAAAGCCTCAAATTAATTATTTAGTCGCAAATTGTCGTTTATATATTGTATACTATTGGGTGTACAACTTTGCTTCCGCCGTTTTTTTCCGAAATTCGAGGCTTTATTGTAAAAAACTGGTTATACATTTATGATTCAAAGTATTGTCCATCGCTGGCCACTACTTTCTTCCATCTTTCGGGCAGCATACGAATCCCACGTTGAAAAAACTGGTCATCTTTTGAATCGATCCACGAATCGATCCAATTTTTTACTTCTTCATAAGACCGGAAGTGCTAGTCAGCCAGGCCGTGTGCCATTGATCGAAACAAGTGATAGTCCAAAGAAGCAACGTCTGGAGAATACGGTGGGTGGGGTAAGACTTCCCATTTCAAAGTTTCCAAGTATGTCTTGACCACTTTCGCAACATGGGGTCGAGCATTGTCATGCTGTAAAATCACTTTATCATGTGTCTTGTGGTATTACGGCCATTTTTCTTTCAATGCTCGGCTCAAATGCATTTGTTGCGTTCGATAACGATCGCCTGTGATTGTTTCAGGTGGTTTTAACAACTCATAATACACTACGCCTAGCTGATCCCACCAAATACTGAGCATGACCTTGGAACAGTGAATATTCGGTTTGGCCGTGGACGTGGAAGTATGGCTGGGATATTCCCATGATTTTCTGCGCTTGAGATTATCGTAGTGAACCCATTTTTCGTCCGCAGTCACAATGCGATGCAGAAATCCCTTCCGTCTTTGCCTTGCAAGCAGCTGTTCACAAACACACATACGCCGTTCAACATCTCTCGGCTTCAACTCGTACGGCACCCAATTTCCTTGTTTCTAAATCATTCCCATGACTCTCAGGCGTTTTGAAATGGCTTGTTGCGTCACTCCCAATGATCCTGCCAATTCTTGTTGCGTTTGACACAAGTCTTGATCAAGTAATGCCTCCAATTCTGCATCTTCGAAAACCTTCTTTCTTCCACCGCCATGCTGGTCTTCGACGTTAAAATCGCCGTTCTTAAAGCGTTGAAACCACTCTCGGCACGTTCTTTCACTAATAGCGGCCTCACCATAGGTATTTGAGAGCATTCGATGAGCCTCAGTCACAGATTTCTTTATATTAAAGCAGAAAATTAAAACCTCCCGCAAATGACGAGAATTTGGCTCGTAAGCTGACATGCTTAATCGAGAATAACTTTATGATGCAGACACAAATCGACTAATATTTCGATAGCGTTATGTTTACAAATACCTAAGCTTATTGCATGACATCTATGATCTATTTATTTCAACTACCACTTACCGCTACAGCCATCTATTGCGAAACGGCGGAAGCAAAGTTGTACACCCAATATATATTAATATCTTACGGAGAAAACGCAGAAATATTTCTTGACCTACAGTGGAATCGAACCCGGGTTTTTAGCATTATGAATCAGATGCCTTGGACCACTACGCTATACGCAATTCTTGTATATATTTAAAAAGGAATTTCAGTTTTAAGTTGGCGGATGTTGCACTGCTTTCATAAGACTTTTATGCATTGATTAGTTGTTTATAACGAGATTTTAAAATTTAAATTGGACTCACTTTATTATAATAATTTATATAAGCCTGTATTTATATTGTATCAAAAGTGATGTTATTCATTTAAAGAAATTTACTGTTCTCTAAAGTAGCATTATACATACTCTAGACAATTAAAATACAATTTTAATTTAAGTATTTTTTTCACGCCTAAGTTAAAAACAAAGTTTACTTCAAGAAAATTTTTTTTTTTTTTCAAAATCAGTTTTAATTGATTCAAACGCATAAGTATTTAAACGTAATAGTACGTAACGTACGTAAAGTATTTACTGTCTGTCAAGTAAGAGCGTGGTCGTGTTAATTTATAGAAAAATTTATTTGATAAAACTTTCATATTTATATATACATTGTACACGTTACAAACAATGATGCAATTTGGTCAATAATGTGTCCAGTCACCACCGGCGTCGATAATTGCCTGGCATCTCCGAGGCATGCTTTCTACTAATTTGACAGCGTATTCTAGTGGCAAGGATCTCTAGATCCGACGAATTTCGTAAGACAACTGCTTCCAAGTGTATGTGCGTCTTCCACGAAGCTTCCGTTTAATATATGCCCACACATTTTCAATAGGGTTTGCATCGGGCGACTGCGACGGCCAATCCAATGTAACGATGCCAGATTGAGTCTTCCACTGAGTATAGAGCTTGCTGCGGTGTTTAGGATCGTTGTCCTCCTGCAGAATCCAATCTTCATTTTTTGTGATGAATCATCGTTTGGCAGATGGCAGCAAAGCCTTTTTGTAGATTTTTATCATTTTCTCGGCATTTAGGTTGTCAGTAAAGAGGTGCAAAGTGTCGAATCCCTGCTTTGAGAAGCAGCCCCAAAGATGCACCTTTATTCCATGTTTTACGATCCGCTGAACAAGCCTATTGGTGGAAGTTGACCAGGCTCGCGTGAGGACAGAACGTGCCCATATAGAACCTTCATCAGTAAAAATGACATTTTCAAAATCTCTATCAGTATTCTCATGCGCCCAAGCGAGTCGCTTTGTCACATGTTTTTCAGTCAACAGAGGCTTCTTCATTGTGTTGCACCATTTCAGATGATGAGTACGAAGATGGGTTCGGATAGTTTCGTAGGATATATCTAAACCTATTGCCATTAATTTTGTTTGTCCTTGCCGCAGTGTTAAAGCAGGATTCCGCGAAAACAGATTCACTATTCTTTTTTTATCTTTTGTGTTCACTTTTCCTTTTTTTTCAAATACAGGCTTATATAAATTATTATAATAAAGTGAGTTCAATTTAAATTTTTTATATCTCGTTATGAACAACTAATTAATGCATAAAAGTCTTATGAGAACAGTGCAACATCCGCCAACTTATAACTGAAATTCATATTGAAATATATACAAGAATTGCGTATGGCGTAGTGGTCCAAGGCATCTGATTCATAATGCTAAAAACCCGGGTTCGATTCCACTGTAGGTCAAGAAATCTTTCTGCGTTTTCTCCGTAAGATATTAATATATAGTATACAATATATAAACGGCAATTTGCGAATAAATAATTAATTGGATGCGGAAATAAATATATATATAGGGTGATTCATTATGAGGTTTGGTTTTTAATCTCTAATAAAAGGCATAAAGTTGAATTCCATAGTAAAAATTTTATTGTGAGTCAAAAGAACAATTTATGACATTTACTTTTTAAAGATTTTCTCATTTAAATGTTGACCGCGACTACGCCGTAAATGGTTTATCCTGAGGGTCCAATTTTGGACGTCGCGTTCCAGCATAGCAACCGGTATCTCGCGAATGACACAAGTAAAGTTGGCTTGCCAAGCTTCAATTGAAAATGGCTTATCCTTGAAGACCAGAAACTTAGTGTGACCCCAAAGAAAATAATCTAAAGGTGTGATATCACACGATCTAGGCGGCAAATTTACTGGTCCAAAACGTGAGATTAGGTTCTCACCAAAATGATTTCTTAACAAGTCCATTGTTTCTCTTGCTGTAAACAAAGTAGCGCCGTCTTGTTGAAACCAAAGTTCACAGATACCACGGGCTTTAATTTCAGATAGAAAAAAATCCGTTATCATGGTACGATAGCGGTCGCCATTGACGGTTACGTTCTGACGGAACTTAATTTGAAAGAAATATGGACCAATGATTCTACCGGCCCATAAACCACATCAAACTGTGCATTTCTGCGGCTTAATGGTAGCTGTTGACGCTCTTCAGGTTGTTCATCAACCCAAATACGGCAATTCTGCTTATTGACGTATCCATTGAGCCAAAAACGCGCCTCTTTACTGAACGAAATTTTGCGACAAAACAGCGGATTTTCATTGAGCTAATTCAGAGCACATTCACCAAAAACACGACGCAAACCTAAGTCGCCCGGCTTGGCGTCAATTTATAACGCCACTGGGGATCAGGGTGGCATACAAATGTAGGGAAGCGGTCGGGTTGCTTACTAGGAAAGATTAAAAATCACGAATTCAAACCAAGAACAGGACGAACATGTTTACTTAACTTTAAACTTTAATATAACAATTATCTCGCGTTTTTACGCAAGCCCAGAGCGCCAGCTACACTCGTGTAGTGCGGTTTCGTGCGCGGCAATTACGTCTGCACCGCTAGCTTACGGTAAGAGCGGTCGCGGGCATACAACAGCTAAAATTTCCAAAATGACGCGAAGCACGCGTCGCGGTCGCACACACACAGCCGGGTAGGAAACGGGGACGGTTCGGTGAATGGATTCCTCCTGGTAGCAGCCACGGCACCTGGGCACTTACCAGGTTTTCTGCATACACGGTCGAATACCCGTTATCTCGTTTGACGGCCTGGGTCGCGTTACTACAATACTTCCGCTTTTTCTGTTCGCGACTCCTTTCTACGATGGTTCGAAACGGAGAGAGCGAGAAATTAACTAGTGGCACGTTCGCGAGCGCGGATTTTGGATAAGCGGTCTGCGCTGGCGCAACGTTCGTGTAAAATACGATACGCGACGCGGCCGCCGCGCGCGCTCAGCGCTGTCGGCAGTTGACACCACGGCGCGCCAGCAGCGCGCGTTTAGGTTATCCGTTCGCGAGTGCTTGTGTTGTTTATTTTCCTCTGGAGCGGCGAGGATCATCCTCCGATTTCTAGGTCAGTCGACGCGTTCCATGGCTAGTAGGCGTCGACTGATTTTTCTTCTCTTTTTTTCCGTTGCATGTGCGGCATAGCGGCGGATCAACGGCCAGGCGGATCGGAATGATAGGCAGCGGTGAAGGCGAGGCGGCGGTGCCAGGGATAGTGATGGCCTGCTAGCAGTGGCAGCGAGGCAACGCTCTCATACACTCCCGGGTATGTACTTACTTGTACGGACATGCTGTGCTTAGGTTTCTTTCCTTGTCTCCTAACCTCCCCTTGTCAATTCTCCTTTGATATTATGTGGCAGCCTGTGCTCTTCTTCCAAAGTTCGGCTGCTACTTATATTTTCCTTCTTCCAATTACTAATTGCTGTCTGGGAGGTTACAGGTAATGAACACGACAAGTGCAGGAAGGAGCTTGGGGAAGGAACCCTGCTGCAGTGTGTGCGAGTACTGCCGCGACTAGCCAGGGGCTCCTGAGACTAGCTCCTCGCTAGAGCCTGTAATTGAGCTTCGGGCTCCCGTATCTAAAGGAGGTATGGTATGTACAGCCCTACGTACTTTGACTGGTGCAAAAGCAGCACGTCACAGTTAAAATAAAATATGCAATTGTTGAAAATTTATTCTAAAATTTTAAGTTATTTATTAGGTTCGAAATTTAATTTAACATATATTTAACAATTTAAATGAATGATATTGCTTTATATTCTGTGTGTAACTTTTATAGTTTATATTTTTTTTACCGTATTTTTATAAAAAGGCATTATTGTTTTAGTTATGTTTTAATTTGATTTTGTGATCGAAAACAATTTTTTTTTCTTATTGAACTATTTTACGTATTGTGTAAAAATATGCTTTGTGTGGTATTTTTGGAAATCGCAACTTCTATTCTCTTTGTTAAACATTGTACTTCTCATTTTGTTAAAATATTTTTCAATATATTGTTAGTTTAAAAACAGTTGCATATTTTATTAACTAAGGTCTTCCTAGTGATCTATTTATTATTTAATGGCGCTACCTGTACGGTGTATCGGTAACCGTTGGTTGCCGTTATATTTCGCGATAATTATTGCAATAAAATAATTTACAGAATATTTTTTGCATGTCATTCTTTGCATAACGTTACAGTGTATTACGAAGGGATAGTTTGAGTAAGAAAAGATACATTTTAAATGGGAAAACTACGTGTAGAAAAAAGAGTACCTTATTTAAGGGACATTTTTATTGTTCTGGGCGCTGAGTTGACGTGCACGTGTTCGGCCTGGCATTCCTTACTAGAGTCAAGCGCATGTACCATTTTTTCTATGTTCCGGGAAAACTCGTGAACTCTTGACCTACGCTTAGGCTAGGTTTCACAACGGTCTGGGTCAGTGGAGAGTGCGTCGAGTAGGATGTAAAGGGAGGCTTTTTCATGGTGAAGCGCTTGGGTATAGATCTATTCAGGCGGCCGATACGATCGATGCGCATCTTTCCCGTTGACGAGCGAGGGCAAGAAAAGCAGAGAAAACTTATCGGCTGACACAGGAAAAAAAACGAAAGTCAAGTGCCGGTTACATTTGCAAATTCATAAATTTTTAATTAATTTTAACAAAAAAGGATGAGAAGTATGATAAGTAGTAAAGAATAAAAAGTTAATTTAAATAGCACCCATTGCTAAAACATTTAAAACCCATTATCTTAATTAGCACCTAGCTCCAAAGTTATTAAATATACATAATTATTGTTCAAAACACAAATAAATCAACGGGTTATTTACAGCAGATGCAGATACTAGACCCCGTTTTCAATGAGCAAAAAATAGTCCAATCAAATTCCTTACCACTAAAACTAAAGAATTAAAAGAAATAAAGGTTAATTTAAATAGCAGCCTTTGCCAAAACATTTAAAAACCATTCTATTAATTAGCACCAAGCTCCAAAGTTAAATATGTATAGTTATTGTTTAAAACACAAATAATTCAACAGCCTATTCATAGCTGATCACGCACAGCTGATAAAGGCATCATAATTCGTTCTCAATATACTGTGACAGGAAGCTTATCGAGTTTAGGCCACCTGCCATGCAGGGCGAGGTAGAGTTTGCAGCGCGACTATACGCGGCGCCATCGATCAAGCGATTGATAGCGCGACGCGGGAAAAGGCGTGAGAATCCGCGGCGTACCGAAACGCGACGCTATCGATCAAGAATTGATAGCGCTACGCGGGAAAACTGATAGGTAAGAGGGAAAGGAGGAGCCCTGCCCTCAATCCTTCTTCTCGTCCGAGCCGTTCATCGTGCCGCACGTCATTTCTCCGCTAGTAGTTTTACGCGATTTTTCCGCCGTTTCCGCAGCAACTTAGCAGAGGACGATATCTGATACTGCGACTGTGTAAGTGGCCACTTCATCGTAATAATTAGTTCGTGATTTTGTATCTTTATTTCTCCTGACACTTATGCGATCGCGTCAGGGCATATATAGATATAGACAAACGTACCCGCGAGACCGCGTAAGTCTAATTCGTATAGGCCGTGCGAGTGCGAGTGAGAGGACCGATCTCTTTCTTACACGACTATAGAGTAGTTGTACAAGTGAGAGAAATCCACTCTCGCCCGTACAAGCATTAAGCACGTAGTTGAGCGAGAGGACCGAGCTCTCTCGCTCAACCATAGACTGTTCAGACGAGTAAGAGATCTACTCTCACTCAGACAGTCATAGACTACGTCGGTATAGAGGGAGAACTGCTCTCTCTGTACCCGACGACCATAGACTACATGTGTGTTTAGCTGCGCGAATCGAAGAGGGTGCCCATGCGCAGTGCGCACCTCGCGAATCAGTATTGCGCGTGAGGCAATACTAATTGCTCTTCGCGTTAAACGGACTTCTCTGCAATAATTATTATAATTTTGTATCATTTTTGCTGATTTTATATTAAACTAGCTTTTAGCACTCAGCAGGTGCGTGTTTCTTATTTTAATTTTCTTTAGCGTCCCTGTCCCGCATACCGCTGCCTCCGCGAGTGTGCCAATCAAGAATTGGCACACATCCTAAGCAGCCAAGCCCGGTGTAAGCAGCACCGGCAGCGAGGCCTTAGGCAAGGCCCCTCACACGTGAGAGAAAGCAGGATCTGTGGAAGATCCTGCTTTGATAACGGGTAGGCCTTGCACGTGGGTGTCATAGCACCGGCGGCTAACGTCCGCTGACACCCGCGGTCGCATCGGTGGATCCAGCGGCCTGTCAGGCCCATTTCGGGGCCTGACAACAGTGTGTACGTGCGAGGGAAAGTCTCGCACGTGCCTTAGCCAAATACACCCGTTACAACTGACGCCCCAGACGTGTGTCTTAGGCATAGGGTCGCGCGACACGAGAGAGCGTGTGCAGTAGGGAACTAGTGGTCCGAAGCGTGCACAGAGGGTGCAACGAAGGCACACATACACAGAAGCGTGCGTAGGTTGTCAAGGCGCGGAAAAATAAGTGTTCCTGGTGTGGCAACGGGGACGGGAAAGAAAATTTTTTTGTTGTAGTTCTTGTTCCCGTTCAATTTTGTCGTTTGTGTTTCATCTTTGGAGTTTATCTTGCTTGTAACACCGAGGCTCAAGCAAGTACAAGGTCAGGGAGAGCTGACCTCTCCACAGCCACGCCAGTGCGATTTGCGGTACCGTGGGTAGAGAAACGAGGTAAATCCCTCTTAAAAATAAATTTTATAAATATTTACCTGTTTATTTATTTATTTATTTATTTATTTAATTAGCGTTAAGTATATATTGCGTGCGATACTCACGATATTGCAACTATTCAAGTTTTTATATTATTGAGCGTGCGGATTAAAACGACTGCAGAAGACATGGCGACGGAAAACTTCTCCAAGATGGAAGAGCGGCTCATCGCCATGGTGAGCGAGGAGGTAGATGAAACCCTCCCTGCTCTAACGTTAAGGCCATCGGGGTCACAATGGGAAAAGATGATCCGAATAAACAATTGGCTGCAGGGAAATTTCACCGCATCCGATTTTCAAAAAGAGGTCGCAGGGGCAGACGAGGCTGCCCAGGCGGCGAGAGCAGAAGCAAAGAGAAGCTTCGTGCTCCGCGCCTGCCAGGAGAGGGCAGGCACAACGGCCGGGTCAGCGGACTACGAAAGAGAAGAGCCGCATCCGCTGACCATGCTGTTAGAGGACGAGGCGGACCACCCGTCCCTAACAGAAGAACGAGAAGAGGAGGTGGCAGTCGAGGACGACCTGCCACCAACACGGAGAGAATTCCGCTTGATGCAGGAGCGCATCAAGAGTCTGACGCAAACCATCGAGGGGTCGGTAAGATGAATCCAGGCGATGCAGGCAGAGGCGCAGGATTTGCGGAACAAAAAGGAAGACGCGAATCCAAGGCCGAGTGCGTTGTCTACGAGAATAGAAGGTATGCCTGGCCCGTCCCGGCTGCCACAGCGAGAGACCGCGGGACCGGCTCTCACGCCACACGCTCGGTGCAAGAGCAAAGCGCCGAGCCATGTAGCATTCCAGGACACGTTTACGTGCAACTACGTGTCCACACACAGCAGCCCTCGCGAAGGCGAAGATTCGCAAGGGACTGCTGAGTGCTCGCCATTCTCTAGATCTGGCCCAAACGGAGCCTGGAGGAGGCGGGGGAAAGTTGCACCAATGCACCGAATAATAGTGTATGGTACAACACCGGTATGGCGGGCACTCGGGAAATCGGTAGGATTGTCGGTCGGTGGAACATTACGTTACGAGGAGAGCCAACCGACAATATCGACGCGTTCTTCTGCAAGGTTGATGAAGCGAAGAACGAGTCAGGGATCAGCGACCCAGAGATGCTGGCGTCGCTATCCGTGCTGCTGAGTGGCTTAGCCGAGATGTGGTACGGCTGCCACAAGCATAAATGGCTGACGTGGGAGGCATTCTGCCAGGCAGCACGTGCGTGCTAGGGGTCCAAGGCCAATATACAGGAGCGGCTAAAGGACGAGGCCAGCCGCCGCTTCCAGCAGGCCGACGAACCAGCGCGCACATATATTACGTGCCTGGAGGCGATACTAATAAAGATATCACCACCACTGAGCGAGGAGCAGATGGTGGACAGTCTCCACGATAATCTGCTCCCGCAAATCAAACGAATAGTCACTCGGATGGAGTGTCGCACGGTTTATGAGCTGATAGACCGTGCGGCAAGAGCCGAGTGGACGCTGGAGAGTGAACGAAGCGATAGAACGCCCGTTTCCCCGAACTACGCGATAGTCCTGGAGGCGGCCTATCGCCCGAAGACGGCTACGAAGAGAGAGCAGCCGAAGACCAGCGCCAAAGTGAGCACGACCAAGGTAGCGGTTGCGTCAACGAGAGTCAGCCAGTTGGCACCAACAGCCGACACCACAGCACAAGAGATGCTGAAGCAGGTGCTAGCGGCCTTCGCGCAGCACAACTGCCTTATGATGGTTGAAAGAAGAAGAAGCCCGCCATGGGAGGCAAGCCCGAAGAAGCAGGCAAGACTGCGCTCCAGGACATACAGTCCTAAGTCTCAATCCCCCAAACGGGGGGAGATGAAGGACAAAAAAAAGGACGAGAAGACCGAGCAGCCGAAGAAAGCCAAGGAGTTTAGCTGCTGTGGCTGCGGCAGGCCTAATATGATTAAGAGGTTCTGACCGGACTGCTCGGGAAACGACTCAGGAAGACGAGATCCCTACGCCCTTCCCCTCCGGGTCTGGGATCCAAGCCCTCGAAGGGACCACCAGCGAGCTTGTGAGCACAGAGCTCGTATCTGTGACTGCTCCGGATCACCCAGAGGAGGGTGCTCCAAAAGGTGCTAGGTGGTGGTTACCTGTGTGCGTACGGGGGTACACCCTACGCGCACTATATGACTCGGGCGCGTCACACACCGTCATGAGCGCCGTGGGCTTACAGATGGCTACGGCATGTGGACACGCGGTCACGCCGAGCCAAGGCAAGATAGCAATGGTAGCTAACGGCCATTGCGCTCTCATAGTTGGGTTCGTCCAACTGCCCTTTGAGGTGGCCGGCATGACGAAGGACATCGAGGTGGCAATTCTGCCTGGTTTACCAGCAGATTGATACCTTGGTGTCAATTTCATCAGAGGATTTAGGGCTGTCCTCGACCCAGCGAGGAACCAGCTCCTCATCCAAGAAGCAAGAAGGGAGCTGGCGTTGGAGTTAGCCTCGCTGGAGACAGCTGATAATCCTGCCGTGACTGCCGTAGGCCTGGCTGCCGTTCAGCCCTCGAAGTGAGAGCAGCTCCAGGGGCCCCTGGATAGGATACTTGCAAAGGAGCCAGCCAACCTAGGGTGTACGGGTTGGATCGAGCACGCCATCGACGTCGGCAATGCTCGGCCAATCAAGCAGAGGGCTTACTCGTACTCCTCAAAGATCCAGGAAGTGATGCGCGCTCAAACCAATGAGATGCTGAAGGGCGACATTATCGAGCCTTCGTATAGCGGCTGGTCGAACCCAGTCGTTATGATAAAGAAGGCTAACGGAAGTTACCGATTCTGCATTGACTTTAGAAAGGTCAAAGCAGTATCAAAGCCGAATGCTTATCCATTGCCGAGGATGGATAGCATCCTGCGCAAGCTGCAGAGGGCGAGGTATATCTCGACTCCCGACCTCAGCAGCGCCTATCACCAGATACGGCTGGAGGAAGAGTCGTGGCCGATCACGGCATTTACCGTGCCAGGACTCGGACTCTTCCAGTTCACTCGGATGCCGTATAGCCTGAGCTACGCTGGAGCGACCTTTCAGCGGCTCATCGACATGATGATAGGCCCGGAGCTTAAGCCGTTCGCGTTCTCCTACCTTGACGATGTGATCACCGTCATGGAGACGTTTGAAGAACACTTGCGACGGCTCAAGCACGTGTTGCGACGCATTCAAGCGGCCAGTCTCACGATCAACCGCGAAAAGAGCGCGTTCTGCCAAGAGGAGGCAAAATACCTGGGGTGCTGATGAACCGTGAAGGATTTCGCCCTGATCCAGCAAAAGTCGCTCCTATGATTGACTTCCCAGCACCCGAGAATCTGCGACAGCTGCGCAGATTCTTAGGCATGGCGTCGTGGCATCGCAAGTTCCTGAAGGACTTAGCCACGATCGTCAAACCGCTAACGCGCTTAACAAAGAAGGGCTGGCGTTATGAATGGGGAGAGGAGCAGCAGGTTACCTTTGAGCAGGTGAAGGCCCTGCTAGCTTCTGCTCCTATCCTCCAAAGTCCCAGGTTTGACGAGGAGTTCGTCATTTAAACGGACGTGAGTGACACGGGAGCCGGAGCCATGTTACTTTAGGCCACCGATGGAGAGGAGCGACCGCTTGAGTACGCGAGTTGCACCTTAAGCCCAGCAGAGAGGAACTACAGCGTCACTTAGCGGGAGTGTCTCGCTGTAGTCTGAGCCATCGAGAAGTTCAGGCCGTATGTGGAGGGCTATGAGTTCAGGGTAATAACTGACCATAGCAGTTAACGCTGGCTCAGTAGCCTCCACAACTCGACCGGGAGGCTGGCGTGGTGAGCCTTAGAGCTGCAAGGCCACCGCTTCACCATCGAACACCGGAAAGGGGCACTTAATCATGCGCCTCTGAAATCGCCTTTAAAGAGCAAGAGAGGCAGGCGTGCTATTACGATGTGCGCCGCCGAAAGCTCTCCTTTCAAGAAGGTGACTGCGTGTCGAAGAAAAACATAGTTCTATCTTTCACAGCCCAGGGGATAGCAGGGAAGCTAGCCCCTAAATTTGCAGGTCCTTACATGGTCAGTAAGGCCTTGGGCAGCAATACCTACGAGCTGAGAGACGGAGATGAGTGTACCATCCGTCCCGAACACGTCAGCCAGCTTAAAAAGTACGTAGCTGCCTAACCGTCGCCACCAGAAAAGGACGAGAGTACGACGAGTCGTACTCTTGACGCGGCGGGGCCCCTCCTGCCGAGCCAACCAGGAGCGGGCCCGGTCCCCAGCGGGGATCCTCGCAAGGCTAGTGCGTGGCCGCTGCGCCGGCCACAAAGCGCGGTCGACCCTGGAAGACGGTCTGCGTCGTTAGGCGTCCCACAGAAAATGTAAGGAAGCCACCGACGACCGAGGATCGTTCGGAGGTAGGCGCGAGCGTTGAACGAGGCCCGGGAAGGCCACCTGGCAGTAGGAAGGCGGAGGGCGTGGAAGAACACGCTTTGGCTTCGCCTCGCAAGACGCGCGCGAACTCGTAATCCTCATCCCACTTTAAACCCTTGGATAGTTGGTAACAGTAGCTGTGTTACGTGCGGGGCTACACGCACAACACGAAATTTTAATATTTATTTTTATGCGGGACCCGCCAACGCGTCCCGTACGGGCCCGCCCGCGCATCGCGAACCGAAGGGACCCAGGTTGCCGCGGATTATAAATATGACAGCCTCTACCCCATTCTTTAGTGGGGATCAGGCGCAGAAAAGAAACATGATATTAATTAACTAAACATAAGTAAAAACCTACCTGGATCCTTAGCGCGTCCTGGATTTCCAAAGGTACCCGTCTGATGAGGAGTGGAGGTTTAGAATATTTAACACAACCAGTTCTTCCCAATTATAGTCTCTTTATTTAATAAATTATACAACCACGCTGATGGAGTTATTAAACGTAACTCACACACGCAACACGCGGCCGAAACCGGGATGAAAACTAGAAAAAGTTATTGAAAATGGAATTGTTCAAAAAAAAAAATTATAAAATATGGAGACTCGAATTAAACGACGTTACGGCGGAGTTTAGTTACTACTGTTCTTTTCAACCATCTCTCTCCTCGCGGCCCGTTGGTACTCATATTTAAAGACCTTGAGGTGGAGGCGTCGTGGGGATTTTTGCTTATTTTGCATCAGCGCGAGCTTTGGTGGACTCCCGAGCCTCCCCCGCGCCTCCCGACTAAACTGCAACCTTAGACATTTTATTTGTTAAAATGTGTGCGCCGAGGCGAGTTAAGCAACACAACTCTCTAAAGGTGTGTGGGAAAAATATCTGACTGTAAGAATACGTTTATTTTCCATGTCTCCTGGGTTTTTTCCACAGGAGTCAATTTGCAGCGTGAGTGCAAGTATCACCCACCTTTTTCTAACACTCTGTTGTACAGAGTTCATCGACCTGCGCGCTCAGCGTTTTCACACAATAAACGTACACATTTATGTGTTGCAGTGGTACATTGAACCATTTAATTTTGATTTAATTTTTTATAAGTTCTTAATTTAATTATTATTATTTACTTTAATTATTTTAATTACAAAAATTTCGTCACGTAACATCCTCCCCCCCTTAAAGACGTTTACCGTCCCGGTAAACAGCGGACGTGCTGCGTGGTGTATGCGCTTACAACAGACTATTAGCATATATATTATGGTTTGTTAATATTACATACTTGCCAAATGTTATTAGCCTTATATTATTGTTAGTGTCGTATTATAAAGGTTGATTAATTTGCTTAGGGTCGTAGGCAGTCTAAATATTACTTTATAATATTTATGATAACCCACAGAAAAGGGGAAGAATTAAATTATTTAGATTGCCTTTACAAAAAAAAAAAAAAGGGGTGCTTAATTTAGCTTGTTAGTTTTTTTTTTTTTTTTTTTTTTTTTTTTTTTTTTTTTTACAATTTATAAGCAAACAATCCAAGCTGATTTCCTTATTAATATGATATAAATTCTTTAGGACTGTCGGTAAAATGGAACCGTTTGGATTGTTTTTACAAGTTTTATTCTATTATATTGGCTAAATATTAATATGGTTATAAGAATCAGTTTTATACTATATGTGTTAATCTTTTAGATATATTCTCAATCTTCTTTTATCTTGATTGATGAGGATGAATGTGTGTGTTGGTTGATGTTCATGTCCCTTCTGGTATCAATGGTCTGCTTAATTGCGTGTTTATTTTCGCGCATGGCTTTTGATTTGAAATCTGGCGTGGTGCTAGGGACTCGATTAATAGTCTTTTCGTGTCTTGCAATAGGGTCTTTGCTGGATCTTGATTCTACACTCTCAAACTTTTGGATTACACTCCTTATTTTTTTCAAATGCTCTTGGCGGTCTCTCATTTGACACTGTATTTAGCACGTAATTAGATGGTCTTCAAATGTCTTGCAGTCTACCCAGAGCATGCATTTCGAGTGCAGTGTCTTCGCATATCCTTGGTTTTTATCCTGATCTGCCTTCGATATCCTCGGGGGATCGGCGAAAATAGCACGGTACGTCTTCTTACTTCCTTTTAAGGCCTTGAGAGCATCCTTAGCGTTAATAAACTGAATGTATCCGCAAGTGGCCTGTCTTCCAATATTTCGGATGATCTTGATGTAATCTAACGGTCCAAATATTCGAAAGTCCTTAAAGAGTTCTTCTTCTGTTATATTCCAAGGTAATTGGCAGAATAGTCTAGTTCCAGAGGGTCTGGTAGGTATGGCCCTTGACTTTGCTTTGTTCCGTAATTTACGTAGCTCTTTAGTTTTATTTTCTTCGTTGAAATACCTTATCTTTAGTATTTCGGCTGGATCCCCCTATCAAGCTCTCATGTAAATTTTGTATTATGCCATTTCTTTCCTCTGGTTCTGGACAATTCACCTTTCCGTAACACAGGGTTACGTTGATTGGGCTACCTTCAAATGTTTCTGTCAGCAGCTGAGCTAATAGTCCTGCCTCTAGGGCATCCAGCATGTCTCTTTTTCGTGAAATGCGAAAACTGGTGAGGTTTCTTTGATGCATTGTAGTTCTAAGATTAGCTAAAGCGGTCCTTATGTTCGGAATAGTGAGACTGTCGAAGTACTTATGTTTTATAACTACTGATAGTATGTTATGATTCTTATATGGCGTAACCAGGATCTGTCCTACCTTTGGTCTGGTTTTCTTTAATTTCATTTGATTTATTGCTCCTATATCAATCAATAACCTGGTTGTACTCGTTATGCTCTCAATATCGCTAGTTATGAAGTGCACGAGGTTGTCTCTTTTATAAGTGAGGCTTTGTCGAGATGCTTTAATGTTATTTCTTGAAATCAGTAGAGGCGGGAGTTGTTGTTTTTCTAAGCAGTCGGTATCTTCCGAACTTCGGTCACTGTGATCGGTGGTGATAGTTTCATGCGAATCGGTTGAAGATATGCATAATGAGATCAGGGGTAGTAATTCGTTGAAAGAATGTTTGGGCGCTTGGTCATAATTTATATTTATATTTGGTATTTTTTCGAGTAAGGTCTTATGTGAGGGTTCTTTAGAGTCTCCGGGAATGCAAACTGCCTCGCTAAAACGCAAGTGTTTCTTTACTTTCCCTGTTAGGGGGGTACTTTTGGCTTGTGGTTGTTGGTTGCAACTGAATGGTGTGTCTGAAATGGGTTTAGGTGTTTTTCTTGGTATCCCATGTATATTATCTGAATTTTCTGCGTCGGCGTCACTGTTTGTTTCATAATTAATTTTGTTATCCAAGGTTAGGGGAGTCAGATTCCTTGTGCTAACTGGAGGCTGTCGTTCCAGTTGTGCCACTCGCCGTTCCATAACGTCGTCGTTAACAGTTTGGTCGGTGTAGGGATCTATGGTGTCTAAGTACTCTTGATATTCGGGATCTACTATATCTCCTTCAGAGAAATTACTTTTACCTCCAAGGGTGTTGTCTCTATCTCTCAGCAGTTCGTCAGAGTTATAGCCATATTGATTATATATCTTGTTATAGATCCTTCCCAGAGACGCGTTAAAATTTCTCCAGTCTTCTGTCGTTTCTACGTTTTCCGTAACTTCGTCGCCTAACTTTTTGCTTGACGTTAGAGGTTTTGAACTTCTACCTGCTCCTTGCGATTCGTCATTAGATTCTTCTTCTTGATTTTCTTCTATGGCGGTGACCTTCTCAGTCTCACTTCCTGAGTCTGCGGTAACATCGATACAAATTGGTAATTTATTCTTTTCTTGGCGGTGTTGAGCGTTGATGTCAGAATCCGATTCTTCGGTGGTTTCTTCCCGCAGCCTGCTCCTCCTAGGATCAACTCGCGGTGGCACTTCATCTGTGTCCGTGTTGATATCAATTGACTTTGTACTTTTTGATGCTAGCTCCGAGCTGATTCCGATCTCGGTATCCGTAGGGGAATTTGTTGGACATGACCCTTGATTTGGTGATCTTCCGATTGCTTTTAGTTTATATGTTGTATTGGGCGTATTGACAGATTTAGTAGGAGGCCTCTGTGTACGGGGATTAATAGATTGGGTTACGGATAAGAGTTTACGGATACTCCCTGATGCTCGAGAGGTTGTCGCTCCTGAGGTACGAAGATCATTTCCTGTATTTTGGTTAGTCTTAGCTCTAGTTCTATGAGCTATGGTGCTATGGTCTATGACAGGAGGTGCTTTGGTAGTTTTCGAGCCAGGTGGCCTCCCTCGCCCTCGGCTTGCTGTTGCCGAGCCAGACGCATTTTCTGCAGGCGGATTTCCTGTTCCGGGGGCTTTGGATTTTTTTTCTTTCCTTGGCTGAGACGCTACCTTATTCAACACCAATATCCTAAGTTGCGGTAGTTTATCATTGACCTCTTGCTCAGTGGTGTCTATTACTGGGTTGCGGGACAAAGCGTCCGCATTTCTATTTAAACGTCCCGGTTTGTATTTGAAAGTATATTGATACCCGGTGAATTTGAACATCCATCGCATCAATCGTTGCCCACGATCAGTTCTATTATGCATCCAATTGAAAGGTTCATGATCTGCTCGTAAAACAAATCTTTTTCCTAGTAGGTAGGGTCGGAATTGGTGCATGGCATATAATGCGGCTAAACATTCTTTTTTTGTAGTACTATAATTTCTCTCAGCCTTATTTAGGGTTCTTGATAAGTATGCTACAGGATGATCGAATCCGTTCAGTTCCTGGCTTAGTACTGCTCCAATTGCGTAGTCAGAGGCGTCGGTAGTCAACGTAAATTCTTTCTCAAAATCCGGATAAATTAAAATAGGGCTTTCACATAACCGCTTCTTCAGTAACTCAAAACTTTCATCCTGTTGCGGTCCCCAGTCACTACACTGCTGACCTTTCTTTAAAAGATCGGTAAGTGGCTTTGCAATTTTCGAGAAATTTTCTATAAATCTTCGATAATATCCTACCAGGCCTAAGAATTGTCGAATATTTTTTATAGTAGTTGGTTTTGGGAAGTCTTTTACTGCCGAAATCTTCTTAGGATCTGGTTCAACTCCTCTTCCACTGATCACTTGCCCTAGGAAGGGGACTTCACGTCGTAAGAATTCAATCTTGTCAGGTTGAAGCACCAGCCTAGCATCTCTCAGGCGATCTAAGAGTTGTCTGACTTTTCTATTATGGTCCTGCAAATCTCTTGCATATACTATTATATCATCGAGATATACGAGCATTTCTGTGTTTTGGAGTCCCTTCAATACGTTATCCATTAGTCTCTGGAACGTAGCGGGTGCGTTCTTTAGCCCTTCCGGCATGCGTACATATTGGTAGTGACCGTTTGGAGTAGTGAAGGCGGTCTTGCATTTGTCTTCTGATTTCATAGGTATCTGTTGAAACCCACTGGCCAAATCGAAGCATGTAAAGTAACTTGCTCCTCCTAGTTTATCTAAAATATCTACTATATTGGGTAGAGGATATGCATCCCCTATAGTTTTCTTATTTAGCTCCCTGAAGTCAATAACTATTCGCCAACGGGGGTTACCAAAACTGTCTGGTCGTTTCGGGACTACCCAAATGGGCGAGGACCAAGGTGAATTTGAGGGTTCTATAATACCATCCATTAGTTTCTTCTTTAGTTGATCACCTATGACTTCTCTATGTTTTGGGGGGTGTCGATATTGTTTGGTATGTATGGGTACATTATTTTCTAATGGTATCTCGTGTTCCACCTTCTTAGTAAAAGGGAGGGGATCTCCTGGTAATAAGAATACATCACAGTACTCATCTATTATCTGGTTCACGCTGTCTTTTTCCTCTTGATTGAGATGACCGACCCGAATTAAACTTCATAGTAACTGAGCTCGTTCCCATTGCTGGCCTATTCTGTTCGGTGGCGTTTCCGGTTCAGTATCTGTGTCAGGGTCGAATTCGGGGGTAGCATATTCAAACGGCAGTATTTCTACGGGGTCTATATTTACGCAGATGTCTTCTTCTAGGGTATTTATTGCCATCACTCGGCAAGTATTATGGTCATTTCGTACTATTCCTTCCCCTATATATACCCGATCATTGTTGAGATCTAATTTGGGCAGATATCCTTTTTTCAACTCGCTGGGCTTGATAGCTATCTGCAGTATCTGTCTAGTTCTCCCTTTTAATACATATTTGTGTTCGGATTTTTGTTGGTCGAGGGACGATTGATCTAGATCTAGTTGATTGTCTGTAAACAATTTGCTTATGAAAGTTTCGGATAAGTCACTATGTTCTTTACAAGGGTCACTTGCTTTATATATCTTTTTGGTTTTCAGCTTATATTGATCACTTGTTGATTGGAAAGAAATGGGATGCATAACATCTTCGCTTATCATAAGGGCTTTGTTATGATATGATATAATGGCTTCCTCCTTTTTTAAGTAGCCTCGTCCAATTATCCCATCTTGGTCAATTTTGAATTTATCTGTCACAATATGAAACTTCGCGGGTGACCCTTGTATGGTTAAATAGGTGGTACCTAAAGTTTTTACGGTCTCATCTGTAATCCCACCTAGTGTACCTATATTGCCTACATCAATCTGGAGATCAGGATGCAGGGAACCGAGTTTAATTAGATTAACCGAGGCTCCATTATCTATCATAAAGGTCAACCATGGTACTCGACCCTCATGGATGCGCAGCCTTATTACTGTGGGTTCTACGCGCGAGACTGCGTAAGTCTAATTCGTATAGGCCGTGCGAGTGCGAGTCTGAAGACCGATCCCTCTCTTGCATGACCATAGAGTAGTTGTACGGGTAAGAGAAATCCACTCTCGCCCGTACAAGCATTAAGCACGTAGTTGAGCGAGAGGACCGAGCTCTCTCGCTCAACCATAGACTGTTCAGACGAGTAAGAGATCTACTCTCATTTGGACAGTCATAGACTTCGTCGGTATAGAGGGAGAACTGCTCTCTCTGTACCCGCCGACCATAGACTACATGTGTGTGTAGCTGCGCGAATCGAAGAGGGTGTGCATGCGCAGTGCGCACCTCGCGAATCAGTGTTGCGCGTGAGGCAATACTAATTGCTCTTTGCGTTAAACGGACCTCTCTGCAATAATTATTCTATTTTTGTATCATTTTTGCTGATTTTTTATTAAACTAGCTTTTAGCACTCAGCAGGTGCTTGTTTATTATTTTAATTTCCTTTAGCGTCCCTGTCTCGTATACCGCCGCCTCCACGAGTGTGCCAATCGAGAATTAGCACACATTCTGAGCAGCCAAGCTCGGTGGAAGCAGCACCAGCAGCGGGGCCTTAGGCAAGGCCCCTCGCACGTAAGAGAAAGCAGGATCTGAGGAAGATCCTGTTTTGATAACGGGTCGGCATTGCACGCAGGTGTCATAGCACCGGCGGCTAACGTCCGCTGCACCCGCGGCCGTATCGGTGGATCCAGCGGCCTGCCAGGCCCATTCCGGAGCCAGACCTCAGTGCGTACATGCGAGGGAGAATCTCGCACGTGCCCTAGCCAATTACACCCGTTACAATACAAAAAATAGTCTAATTAAATTTCTCAATAAAAAAAACCAAATAAATAGAAATAAATGTTAATTTAAATATCATCTGTCGCCAAAATATTTAAAATCATTATTTTAATTAGCACCTAGCTCTAAAATTATTAAATATGAATAATTATTGTTTGAAACATAAATAAATCAACGGGTTATTCACAGCAGATACTGATATTAGTCACCGTTTTCATGGGGCAAAGAATAGTCCAATCGAATTGATTAATAATAAAACACAAAATTGATAGAAATAAAGGTTAATTTAAATAGCCCTCTTTGTCCAAACGTTTAGAAACCATTATATTATGAAGCACCTAGTTCCGAAGTTATAAAATATTTATAATTATTCTTTAAAACATAAATAATCCAACAGACTATTTATAACTGATCACAGCTGATCACAGCTGAACATAGCTGGTAGAAGCATAAGATCCCATTTTCAATAGACAAAAAATAGTCCAATCAAATTCCTCAACATAAAAAAAATGCATAGAAATAAATGTTAATTTGAATAGCACCCATTGCCAAAACATTTAAAAACTATTATTCTAATTAGCACTTAACTCAAAAGTTATTAAATATAAATAATTATTGTTCAAATTTAATAACTTTGAGCTGGGTGCTACTTAAAATAATGGTTTTAAATGTTTCGGCACCGAGTGCTATTTAAATTTACATTTATTTCTATTTATTTTTGTGTCTTATTATTGCGGTATTCGATTGGACTATTTTTTTGTCATTAAAAACGGGATCTAAGACCTCTATTAGCTATGTCTGATTAGCTATAAATAGCTTGTTGGACTATTTGTGTTTTAAAAAATAATTATAAATATTTATTAAATTTAGAGCTAGTTGCTAATTAGAATAATTATTTTCAAATGTTTTAGCAAAGAGTTCTATTTTAATTAACCTTTATTTCTATTTTTTTTTTGTGTTTTATTATTGAGGAATTCGATTAGACTATTTTTTGTTGGTTGAAAACGGAAGATAATGTCTCTATCAACTATGTGTGATCAGCTGTGAATATCCTATTGGATTATGTGTGTTTTAAACAATAATTATGTATATTTCATAACTTTTGAGCTACGTGCTAATTAAAATAATAGTTTTTAAATGTTTTGGCAACGGGTGCTATTTAAATTAACATTTATTTCTATTTATCTTTGTGTTTTATTGTTGCGGTTTTCCATTGGGTTATTATTCGCTTATTGTAACGGGGACTAATGTCCACATCAGCTGTGAATAACTCATTGATTTATTTGTGGTTGGAACAATAATTCTTCATGTAATAACTTCGGAGCTAGGTGGTGATTAGAATAATTGTTTTTAAATGTTTTAGCAAAGGGTGCTATTTAAATTAACCTTTATTTCTATTTATTTTGTGTTTCATTCTTAAGGAATTCGATTGGACTTTTTTTTTGTCCATTAAAAACGGGATCTGATGCGTCTATCAGGTTTGTGTGGTTAGCTGTAAATAGTCTGTTGGATTGTTTGTGTTTTAAAGAATGATTATAAATGTTTTTTAATTTTGGAACTCGGTGCTAATTAGAATAATTATTTTTAAATGTTTTGGCAAAGGGTGCTATTTAAATTAACCTTTATTTCTATTAATTTTGTGTTTTATTATTGAGAAATTCGGTTGGACTATTTTTTGTATATTGTAAACGGGATCTCATGCCTCTATTAGCTGTGTGTGATCAGCTGTAAATAGATTGTTGGATTATTTCGGTTTTAAACAATAATTATGCATATTTAATAACTTTGGAGCTTGGTGCTCATTAATATAATGGTTTTTAAATGTTTTGGCAAAGGTTGCTATTTAAATGAACTTATATTTCTTTTTATTTTTGTGTTTTATTATTAATGAATTCGTTTGGACTATATTTTGCTCATTGAAAACAGAGACTAATATCTGCATCTGCTGTAAATAACCCGTTGATTTATTTGTATTTTAAACAATAATTATGAATAATTAATCACTTTGGAGCTAGGCGCTAATTAATATAATGGTTTTTAAATGTTTTAGCAACGGGTGCTATTTGAATTAATCTTTGTTTTTATTTATTTTTGTGTTCGATTATTGAGGAATTCAATTGGACTATTTTTCGCTCATTGAAAACGGGATCTAAGGTATCGATTAGCTGTGTGTGATCAGCTGTGAATAGCGTGTTATATTATTTGTGTTTTAAACAATAATTATAAATATTTAATAACTTTGGAGTAAGGTGCTTATTAAAATAATGGGTTTCAAATGTTTTGTCAATAGGTGCTATTTAAATTCACCTTCATTTTTATTTATTTAATGTTTTTACTAAATTAAAATTTAAATGCAATACTTTTCGCACGTTTTACTGCATGCTCGTATGTGCGTATTTGTCTAAGCGCATGTGTATGCGTAAAAGTTTTGATCAACATACTTTTTATGCTTATTTTTTGAAATTAATTAACAATTAATGAATTTTGAAGAGCGTGCCAATTAATATGAGTAAAAATGCATAATTTTGCGTTCGGTGCTATTTAAAAAAAGTCGTACTTCTTGAGATATCGTCTTTTTAATGCATGCAAGATTTGGGATTTTATTTTAAAAAAAAAACATGATAAGGGTGCTAATTAAATAACTTTTATTATCGAAAGGTGCTAATTAAAGTACGTAAATGGATATATTCCTTTTATTGCAAATTTCACATTTTGCGGGCTGGCGGTAGAGTAGATATGATTAGGGTCCAAGCCGTGCATCGTTTTTATCGCTAAGTGAAGAGACTTGTAGTGTAAAAAATGTGTTTGTAGTGTAAAAAACTGCTACTCTCTATGAATGTTTGATTTAGACAAAGAAAAAATATCGAACTTGCTGTTGATTCATTTGTCCGAGTATGTATAAAAAAAGCTATCGTTAAAGTTAAATTTAGATAAGATTATTCATTTTGGACTAAAAATATTTGTAACACTGATTTTCTTCTTCTGCTTCGCTATGGCAGAAGTTATGCTACGTTTTTTTCTCTCTTGTTTCTATTTTCCTACGATCAAGAGAGGCTAGTCGGTTTCCTTCAGTGAAATTTCTTCTCGAGTTATTCCCGTAACAAACGTACTGGTTACAATAAATTCTTTGCCTTTATCCGTTTGTAAACAGTGCGGTATACAACCATAAGCTCACTCAAGAATCTTTTTGAATGCAGCTGTAACGTGAGAAGCACTCTTGCTGCTCAACGATTAGACAGATACATACTTGCTAAGTAGCCATCGCTGTGTTCTTTAACCTCGGTCAACTGTAATAAATCACACTGCCACAAATTGTCAATATTTATTAACCCGTTGTGGTCACACCTTCGAATAATAGCGTAGTGGTCATATGGGGTCAGCGTGACCCCACGCGGAAAAACCTCCGCCATTTCCCTCCCATTTATTGGATTGACTTGAAAATTGGTTTGGACATAGTTTATAACTACCTCTTTGAGAGAAAATAGTTTATTTACCTCTTTATAATTTTTTTAGTAATGAAATTGTTGAATGAAAATTTTTTTTGAAATTTTGGGTTTTTTTACTAAAAAGGTCATAAAACATTCAATTTTTGAGATACAGCAGACACGTTTCGGGGTTGTACTCTTGATAATATATACTTTTAAGAAAAATACAACTTATAATGATCGGCCGGAAAAAGTATATTTATTTTGAAAAGTGAAGTGGGCCGTTTTGACGTAATTTAGAAATGTGAATAGGGTAAGCATTATCATAAAATATAACACTGAAAAACATTTTTTTATAGAACATTTATTTACTATACGAACAAAAAAGATGAAATTAAAAAAAAAATTATTCTACACCAGCGCAATCAGTGCACATGAGCGTGCGATGCTCATCGCACATAGGCCGCAAACATGATGGACATTGCATTTTTGTTTTCTCGTCCTTACCGCGTTTACACAGCATACATCTTTTTCGTTTGGCAAACTCATAATTTTCTTCGTTGGACGATTCACCTATTTTAACTTCGAGTATCGAAGCGATACCTAATCTTATTTGTGATTGAAGAGCAGTATTAGCGTAGCGATTTTGTAAGTGTGGCGTGACAAGATATAGCGAAAGCTTGTCGAGGGTTTTTTTGGCTGTTATGCGAGACTGACAACCTGCATTAATTTTCTGACATGTAAATAGAATGCGAGCATTTACGCTAGCTTGGTCTAGCATCCCCATAAATACTCGCATTGGCCAACGATTGGTTTTTCTACTTACTGTCTGCGCATGACACAGCCAATCGAAACAATCAGTCCCTCCTTTGGTAGAATTGTAGTGACGAACAATCACTGGTTTCTGATTTTGAACATCAGTGGATAATTTATCCGTAGAAATAACTAACACGATCTTATTTTTTTTTGGTGAATATGATACTAGGCTCATAGAATCAGTATGACAAAATTTCCAGTCTGGTGGGTTTTTTGACGCAACTTTCATCTCTGCAGGAATTTCTTGCTTATTTTTGCGAATGGTACCTGTCATTTTCATGTCGTATGGTTCTTCCTTCATACGCTGCAGGAGAGGAATGGACGTGAACCAGTTGTCACAGGTAACAGCGCGTTTTGTTCCATGTATACACGTGAAATTTATACACGCGCGCTCGTGTGTGTGAGTGTGTATGTATGTGTTCACTTTTACCTGACTGCCGCTTTCGAAATGTTGAATTCCAAACGTAACCGTTTTTTCCTCTGAGTTTGGTCACGGGGCGTCCACGTGCTGAAGATTGGAGAAGGCGCTCTTGCAGCGACGCTTCTTCGAGATCATTCGCCATTTCATCGTCAGAATAATCTTCAGTGCTGCTACCGTCATAGTCTGAGTGCTCAGACTCCTCTGATACAACGTCTTCTGTTTCAGAGGCTTCACAATAAAATATTTCCTCTTCTTCATCCTGCTCAACGAGCGAACTGATGACGGGTCGATTGCGAAGTTTATACGGCATCTGGACATTTTTTAAACGTTTTTTGGACATTGTTAAAATCGGTTTTAATGTCGAGAAAAAAATTATGATCGCGCACACTTATACTTACGTTCTTAAAGATCACTTTAATACACAATTTGATTAAATTTATTTTCAAAATTTTGAAAAAATTTTGATCACTCTGGTCACATGGTGTCTGAGAGACCCCACACAAAAAGACAACCTACTTTAATGAAATCTACAGAACGAATGAAGAATGTCGGCCGTTCCCGCGCATGGGTATATATAGAGGGACGTTGTACCAACAACATACAGCGCCACAAGTTTGATTTTTAACAGATACATTCAAGATATTTCATCTCAAATTTTGTCTGGGGTCATCTGGACCCCGAGTGACCACAACGGGTTAAAATGTATCGCAATCTTGGAAAGTTTCTTTTTATTGTACGATCTTGATTGCTAAGCCGAGCAGAAATACGTTCTTTGCTCACTTCATCAGCTTTATTGCTTGTTTTTTCGCTCTCACTCGTCTCATTCGATAACTTCTGATATCGTTTTTCAATATACGTTTTAACCTTCTCGCAGACTCTCATCTTCTTCTTACAGGTTTAGTTTTAACCATCTTTTTACACAGATCTTCTAGTAGCAGGCGCTGATACGTTCTTTTCCTTTGCCTCCTCTTTCTTTTGACTTCTGAGACGCTTGGTAGCCGCATTTCGCCAGTGCTGAAGCAAAAGAAGTGCTATTTTCTTGTATATTTTGCTAATATTGCATCGTGCATGAGAGGCGCTAATGTCATGACAATCACGTCGATTTCGTGTTCCGTTTCTCCTCCCTGGGATTCCTCGTGCTCCTTGAAAAATAAGTACCGCCACAGAGCTTGTAAATAATTTTTATATGTTTCTCGCTCATCCGCAAAGGATTTTGATTTTAAAATTTCGTACATTTCCGAATCCAGTCTCGAGAGGTTGCCTCCAATGCTTTGCACATTTTGTTTCTCTACTTAATAAGATTCAGATGAAGGAGTAAGAGTAACAGTAAGAGCAGTAAAAAAGCACTACCGTTTTGCTCTATGATTTTCTTTTTTTGCAACTAATGGTTGATTACTTATCTATTTTCATTACGCGAATTTTTATTCGTCAATTTTTGTACAACGCTTTTGTGTTTTTGTAAACCTTTTTTCTGTGATTTTTTCGACTTTACTACAGCTTGCAAAACATTTAAAGTCCTAGTTAACTGGCCCCGCGAAGTAATATCTTAACGGCGGTTTCCGCGGAGTTACGGGGATCAAGATGGCGGTTTTGGTGGATGATAGCTCCACACTTTCGTTAGTATCGGCTAGAGAAGACGGCTGTTACAGTTTTCCATCGTCACGACGGAAAGCAGAAAAAAAATACCCTCACATATACACGAGAACACATGGACACATATGGACACGGATATCTGTCTAAAAATGGTCAATTATTTTACGGATGTTGAAACGTCAAAATTCGATATAATCTTGTCTTTTGATTTGCGGGGTGATTACAATAACTTCCCTTATCTGTAAATTAATAAATTTGAAATTAAAATAATAAAGTTTGAAATAAAATCGAGGTTAATATTCAAATAAAATTGAGTTTTAAAACAATCGAGTATGACTAGAATACCATGATTGACTTCTCCGCCCGCATTGATTTGGCTCATCACCTCAGATTTGCACATAATTACCTTACTTTTTTCTTAAGTTGTGCTGTGGTATTTTTTGTAAAAGATGAATTTGTCGAAAATCCAGTGTGTAAACCGCTGTTATGTTTGCGTCTTGACACACGCGGATGCAGCTCAATGATTTTTTGTTAAATCAAGGTTATTTCTTTCGATACGTCCAAGCATAATTTGATATTATTCGTTTATTTAAAATTATTATTAACTATAGTCATAGAAAACGCAAGATATTATTACGAAAAATCTTCTTAATAATACTAAATTCATTCAACCTTTGTAAATAAAATATTTTATCTACTACAGGAGAAAAACAATAAAATACTATAATCATTAATATTTTATTGGATAAATATAGAAATTATTTTTACAATGATTATTTATTTGTTGATTATTCTTGCGACGCTAAATATTAATTAACTAATTTGACTTATAATGTATACTTTAATAGTTATCGTATTCTTTTATTATTTTTGTTTCAATTTTATAATTGTTGTTTTATGTACTAGTTTTTTTTAGGATATATTTCTTAATTTTTTTTATTATTTATTATGTTATTTTGTTAAGTTTAGTTAATTATCATTAATAATTTCCCAATAATATTTATTTATTTATGGTGTTATAAATATATAGGTGTTATAAGATTTATATTAACCCCTTCTGGTTAAATGACGAGCTTAGATCGTCATTGGTTTTTCATGCCATATAGCACAATGACGAGCTACACTCGTCATGCGACTAGAGTAACGGTTGAATATGATAATTAATACAGTTTGAAATTTCTAGTGCACTGAATTTGACAACACGTTTGTTACTAGTAAAAAATCACGTATCACTATTGCATTGTTTACCATTAGAATTTAGTTTTTCATTATTAGATCGTACTGGAAGGGTTAAGGTTAAGGCCTTAGGCCACTCTAGAGGCTGGAAAAATAGGCTATTTTCTGATTTCCTTTTTTAGGAAAAATATAAAGTTAATTGAGATTACAAAAGCAGAAGTTTATTGTACATATGATTAACTAAATAAATAATTTTTATAGAATAAATACTTCGTAAATGGCGGCTGTGCAGCGTTTCTCAGATGACCTCTCTATCTTGGAAGGGTCCAAGGACGTACCAACAGCTCCTGTAAATTTTGAATTATAATGAGTCATTAAATTTTTGTTTATGGTACATAACAACAGCTAGAGAAGTACGTAGGATTTTTTTGATATATTGATTTTTGGCTGAAAGGCGCACTTCCCAAAGTCAAACTGGCAAAATTCGCAGAAAAAATTATCAGAAAATTGTTAATAACAAAAGAACTACGCCATATAAAAAAAATCCTACGTACTTATTTAGACAGTATATTTTTAAAGAACTTGTTAAAATTTAAAGTAAATTGATTAAAAAATTGTTCGAGTTATGGGTGCTGCTAACTTAAAATATGTAGTTTTGAGGTAAACACGTTTAAAGTTTGAAGTCATAGAAAGTCATGAAAAATTTTGCAATACCTTTAATCCGCGATCCCTGCTCAATATAATTGGCCTTCTAGATTAGTATCCTGTTCTTCCATTTCTTTTTATTAAATTGTAAAGCGATTCTCTACTCTTTTGCAGCTTCAGACATCGATCTCTCTGCAAGCTTTATACGCTGTTTGTCAATCTCCAAGTACATTTCATCGCTGTTTGGACCAATTTCTAAATCCATCGCTTTCATTATGTGTAAAATTGAAGGAAAGCCGTCATTGTACATTTAAACTGCGATATCCACAGCTACATCCAACACAGTTTTACCACTAGAAATGGATTTTGAGACCAATGCTCACACAGTTGAATTAAAACTTTCATACAGTTTTGAGTATTACCGTCGTCTTGGGTCAGTTCTTTGTTGACTGGCTTGATAGCTTTATAAACTTCAATTGGAAGAGCTGACTTATGTTTATACTCAGTCAAGCTATTCGTAGCTTTAGCCTTTGCCATGAGCACCGTTCGTTCTGGTCATTAGAGGCTCCCTACCTACCTGCCAACCTTGCACTATACATAAAAAATAAGTACTTAGAGATATTTCCCGGCCATAATCTTTTGGTATATTGTTTTTAAGGTTCTAAGGGATCATTTGAAACAAAAAAAAAAAAAACGATTTTCTGAAAATCCTAGAGTGGCCTAAGGTCTTTAAAGAAAAAAAGTTTTCCCTAACCTTTAAGGTATCTCTTAAGACTAATTTCATTAAATGATAAAGAAAAATAATTAATTGTAACTTGGATTAATATTATTGTTGTTGAAGCAATGAAACGAGGTTTGTTAAAATAAAAACACTGCGTCCGTACTTGATAATATAGGAATTGTGGTACTTCAATTATTATCATCAACAATTAACCTACGGGCGTAACATCTCTCCTCCAAGACGTTTACTAGAGGGCAATAATAAATAATTGTGAATCTTATTTCATTAGAGTTCCTTTCTTCTTTATTAAGTATGGGTTGCTTAAGTAGTTTATGTATTGTTGTAAGGGAGAGAAAGGTCCAGTATGCGATTTTGCTTGGTGAGAAGGGGGAGCATTAGGTGAACGAATATTAGTAGGGGAAAAAATGATTTTGCATCCATTCTTGGCCAATGTTTCACTCCTGCCTGCTGGCGTCGGTTCCATTTCAATAAGACGAAATGGCTGTCAGTTGCTACGCTTACATCCGTTTTATTTGCTTAAATGTTAGTAAGTGAGCGATAGACAAAATAGATGTTAGTAAGAAGCGCGTCGAACAACCGAACACGGAATGAAGAGTGTATCCTCTAACAAAGACGTCTACGAAAGCCTTAATCAATTAGTTTATATCTAATTTAGTTCTGATTCTTGAGCTCACTAACCCGAAATCAATTTGTTCCGTATCTTATTTCAAGTTGATTCGGCTGTTTGCGACGGCATCCTCATTCAGAAGTTTTAAGAGAGTTTCTCTTTGACTCGAGACTGGATGTTCATGCATCTCTTTTGTGAGATCGTTCAGTAAAGTTCTAGCTGGTCTCTTGATTGACAATATTATGCGTTCTTTTACGTTGACGTCAGAGTATATGCCGTTGATGGCCAAATCTAAAAGATTGATAAACTTCTATGTTGGTTTGACTAGCGGCCAAATTGTACTCAAGCGAAAGGTTTTGGCGGGTCTGAAAAGGATTCTATATTAAGCATCATTCACATAATATTGGCAAGGCGAAAGAGCATCGTAAGTGATTTGAGTGCCTCTAGACTTAAGGATGTGAGTACAAGGGGTTAGGAAAAAGGTTTCTTTCCAATGTGTGACTTGAAGCTCGGTGTAACTTTTGCTGTGCTCTATTTTCACTTTCACAGGTATATATTTTATTGTATAAACTACTTCTCTTTCTAATACTGCCATATATCCGGGTCTGTGCATTAAATTATAAGCGAATTCGTCAGGTGATTAATATGTTATAGATAACACGAATTTGAAGTTTATCTTTCCGGATCGCATCTTTAAATCAACACGTCGCGGCAAAATCATTTTAATTGTGTACAGAGATATTCTTCTACAGAAATAAACTTAGAATTAACGTCAGTGAATATATCCAACTTAGAATCCAGAACCTTTTTATTTGGAGCAAAAGTATTTCTTTTAGCAGTCTCGAAAATTACCCATTTAGGGTGTACGGTTCTAAACGGGGCATAGCCGCACATGTTTTCTTTATTCTTAACTGTTAGCACGAAAGTTATTTGATTAGTTGCGATAAAGTATACTGTCTACGAGTTAGCTAATTGAAAATCTATTGTTTTGTTTGCATATTCTTCATAAAGAACGCCGAATCGATTAAATTTACAATGATTTATAGATGTCAGTTACTAGAAAACACGCTCTTCCTACGTCTAAATAGGTTTCTTTTATATGTAATCGTTATTTAATTTCGCTTGGATAGTATAAGATATTAATAACCTTAAGAGCCTTTTGTACTATAACCTTTTTCTAAGTACCAAGAAAATCAAAAAAGGTGGTTCCGTCACATCGGTCATTAGAGTCAATTGAACCTCCAAAGGTTAGTGCTGTATATGATAGTATGACTTACACGTAATCTTTGACCTACGCGAGTGATCTTTGACCTATCCGTTCTTAGAATTTTTCCACAGGATCATAAAGTTCGCTGGTGAGTAATTTAGTAACCATATCAAAGACTACTTCGTAAGGGGTATACTTAATATTTTCATGCACACATTATTGTAGTTTAAAGTCAATCCATTGATCCCATCCGGCGTCCTGTGTCGTATATTGCTTTAATAATTCTTGTATGAGGCATCTAAGGCTTGGCACATACGATATTCTCGTGTGTGTGTCAGGGCCTCGTCACAAATAGTTACCGTAACAGGACCTTGGTAATACTAGGCCTTTAAAGTGTGCGACGCAGACGTTTACTTTCTTAAATATTATTTAAGAAACTTAATTTTTCTCGCTGCGTATGTGCGAGACAAACAGCCGGCCTTCTTGCGAGACGAAGTACCACAGAAAGAGGAAGGACTAGTTGCTTGCCTAAAGAGAGAAAGTCAAGATCATCGCAGCATCTATGGCAATGGCGGCACCTCAGGATGCTGTGAGTCAGCCGTCGTTCTCGTCGATCATAATCAGCGCCGAACAATGGCAGTCGTTGATAAATGAAATAGAATGCTATAGGAGCTTCTGTCGTCACTGCGGGAGGTTCCGGCGGAGACGACGTTTGGGGAGATAGGGCTTGCTGCTAATAGGCATCCATCAGGCATGACACACCGATGACGCACTAGTCTTGAAGCACGTTGAATACCCGGTACGACAAATGCATATACTACAGGCATTCACGCCGGAACTCAGCAAGACTTATGGTCTGCCAAGCATTGGGTCATCCGCGTACTTTTATACGCTCGTGTTAGTGAAAATGTTTCAGCTTGCTGAGAAGGAGTGAAGACGCTAGTGGCTCCTTTAATCGTTTTACTGACGTCGGACGATTAGAAGATAGGGTTACGGCGGAGCGAGAGAGCTGTTTAAGAAAGGAGATACATTTGGAGCGTCAAAAAAGGTGTTTATTTGGGAATTCTTTTTGGTGAAGTATTCAAATAAATTAAAACAAATTGTTTACCTTATAAAATATATATATTTTAACTATATCTCATAATTCTTTTATGATAAAATATTAAAAAACGTGCAAGATATAGTACATATGCAGAGGGTCCACAAAAAAAACCGTTCTGCGGTGCTCACCGCTGCTCATGACTGAATCATCTAAAATCAAAAAAAAAGAGGGAAACATTAGATAATTATATGATGCTCTGGTTGAACGAAGGGTTTTGAGAAATTTTCATTTTTTACAAAATGGCGAATGTTGAAAGTAAAAATTTTGTTTTTGACTAAAATTTTACTTATATTTTCGGATATAATAAAAAAATATTCATCGCACAAAAAAATCTTTCGTTTAAACAAGGAATTTATGTATACTGGGTGTCCAATTTTAGAAAACAGATGTATATATCTCTAAAACTAAAGGTTTTACAAAAGAAGTTTTCCAACAAAAGTTGTTAAATTTTGAAGAGGACGTCTAACTGTGACCTTAACCATGACCTTAAATATAGTCTTCAAGGTCATTTGAAAGTTGAATTGGTTTTTTTATTCAAAAATCTTTAGTTTTGACCCCGGAAAACAAAAGAGTAGAAAATTTTACCTAGCAGAGATCCGGCCAATTAAGAGAAGATCAAGCAAAGGCCCAGCCAGTTGAGGCAAAATCAAACAGAGACCCAACCAGTTTAAGCAAGACCAAGTAGAGACCCAGCCAATTAAGGCAAGACCAAGCAAAGATCCGGCTAGTTAAGGCAAGATCGGACAGCTACCCAGCCAGTTGAGGCTAGATCAAGCAGAGAGCCCACCAGTTAAGACAAGATCATTCATTGATGTAAGCTGTATTTTCAGCTGCGGCGGGATGAAAAGAACTATTTAAGGCAAAAGATGTTTAAAAGGTGCTCCATCGTCTCGAATACGAAAGTAAATAACACGTGTTGCAGTATAGTGTTACATGCATTCCAAATCTTAACCTTCATATCATCTTTTGTCGCTGGTCTGGTTCTATAGACCTCATTTTTCAGAAAGCCTCATCAATAGAAGTCGATAGATGTAAGGTCTAGTGACCTAGATAGCCATTCTGCGGGACCTCCACTACCTATCCATCAATTGTTAAATCTTTCATTTGGATAATTTCTTACAATTATTGTCCAATGCGGAGAAGCACCGTCTTGTTGTAGCCATAATTTATTTCTCGTATTGAGGTTAACTTCTTTAAGCAGAACTAAGAGATCATCCGTTATTAACTGTAAATAAGTTTGTCCATCAACGTTGCCTTCAAAAGAGTAAGGGCCAATCAAATAACCATTAACGATTCCGCACCATACGAAGTCTAGCAATTAAATAACGAGACTGGTTACGAAAAAGGGTTTTATTATAAAAATTATTCTACATTCGAATGCTCCCCTTCAATATACTCCCCTTCCCTCGCCACACACCTTTTCATACGTTTTTTCCATTGATCAAAGCAGTGCTGGAAGTCTTCTTTGGTGAGGGCCTTTAGGAGCTCTGCCGTTTTTTGCTTTACCGCTTCCATCGACTCAAATCGGGTCCCTTTCAAAGCAGATTTTATCTTCGAAAACAAAAAAAAGTCGCACGGTGCCAAATCTGGCGAGTACGGCACGTCTTCGAGCACTGGAGTGCGCTTACCGGCCAAATACTGCTTCACAGATAGCGCGTTATGGGCAGGTGCGTTGTCCTGGTGCAAAATCCACGAGTTGTTCTTCCACAACTCGGGCCGTTTCTTACGAACTCGTTCTCGCAGTGTTGCCAAAACTGACAAATAGTAAGTCTGGTTGACAGTCTGACCCTCTGGAACCCATTCAGTCATCACGATACCGTTAATGTCGAAAAAAACGATCAACATTGCCTTGAATTTTGATTTGGACATCCTTGCTTTTTTGATTCTGGGCGATTCAGGCGTCTTCCAATGCATCGATTGCCGCTTTGTTTCAACATCGTATTGAAAAATCCACGTTTCGTCGCAAGTAATAATGTTTTTCATCAGTCCGGAATGTTTTTTTAACCTTTCAAGCAAATCTGAGCAGACCTGTTGACGCAAGAGCTTTTGGTCAGGAGTCAGGTTTTTTGGCACCAACTTCGCACAGACTTTTGTCATGTGTAATTCCTCGTGTAAAATTTGTCTAACTGTTTCTTTATCGGCGTTTACAGCCTTGGCAATTATCCGGATGCTCATTCGACGATCTGCACGCACAATTTGGTTGATTTTGGTCACTGTTTTCGGAGTTGAAACAGTGACAGGGCGACCTGGGCGCTGGTCATCTTCAGTGCTCACTCGGCCCTCACTGAAGCGCTTACACCACTCAAAAACACGCACACGAGATAGAGAATTGTCCCCATAGGCCTCTTGCAACAATTTACAGCACTCAGTCGAAGTTTTTTTCAATTTAACGAGAAATTTGAGATTGATACGTTGCTCCTGTTTTTCGTCACACATGGTTTTCGGCACGAGAAAAAAACACGTTCGTTTCAAACCGCTACTGCACAAATACAATAATAGTGACGAGAACGTGTTTTGGTACATGCATAGACAAGATATCTAGATACCCAACGCACTACTCGTTTTTTTCCCCACCCTTCTACGGCACCCTCGAGGCGCGCAGTCACGTTATTTAATAGCCAGACCTCGTACATTTGAACTCTAGCGATGATGATGGTCAACCTTTCGCATTCAGTGTGTGTTAGCTGGAGACCAAAAGTGACAATTATGGAGATTCAAGACGCCAGTACTTTGAAATATAGCCTCATCACTGAGCATAACATATTTAAAAAAATTATCATCATTATTAACCTGCTGCGTCACCCATTGAGAAAAAATAAGTCGTCTTTAATAATCTTTAACCAATAAAGCATGGTTCGAAGATATGTAATACGGGTGGTACTTTTCATTTTGTAGATATCGGCTGGCTGTTGATTTTGTTACACCAAGCTCTCGTTCAATTTGACGTAAGCTTATCTGAGAATCCAGGTCCATCATAGCTAGTACCGCAATCATTTGAGGATAATTAGCATAATCTTCTGTTAACATAGACATCCTTTTATGAGCAAACTTACCTTGTCGGCTACGAAACTTAATATTACGAATAACAGTGTCATTGGGATGACGTCTTTTGAGGAATCTAGCAGCATACAAAATTGAACCTTGAACGTAGTTTTGTCGACATTCTCCTAACACAAGAAGAATATCGATAATTTCATTAGCTGTGTAGTCAGGCATAATGAGAAAATGTCAAAATAAAAAATTAAACTTAAATTGGAAAAACAAATTCAATTTAAAAAATAAACAAACAAACAAATTATTTTTTCAGTTAAATAACGAATTTTCTTAAACTTAAGAGAATTCGAAGAAACTCAAAATTTCTCAAAATGATGCCTCAATTTTATATTCAAATAAACTTACAATAAATGACACAGTTGATTTAAATTAGTAATAACTTCAAAAACCACTATATAGCCACTATCATTCAGAAACCACTATATGGGAACCAAATTTACAATCAAGAAACTAACTAAAAAAGAATTCATTCAGGTTTCCAAAATGATTGTTATAAACTAACTATGTTATCGATTGAAAGTGATCATCGACTATCAGAATGTTAAACCAAGGCAAAAATAATACAAAATCCGATACTATCAAACTTCTATTATTATTAGAAAAGAATCTTCGTTTATTGAAAAAAGTATTATTAGCTGCGAAAATATTATTTTCTTTATGTCTAATTTTGTTCAAGTTAATTTATGATGAAAATTAATTTAAAACCATTTACTGCTTTTTTATTTTTAATTTTTTTTATTATGCGTAACTAAACTAAAAGGACCATCATTATTTGTCTACTAATACAAGAATGCTTATGAAATTATTAAAAATCTAAATTTGGGTTAAAAGTTTAAGTTCCGTTTAATAAAAATGTAACTTGACCTTCAAGTAGCCTTCAAGGTGATGGTCAAGGTCATGGTCAAAGTCGTGGTAAAAGATATCCCACATAAGTTTTTTGTTTTTTTTTTTTCATTTCCATGACCAAAGGCAGAGACTTTTCTTTGAAAAAATTAATTTGACCTTGAAATGACCATCAAGGTTATGGTCAAGATGATAACTGTTTAGACGTAAAATTTGCTGCTCTTTCCTTTTCGGGGGTCAAAGGTAAGGCTTTCCTTTTAAAATATTGAATTGACCTTCTAATAACCTTGAAGGTCATACTTAAGATCATGGTCAAGGCCATACTAGAACGTAAAATTTTCTGCTCCTACGTTTGACGGGGTCAAAAGTAAGGGTTTTCGTTAAAAAAAAACCAACTTGTCCTTAAAAAAATTAAATGACCTTGAAGGCGATATTTAAGGTCATGGTCAATGTAACAGTTAGACGTCCCCTTCAAAATCTAACGACTTTTGTTAGAAAATTTTTTTCGTAAAACCCTTAGTTCTAGAGATATATGCATCCGTTTACTAAAACGGGACACCTAGTATATAGAAAAAGCGTACAAAATATCAAGTCGATAAGTTAAGCCGTTCTTGAACTACAGTGTTTACCGATTTTGAAAACATGGTTTCGAGAAAAACGCGTTTAAAGTTTTGAGAACAATTTAAATGCAGATAAATATTTTTCTTCTTAACTTACAGTGAATCGTCTATTCCAGCACCATAAAATGTTACTTCCTTTTCTTCATTTGCGGTCTTTCCTCGAGTAGTAATTTTACAACATCGGCGAGCTATTCTTGCTTCCTGAGTGCTGTATAATAAACGACGGTTACTAGAGCTGATTCGATTGCAATCTTCTTGCTTTGCATATTCGTGTGCGTGCAGTCCCAATTTAATTCCCATCGCGACGAAAACGGATAATAGCCCTCGTGTACCCTCATTGAATGTGCAGGTAGCGACATAGGCGGCTATGCTGACGGTAGTAAGGCTCACAGGTAACGTTTCGATATGATCTTCCAAACGCTTTGATTAAAGCTTTTGTTGCTATTCTGCATAAATCCTTCAATGCATCTTTGCAATAATTCGTCGCTGGATTAAAATATTGCTTCCTTTTCCTCAATCTTGATTTGTAAAGCGAACGAGTCTTTCGCCTTTCTCTTGAACTTTTTCTTTCCGTTTTGCCCTCGCTTACTGATTTCGAATATAAAAACTTTGTAAGACGAGAGTAACACGACGTGTTCACAGCTTGACGTCTCACAAGCAACTGTTCTAAAAGCAGCTGGTACTCGAATATATGCGTTAGAATATTTGAAAATTAAACTGGCATTCAATATATATAGGAGGACGGTTCAATAAGTACCCGTGTTAGAAAGAAAGATACCATTTTTTCAAAAAATTTTTTTTTATTTTTCAACATAGTTCTCTTTTAGGAAGATACACTTGTCCCAACGTTCTTGCCATTTTTTCAACCCCTCCGAAAAATAGGATTTGTCGAACTCTCCAAAATACGCCTCTGTCTCGGCGATGACTTCCTCGTTTGAGCTAAATTTTTTTTCCCGCGAGCCATTTCTTCATGTTAGGGAACAAGAAAAAGTCGCAGGTAGCCAGATCGGGTGAATACGGGGGGTGTGGCAGCAATTCATAACGCAATTCATGCAGTTTGGCGGCGACAACTCAGGATGAATGTGCTGGTGCGTTATCATGATGAAACAGCACCTTCTTTTTCGCTAAATGCGGCCGTGTCTCCTTCAATTTTTTGTCAAAGCGGTCCAATAACTCACTGTAGTATTGTCCAGTGATCGTTCTTTCTTTTTCTAAAAAATTCATGAGGATGACACCGTTTGCATCCCAAAAAATCGTTGCCATGACCTTCTCGGCTGATGGGACCGTCTTCGCCTTCTTTAGAGCAGATTGTGACGGAGAATCCGTCATAGGCCGAGTGCTGAGAATAGGTTGTTTCTACCTGTTTCTCTGAGCAGACGTGTTGTTCGTGCGTTGTTCGATCCAGGTGCAATGATTTCACTTGTGAGCGTTGAGGTTGCGGAGAGGCACAAGGAGAAGTGGCAGCCATCGCACGTCGCGGTTAAAGGCGTGACCGGCCGAGCTAGTCGAGTAAGGGGCTTGCTTGAAGTATTTATAGAAGTTGATGGGGAGCGAGAGATGTTGCAGCTTCGTATAGTAGACGGAATTGACCACGAGGCCATACTTGGCATGGACTTCTGTCAGAAGTTGCACATTGAAACAGTGTTTGATGAGAGGTTGTGGAGAGTGAGGGGTGGAGTGTGGAGAGATTTTCAGCCTAGAGAAGAGAGTGGTGTGGTGAACGCGCGGATTTTTGCCGAATGTGCGGGTCTGAGTGAAGTCGAAGACGAACAGAGGCGGCTGATCGCAGAGCTGGTCGATAGGCGCATACCGCCGCCCTCGTAAGTCTTAAATTCCACCACGTTGATTGAACACCATATCAAAGTTCAAGACGCCAGACCCGTTCGATATACGCCTCGTAGAATGGCTCCAAAGATTTTGGAATTCGCGCAGCAAGAAGTCCAGCGTATGTGTAAGCAGGGGATAATAGAGCCAAGTGCCAGCGAATGGTGCAGTGCGCCGGTCATAGTTCGACAAGGGGTGGGGAAATATCGATTTTGCGTTGACTTTAGAGATTTGAACAGTCACGCGCCGTGATCCGTATCCCAAGCCGAAAATGGATTCGATTCTTGACAAGCTGCGAAAGGCGCAGTTTATTTCGAAAATCGATCTAAAAAAGGCTTTTCACCAAATTTTGTTGAGCGAGACGAGTCGGAAGTATACGGTTTTCGCTGTACCGGGCTCGGGGTTGTGGGAGTTTTTGCGCATGCCTCTTGGTCTCAAAAACGCCCCTATCGTTCTTGTTCGGCTAGTCGACGCGCTCTTCGGGCCACAGTTAGAGCCGAACGTCTTCGCTTACCTTGATGACATCATTGTGGTTACGGAGACGTTTGAGGATCATCTGGTTTGGCTTGAGAGAGTCTTGCGAAGACTGGCCGAAGCTGGCCTTGAGGTGAATCGAAAGAAGTGCGAGTTTTGTTGCTCGAGTATGCAATTCTTGGGTTTCAGACTGGATCGAGAAGGTTTGCGGCTCGATCCTGATCGAGCCGCCCCCGTCCTCGGGTTTCCTGCCCCGAAAAACGTCAAACAGCTACGTTCGTTCTTGGGCATGGTTACTTGGTATTTGAGGTTTATCGCACACGAGTCGGAGCTCAAAATACCTCTGGTTAAGTTGCTCCGTAAACAACAGCCGTGGGCATGGGAGGAAGAGCAACAAGAGGCGTTTGAGGTTTTGAAAAGAGCTCTGGGAAAGGCACCGGTGCTCGTTCGTCCAGATTTTTCGCGGCCGTTCACGGTGCAGTGTGACGCGAGCGACTATGTGATAGGAGCCGTGCTCACGCAAGAGGACGACGAAGGCGAGCATCCGATCGTGTATGTCAGCCGAGTGTTGAATCCGGCCGAGAAGAACTATACGACTACGGAGAAGGAGTGCCTCGCCTTGCTGTGGGCTATCAAGAAATTCCGGCCTTATGTAGAGGGTTCGCACTTTACTGCGATTACTGATCACAATGCCCTTAAGTGGTTGCGAAACCTGAAAGAGCCTACAGGCAGACTCGCGCGATGGGTCTTGGAGATGCAGCAGTGGGATTTTGAGATAGTGCACAAGAAGGGCGCTCTACATCATGTTCCCGATGCTCTCTCTAGGTCGATTCCGGGGGACGAAGAGGAGATAGCCGCGTTCGAGTCGGTCTTAGACCCGTCGTATATCGAAAGGGTGAACGATGTGTGGCGTTATCCGAATAAATTTCCCGGGTGGAAATTAGAGGACGACCTGCTTTACCGTTACGCCCGCGATGACCTGCTGGATCTGGTGACCCTCGGAGAAAAAGGGTAGAGATTGGTGGTGCCGGCGGAATATAGAGTGAAAGTGTTGGAGGAGGCCCATTGCCATCCGTCTACGGGTCATTTCGGTGTCGAAAAGACTAGTGACCGAGTGGCGAGCAAGTACTATTGGCCGGGTATATATCGTGACGTTCGAGACTTCGTCTCGCGTTGCGACGTATGTCAGCGCTATAAGGTGTCTCAGGTGGCCCCTCCGGGTTTGATGGGTGAGAGAATCGTAGAAAGGCCATGGGCAGTCGTAGCGGCTGACGTAATGGAGTTCCCCATGCAGTAAAGGCCAGTTTAAATACATCTTAGTATTTCAAGACTTATTTACTCGCTGCGTAGAGCTCAAACCCTTACGTTTGGCAAATGGGAAAGCTGTCTCCCAAACATTTAAAGAGCTCGTGCTATTCCGATGGGAGACTCCCGACTTTCTGCTCACGGATAACGGGACGGAGTTTGTAAATAAATACCTGACCGACGTCCTGAGCGAGTACGGAGTTGAGCACGTTACGACGCCGCCCTATCATCCGCAGGCAAATCTCGTCGAGCGTTCAAACAGAACGCTGAAGACGCTCATCGTGGCCTTTGTCAAAGCCGATCATCGGCAATGGGACGAACATCTGCACGAGGTGCGACACGCGATGAACACGGCGGTGCAGTTGAGTCTCAAGGTTTCCCCAGCATTTTTAAATTATGGGAGAAACCCTCGGCCAGCCGAGTGGTTGCGGAGAGACGTAGAGAAAGGTAGCCCAAAGCTGAGATTGGACCCGAATATTTGGGCCGATCGGCTTAAGCGTCTCAGTGCGCTAAGGGACTTGGTCCGGCGTCACACTGATGAGTCGCAGAGGCGAAACGAACGCCAATATAATCGGGGTCGGCGATTTACAGTGTTCAACCCTGGAGATATGGTGTTGCGACGAAAGCGTGTCCTATCAAGCATGGTGAAGGGAGTTTCATCGAAACTCGCGCCGAAGTATGACGGACCTTTTGAGATCAAAGAGGTACTTTCTCCGACCGTTTACCTTCTTGAAGATTCGGGTCACAGGTCCTTGAAGGCGCATATCTCCGACTTGAAGAAATATGTGCCTCCGCGGACCCTTCCCAGAGGGGCAGAGTAGCAGGGGCATTATCTGGGTGGTACGGAGCCGGGAAGGAAGCGGAAGGCAGTGGCAACTAGCAGCTGTCCAACAGCTCATCGCATCAGTTTACTAATCTTTGGTTGTTGTCGCGTGTGTTATAATGTTTCAGGTCTTCGATGGAGACACACCCAGCGTTCGAATTTGCCGAATGTGCCGAAGAGATCGAAGCTCAGCGGCTTCGCGAGAGGGAGGAGGGGAGGCGACGGTGGCGAGAGCGCCAGTTACAGCGAGCTGGCTCGGGTGAATTCTCTTCGGTTGTGCCCGCGGCCTCTGCCCCGCTGGTAGAGCGGGCAACGGTGGCAACAGGAGGGCCGATTCCCAGGTTTGCGGAGCAGGACTCTTTGTCCCGCCTTGACCTCCGGAGTCAAGGCCTTCCCTTCGCTGCTGTGGCCCCCTGTAGTGTCGCGGCAGAGCATGTCGCGTGGTCGGCTATGAAGGTGGAAGAAGAAAGCCCACTGGAGGGTTGCGGCCAAGAGACGCAAGAGTTGGTGGCGCTGTTGAACAGCCAGGGGAGGAGAGATGAGGAAGAGAAGCGCCACGACTCCTGCACTTCGACGGCAGAAGTACCTGAGAGCTGTGGGTGGCCGGCGGGTTATGCAGATGATTTGAGGCGAGAGGAGGCTGTTCGTCAGCGCGCCCTTGCTTCGTCTCGGCCGAGGCGGCAGAGGCCGAATCCCCGCCGGCATTTTGAGCTTGATGACTACGAGTCGGGCCCGTCAACCTCTTTGGTGGAGCGCGTTGAGGCGAGAATCAGAGAGAGTCGGCGTGAGGTGGCTGGTGGCCTGCGGGTCAAACCTGCCCCGGAGACAAGGGGTGGTAAGGCGACCCCACGCGGAGGAATTTTCTTGTCGGTCAAGGAAATTCCCCGTTGCTGGTCCGTGGATCCTTCTCCTCGAAACAGTTTTAATTGCTGGCAGCCACGGCACGAACAACGGGAGTGCCCGCGCCCAAGGATGGCCCAGTTTTGCGGAAATTGCGGCCGTCACGGTGTGGAGACGTCGTCCTGCTCCTGCTGCCGTGATTCCTACAGGGCCTGGAAAAGGACACTGGGCTCGAGGGTCGCCGCACCTGTATCCAAGCCTCCGTGGGTTGAGCCAGAGGGGCCCCAGCCGGCCCCTGCAAGGGAAGAAGAAAAGAAGAGAAGCACACTTGAGGCCTCACAAGACGAGAGGGCCCCAAAGCGCAGTGCCTCCCAGCGCCGTCGTTATCGCTGCAAGAAACGCAGCCCCGACGCGCCCCCTGCGCCGGTGTCATCCGCGGTTGCAGTGCCCCGTGGAGCGGCCGCCTATATCAACCGCAGAATGGCGGTCGAGGAACTTCGACGAGCGGAAGCGCTTGGAGTTTCTCCATCAGCCACCAGGACGGAAATCAAGGCCGCTATTGAAGCCGATGCGGAGGCTCGTATGCGAGCGAATCGGGAGGCTAACAAGAGGTGGCAAAACCAGGAGAGGAGAGTTTCTTCTGAGAAAACGAGGGCAACTTCCCCGCAAACCGTGATAGCTACGTGCGTCGAGGTCCCGGCCCAAGCTGGCCTCTCAATCCATTCGCCGCTGCCTCCTACAGAGCCGTCGGCAAGCCGGTCGGTGGCCGTTGAGCCATCCTTTCCCCAAGCTGAAGAGCACGTAGAGTCGGTGGAAGACTGGCTCCGGCTGATGGACAGCCTGAAAGACGTCTCCCCGGAAGTCCGAGGATTAGTGGCCAAGGCTGTGGCGATGAGCACCATTGCCCGCCTGGAGAATCGTCGGGGAAAATGAGGTGAGTTTCCTTTCCTCTCTGATTATGGGGAGATTCTCGCGGCCGTCTGAAAGAGAAGGGTGCTACCGTTGACGACCGGTGTTGAACTTTTCCTCCTATGAGGAAGTAGAGTTCAGGGGGGGGGGCGTTGTGACGGAGAATCCGTCATAGGCTGTCGACGAAGAGTGTATAATGTCTACATTCTTGCTCGACTGTCGCCTGGTTGCAGGTTGGAAAAGGCCGTTTATAAGGACTTTTTGGAAAGCCGGCAACGTTCGAAAATTACGCGATTTTCGAGCTCGCGGCGATGATCGGGGGGGAATTAGGGATCCGCGAGGGAAGGGGAGAGAGGGGAAAGCGCAACAGTTTAGTCTAGTCGTGCGCGTCCGAGGAGTAAGTCGTTTTTAGAGAGTGACACGCGAATAATATATAGAGAATTTTCTTCGTCACAGGGAAGAGAGAGAGAGGGAGAGAGTCGGAGTGAGTGAGTGCAGCCGAAGGTCGAGGTGTGCGTGAGAGAAGGAGAGTAAGAGGGAAGAAGACGAGGTCATGGGTGCTGCGAAAGGGAAGAGAAGAGACGAAGGCGGTCAGCACCTTCGCCGAGAGCCGAGGGACGAAGAGGTCGAGAGTCGGCGAGAGGCGACCAATGGTTGCCACCGCTATCTCCGAAGCCGAGGGTGAGGCGGAGACAGTAAACATCGAGACGAGCATTCGGCGAGGCCCAGCGGCCCTTCTCCGGAGGACTAGCTGCAGGAACGCGGTGCAGCGGTGCCTGAGGGAGCTGCCAGGACGTCAACTGCTAGCGAACGAGCCTCGCAGATCGCAAGGGTAAGCGCCTTATTTATTCGTGCGAAGTAGCGAGAGCGAGAGAGAGAAAGAGAGAGTGAGAGCGCGTGGTAGAGGTTTTGCGGTGAGGGTGGCGAGGAATTGCCACTTCCCTGCCCTAGGGAAGCGTTAGGCCTCCGTCGGCTGGGAGACAGTCGCGGGCGGCTGGCCTGCAACTTCGCGACATAGACAGCGGGAGAGAAAGTCAGAGAGTGAGAGAGAGTGAGAGAGATTAAAACATTAATTTATTGAATGATTATATTTTTTTTGTGCAAGGCACTCAGGGCGCACGTAGTTACATCGGCTACGACGTAATGCCTACGTCACAAGATTCACTGGGAGAAATCCATTGTTTTCATTGTTGCTTAGTTTCTGGTGTGTAATGATGAGTCCAGGTTTTATCAACGGTGACAACTTGACGCAAAAACTCCTTCAGATCTTGCTTAAATTGCTCCAAACACTGCTTCGAAGTTAACAGCCGCATCCGCTTGTTGTCCACCGTGAGCAATCGCGGCACCCATCGGGCCAACAATTTTTTCATCGCCAACTTATCATGTAAAATATTATTTGCCGTTCCGGTCGACACACCTACGGCCTCTGCTACTTCGCGCACTTTCGTTCGTCGATCAGCGAGAATCATGTCGTAGACTTTTTGAATGATTTCCTCGGTAACCACGTCTGCCGGGCGTCCTCATCAAAAACGGATGTTTGCCCACGTTTAAATTCGTTGAACCAATATCTAACTGTTGTCATAGATGACGAAGTGTCCCCATAAACAGCATTCAACTTTGCTTTTATCTCCTCGCATTTTTTCCATCCAAAAACAAAAAGCGAATTACCGAACGATACTGCTCTTTTTCCATCTTAGCGAAAATCACGAAACACGTCTTACTCGAATGGCTGCCAAATCCAAACTAACCTATCAATCAGTCTAAAATTCGTTTTACCATCGTTTGATAGATGGCAGCACACGATGATAATACCAACTTCCCTCAGGAACGCTCTTTGTTGTCAAACACGGGTACTTATTGAACCGCCCTCGTATTAGGTGCATGGAAGAACTTTGTAATCTCGCAGGTAGTCGAGCGCGCAGCTGCTGCTACCTGCCTACTATCATGCGCTAGAGACGGCTCCGTTCAAACTTCTATATCTCTGTAAATAACAGTCGTTGTTTTCTGAAATTTTCACAGAATATTTTTGAAATGCGCTACTTTTAGAAAATGCAAAAAATCGATTTTTTAAAAATCCTAAATATATCTCCCTCCTTAAAATAATGGGGCATAACATTTACACATAACAGACGAAGAGAAAGAAGATTCCTCAGAGTTTTCAGTATTGATAGAGGACTTCTGACGTTTTTATTCTTATAGTGATGAGGCTGTGTTCTATATTCGGTCTATTAACAAAGGCGGCTTGCTAATGACATAGGGAAATAAGGGATGATATCCATGACCGCGGCAGAAAAGTATCTTGCACAAGCTCGTAATTTGGGAAAGAAGCCGCTGCAGTCCAGTAAGCGACGAGTCCTTAGGCAAGGTTTGCCACGTCGCTAAATAACTTTCCGCTAACAGCTGCAAATGCTGCAAGACCCAGGATTCTCTGTTATGGTGTTGCCATACGTGCTTGAGGATCGGGCATCGTACCTTGTTTCACTCGCAGAGGCGGTGCTTTGCATGCTGACAACTCCGCCATTACTTGTGCTCTATCGGTGGCTCCTTGGCTGAAAAAAATCTTGACTGGACGAAATGCCAGAAAAGTCTCGTCTTGCCGAAATCGAATAACTTCATAGTAACAACAATTTTATAAATAGCCGGTACACTTATCCCGGTACTAACGCACTCGCTTATATCTCTTTCTCTCTTTCTCTCGCACTCAAGAATCCCTTATACGCTACCTATATTTTTATTTTACATAGTAACTGCATGTGGAAAAGAAATAAATAATCTTGACTTTGCATCTTTGCATCTGAATTTTTGGCTTATCTCTGCACGTTGAAAGAATCGATACGGGATTCAAATCCATAACAACTATATGTAATTTAGTTCTTCGGCATATCAATTTTTATTTTAACTTAATTTTGACGAACTGTTCTAGTCGCTGACAATCCTATATTTTTAAAAGGATTCTAAGATGATGACATAAAAAGAAATGGTTGAAATAAAGATTATCTACTAAATTCTTCTCTTCGAGTAGTTTGTAATAGATTCTGAAAAACCTTAATAACTACTCTTCGTCCAAAACATAGAAAATCTAAAGGATTTCGTACATCAGTGCCTGATACACCTGTATAAATATCTAAATCATATAGTTATCCGTCAGAAAAACGCAGTGCTCATAAATTTATTCCAAACCTGATAGGTTTATTTCTATTACACGTTTTTATTCTTAACTTACCAAAATATTTAACCATTACTTTGCCGATTAATAAATTACAATCGAAAAATTTAGATTGCTTATAGTTTTCTCTGAACATGTCATACAACATACATACTTTTAACCTTCCCCACTCTTTCACTCTCATCTTTATTTTGTAGCTTAGAATCTTATACATTTCTTTATTTCCAAAAATTTGTTCCTGGGCAGGAGTTCTTTGATTATAGAACATGGCAGAAGCCGGTAATTTAACGAATAATCGCGCTGAATTTTTGAGGAATCGAATACAGTAATTACCAAAATGACGATGAATTTTTCAAGGTCGTCTCCATTCAAATCGAAATTATTTTCTGAAGTTGCTTCGATAATATAATTTTTTATTTTACTCTAAACGTACAATTAAAGTAGTTTAAGTGCATTTTTATTAGGTTGCTGCAGATGAAATTGCCGATTTAGCAATGACATAAAGTTGGCTGCAATTTTAGTGTATTATGTTGGCACAAGGCGGCGCAAATGATGTAACATATTAAAGTATAAATACTGCTACCTTGGTTTATGGAGTCATTTCTGTTTTGCACTTCATAGTGATCGTAAAAACAAAAAGAGAAAGTAAACATGGAAGTAAATCAAAAACGGCTATTTTTACTATACGAATTTAAATTAGAGCACAACGCAACTGAAGCAACGAGGAATGTCAACAGCGCATTTGGGCCTAATACAGTTAGCGAACGAACCACTCGGTGGTGGTTCAAAAAATTTCGATCCGGGGATATGGACCTTGGAAATGAGCCACGTGGACACCCAGGACCATCGGTCGATAACGACGAGCTGCGTGCATTAGTGGAGTCTGACCCCCGCCAAACCATAAGGGATCTTGCCGAGAAATTAGGCCTTCACAATTCGACAGTTTACCGCCACTTGCAATAACTTGAAAAAGTGAAAAAGCTTGACAAATGGGTTACGCATGATCTTACAGATGGGGAGATTTCAAGTTCTCTTCTCTCCCGCAACAAAAAGGAACCGTTCTTGCACCGAATTGTGGCCTGCGATAAAAAGTGGATTCTATACGATTATCGTCGCCGATCAGCCCAATGGCTAGATGCCGATGAAACGCCAAGACACATGCCGAAACCAAGCCTTCATCCAAAGAAAATAATGGTAACTGTTTGGTCTGTAGCTGGAGTTATCTACTTTTCGTTCCTGCAATCTGGCGAAACCATCAATGCTGAAAAATACTGTGCTCGACTGCATGAAATACATCAGAAATTGATAGTCCAACGACTTAGGCTTGTCAACAGGGATGGAGTGATACTGCTTCATGATAACGCACGGCCTCATGTATCGAGAACAACGGTCCAAAAATTGAACGAGTTGTGCTATGAGACTCTTCCTCATCCTGCATATTCACCAGACCTCTCACTAACAGATTACCATTTCTTTAAACATTTGGATCACTTTTTGACGGGAAAAAGATTTAATAATGAAGCTGCTGTCAGAAATGCCTTCGAGGAGTTTCTTTGAACCAGAAACTCGGACCTTTACAAAACTGGAATAAATGTACTTGTATCTCGTTGGGAAAAGTGTGTTGCATCTATTAGTACCTATTTTGATTAAATAAATTGTCTTTATAAAAAGTGACAGCTGTTCAAAAATTTATTACTAAATCGGCCATTTCATATGCAGCAACCTAATACATTCATTTGTTTATTTAAATTTTACCAACAAACAATAAACATTTCCATAACGGGCTATATATATTTTCTACGTAATTTTTTCCGTAAATCGATTGCCTCTATCAGATTTTGCAAGAATTCACTTTTGCTTTAATTTGTTTGAACAATTTGTTAATTAACAATCAAAAAATTTAAATATATAATACATGTCTCTTAATTTTCGTCCATAGCAAACATTCCATAGTTAGTTTTTCGATATCTCATGTAGTTTCGTCACAGGTAGAGGCAGGGTACAGTTGCAACAAATTACACTGCACAATAAAAATTAAAAAGTTGATTGTTTCCTGGACCTGATGAGTCAATTCTTATTAATTTTGAGATGAGAAAAACGAATTTGATAGTAAAAATTTTTTATTAGCTCTAGTTTTTGAGATATATAAGAATATTGTTTTTAAAAAAATTGAAGAAAACGCTAGACATTAATTACATATGCTTGAAACATTAAATCAGCGATTACAATTTTTTCATGCTAGTTATATTTTGAATTGATGAAAAACACCTACTGGATGGTTGGCTAAACAGTAAGTCATTTTGTTGCTTCGTTAGATCGTGATATTTTAGCTTTCCTCTTGTACGTGAGCAGTAGAGCATCCCTAGACACAAACCAGCAGTAATCCGCAAGCATTGCTTCATTCCAGCGGCCTTGATATCTCCGTTCCATCACAAAAATGTCCTGATGGAACCTTTCTTTGTGTTCGTCACTTACAGCTCTACAACTTGGCGAAAAAAAGTCGAGATGGGAGTGTAAAAAATGGATTTTTAAGGACATGTTGCATTCAAGTTGATGATATTTTTCCAAAAGCACTTCTACTAGCTAAGCGTAGTTATCATCTCTTTTATTTCCTGAAAATCGATGTATAACTGCCTTGAGAGCTTCCCAAGCTTTTTTTTCTTTTCCTTCCAACCAGATTGAATGCAGGGTCATTTACAAGTTGGCGTATTTGTGGCCCAACAAATATGCCTTCTTTGACTTTGGCCTCACTTAATCTTGGAAATTTCCCTTTCAAATATTCAAAAGCCTGATCTTCTTGGTTCATTGCTTTGACGAAATTCTTCATTAAACCCAGCTTGATATGTAGAGGTGGAAGAAGGATATCGTTTCGATCCACGAGAGGCTTGGCAACGACATTTTTTTCACTAGGGTTAAGATCTCTTGCAGGCCAATCTGCTCGAATGTAATGAGATTTCTTATCCCTACCATCCCATATACACAAGAAACAGCAGTGTTTTGTGAAGCCTGATTGCATTCCCAAAAGAACAGCGATTACTTTCAGATTACTGCATATTTTCCACTTGTATTCGACATACTTGATTGAGTCGAGAAGAGCTGTCATATTTGCATAAGTTTCCTTCATGTGAACTGCATGACCAACAGGAATCGATGGAAGCTGATTGCCATTGCGAAGCAATACAGCTTTCAAACTATAATAAGTTTCGATAAGTCAATGAACAATCGCCATTCACTTGGGTCATGTTTCAAATTTAAACTTCTCATCAAACCACTGATTTTACTACAACAAACAAGGTTATTTTTGTTCTCAAAGAAAGGCACAAGATCTCATTGCCGTTTTCTGTACATAGAGACTCGAACATCATGTCGAAGAAGTTTTCATTGCTGTAATCTTGACGCTAGAAGCTTCGCCTTCTGCTGCAACAAGTCAAGGTCTCGGATGAGATCACTCAACTCCGCTTGGCTCAATCTATGCGGTTGATCATCTTCTTCCTGAAAATAAGGGTCACGAGATGTTAAGGGCTCGATGTCGTCTCCTTCTACACTTTCTTCATATTCGACTTCCAACTCATAATTTTTCGGTGGAGCAGGAACTGGTAAACGCTCCGAATGCGGAATAGGTCGAGTAGCGGATTCAAGGTTCGGATATTGAACTGTTTTCTTTTGTATTCATTGACAACCCTGATTGTATAGGGGGTGTCAAGCAAAAATAACAGTCATCCGTATGGTTTGAAGACTCGCGCCAAACCATAGGCACAGCAAAAGCCATTAACCTTTTTTATTTTCAAGCCATTCTCGTAATAATACTGAATATGAGTTGCAGCATATGTGTGGAACCCATGACTTATCCTGGTTTCCTATTAGGTTGCTGCAGATGAAATGGCCGATTTAGTAATAAATTTTTAAACAGCTGTCACTTTTTATAAAGACAATTTATTTAATCAAAATAGGTACCAATAGATGCAACACACTTTTCCCAACGAGATACAAGTACATTTATTCCAGTTTTGTAGAAGTTCGAGTTTCTGGTTCGAAGAAACTCCTCGAAGGCATTTTTGACAGCAGCTTCATTAGTAAATCTTTTTCCTGTCAAAAAGTGATCCAAATGTTTAAAGAAATGGTAATCTGTTGGTGAAAGGTCTGATGAATATGGAGGGTAAGGAAAAGTCTCATAGCACAACTCGTTTAATTTTTGGACCGTTGTTCTCGATACATGAGGTCGTGCGTTATCATAAAGCAGTATCACTTCGTCCCTGTTGATAAGCCTAGGTCGTTAAACTATCAATTTCTGATGCATTTCATCTAGTTGAGCACAGTATTTCTTAGCATTGATGGTTTCGCCAGGTTGCAGGAACGAATAGTGGATAACTTTAGCTACGGACCACCAAACAGTTACCATTATTTTCTTTGGATGAAGGCTTGGTTTCGGCATGTGTCTTGGCGCTTTATCGGCATCTAGCCATTGGGCCGATCATCGAAGATTATCGTATAAAATCCACTTTTCATCGCAGGTCACAATTCAGTGCAAGAACGGTTCCTTTTTGTCGCGGGAGAGAAGAGAACTTGAAATCTCCATTCGACATGTCATGTTTTGCTTGGTAAGATCATGCGGAACCCATTTGTCGAGCTTTTTCACTTTTCCAAGTTGTTGCAAGTGGCGGCAAACTGTCGAATTGTGAAGGCCTAATTTGTCGGCAAGATCCCTTATGGTTTGGCAGGGGTCAGACTCCACTAATGCACGCAGCTCGTTGTTATCGATCGATAGTCCTAGGTGTCCGCGTGGCTAATTTCTAAGGTCCATATCTCCGGATCGAAATTTTTTAAACCACCGCCGAGTGGTTCGTTCGCTAAATGTATCAGGCCTAAATGCGCTATTGATATTTCTCGTTGTTTCCGTTGCGTTGTGCTCTAATTTAAAGTCGTATAGTAAAAGTAGCCGTTTTTGACTCACTTCCATGTTCACTTCCTCTTTTTGTTTTTACGATCACTATGAAGTGCAAAACAAAAATGACTTCATAAACCAAAGTAGCAGTATTTATACTTCAATATGTCATATTATTTGCGCCAACATAATGCACTAAAATTGCAGCCAATTTTATGTCATTGCTAAATTGGCCATTTCATCTGCAGCAACCTAATATTTTCATGCGAAAATAATGCTCGTATGCAGTCTTTACTACAGGGGTCATCCTACGTTTCTGTGAGGAGAACGTTATTTCACCACAAATGTAGCAAAAGTTGTTGGCATCATTCAGGCATTTTCGTGGTATGCTTATTTTGAATTGGCGCGTTTCTGAAATGAAATAATAAAATAGTATAAACTTGTAAAACAAGAATATTGGCTTTGTTTACCTACTTTTTAGATGTGCTAGTATGTATGTATGTCGCACTGTTCCTTCTTATGTAAGATACGCGGATTGATAGCTCTCGGAGTGAGAATCGCTGATATCTATAGTGTTTGTGCTAATTGCAGAAAAAATCCTTACGGTAAGCGTTAAGGATCTTTTTCTTATGGTGTATTTTTATGGTAAACGTTAAGGTCTTTATTTTCTTAGAAAAATCCAACTTTAATTGACAAATAAAATATCAAATAAAGAGTGTATCATAAATATTCACAAACAAATGCAGAATAGGCTAAATGAAAGACATATCGTTTCAGCACATTAAAAAGTAGTTGAGATAGTGAAAAGGGATACGATGTGGTTGGAAGGTTACATGAAACGAATGTCTTTAAAAATACATTAAAAAACAATTCAGTAAAATGTGTTGAAGGATGTTCTATCTCATGATTTATTATGAAGCACTAAAGATGTATCCCATTTCGTGCTCAAAAAACATTCTAAAGCAAAATTATAAAAATTGCAATGGCAATTTCAACACAATAATTTTGACAGTTGGTGGATGTATCTACATCCAAAAATAAAGTGTGCAAATCAATTAAAAGCTAATTATTCCCAAATTGATACAGGGTTATCCATTTCAAGGTTGGGAAAGTACAGCCCTGCCATCTTACAACTGTCAAATGTAAACGCCAACCAAACTAGTATTCGTTTAGTAGAAGGTTTGACATTTTACAATATGGATCGTTTAATCGTCGCACAACGCGTTAAAAATGTTAAATTGTCTTACCAAAATGGTGAATCTTCATTTTTTCGAAAATGACGATAACGTCTCCGTTACCGTCAATTCTCAGCGCTATGGCGCCATGATTAATGACTTTTTGTTATCCCGATCTTGAAGGTCTTTATCTAAGCAATATGTGGTTTCAACAAGATGGCGCTACATGCCACACAACACGGCCGGTTTCAGCTCTACTGCGTGAGAAGTTCCCTGGACGCGTAATTTCGCGATTTGGCGATGTCGCTTGGCCACCGAGATCATGCGATTTGCGCCTTTAGATTTCTTTTTGTGGGGCTACACAAAAGACTGGGTTTATGTGAACAATCGTCAAACTTTGGAGCATTGGCGGAACGACATTCGACAAGTTATGGCCGAATTACAACCCGAATTATGCGAAAAAGTAATTGAAAATTATCTGAAAAGGGTCGTGTCCTGCAAAAAGTCCCGTGGAGGGCATTTGATGAATGACACTGGGTTTCATATATAATGTCATCGTCCAAACATAAAAATAAAATAAAAATATCATCCAAATCTTAACGGCTTGTGTATTTTTTTTAACTTTACTTTCCCAAGGTGAAAATCGATAACCCAACATTTAAGAGTAGAAAATGACATGGTATCTTAAAAACAAGAGATAATCGGCCATTTTTATGTTGATTTTCAGATTCAGCAGATCCAATTACATAAGAATCAGCTATTTTTAAGCCCAAAACATTTTCACTGTTGGGCAGTGTTATTTATTGGGAGTACAAATTAATTCAGTTCATTTTCAAAAGATAGCTCTGGCTATTATGAATATTTAATAGTAACAGCTAAAGTCGGTAGTTTTAGAGAGGTTAGACATCTGTCAATAATATTCAGTTTATATCGCTTCGAGTTTCATAAAAAAATCTTGTTTTCAACTGTGTTAAATATGTTCTATTTTGTCTAAATAAGCAGCATTTGCGGGAGGTTTTAGTTTTCTGTTTTGATTGGAATAAAAGTGCAGCTAAAGCGCATCAAATGCTTGTGGAAGTTTATGGCGACAATGCTCTAAGTGATAAATTTTGTAGGATATAGTTTTGACGTTTGAAGAATAGAGATTTCGGCGTTAAAGTCAAGCCTCGCTCTAGACAGCCGAAAAAATTTGAAGACAAAAAGTTGGAGCCATTACTCAATGAAGATTCGAGTCAAGCGCAAGAGGAGCTTGAAGAGTCATTGGAAGCGACTCAAAAAGCAGTTTCTGTACAATTGAAATCCATGGGAATGATTTAAAAGCAATGCAATTGGATGCCTTATAAACTGAAACCGAGAGACATTGACAGGCGATTTTTTTGTTGCGAGCAGCTGATTCAAAGGCAACAAAGAAAGGGTTTTTTACATAGAATTGTTACTGGGAATGAAAAATGGATATTCTATGATAACCTCAAGAAGAAAAAATACTACGCTATGCCTGGTCAATCGTTGCCGTCGACCTCAACATCAACACCAAAGCCGAATATTCATGGTTCGAAGATCATGTTGTGTATCTGGTGGGACCAAAAGAATGTTGTGTACTATGAGTTGCTACAAGCTGGCGATACCATAACGGCCGATCGGTATAGGCTGCAATTAAATTGTTAAAGCCGTGCATTACGGGAAAAACGGCCGGAATACAAGGTAAGACATGACAAAGTTATTTTTCTGCATGACAACGCTCGGCCTCGTGTCGCAGAAGTCGTGAAAAAATATTTGGAAACGCTTAAGTTGGATATTTTGCCGCACCCACCGTATTTTCCGAACGTTGCTTCTTCTGATTACTAGTTGTTCCGAGGGATGCAACACGATCTGGCAGGTCATCGGTTCACTTGTTTCGCAGAAATCGAAAATTGGCTCCTAAATTGGATCACCTCAAAAGACGAGACATTTTTCGAGATGGAATTCGAAAATTGTCTGAGAGGTGGGAAAAAGTAGTAACTAGCGATCAACGATAGTTTGATTAATCTTTTAATTCTTTTTATTCTGAAATAAATGGATTTTTGACCGCAAGAAAACGGACTGAATCAATTTGTACTTCCAATACTTAAATTTTACTAATAAACAATTAACACTTTTGTAACATACTCCACATGTTTTCTACAAAATTTTTCATTATAAGCAATTGCCGCTATCAGATTTAGTCAAAACTCACTTTTGCGATAATATGTTTAGACAATTTGTTAATTAACATTTAAAAAAATAAAAGAAAAAACATGTGTCTCTTAATTTTTACCCATGCCAAACATTGAATTATTAGTTTAGCCTTATTTTTACATTTGTAGCCATGGGCTATAACGGGTTAATTAGAAATTTTTGTTTTCTTTTTTTCAAAATTTAATTGAAAAAGAATATAAGTAACAAAATAATTACATTATAAACTATTAAATTAATTTATTAAGATTATTAAATGTCAGAGGTCTAGAGTCAATACAAGCTCTTCCTCTCTAACTTGCTTTCTTCAGTCAACTTGTCTCTATTCATAAGAAAGTTGCAAAGAGCTGATTTAAATTAAAGGAATAAACTCATGGAAAAAGGAAAGAGCGAAAGAGTACCAGTTGTACAAGTATGAAATGCGGATTTTAGACAACAGATGGTGTACCAATGCAGTTGAACCTGTTATGATTTGACACTGCGCCATTTTGTTGTGTCATCAACAAGTTCAGACGCACATTAGTGATAGACTGAAAAAGTGTGTGCATCGTGTTGTATTGTTGTGTTTAATACGTAGGCAGTCCCAAAAGTACCCGACCCGACAAAGAAAACAGTAAAAAAATTGCAAAAATGTTTTTTATTTTTCAACATATTCTCCTTTTAGTTCGATACACTTTTCCCAACGATGTTCAATAGCTTCGATACCCGCTTTATAGTAGGAACCGTCAAGCTCCTCAAAATACCTATTAACCGCAGACTCTACCTCTTCATTGTTGGCAAATCTATTGCTGCCGAGCCATTTTTTCAAATTCGGAAAAAGAAAATAATCCGAAGGAGCCAGATCTGGCGAATAGGGTGCGTGTGGAAGCAATTTGAACTTCAACCCATTGATTTTAGCCATCGCAATGACGCACGTGTGGACTGGCGCGTTGTCGTGATGAAACAACACTTTTTTTTTCGTCAGATGTGGCCGTTTTTTCTTGATTTCATCACTCAAGCGCTGCAATAAGGCTGCATAATATGCGCCGTTGATTGTTTTTCCTTTTTCGAGATAATCAATAAATATTATTCCACGCGCATCCCAGAAAACGGATGCCATGACCTTGCCAGCTGACTGAACTGTCTTTGCTTTCTTTGGAGCCGGTTTTCCCTTTTAAGTCCACTGCTTTGACTGCTCCTTGGTCTTAGGTGTAAAATGATGGACCCATGTTTCGTCCACGGTTATGAATCAACGCAAAAACTCGGCTTTATTACTGCGAAACGTTGTCAGACACTCGATGGAAACATCCTCACGTTGCTGTTTGTGCTCCATTGTGAGCAAACGCGGTACCCATCTTGCGCACAGCTTTCTCATGTCCAAATTTTCGGTCAAAATCGATGCACAGCACTTTTTGAAATGCCTGCCATATCTGCTATCTCGCGCACTTTTAGTCCACGATCATCCAACACCATTTTGTGGATTTTCTTCACATTTTCTGACGTAGTGACCTCACTTGGTCGACCACTGCGGTGTTCATCTTGGCAGCTCGTACGATCTCACTTAAACTCAGCTACCCAATATTTGACCGTTGTAAACGAAGGAGCAGGCTTCCCCAGAGTAGAATTCAACTCGGCTTTGATATCGGTTGAACTTAGACCTTTCAAATGAAAGTATTGTATCACATCACGATGCCCGATTTTTTCCATATTTACAAATTCACTGAGAGCGTTCACTTTGGATGTCTGTAAAAAAAATAATAATAAACGTACCGTTATGAATTTTTCACATGAAGTTGTTGAAAGGTGGTATTGTCAATCGCAGTAATTGTTTTTTCAAAACTACCTGTATTCATAAGTCAGGTCGGGTACTTTTGGGACTACCCTCGTATGTTAAAATTTATACTGAATAAAGAGCATTCGCGGGCAGCATCAATTTTTCGTTTTCATTTGAACAAAACTGCTGCTGAATCCTTTCGGTTACTACGAGAAGCTTATGGTGAACATGCTGCATGCAAGGTACGTGTGAACGATGGTTTTAGTGTTTCAAAAAAGGTGACTTCGACGTTGCAGACAAGGAACATGGGAAACCGCCAAAAAAATTCGAAGATATGGGTTTGCAAGCATTGTTAGACGAAGATGATTCGTAAACACAAAAACAATTCGCACAGAAATTAGGAGTTTCCCAACAAGCTTTTTTCAATAGCCTACGAGCGATGGGGAAAATTCAGAAGAGCGGTAGATGGGTACCACATGAGTTGAATGACAGGCAACTAGAAAATCGCAAGATCACATGTGAAATTTTGCTCGCTCGGTACAGAAGGAAGTCGTTTTTGCATCAAATAGTAACAGGGGATGAAAAGTGGATTTATTTTGATAATTCCAAATTCAGGAAATCATGTGTAGACCCATGAGCACCATTCACATCAACCGCAAGACGAAGTCGTTTTGGCAGAAAGACGATGCTCTGTGTTTGGTGGGACCAGAGGGGCGTGGTCTATTATGAGCTATTGAAACCTGGGAAAATGGTTAATACTGCACGTTACCAACAACAATCAACCGACTTAAACCGTTTGCTGCTTGAGAAAAGGCCAGAATATCGAAAGAGGCAACACAAAGTAATTTTTCTCCATGACAATGCTCCATCACATACGGCAAAACCGGTTCGCGACACAGTGTAGCACCACGTCGTAGCCGATTTAGCTACGTGCGCCCTGAGTGCCTTGCACATAAAATAATTTTATATTAAACGATGCTTCAATCTATCTCTCACTCTCTCTCTCTCTCTCTCTCTCTCACTGTTTATGTCGCGAAGATGCAGGCCGGCCGCCCGCGACTGTCTCCCAACCGACGGAGGCCTAACGCTTCCCCAGGGCAGGGAAGTGGCAATCCCTTGCCACCCTCACCGCAAACCCGCTAATACACACTCTCGCTCTCTTTCTCTCTAATGATTTCACGCGGATAAGTGGGAACACTCACCGTTGTTGCTCACGAAGCTCGTCCGCTGGCCGTTGAGCTCCTGGCAGCTTCCTCTGGCACCGCCGCACCTCGCTCCTGCAGCTCGCCCTCCGGAGAAGGACCGCCGGACCTCGCTGAGAGCTCGCTTCGATGCTTCCTGTCTCCGCCTCACCCTCGGCTTCTGAGATCGCGGTGGCAATCACCGGTCGCCTCCCGCCGACTCTTGACTCCTCATCCCACGGCTTACTTCCTCGCTCTCTCTCGTCTTCGCTCTCCTTCTTGGCACTGCTCTCTCGACTTCTTCCTCACTCTCTCTCACTCTCTGTCTCTCTCTCTCTCTCTTTCTCTTTCGCACACCTTCACCCCTGGCTTTACTCGCGACGCTCACTCTAATCAAAGAGGAACCAAACTATATTCACCGCGGGACTTATCTCTCCGTCCTCGCGGGAACGCGCAGCGAAACTCACTCGCAGGAGAGAGACTACTTAACTGCCGTTACGCTCGCTTTTCTTTCCCCTTCCCTCGCGGCTCCCAAAATTCCTCGCGTGATTTTCGAACGTTGCCGGCTTTTGGAAAAATCCGCATTTTCGCAGCTAAACAGGCTTACACAAGCTGGCAACCCGGAGACGGTCGCGCAAGAATGTAAACACTTACATTCTTCGTCAACGTCCTATGACGGATTCTCCGTCACAGTTGTAAGTCAAGATTTGTATCTCTTCTAAAAGTATAAAGCCAGCAATAGAGCCTGACTCAACAAAATGTTTGAATGCAGGATCTCTATTTCTCATTAAACATCGAATATTCGCATCAACACAAGGCTTTTTCCTGTTACTCAATTTTATACAATGAAGGGGAACATGAAGATCAGCCGATATAATGATAGCTGATTCAATAGTGTTGATATAATTATTGAACGAAGTTTCATTATTATAATATAATATATAGTTAGAGTTGCTAACCCAGTAGAAAAATTAATATAGTTGTACGAATGTAAAGTAGATGAAGTTGATAAAAATGATGCAAAAAAGAACTGGCAAGAAGATTCGAATTTATTGTACATTATTAATGTTTCTAATCTTAACAATTTTGTTAATATGTGGTACGACACAATGTAAGACAAAAGTTAATTAAATCATGACCAGCTATGAACGGCGAGTTAGATTTATTATGCGGTATTAGATTAAAATAAACATGTGACATGATGGATAAATCGAGCCACGTATGCAAGATATAATTATTACATATGGCATAATAAATAAGATGACGGGACAAGATGAAAATTAAGTTCTTGAAAGCGCTTCCTCATAAAACCAGAATCTTAATAAAAAATGTAAACCTTTAAATTTTTAATAATTGGCCGAGCATATCGAAGACGAATATGAGCATCCAAAGCTGCACGCCAAAGATACATTGGTTTAGGCTGTAATACTCAAAGAAACAAATCAGATTTTCCTCCATGACCAAAGATATCGCATACAGTAAATCTTCTTAAAATTAAGGAGTGCAGTATAACTGTATCACGAGCGACTATCGATGCAAGTTTAACAGCCATAATCTTATGTTTAGGCATCTAAACTGTATTATTAAATGCAGAAGCAGTAGTCACGGCTGGTATATAATAACTGCAATAGGGGTAGTGTCTTACGTGACTCCCAAGCTCTCATTTCAATGATTATAGATATTCGGCAGTTTAATCTTCTCAAAAATAATTTTAAATATATCTATATTTTAAAGATTAATATTACATGAAAAGCCTAAGACTAATACTCTACAAGAATCAGTTAATGAGTGCAGAGTCCTAGGTGCAGAATTAATTAAATATTAACGCAGGATGATTTTTAAATATTTTATTTAATAGCTCATTAAAAAGTATATTAATTCTTAATTAAGAGTAAAAATGACTGATAGATACCTATGCATAAAATAATTTTATGTTTGTTATAATACATTAAACTATAATTTTTGTACCAATAACCCACATAGCATGAAAGCTTCCTGTAAGCTTACTGTAAGCATTCAAGAAAGGTTCATAAGCTTCCGTAAAGCTTTCATAGAAAATTGCTGTAAGATCAAAATGTCCGTCTTAAGAAACTGTGTTATCTTCCATGAAAGATCACAGTAACCTTTTACACAATCCTTCTAAGATATGATTTGTAACCTTTGTAAACGACCTATACTATATAATAAAAAAAAATAAAATAAAATAAATATAATATAAAAAAAAAATTTTAAAGATTCTAGTAACCGTTTTTAAGAAAGAAAGGTTTATTTATTAACACATCGTTCAATAAGTCCCGAGACTAACAACGAAAACAACATTTTTTTTCAAAAATCATTTTTATTTATCAATATAATCTCCTTTTAGAGTAATACAATCTTTTCAACGCCTTTCCAACATTTCTATACCATGTTTATTAAAGGATTTATCCTTTGCTTCAAAATAGGCTTCAGTTTCGGCAATGACCTCCTCATTCGAGCCAAATTTTTTTCCCTGGAGCATTTTTTTGAGATCAGCAAAGAGCCAGTAGTCGCTGGGGGCTAAATCTGGCGAATACGGGGGGTAGGGAAGCAAATCAAAGCCCAATTTGTTTAATTTTACCATTGTTTTCATGGACTTGTGGCATGGTTTATTGTCTTGGTGAAAAAGGATTTTTTTCTTCTTCATGTGCGGTTGTTTTGCTGCGATCTCCTCCTTCAAACGTACCAACAAGTCAATTTAATAATTACTGTTGATCGATTTACCTTTTTCCAGGTAGTCAATGAAAATCACGCCATGTGTATCCCAAATAACAGACGCCATAACTTTGCCAGCAAAATGCTGCGTTTTTGGACGCTTTGGGCGGCTTTCGCCAGCCATGCGCCACTCAGATGATTGCCGATTCAACTCCGGAGTGAAATGATGTATCCATGTTTCATCCATGGTCACGTATTGACGCAGGAAATCCTTTTTATTGCGAGTAAATAGCGATAAACAGCTCACTGAATCGTCGACTCGTTGCTGTTTTTGTTCCACTGAAAGCAATCGCGGCACCCACTTGGAAAAAACCTTTTTCATGCTCAATTTTTCATGAAGGATTGTAAATACGCTTCCAGATGATATCTGTGTCACTTCTGCAATCTCACGGACCTTCACTTTGCGATTTTTCATTACAATTTTTAACACTTCACTCACATTTTTCTGTGTAACGGCTTCCAATAGCCTACCCGAACGTTCCGCATCGTTTTTGTCCGTACGACCACGTTTAAACTCAGCATACCAACGACAAATCGTTGGTTTGGATGGAGAGGAGTCCAGGTAATGTTTTTTAAGCCATTGCTGGGCTTCTACGGTGTTTTTACCCATTAAAAAACAATGTTTTATCAACACGCAAAACTCGCTTTTTTCCATTTTTCAAACAAATTACAAAGTGACTTTACTCTAACCTCGATAACTCTGCTGTATGTGATCCGATCGCCGTGAAATTTTTACACGTTTCATGTAAAGATTCGCACTCTATGGAAACGTGGCCAGTTTGGTACTACTAGCACCATCTCTGGGTTAGTCTCGGGACTTATTGAACGATGTGTTATTTATCATTATGTGTTGTAACGGCACCAGGGATCAGGGTGGCGTACAAATGTAAAGGTGGGGGGGAGCGGGTTGCTTGCGAGTGCAAGTTAAACGACTGATTACAATGACATATGGACAAATACTTTTATTAAAACTAAAATTGCTGAATACAAGAAATTATCGCGTTTTTACGCAAGCCCAGGACGCCAGCTACACCAGTGTAGCGCGGTTTCTTGCGCGTCAAATTGTTGCGCGGCTTACTTACGTTTAGAGCCTACACTAACGGCCGAAAAATGGCGCGTAACTCGCGACGCGGTCGCACACACGCAGCCAGGAAGGATACGGGGACGATTCAAGGAAGCTATGCCTCCTGGCAGCTGCCACTGCACCTTGGCACTCACCAGATACTCCAACACGCTCACGGATACTATACGGACGCTCGCTCGCTAGTTCTACAAAAGTTTATTAGTTCGCGACTGCTGGCTTCAATTATCCCGAACGGAGTGAACGGGAAGCTTATTGCGTGGCACTTTCGCGAGCGCAGCTTTTAGATGATCGTTCTGCGCCAGCGCAACGTACGTGTGAAGTACGTTACGCGACGCAGCCGCCGCGCGCTCAGCGCTGTTGGCAGTTGATATTACTGCTCGCCAGCAGCGCGCGTTGAGGTTATCCGCTCGCGAGTGCCAGTGTTGTAGTTGTGTATTCCCTGGAGCGGCGAGAGTCTACCTTAGATGTACGGAGGATCAAGATAAGTCGACGCTTTCCATAGCTGGTAGGCGTCGACTAATTTGTCTATATTCTCTCTGTTCCAGGTGCGGCCATACTGCGGGTCAACAACTGCGGCTCGGACGAAGAGCGGTTGAGAAAGCGAAGCAGTGGTGTCGGGGACAGCGATAGCCTGCTTGCAGCGGCAGCGAGGCAACACTATCAGACACCTCCAGATGCGTATTTACTTGCACTCAAATGGTGTGCTTCTATGTTTACCTGCCTTCTAACCTCCTCTTTCGCTTACCTATGATGTTGTGTGGCAGCTTGTACTTCCTTCCATGGTGCAGCTGCTACTATTATTTCCTTCCTTGTCTAATTATTGTCTGGGAGGTTGCAGGTACGTGGACCATTACAAGGACAGGAAGGAGCTTGAAGAGGAAAGAGCTTGCAGAGGAACCCTGCTGCAGTGTGTGCGAGCACTGCCTCGAATAGCCAGGGGCTCCTGAGACTAGCTTCTCGCTAGAGCCTGTGATTGAGCTTGAAGCCCCTGTACCTGGGGAAGGTACAGTATGTACAGCCCTGCGTGGCTGTTAGTTAGGGTGAGCGTGGCAGTCCTGCGAGGCTACCAAGATTGTAAAAGGGGATACAGCAGGCTACAAGGAGGCGTACAGGCTGTGTATTAGCCTCCTTATGTGACTGGTGCAAAACACCACGTTACAACTTCCCCCCGCAAAACCGTGAATATGGGGGAAGTGAAACGACTCCATATTTACTGTTTGATCCTAACTGGAATCGAACTTGGTTATATTCGCCTAGCGCTTGCACTTAGCCTAAGGTGAGCGGTCTCACCTGCAACGGTGTAGGTTTGCGGCAGATCGTCGTTGTGTGGACATCGTCTTCTACAGCGTGGCTCATCTGCATTGGTGTTCTAGCTAGAGTGTACGCGGTGTACGGGTGCACGCGGGATTACTAGGCGAACTCGAGTCTAACGAACGGTGCTAGCTTGTCGGTTATGTACGCGAGTAGCTCGACCCTTGGGCAGAAATACAAAAAAAAACAAAAGTAAAAAAAACTATTATCGTTCGCAAGTTGTCCTAACAACGCGGTCTCTCATAACCCGCTCCAACATTCAATACCACTCATACTGAAAGAAATAAAATACTTAATATTAATACACGCATAATTTAAATAAAAAGAACATGTCAATAAGATAGCCCATAATTTTACTCATACCGTGCTTACCTGGTGCAGTAGCAGTACTATTCGACAGCCGCATTGCTGTTCGATAAATAAAAAAACAAATTGGTTACCTTGTTGGCCCACTGCCAGTGAGCGGTTATGGTAAACATGCTGAGTTTACTCGTTGCCTCGTCGGAGAGTGGCACGTAGCGAGATGCGAGTGCGACATGCAGCTGTGGCTCGTTGGTGGCACGAGCGGTTCGCGCCAACGCGGGTAATAATAATGGCAAAAATAAAAAGGGTGGGAGCAAATACAAAAAAACATAAGAAAATAATAAATAAGAAAAAAAAATAAAAAAAAAATAGGCCTTACTGGCTTGGGGTGCTTGGCGGCAAACCAAAACCAAAGTAACAAAAAAAAACCAAAACAAAATAATGCAAAAAAAAACCAAATTAAAAAAAAAAACAACAAAACAGAGGGAGCAAGGAAACAAAAAAAAAACAATAGCATGCAGTATACTGGCGGGATGAGCGGGATAGGCAACAGGGGTAATGAAGCACACTAATCTGCTGAATATAAACTATATTAATCGTAAAATATACAAAAAAAATTTTAATAAGCAGCGGCGGCGCTATATAGAACAAAAAAACTTAAAAAAAAAAAAAAATCAAAAAAAACGGAAAAAAAATCTTAACGGGAACGTTGCGGTACGTAGCGTTTCAAGTCGCTTACGTGGATTTTGGTGCGCTTCTTCGAGTTGGCGTCTTCGACGAAGTAGACTACTGGTGAGAGTACCTTGACGATGGTCGCTGGCCCTACGGACCGCGGTGCCATTTTTGCCACGAATCTTTCTCTGGCAGAGGACAGGTGGTGTTGGCGGCGGCACACTAAATCGCCTACTTAATATTGAACGTCGCGTCGACGGCGGTTGTAAATCGCGGATTGTTTCGCGGTCGCTTGCTCGATATGTCGCTTTACTAGATCATGTACCGCTGGCAAGCGGGTTACACGTTCGAGCCATTGCTCTGCACCGGGCGGCCTTACAGGGGCGGGATGTTCAAGATGTTTGCGGAGGATCATGCAAGGTTGCGGGTTACGGCCGAAATTGAGGAACGCCGGGGAAAATTTGGTCGATGAATGCACCATACTGTTGAGCGTGAAGGCGAATTCATTTAGGTGCATATCCCATTCGCGGTGATCTTCGCTGAGAAAACTATTAATCATCGTACGCAAATTCCGATTTACGCGTTCTACGGGGTTGGCCTGCGCATGGTACGGAGGAATGGTGGACTGCGTCACTCCGTACTGCTGCAACCGCTCGGTTACTGTTTTGTTAGCAAATTCGGTCCCATTGTCCGTCAGCAGGACCTTAGGACAGCCCCATCGGTTTATTATCAAGTCATCGAACGCCTGCATTACGCTCTTCGCGTCGGCTTTCCGTAACGCGCTCATTTCGACATAGCGCGTAAAGAGATCCTCAAATACTATCGCATAGCGGTGCCCTCGTTTCGATGGTGGTTTCGGCCCGATCACGTCCGCGGCAACTACTGTCCACGGTGCATCAATGTATCGCTTCCCCATCAAGCCGGCTGGTGCTTGCTGCGATACCTTGTGCGCTTGGCACTCTTGGCAAGCGCGTACGTAGCGACACGTATCATAGTAAATGCTAGGCCAATAATAGTAGGTGGCGAGCCGCTCATACGTTTTCTCGGTACCGAGATGGCCCGCCTGTGGTGTATCGTGCGCCTCAAATAATGCTTTAGCGCGGTCGCCCTGCGGTAATACAAGCTTTTACGCATCTAGATCCGGCACTAACGGGTTAATCAGCTGACTCTGCCGGAGCATGTATAACAGCTCGTTGTCAATGCGCCAATCTGGGAAGATGTGCGGGCGAGTGCGGACAGCTAGCAAGCGTCGCTGATACCATTTGTCGTCCGTGTGCGCGGATGGAACTACAGCGGCGGCTTCTACGTTATTTTCGAGCGCACGGGAAAGTGCGTCCGGCACTTGATGCAACGCGCCTTTACGATGCACAAATTTGATGGAATATTGCTGCAGCATCGTGTTCCATCGCCCTAAGCGGCCTGCGGGATCCTTCAAATTATGCAACCACAAGAGGCTGTGGTGATCGGTGATCACCGTAAATTCTTCCCCTTGGAGGTAACCTTTCAGCCGTTCGACGGACCAGAGCACTGCCAAGCACTTCTTTTCCGTCACGGAATAGTTGCGCTCGGCTTTAGACAGAACACGGCTTACAAAAAAGATCGGGTGCTCGTGTCCGTCAACCTCTTGTGTTAGAACGCTTGCGATGGCGTAATCACTCGCGTCCGTTTGCAGCGTAAACGGGCGGGTGAGATCCGGGCGAGCTAGCACAGGCGTTTGCGTTAGAGCTTGCTTCATTTGCGCGAAGGCGAGCTGTTGTTCCTCATTCCAATGCCAACGAATGCCTTTCCGCATTAATTGGGTGAGCGGTGCTTTATATGCTGCTAGGTTATCGATGAAGCGCGAATACCATGCTACCATGCCTAAAAATCGCCTCAGCTGGCGGACGTTCGTAGGTGCGGGGTACTCAACGATCGGTTTTATTTTGTCGTCGTCATGCTTCAAGCCTTCTGCGTTCACAACGTAGCCTAAGTAGCGAACATCAGCGCAGCAGAACTTAGATTTTTCTCGATTCAGTTGCAAATTGCCTTCTTTAAATGCCGCGACCACTCGTTCCAGCCACTGCAAGTGCTCTTGAAACGTAGAAGTGACGATAATCACGTAGTCCAAGTAGGGGAAGACGTGCGGTTCCCACTGCGGCTTAATAAGGCGGCCCATTCTTCGCTGCAATGTTGTGGGGGGCGTTTGTTAAGCCGTATGGCATACGCGTGAATTGATAAAGTCCGCGTTCAGGGATGCAGAAAGCAGTGATATCTTTGCTTGCGGTGTCGAGCGGGACTTGGTGATACGCTTGACTGAGATCGAGCTTAGAGATGTAGCGAGCCGATCTATGCTTGTCTAAAATATCGTCCATGTTGCAAAGGGGATAAGCGGAGCGTTTAGTGACAGCATTGATGCGCCGGTAGTCAATGCAGAAACGCCACTTTTCATTGGCTTTCGGTGCTATTACCGGACAGCTGCACCACGGGCTGTCGGGCGGCTCAATGATACCTTCGGCAAGCATGCGATCGATCTCATCGTATGCAACTTGCAGCATTTTTGGCGAATATCTGCGCAGATGCTGCCGAATTGGCGAAGCTCCTTGCACGTTGATGGTATGCACTGCTAAGTTGGTGAATCCTAGCGATGCAGGTGTTAGCGGGAGTAAGCGGTCGAGCAGAGCATTTAGCTACTCGTGCTCGTCGTCGGTTGCCACTACGAGTCCGCCTAGAACTGGTGCACCACGCCCCGTGGTGTCCACCAGGTATCGGTGCTATAATCAATCTTCAATTTAAACAGCCTCTTGAAGTCGATGCCCAGGATGCAATCGTATTGCAATCCATCTGTCACGAAGAAAGGAAGCGTGCGCCTTTCTCTATCAATGGAGACAGTCACATCCAGCACTCCCTGGATTGCCACTGCTCCTCCATCTGCCACGTTAATTGTATTAGCCGCAGGGCTAAGCTTGTTCTGCAACAACGTGCTCAAACCCTTTTCCAGGAACGAATAGACGGCGCAGTTGTCCAGTAGGCCTCGGAGCTTCAAACCGTTAAGCTCAATATTAAAATAATAGCCGTACCTCCCGGAGGTGCGGTTTACCTTGGATCAGCGACGGCGGCGGATCCAATGGTGCTGCTGCTGGAGATTCCGTTGCGGCGGAAACCTCAACTGCGTCGCGCGGCGGCGACAGGCGTGGCGGGTCAGGATGGAGCTGCCCGCGGCGTGGAGCTGCCTTTCGGCTACGCGAAGACCCGCGAGCTTTTAACGAGTCCCCTGCGGTGCGTTTCCCGCCCGTGGAGACGCTCTGCATCGATTGCAGTCCCTTCGCAGTACATTTGGTTGCCCGCATTCATAACATTTAGGGGACTTCGGGCATTCCGCAGTTCAATGCCGTAGCTGATCACATCGACGGCACGGCTCTCGCTGCTTACGGGCTTGCGGTGAGTTATCTTGATGGTTATTTGCGGTATTCGAGGGTAGTTCCAAAAGTACCCGACCTGATCTATGAATACAGGTAGTTTTAAAAAAACAATTACTGCGATTGACAATACCACCTTTCAACAGCTTAATGTGAAAAATTCATAACGGTACGTTTATTATTATTTTTTTTACAGACATCCAAAGTGAACGCACTTAGTGAATTTGTAAATATGGAAAAAATCGGGCATCGTTATGTGATACAATACTTTCATTTGAAAGGTCTAAGTCCAACCGATATCAAAGCTGAGTTGGATTCTACTCTGGGGAAGTCTGTTCCTTCGTTTACAACGGTCAAATATTGGGTAGCTGAGTCTAAGCGAGGTCGTATGAGCTGCCAAGATGAACACTGCAGTGGTCGACCAAGTGAGGTCACTACGTCAGAAAATGTAAAGAAAATCCACAAAATGGTATTGGATGACCGTCGACTAAAAGTGCGCGAGATAGCAGACATGGCAGGCATTTCAAAAAGTGCTGTGCATCGCATTTTGACCGAAAATTTGGACATGAGAAAGCTGTGCGCAAGATGGGTGCCGCGTTTTCTCACAATGGAGCACAAACAGCAACGTGAGGATGTTTCCATCGAGTGTTTGAGAATGTTTCGCAGTAATAAAGCCGAGTTTTTGCGTCGATTCATAACCATGGACGATACATGGGTCCATTATTTTACACCTGAGACCAAGGAGCAGTCAAAGCAGTGGACTAAAAAGGGAAAACCGGCTTCAAAGAAAGCAAAGACAGTTCAGTCAGCTGGCAAGGTCATGGCATCCGTTTTCTGGGATGCGCGTGGAATAATATTTATTGATTATCTCGAAAAAGGAAAAACAATCAACGGCGCATATTATACAGCCTTATTGCAGCGTTTGAGTGATGAAATCAAGAAAAAACGGCCCCATCTGACGAAAAAAAAAGTATTGTTTCATCACGACAACGCACCAGTCGACACGTGCGTCATTGCGATGACTAAAATCAATGAGTTGAAGTTCGAATTGCTTCCTCACGCACCCTCTTCGCCAGATCTGGCTCCCTCGGATTATTTTCTTTTTCCGAATTTGAAAAAATGGCTCGGCGGCAAAAGATTTGCCAACAATGAAGAGGTAGAGTCTGCGGTTAATAGATATTTTGAGGAGCTTGACGGTTTATACTATAAAGCGGGTATCGAAGCTATTGAACATCGTTAGGAAAAGTGTATCAAACTGAAAAGAGAATATGTTGAAAAATAAAAAACATTTTCGCAATGTTTTTACTGTTTTGTTTGTCGGGTGGGGCACTTCTGGGACTGCCCTCGTATCAAGCTAGTCAACGAAGAATTGACCCAACACGGCGGTAATACTCAAAACTGTAATAAAAGTTTTAATTTAACTGTGTGGGCATTGGTCCCAAAATCCACTTCTAGTAGTAAAACTGTATTGGATGTAGCTGTGTATATCGCAATTTGCATGTACAATGACGGCTCTTCTTTAATTTTACACATAATGAAAGCGATGGATTTAGAAATTGGTCCAAACAGCTATGAAACGTACTTGGAGATTGACAAACAGCGTATAAAGCTTGCAGAGAGATCGATGTCTGAAGCTGCAAAAGAGTAGAGAATCGCTTTACAATTTAATAAAAAGAAATGGAAGAACAGGATACTAATCTAGAAGGCCAATTATATTGAGCAGGGATCGCGGATTAAAGGTATTGCAAAATTTTTCATGACTTTCTATGACTTCAAACTTTAAACGTGTTTACCTTAAAACTACATATTTTAAGTTAGCAGCACCAATAACTCGAACAATTTTTTCAATCAATTTACTTTAAATTTTAACAAGTTCTTTAAAAATATACTGTCTAAATAAGTACGTAGGATTTTTTTTATATGGCGTAGTTCTTTTGTTAATAACAATTTTCTGATAATTTTTTCTGCAAATTTCGCAAGCTTTACTTTGGAAGTACATCTTTTGGCCAAAAATCAATATATTAAAAAATCTTGCGAACTTTTCTAGCTGTTGTTGTGTACAATTAAAAAAAAAATTTATCGCTCATTATGATTCAAAATTTTCAGGAGCTGTTGGTACAGCCGTGGACCTTTCCATAATAGAGAGGTCATCTGAGAAACGCTGCACAGCCGTTATTTTCAAATTCTTTATTTCATGAAAATTATGTTTTTTAGTTAGTTATATGTACAATAAACTTCTACCTTTGCAATCTTGATTAACTTTATATTTTTCTTAAAGGAATCACAAAAAAGCCTTTTTTTCAGCCTCTAAATTGGCCTAAGACTTTAATGAATGAAAATATTTCATTTTTTGTACGTATTTTTTTTTGTATTTGTATTTTGTCTCTTTGTATTTTCGTGAAAAGGTATCACTGTTTCAATTGCATAATACTTGCAAGAATAAACTTTTATTTCGTGATTGCGCGCGAAAACATTTTTGATTAAAATTATTTTACCTAGTGTACTTAAGTATGTGTTGAGTGGTGTTTTTTGAAATTGCAGTTTTCATTGATTTAATTAAATGTCGCGGGTTTCATATTATTTTAATATGATTTAATGTATCGCTATTTTTGTAACTAAACTAAAAAGTTGTTAAAACAACTAACAGCTTGTTTATCTTATTTAATAATAAAATTGTACACACTATTGAATATTGCTTTATGCTCAAATTGGCTAAGCTTGCAAAATACAGTTAAAAAATATACTTACGTATATAGAACTGGTAATAGGTGCTCGTCTCATAGTAAAGAGGTTTCAGACTAATAATATTAACCCTTAACGAACGAGCACATTTTTATAGAACGATGACCAATCGCGATTATGGCGGCATTCTTTCGCTAAGGGTGAATACGAGGGTGGTCTGAAAAGTTTCTGAACCTCAACGTGAAGATAGCAGCACTCGTCAATAAAAGCTAGCGAATTTTGTTGTTCATCTGTTAACAGTTGCTCACTAAAGTTTCAGTTATTTTGGATGCGTAGTTGTTAGTTGACAGTCGTTTGAGTTAGTCGATGTGAGTGTTGTGAAAATGGACAAAATTGAGTATCGAGCTGTCATTAAATTTTTGTTTTTGAAAGGCAATACGCCTACGCAAATCAAAAATGAGTTGAACTCTGTGTACGGGGACTCTGCACCATCATTTACCACAGTGAAATTTTGGACAGCTGAATTCAAACGTGGCCGTGAGAGCTTGGGAGACGATGAACGTTCGGGACGTCCAAAAACTGTAACCACTGACGATAACATCGCCAATGTTCACCAGATGGTGCTAGACGACCGCCAAATTAAAGTAAGAGAGATAACAGAGGTTATGAACATGTCTAAAGAACGTGTTTGCTACATATTAAATCAAGATTTAGGCATGAGAAAGCTGTCCGCACGTTGGGTGTCACGTTTGCTAACGTTTGACCAAAAACTTGTTTGAATGAACATTTCCAACGCTCTATTGGCGCAGTTTAGGCGCAATAAATCCGAGTTTTAAAGCCGATAAATTACTGTAGATGAAACTTGGATACACCATTATACGCTCGTAACAAAAATACAGTCAAAACAGTGGACTGCAAAGGGGGAACCGGCTCTAAAAAAAGCAAAAACTGTTTTTTCGGCTGGAAAAGTGATGGCGACTGTTTTTTTGGGATAGTCATAGAGTTATTTTAATCGATTATCTTCAAAAAGGAAAAACCATTACAGGAGCATACTACGCATCATTACTTGACAAGCTGAAGGCAGAACTTGCGGAAAAACGTCCACATTTGCAGAAAAAGAGAATCCTGTTTCACCAAGACAACGCGCCGTCTCACACCTCAGCGGCTGCCATGGCTAAAATCCACGAATTACGGTTTCAGCTGCTTGACTATCCGCCTTACTTACCAGACCTAGCCCCAAGCGACTTTTTTTTGTACCCTTATCTGAAAATTGCACTCGGAGGACAGAGATTTTCGTCAAATGAGGAGGTAATCACCTTCGTGAACAGTCATTTTGCAGAGAAAAACGTCGAGTACTATTTCGATGGGCTAAAGAGATGGGAGCATCGCTGGAAGAAGTGTATAGAATTGCAAGGAGACTATGTTGAGAAATAAAAAAAAAAATTAAGAAAAAATGTCTTGTATCTGTGTTAGGTCGGAAAATTTTCAGACGACCCTCATATACCATGTGGGAGTAAAATTCCGCACTATGGATCCTAAAATTATTGTTTTAGTGGTGAAAATCCTTGAACTTCAAGATTGCTAATAGAAATCTTTAAAATTCCGTCACCACCTTTTTACTTTAAGAGATCGAAATATATAGATCTCTCCAAATTTTTGGGTAAACCTTGCGATGAGCTACCTATGCGAAATTTAGGTCGGGAAGACCGTTTTTCTACTTATTTTGACCCGTCGATCACAAAAAAAACAATAAAAGATGGCGGTCGAACCTCCTTGACCTTGAAAATGGCGAAAAAGGCCTTATTCATTTAATTATTTTACTATTTATTAATCATAAAAGAAATATAATAAATATTATATTTGCTATAATTTTAAAGTTAATTTCTAAATTTAAAAAAAAAATTAATAAATGTGGAAAATAATTATAATAATATATTTTTAGCAAAGAAACAGTTAGACGGTGGATGTGGACTCCGCGGCTCGTCACTTCTACGGTATTTAAAGACTCCAAACCACACCAACCGCCTTACACTGTGAGTATGCGCGCGCACACGAAACAGTGAGACGGAGGATGTGGACCCCGAGGCTCGTCACTTCCGCGGTATTTAAAGACTCCAAACCACTTCAACCGCTCTACTCTGTGTGTGCATATGGGTGTGAAGAATTAGTCAAATAGATATACACGAATAGGTAAAGATGGAGATCTATTTGACCAATTCTTCTGCATCTACGATATCATCTTGTGCCAATACGTTTTGGAATTGCGCGATGGCATTGACGAATGCGTCAATTTGCTGAGGTCGAGGGTATGCGCGCTTGAACAAATATTCGGCTAAATGAGACACCAAATGCTCTTCGCGAACCGCATACTTGGAGGTGTTAGCTCGCATCTCTCGCCAAGTACGTTAAATTGTTTGAGTATGAGCACCACTCTTGGGGTCAACAAAATTGACGCTATGGTTTACAGATTCGTGAACATAGCCTTTGTCAGATAGATTACGATACGCTTTCCAACAATCGCTTATTATCGTGGTACCCGGCAAGATCCATTGTTTGAAAAGATTTATCCAGGTGTCGGGTGTTCGGTCTTCGACGGGCACAATGAAGACATTTTTTGTACTCCGTTCGTCTCCACCAAATACCTACTTGCCGGTAACGAGACGCCCGCGATTATACTTTCGCTTGCCAAATTTTGCCTCGTCAATCTCTACTACGACACCGGGTCCCCCGAGTTTTTTTGGAGTTCTGTTTTACCCAATAAACACATACTTCACGACAGAAGCTGCTCCAATTGACTAGAATGTTTGAGCCTACATCAAGGTCGTCGAGTATATATCCCCATCATGGGACCGGCAGCCACATGAAGTGGGCGATAAATTTGAGGCCAGTGGAAATTGGTAGCCGTACATTTTTAAATCACGTTCTTGTTTTAGCGCTCTCATAAAAATCGCATTGTTTCATTTTTTTTCTTCTTGGGACTGGCAATGTTGCACGATTTGCGGTAGCGGAATGCCAAAGTTCTGCGGTCCAGTGCCAGTACATTCCCGCAATCAGGGCACATCATCGCATCTTTAATGATGCGTTTGTCAATTAGAAATTGAACGCATCACTCATCATTGTGCGCATTGTGCAGAAATGTGCTGACTGACGCTTTCAAAACGTTTGCAATCATTTCTGCAATTGGAGATTCTTAATTGTAAAGACAACCGCTTGAACCAAACCTCGTCAAATTGGCTATTGTATTGTTATTCCTCGGAACAAAGCAACAATGGCAAACGTTATATTTCCCAGTGATCCGGATTACCCTACTTGTCTCCGAAGATACCTTGAGTACTTTGCTCGTCTCCGACGATATCCTCATACATTTCGTGGATCGTTAAATGAAGAGTAGGATGCGTATTTAATATTGACGATGCTAGAAGATACTAAATACGATTGGCTGTTTATTGTATGAGAGCGCTATTTTGAGATACAAATACTGACCCATATATGGGATAAATTCAAGTATGCGACGTTGAAACACGAGGCGGTAATAGATTTTGTAAATATTTGTTACCAAAATTAAATACCGTTGTGCAAGTTACAATATGCAATATCCGCGATGAATTGCTCATACGTATCTTTGGTATCGTAACAATGCGCCGAATATTTTCGCGTATTAAATACATCCTCAAATCTGCACCGTAGAAAATACGCCTGTCATTAGCACAGGCGAAGAATGGTATCTCGAACGAACACGGGGCCATCGGTCTATTTCCAGCCCGTTTCTACACATACACACACACACACGCGCGCGCGCGCGTACACGAACATGAACACGCACACACACAGAGTAAAAAAGTGACCTTTTTTGCAATTTTCAAGGTCAAGGAGATCCGACCGCCATCATTTATTGTTTTTTTCGTAATCAGCGGGTCAAAATAAGTAGGAAAACAATCTTCCCGACTCAAATTTCGCATAGGTAGCTCATCACAAGATTTACCAATTTTTGGTTTAATTCTAACTATCCTCAGACTTTCAGAATATTAATAGAAAACCTCAAAAAGCTGTCAACATATATTTGTTCAAGAGACACAAATATATAGATCCCTAAATTGTTGTTTAAAAACCGGAAAACTTCAGACTACCGGAATATTAATCGAAAGCCTCAAAAACGCGTGAACATATATGTTTATTCAACACTTAAGAAAAATGTTATGCATTAATAATGTATTAATAATGTATAACACTTATTATAATATTAAATCAATTCTCGATTACTTAGTCCTAGTATTGAACGTAGGCATCATGATGTTTTACTCTACTGTTTGTCAAAAAAGTACCGGGAATTTGAAATTTAAACAACATTTTTTAAATTAATTAATTAATCAAAATTTATTGGATCGCTTTTAAAATAGGCTCCATTTGCTTCGATACATCTATGCCAACGGCACTTCTAATCATCGAAACATTTTTTATAGGCGCTTTCCGGGATGGCCTTCAACTCGCGCGCCGAATTTTGTTTTATGGCTTCAATCGACTGAAAACGGGTGCCACGGAGCGGCAATTTAAGTTTTGGGAAGAGGAAGAAGTCACAGGGAGCCAAATCCGGCGAACACGGTGGTTGTATAAGCGTGTTCGTTGAGTTTTTGGCGAAAAAGTCGGTCACAATCGTAGCTCGGTGAGACGGCGCGTTATCGTCGTGCAAAATCCACAAGTTGTTCGCTCATAAATTTGGCCGCTTCTTACGGATACGCTCACGCAAACGCTTCATAACGCCTAGGTAATGTTCTTTATTTACCGTCTGACCCTCTGGAATAAATTCGTAGTGCACCACGCCACGGATATCGAAGAAAACAATGAGCATCACGTTCACTTTTGAGCGGCTTTGGCGTGGTTTTTTCGGTTTCAGCTCGTTTTTTCCCATCCATTCCGATGCTTGCTGGCTTGTTTGCATATCGTACTCGTACATCCACGTTTTGTCACCAGTTATGATGCATTCCATGAATGCGAGATCGAAATTGGCGCGATCCAGTATGTCCGAAGCGACCTGCTCGCGATAGCGTTTTTGACGAAAATTAAGCTCTGTTGGAACGAGTCTTCCATCCACCTTTCTCATGCCCAAAATATAAATCAAAATCGTACGCGTGGACTCGTGGGATATCTCAAGTTCATGTGCTATCTCTTTTAAGCTGGTATGACGGTTTTCAAGCACCATTTCCTTAATTTTATCGACGTTATCTGCGGTCGAAGCCGTCGAGTGGCGTCCGGAACGAGGCAAGTCTTCGACGACTTTACGACCCTCCTTGAAGGCTTTGTACCACTCATACGCACGGGTTTTCGATATTGCTTTATCACCAAAAGCCTTTTGCAACATTTTCAATGCATCGGTACACGAAATTTCATTCGCAACACAAAATTTTAGACAAATTCTTTGTTCAACGTAATCACCCATTGTAAAAAATCGGCACGCACTATTGACATCGTCTGACTTAACCAGCTACTGTAAACACACTCGTTGACAGATTCCGCTCAAACTTTGCATAGTCATTAAGGACAGTTGAACTAACCTAGAAAAAAAAATTTTACCTGCCTTAATTGCCCCGCCAGATTTAAATCGACAATTCCCGGTACTTTTTTGACAGAATGTATGTATGCAAGTTAAACTGCATTTTTACCATACTATGTTTAAGTGATAGGATTAATTCTTTATAGTAATTTATTCAAATCAAGATTAAATATTATAAATTAAAATAATATGTAATTTAAATAAATCATGTTATTGTTGCTTCGTTATTTCAACATTTATAAACCGTAGTTATCTTAACTTGCTGTAAAATGCACCACATATTACTGGTAGTATATGTATATGGACTTACATATTCTCTTTAACCATATTTTTTGCGCTTGGTTAAATTGCACATCCTGCAATATTTAATTATGCGTGCTGGTAGCCAAACTTTAATCAGTAAAATAAGACTGAAAGACCTATGCACATACTACTATGATAAAAAAATAAGACCAATTTTTTTTTTTTTAATTTTTCATCTATTCTTCTAAATCTATTTCATTGCCTTCAAAATAATCCCTGCCCGACACAATTCAATTATGCCAACTTTTTTTCCAATCCTCGAAACAGTCAGAAAAGTCCTTTTCCGGAATTGCCTTGAATAGACGCAGCGATTCACGTTTAATCTCCTTAATCGAGTGAAAACAATGTCCCCGGAATGGTCTTTTGAGTTCATTGAACAGTCACACGGCGCTAAATCAGGTGAATACGGTGGTAGTAGAACGATATGAGTTGAATTTTTGGCCAAAAAGTCGTGAATAATCAATATGGTGTGAGACGGTGCATTATCGTGAAGCAAAAACCAAGAGTTGTCTAGCCACAATTCCGGCCTCTTTTTGCGATTAGCTTTACGCAAACGACTTATAAAACTCAATTAATATTTCATGTTAACAGTTAGGCCCGGCGGAAGAAATTCTGAATGCACAACACGAAGATAATCGAAGAGAACTGTCAACATGACCTTGATTTTTGAATGACTTTGATGTGATCTTTTTCGTCTTGCTCCACCTTTGGCACGATACACGCTGGATTGATCCATTGTTTCTGGATCGTAGGTATTGATCCATGTCTCTTCTCTCGTAATAATGTGTTCCATGACGTTCTGGTAGTCATAAAGCATCTCTTCGCACACATTAACACGACGCTTTTTTTTTAAAAAATTGAGTGTTTCTGGAACCAATCGAGATTTGACGCGTTTGAGATCCAAATGATCTTTCGAAATTGCTTGAATTGATCTAAAAGAAATGTAAATAGTATCAACAAGGTCTCTAATTGTTAACCGACGATCTTTGAGCACAAGGTTTTTGATTTCTTTGATGTGTTTCTCATCAGTTGATGTCGATGGTCGTCCTGGACGCTCTTTGTCTTCGACGCTATCTCTGCCTTCTTTGAACTGTTTGTAACACTTGTGAACATTTTCTTCCGACAAAGTTTGCTTGCCGAAGGCCTTCTGCAACATTCTGAACGTTTCTGCACAAGAAATTTTATTCCGAAGGCAAAATTTAATGTAACTTCTTTGCTTACTAAAATCTGACAATATGAATATCGCCGAAATCACTTTTAATGTTCGCAATAACGAGCGTCACTTACAAACTAATAAATATATTGACATGAAATTTGACACATATGTCTCTCACAGTGCTACTAACTTAAAAAAAAAGAAAGTTACGTCAAATCGATAAACCCGCGAAATTTAAATTGAAAATTCGTCTTACTTTTCGATTATAGTAGTGTATTACTAGCTTTTAGTTAAAATTATATATAAATTTATATCATAATTTTGTTATTAGAAAATTTTTCTTTCAGTAAACCCGTCATCTGAAACGTAGAAAATGTTGCGTAATTTAAAAGTATTTTTTAATTTATTCCGTACTTCCATAAAATAATATCATTTTTCATTTTTGAGACAAAATATGCTTTAATGCGCAATTTGTTTCTTTTTACAAATATTAGATCCCTAAAATGCCATACTAAAAAGCCTAAAGCTTTGGGATTGCTAATAGAAATCATCAAAGTGCTGTCGAAACGTTTTTATTTGAAAAATACAAATGTATAGATCCTCAAATGGTCGTTTTAATTATCGAAAATCCTCAGGCTTCGAGAATACTAATAAAAAACCTCAAAATACGGTTGACGCATGTTCATTTAAGAAAGTTGTCATCTTAATACCGAAAATCTTCAGACTCCCGTAATGCTAATATTATAGAAAGCATTAAAAGCCCGTAAATATATGTTAACTAAATAGTCAAGAAAAGTATTATACAGAAAAAATATTTGAGAGAAAAGTTGTAGGTAATAGCAAGGATACCCAATTAGGATTCTGGACAGACCAATAATGACTATTATACTGATTGAGTTGCCCGTGTGACGGAGAGTCCGTCATAGGTCGTCGACGAAGAATGTAAGTGTTTACATTCTTGCGCGACCGTCGCCAGGTTAGCGGCTTGTACAAGCCCGTTTAGTCGCGAAAATGCGGACTTTACGAAAAGCTCGCAACGCTTGAAAATCACGCGATTCTCGAACTTGCTGCGATGATCGGTGAGGAATTTTGGAAGCCACGAGGGAAGGGGAGAGGAGAGCGAGCGTAACGAGCAGTTACGCTCTGCTCTTCTACGAGTGAATCACGTTGTGCTCTCCTGCGAGTGAGTTTTGCTGCGCGCTCCCGCGAGGACGGTAAAGAGATAGATCCCGCGGTTGAACTTAGTTGGTTCCTCTTTTATGAGAGTGAGTTTCGCAAATGAGTCGTAGGTGAAGGAGTGCGAAAGAGTGAGAGTGAGTTATAGTCAGGGGTGAAGAAGTGTGAGAGAGAGAGTGAGGGAGTAAGTAAGAAGGAGCGACGACGAGGAGTTACTGCGAGGAAGTTAGACGGGGGACGAGGAGGGCAGGTGTCAGTGGACGGCGGCTTGAGGTTGCCACCGCAACTTCTGCAGCTGAGGTTGAGGAGGAAGCCGTCGACGAGCGGGCAGGCTATTCCCGAGATCCAGCAGCTCTTCTTCGAGGGAGAAGCAGCCGCAGTCAAGGATCGCGGCAAGGAGTAGAGCAGCCAGGCGTTCAACGACGAGCGGACGAGTCATCAAGACACCTATCGTAAGCGTCTTCAATTGTCCGATGGTAATAAGAGAGAAAAAGAGAGAGAGAGAGAGAGCAAGGGTGAGTTATCGCGAGTTCGCGTAGTGAGGGTGGCAAGGAATTGCCACTTTCCTGCCCTGGGGAAGCGATAGGCCTCTGTCGGCTAAAGAAACAGTTGCGGGTGGCCGGCCTGCATTGCGTTGCGTTAGAGTGAGAGAGAGAGAGGGAGGGCGTGAGAGAGCATAAAACATTTTTATTATTTTTGTGCGAGGCCTACAGAGCGCACGTAGTCATTTCGGCTATGACGCGGTGCCTCTGTCACACCCGTTACCATGGAATGTAGCCTCATCCGAAAACATTACGTACGAGGTGTGTTCAGAAAATAACGGGAACTTTCGTTTTTTGAAAAAAATATTTATTTATTCGTCTACATTAATGTTGTCGCCTTCAAAGTAGTCTTCATTAGATATTATGCACTTGTGCCAGCGCTTCTTCCAATCCCTGCAACACTTCTGAAACTCGATCTTTAGAATAGCCTTTAGCTGTTTCAGCGATGCTCTTTTAATATCATCTATGCTTGTAAAACGACGGCCCTTTAACCTTTAAGGTTCTCTTTATTTTTGGAAATAGAAAAAAGTCACGTGGAGCCATGTCTGGCGAATATGGAGGCTGGGGAATCGTTATAGTATTGTTTTTGACCACAATTCACGAACAAGCAATAAAGTGGGAGCAGGTGCATTATCGTGGTGTAAAAGCCATGAATTGTTTTGCTACAAATCCGGGCGTTTTTTTCGGATTGCTTCACGTAAACAGCGTTGGACTTGATGGTAGTAGGCGGCAAGAATTCATGATGCACGATGCCATTAAAATCGAAAAACACAGTGAGCATAACCTTCACGTTAGACAGCACTTGTCGAGCCTTCTTTGGTCTTGGCGATACAGAATCTCTCCACTGGGACAATTGAGCATCAGTTTCGACGTCATATTCGTAAGCCCATGTTTTGTCATCTGTTATAACACGTTTCAGCAATTCTGCGTCGTTGTTGACTTTATTTAGTGACTCCTGAGCAACTTCCATTCGCCGCTGTTTTTTTTCAAAATTCAATAATTTTGGAACAAATTTTGCTGCCACGTGTTTCATACCCAAGACATTCGAAAAATTTCATGGCATGAGCCAATCGATATGCCAACATCATCAGCGACTTCTCTGATTGTGATTTGGCGATCGCTCAAAACCATTTCTTTTACTTTTTCCACTTTTCATCGGTTGTTGATGTGCTGGGGCGTCCAGGGCGTCCGTCATCTTCAACGTCTTCACGGCCATATTAGAAACGCTTATGCCACTCGTGAACCCTTGTTTTACTTATAGCGAACTCACCATAGGCTTTTGTAAAGATTTCACACACTCTGTTAAATAGCAATAAATTTAGGACAAAAAATTTTTGTTAAAATAAGGAAATAAATTGCAATACAATGGTAAATAAACATTTTACATGGATATTTCTAATTATAGCAAACAGCACATATAAACTTTTTGTGCAGCAGAAAGTTTAAAAATGTTACTCGAACAAAAAATATCAATATATTACTATAATACTAACTCTAATTGTATAAGAATTATATAAAAATAATCTATTGTAGTATTTGCTTAAGTATAGGTTAGTATTGTTTTAATCCATTAGATGCTATTCGAAAGGAGCATTTGAGTAAAACATTGTAACGTCGGCGCAGCGTTTTTACGTTTTTAAATCACTGACCAATCGGTAACGTTATCTTACCGATCCCTGCTTTCTTTTACCCACACTCGCCTTAGAGATGAGGGTAAGGAAGATCTCGTTTTTTTTTACAAAATAAAAAAGAGGAATATTTTTTTTTTTTTTTTTTTTTTTTTTTTAAATTAGCTTTCATACTTTATGTAAAAATGACCTTTTGTGTATAATCTTGAGAAGTTTAATTATCATATGGAGCAAGTCTCTTTTTTTTGCAAAAAAATTTTAATCAACGAAATGTATGAAATTTTTTTTATTTACTAGAGTCGACACCCTACCCCTATACATATATATATTTTGTAGAATTTTACTACTAAAAAAAAATATTCTCTCCCTTTTTTTTATTCAAAGTTGCTTTTGAATTTAAATAATTATAAAATAAATTCATTTTATGTTTTTCTTTTTGTTTTCTTTTGTTTCGTATATTTTTGTTCTATGCGTTTTTCTGTACTTTTGTATTGTTATCTTTCTTCATTCATTTATAAAAAAAAAATGTCTTTTTTTTTTATCTTTTTAAATTATTTATCATCTTCTTAATTATCTTTTTTTTTTTTATTTAATATTATCTCTTTAATCTTCTTTTTTTTTCTATTTTAACATATATTGGGTGTACAACTTTGCTTCCGCCGTTTTGCAATAGATGGCTGTAGCGGTAAGTGGTAGTTGAAATAAATAGATCATAGATGTCATACAATAAGCTTAGGTATTTGTAAACATAACGCCATCGAAATATTAGTTGATTTGTGTCTGCATCATAAAGTTATTCTCGATTAAACATGTCAGCTTACGAGCCAAATTCTCGTCATTTGCGGGAGGTTTTAATTTTCTGCTTTAATATGAAAAAATCTGCGATTAAGGCTCATCGAATGCTCTCAAATACCTATGGTAAGGCCGCTATTAGTGAAAGAACGTGCCAAAAGTGGTTTCAACGCTTCAAGAACGGTGATTTTAATGTCAAAGACCAGCATGGCGGTGGAAGAAAGAAAGTTTTCGAAGATGCAGAATTGGAGGCATTACTTGATCAAGACTCGTGTCAAACGCAACAAGAATTGGCAGGATCATTGGGAGTGACGCAACAAGCCATTTCAAAACGCCTGAGAGTCATGGGAATGATTCAGAAACAAGAAAATTGGGTGCCGTACGAGTTGAAGCCGAGAGATGTTGAACGGCGTTTGTGTGTTTGTGAGCAGCTGCTTGCAAGGCAAAGACGGAAGGTATTTCTACATCGCATTGTGACTGGGGACGAAAAATGGGTTCACTACGATAATCCCAAGCGCAGAAAATTATGGGGATATCCCGGCCATGCTTCCACATCGACGGCCAAACCGAATATTCACGGTTCCAAGGTCATGCTCAGTATTTGGTGGGACCAGCTCGGCGTAGTGTATTATGAGTTGTTAAAACCGACTGAAACAATCACAGGCGATCGTTATCGAACGCAATTAATGCGTTTGAGCTGAGCATGGAAAGACAAACGGCCGCAATACAACGAGAGACATGACAAAGTGATTTTACAGCATGACAATGCTCAAGCCAATGTTGCGAAAGTGGTCAAGACATACTTGGAAACTTTGAAATGGGAAGTCCTACCCCACCCGCCGTATTCTCCAGACGTTGCTCCCTCGGACTATCACTTGTTTCGATCAATGGCACACGGCCTGGCTGACCAGCACTTCTGGTCTTATGAAGAAGTAAAAAATTGGATCGATTCGTGGATCGATTCATAAGATGACCAGTTTTTTCAACGCGGGATTCGTATGCTGCCCGAAAGATGGGAAAAAGTAGTGGCCAGCTATAGACAATACTTTGAATCATAAATGTATAACCAGTTTTTTACAATAAAGCCTCGAATTTCAGAAAAAAACGGCGGAAGCAAAGTTGTACACCCAATACATTTCTAGTGTATATATTTTCAAAGAAATTTCTTGTAAAAATTTTTTTTTATATTTTTATTTATTTTCTTGGGAGGGAGAGCGAGAATTAGAGAGAGAAGGAAGATTCTTTTTGTACAATTTTTTTGCATATCCGTTATTTATTATTTGCGATAATTAAATGCTAAATTATATTAAATGGTTGTATTCTATTTAAAATTTAACGCAACTTAAAATTATCAAAAGTAATTTACAATTACTAGATTATTGAGAGAAAAAAAAAGGAACTAATGCAGGATAACGGTTAAATAATTATATTCCCTTTTTGAATTACAATTGTAACGTCGGTACGCTACTCAGACTGATTTTCAGTCCACACTGCAATTTTTGCCGTTTTCGAGCCTAAGCAGTGAAGCTTATGGGCTCGGGGTGGCAGAGGAAATTTCGCAAGAGTTTTGAGGAGAGGTGTGAAGTGCGGGATTGAGCAGTTGCGAGAGCCTCTCTTCCCAAATCGGAAGCAGGCTCGAGCCCTACTCTGGACGAGGTCCTAACAAACGTATTTTTGGATCAGAGTAATCGGCCGCTTTTCGGCCAATACTCTGTAGGAGGATAGAGTTAGATGTAGAAAGAAAGAAAAAAAAAGGACAGCAATTTTTAAATTTAAACTTACTTTCTTTATTTTTAAGGTGTCGGTCTAAGTGGAAGAGTCCTCTCTCTCTCTCTCTCTCTCGGTAGTTTGCTGCTTCTCTCCCTCTGTGTAGTTTGCTGCTTCTCTCCCTCTGTGTTCTTCTTCTGCTTCTTCTTTTGCTTCTTCTGCTTCTTCTGCTTCTGGGATTATGCCCAATGAATAGTTTTAATTTGTTCTGAAAAGAACAGTTTATACGTTGAAAAAGAATTGCCTTCGGCTGCCGTTGCTCTCTTGATACTTCTAAGTAGTTGCGTGGAAATGATTCCTTGTAGTAGAGTTTCGTGTCCCTCGAGTGCTGCCTGAGGTCTGCTGCTTGTTGAAAATCTTGCGCGATATTTATACGTTTTTTAGAAGTAGCTCCGAACGAATCCTTTTTTCGGAAAATTTCTGGAGAGGGTAAGATTTTCGGGCCCCCTTCTCCTCGGAGGGCCTGTCTGAGAGGGCGTGGAAAGCCTCTGCGAGGGTGTGTCGTCTTGAAGTCGGAGAGAGAGAGATTGAGAGGGGATTGTCCAGTTTTACAAAATTGTATAATAACTTAAAACTAATGTTATTATTTATGTTTTATAAATATTCATTTTATTATAATATTTTACGTAAAATTTGAACTAGGCTACGAAAAAGAATCGTCTTCGTAGCTTAATTCTAACAATAATTACAATTATTGTTCATTCCTGGTATATTTTTTTTTAGTTTGTTATAAAAAGATTTTATTATAATGCTTAAGTTTATTCTGTTATGTTAGCATCTATATTAGTTCAAAAATTTTCTTTACAAAGAGTTTAATTTAAATATATGTTTCTATAATTGTCTGTATCTTATTAGAAATAATGATAATTGTCACCTTTTTTTATTGAATTAATATAAACTAAATTTGAGCAAAATATTATAGTAGTAGTTTGCTATGCGTATTGTATTTTAAAATAATTTTAGCTTTACGTGTAAGGTATAATTTGACATCATTATTACATAAAAGTTATGAAAATTATAAAAACGACTTACAGTTTTAATCTTATTGTTTGATTCTGAATATAATTATAATTTTAAAATAAAATTTTTTTTTACATAGTTAATAAAAAGAATAATTTTAACTAATAAGTTCTAAGATATAATTCTAAAATAACTTTATAATAATTATTTCTAATTCAAATTCAAACTTAAATATACTTTTAGCTTAAGAGTAACAAACAAAAAAAAAATATTATTCTTATTAGGAGTTTCGGTAATGTTAATTTTACAAAACATTTTGTTTTTATATTAATCTTAAAATTAAATTAATCATTATTATGTATAATAATATTTTTTTTGTATTTAAGTTTTACATAAAACGTATAATTACATATATTTTTTTTTTATTTCATGCGCGTTTTCTTTCGCATAATTTTTTATTTAAATGTAAAAATCAACTTAGATTCTAGTGCGCATAATACATTGTTAAAGATTTTTATATTAATTTTAATATGAATGTAATTTTTCACATACCATCTTAGTTTTTCTATACATATATTAAAATTTGTCATTAATGTTTCCTGATTAAATACAATATTAAACAAATAAAGTTGTTATATTATTTGGCTTAATAAATCGAGTTAGTTATTGATTTTATTGTAGAAATAAATTGTTGTGAATAGAAAAAAGGTAGTGTCAATAAAATTATTTTATAAATAAGTTTATTAACTTTATTAATATTAATATGCAGATGTCTTAAATATATAAATAGTCTATTAAAATACAAATCATATTTTATTCTTGATAAACTTGCATTAATTTAAACTTCAAAATCTCTCAAAGCTAAGAATTAAAATATTTTTGTATTAATATTGTATTAAAATTAAGGTCAAAAAAAAAGAATCAATGTACATCTTTACCAATTCAAACTCAATAATCTTAATTTTGAAGTTTTATTACTTACATGTTAAAAAAAAATAAATTTTAAAACTAATTATTATATTAAAATTAATACACAGATATATTGAATTTGAATTGATTGACGATGTTTTTCTTATTCAAAAAAAATAATTCTTTAACAATGTAGTTTAAACTTAAAAGATAAAACGATATATTTATAATTTTACATTATCTTAAACATTTATAATTAAAAATTTATTATTTACGAATAAAGAAAACGTGTGTTTTTTATATCTTCTCATTTAAAAAAAAAGGAATAGAAAGATTATTTGTTATTTGTTCAATATTTTAATTGAAAACGAACATGGTCAAGCCGTTTGTAATAAATTTTATCGTGAAAGGTTATTGTAGGTTTTTTGTATAATTCACTTTTTATAATATATATAGTATGTATTTTTATATGTATATAATTTGAAAGAAAAATCGGCCGCATTATTTTAAAGTATAATTCAATTAAATTTGAAGATAGCAGTTGCGTTTTTTTTTATTGGATATACGTGTTCAATTTTATTCGAAAGCAATTAGCCTTTTATAATATTAAAAATGTAAACTTGTCGTAAGTTATAAAAAAACAGGCAAAATAAATTATATAACTGTTAGAAACTTATTTTTTGAATTTTAAATTATTTATAAAATTTGAATTTGTACTTGATATATGTTTGACAATTTTAATAAGTAATTTTATTTATTATTTTCTATGTTTTTCTCTTTTCGGATTTTAAATAATTATTCTGGAATTTATTTTGTATATAAAAAAAAGTATACCTTGTGAGGTATTTTTGGAAATCGCAATTCTTATACTTTTCATTAAACATTTTACTTTTTATTTTATTTAAATATTATTCAATATATTTTTGGTTTAAAATAGTTACTTAATTTATTTACCGAGGTCTTCTATTCTAGTAATCTATTTATTGTTTTATTGCGCTACCTGCGCAATGTATCGGTAAGTAAAGGTTGCAGTTATAATTTGCGATAATAAAACAATTTAAAAATATTGCATAACATTATAATTGTATTACGCAGGGCAAGTTCGAAAAAAGAAAATACGTATTTTTAGATAGGAAAACTATGGGTAGAAAAAACGGTGTTTATGGGACAGTTTTATAGTTTTCGGCGCCGAATTGACGCGCACGTGTTCAGCTTGCCATTCTTACGCTAGACTCGAGCGCATGTCCCTTTTCTTTACCGTTCCGGGAAAACTCGTAAAATCTTGGCCCACGCTTAGGGTGTCTTCCACAACGAAACGTGTCTCTAGCCCGCGTGTTAAGTCAGTTTTGGAGGGAAAAACTTTTATTGGAGGAAAAAATTTACTATAGTTCGACACAAGTGGTCGATGAGATCGAAGCGCTTTCCCGCTAATCGGCAAGGGCAGGAAAAAATAAAGCAGAGAGAATACTTATCGACTTAACACAGGAAAAAAAAACGGAGGTCGTTTACCGACGTTACACAATCCTTATTTAATTTTCGAATATTTGTCACGAAGTGTCAGTGAATTAATTAATTGGTTCACATTATTCTTAAATAAAATTAGAGAATTCTTAATTAACATTCTTTGAGTTTTTGCGTTGACTGTATTATGCGCTATGTTACTTTAATTGAATTTTAAAAGTAATTAATTTTTTTAATAAATTAATAGTAGGATTAATTATTAATCTAGAGGGATAGTAACAATTATTACTTCAACAATTTACTAATGATTAATGCAGTTTTAATTATATAAATAAAAAAAATATACGGCAAGAAAAATTACAATTAGATATAATCATATAAAATTAGTTTTAATCTGCAAAGAAACAAATTCTATTGCAAAATTAAAATTCTCGTACATAAAATTTGCAGAAAGGTAAAAACAAAAATTTTGATTCCCTTAAATATAAGAGTGGTTAATATTATAACGCTTAATTTAACATAATGTCAAAGAATTTAATCATTAACGGGAGGAAAATTAGGAAATAAAATTAATATGACACTTCGTGGAAATTATAACATTCCACAAAACAATGATTTAGGAGATAATGATAATAGTTTAATTTCTACAATAATGTTCGGTTATTAGGTCCGGAATTAAGTGTTTTAAGCAACCATTTATTTCGCTTAATTATCTTATTAATAATAAATAAAAGCAAAAAGAGATCCTTTCAGTATTTTATGAAGAATAAGTAAGTTTACTAAATAAGTTGTTTTGCTTTTATTTAGAAATACAAAAATAATAATAATAAATTGGAGGAATTAGAATAATTGAATTATAGTGTAAAGGTTCTAAGGAAACAAGCGTTGCACAAGACTTTATACATACGGTTAGTTTACGGGAAAACGCAACACTCGTTATTATTAAAAATAGATCGAAGCTGAAATACATTGGCGCATTTTACAATAATTAGTGATTATGTTTCGCATTATCTTTTTATGTGTCATATACATAAAGAAACGGAAAATCTGCTCTCTTCTGCCCTTTTTGGCATGAGTTCTATAATTAATTTAAATTAATGATTAATTTGTGAGCGGAGGAAAAGAAAAAATTTTTACTACGAGTGTACAATAGAAGAATAATACTTTGGCATTCCAAGTTGGACCGGAAACGCTGTTATCGCGTGGCGTCTCAAATCGCGCTGTAGATGCATTTTTCCGTTGTCTTAAAGCTATGAATTCTTTTACGTTATAGCTGGACATTAAAATAAATTATTTCATTATTTCTCTTTTTGTTTAAGAGATAAAAAAAAATAAAGGGAAATAAAAGGAAAGATCTTCGTGGAAAATCCAAAGAAGAAAGAGGAAAAAAAAAAAAAAAATTATTCCTCTTTTTTATTTTGTAAAAAAAAAAGAGATCTTCCTTACCCTCACCTCTAAGGCGAGTGTAGGTGAAAGAAAGCAGGGATCGGTAAGATAACGTTACCGATCGGTCAGTGATTTAAAAACGTAAAAACGCTGCGCCGCCTTTACACCCCCCTATTCAAACGGTTGCTTAGAGGAAGAAAGTGACAAAAGCAATCGTCTCGCCATTTATTTTAACCTCTCTATTATAGACGAAAGAAGGTTGGGCGAGGTGCTGCCTTTAAGGGGGGAACCTGGTTTAGAACGCTGAAAATTGCATGATATTCGGCACAGTGTTTTAGGTTGCCTAACGTATGAAATGTTTCAAGTACTTTTGAAATAGGTCATAGATACACAAATCTTGCAAAAAAAATTCACTTTCACTTTATTTGATACTGTTAAGCAATAACAATTCGTATTTGTTTGTGGCACTTCTCGCTCGAAGAGTCTATTTTGTGAACACGATAGCGATCGTAGTTTTCATTTGAAACATAAAAACGAATACTTTTTTTGTAGCTTAGGAGTTGTTCTTCTATGTGAACCTAAGATATTCGAAGAAATATATAAAATTATTTATTTTATGACTGTTTATAAAAAATTTTGCGTTTTTCTGAAGAAATTTTAAGATAATTTATTGAAAAAAGTTAATAAAAAATTTTTTTTATTGTGATTTTTTAGGTTTACATAGAAACCTACACTATTAGCTGTAAAAAAAGGTATCACTTATGAAAATGCGACAATTACAACTTTTTTAATCGTGTGCACAAAACAGAAAAACACTGTTTTGAGAAAATCGCGTTCAAAGTTTTATCAGTCGCTTATCAGTCTCCTGAGCGCATTGTCTCTCAGAGGCCATTTCTGCGGAACGATTAGGAATTTGACTCTGAAATTTTGTGGAAATATTTCTGAATATATTTCTAATCGAATGAGATAAGTTTCAAAAAATCGATTTTTTTGACCCTCTAAACCAGGTTCCCCCCTTAATCTGTGTGATGTTCTGGCTGCAGGTGTCCTTGGTGTTGGACCTCGTGGTCTTGATGGGGTTAAAAGGAACTGTGCGACTGCCTCTCACAGGGCCGCTAGTAGGTGTAAGGACCATCTGTACATCCTATGAAGCAGGACTCCATTGACTAGTACCCTTGCGATTATTTTTATTCCTTGAATTATTAGTAATCTAAATACAACCTTTTTAATAAAAAGAAAATTATGGTAAGTATTGGTTGTCGTTTAAACATATTTTTCTGTGCTCTCTTCATGTATTATCAATTCATCGAATATTAGTATGGCACCTGTGAGTAACTTATCAAAAAGAATATTTAAAATCAGCATTTTTGACTCTCGAAAGTTGTGAAATCAAATAATATTGCTGAGTATTTTCTTTTGTATCAACACATTTTTTTTTAACCATAGCTGATCGTCAATGTTGTTATATATATATAATATGCTAATGAATATCTACATGTAAATACAACAATCTTTTAAATACAAAAAAATTATTGTTTTCGTTGTTATTAAAAAATGTGAAAAAATATAATTAATAATTAATTTTCATAAACATACTTTCTTATTTTCTGTAATTTTAAAATATTTTAGACTAAAGTAAGCAATAAAATATAATAATATCGCTAAATATCATCTTTCTTTTTATTAATGTATTTTTTGACCGCTACCAGGTCATCATTTACTTATCGGATTAATAAAAAGTCATTACACAAATTTCTACGCTCGAAAGTTGTGAAATCTATTGAATGTTATTTTATGTATTACAATATTTGTGTCGAACACATTTATTTTATAATTTTAGTTAATACTAAAAAATATTATTTTATATTTTTTACAATTTACTTTTGAAATGTTACTTTGAATTGAAATATCAAAGTATACAAAATATCAATGATGTGAAATAATTCTTTTTACTCTTACATTTATTTAGTTTTTATTTTAATTCAATTCAATAATTTACATATAATTTCATAGTGTTTTCGTACGATAGTAGGAAGTTGCTTCGAATGAAACCACTGAAATCAAATAATTTTTTTAACTATATTTTTCTATATCTTTTATGCTATATTTTTTTACAACTTATATATTTCATAAAAAGTTACTTGTGACATGTAATTAAAACCATACTTGCCGGACACTTGTAGAGTATATGGTGATGCTCGCAGTAATTTATGTGATCAACATATATTTTTAGATACTGTAATAGTTTATCTACGTTTGAAATTAAACAAGTAGATAGTAATGCTCGTGGTAATTTATATAATCAAGATATATTTTTAGATACTGAAATAGTTTTTTTATGTTATAACTGAAACATGATTGGGTAAGAATTACGAATAATAAGATTCCAAACTTCCAGCTATACTTTCTATGTATACAAGTACATTTACAATATACAAAAATGACATAGCATATGCTAATTTTTTCCTTAATAAATATTAAAGAAAAAATAAAAAATTAACATGATTTCATATCGTGTTGTATATTTGTATGATTTTAAATATATATATATATATGTAATAAAAAATTATTAAAGTTTGTCAATAACAATTTTTTAACATTTGATAATTTTTCATTTGAAAAATAAAGCACTTCATAATTTAAATAGAAATAGAAAAATATAATTATTAAATAAAATGTTTATTTATTTTTTATATTCTATATATTTGTAAGTTTAATCACTAGCGCCAAAACTTAGTCGCACGACACTAACGATCATACGACCAACACATGAGTTGCTCCTCAGCGGAGAGGTAGTACATGAGATGACCTCGAGCTGTAAACATCGTGAAAAGCCTCACACATAAGATTGATTTGATTGTTATCAACTTTGGAAAACTAACGACAGTTGTATTGATTTAGGTAGGTGATAAATTGTTATAGTTATAAAGTAAGATTCTGTAAATAATTGTAAATATAGTTTTTAGCAACTACATCTTACTTTGTTTGATTTAATAACCCCAATTAATCTCCTGGTTAAGTTTCTGATCTCGAAACTTACAAATCAATACAATTGTATAAAAGCCAAGTTCCAGTTTATCTCAGAAGCCGGGGCCGATTCAAAGAGCACTGTAATTAAAGTGAAAACAATTCAACTGGCGGGCCAAGAGGAAGTTCTTCTATTCCCGCAAGAAAAGAGAACCAGTGCCTACCATACTCAACTCTTTAACACAACTGTAGTTAAAAATGTAGTTAAGAGTTTAAAAAGCAGAAATAAGTTTAGAAATGTATTAGTGACCCTGACGAAAAAACTTCAAAATATTTACTTAGATGAAGAGGGAAATGTTGTGCTAAATGAGGAATATTTGGAAGAAGTCACTACAACGTATACCGATATCACTAACACTAACGTCTTGGAGAGAAGCAGTCGTAGTTTAGCTAAGGATATAGTTTTGGAGAAATTTAACGGTGAAAATTTTAAAGCGACTACGTGGCTATCGATGTTTGTTCAAAAGTGTAACCGAGTAGGTATAAATCAAAATAAATACGCTAAGACTTTAAGATTGTTCTTAGAAAAATCAGCACTAGACTGGTTTAATGTTTCTTTAAAACAAAATTCGTTAAGTAATAATTGGGAAATTTGGAATAAAGCGTTTATAGAAACCTTCTCGGTGCAATCCTGGACTGACGTCGCATATGCATACGATTATCAATATTTGAATGGTTCGTTATTGGAATATGCGTTATAGAAAAGAAATTTATTATAAGAAGTTAATGAAAGCATGACTCTTAATACTCAAATTGATTGAATAGTAATTAAATTACCTTAATTTTTACAAAACAGAATAGAAAGAAAGTCTATCTTAACCATGTAAGATTTAATGTCAAAATTGAAACATTTTGGAAATGTGAGTATTAAGAAAAACAATAAAGACAGTGATAAAATATCAAAACAAAAAAAACCATGTATAATTTGTAAAAAATTAGGTTATAAAGATAGGTTTCACCCAGAACAGAGGTGTAGATTAAAAGATAAACAAATATCGAGCCCAAAGAATGATAAAATCAAAATTATAAATAATGTGGATAGTGAAAGAATTGTGGCTAGCACAGAAGAAGCAAAAAACGAGTAGTCACCCCACTTATAAGAGTAAAAATTCTTTTTAATAATAAACCAGCTATAGGTCTATATGACTCAGGTGCTAATGTATCAATAATAAGTCAGGAATTTTTAAATAAAATTAATAATGTTAATAAAATTATGAGTGGGGGAGATAACTTAAAAGGAATAACTGGAATAACAAAACCTGAGGGTATAGTATATTTAAAGACTACAATTCATAAGATTAATGGAATTGTTCCATTTTTCATAGTAAAAAATAATTATTTTAAAGAAGATATATTGATGGGTTTAGACTTAATTCAAAAATTCAAACTTTGCCAAGATGAAAACTTAAATATAACTCAGAGAGGTACAGTTATTAAAAATGAAGTAAAAATTGAAAATAATAATACAACCAGTATTCAAGACATAATAAAAAAAAACAATGATATTTTTGCAAAATCAAAGTTTGATATCGGAGAAATTAAAGGATATGAGGCCTCAATTGAATTAACAGAATATAAATATATTTCTAAGAAACCTTACAGATGCTTATTCCAAGACAAAGATGAAATTGAAAAGCAAGTAAGTGAATTGTTGAAAGCAAAATTTATTAAAGAATCATGTAGCCCTTATGCAGCTCCAGTTACTATAGTATTCAAGGAAGAAGAAGGGAAAAGATCCCGCTTTTGTATAGATTTCAAAGAATTAAATAAAATCGTTGTGCCAGAGAGTCAATCGTTTTCGAGGATTGATGATCTGACTTTGCGTGCTAGAAACTGCAAGTTTTTTACAAAACTTGATGTAAACTCGGCTTTCTGGTCGATACCAGTGCGAAAAAAGTACAGACACAAATTAGCATTTGTGACACATCATGGTCATTGGCAGTGGAACTGTCTCCCATATGGTTTGAAGTCTGCACCAGCAATTTTTCAAAGAATTCTGTCTAGTGTCATAAGGAAAAAAGAACTAGATAAGTTTGCAGTAAACTACATAGACGACATACTAATATATTCGAAAACTTATGAAGAACACATAAAACATGTAGAGCAAACTTTAAAAGCATTAAAGGATCAAGGTTTTAAGCTAAATGAAGGAAAATGTCAATTTGCGTTAAATAAAATTACGTATCTAGGTCATAAAATTGGTAACAATTATATTAAACCGATGAATAATAACTTAATAGCAATAAAAAAATTCCCTGTACCTCAGACAAGGAAACAAGTGAGACAATTTTTAGGAAAAATAAATTTTCACTTAGAATATATACCTCAACACACGATATTATTAGATCCACTACGTAACCTATTAAGAAAAAATGTCGAATTTCATTGGTCAAAACAATGTAGTAATAGTTTTGTAAAAACAAAAGAATACTTATATTCAGCTCCAGTACTGGCAATATTCGATGAAAAGGCACCAATATATTTATTTACAGACGCCAGTGTAGAAGGAGTGGGTGCAATACTAAAATAACCCCAAGAAGATAAATCTTTAAAGACAGTGTTCTTCTTCTCAAAAAAATTAAACAAAACACAAAAAACAAAAAAAGCTATATACATAGAATGCCTAGCAATTAAAGAAGCAATCCTCTATTGGCAATATTATTTAATAGGGAAAAGGTTTGTTATTTTTACAGATCACAGGCCATTAAAGAACTTCAATATTGAGAAAGTAATGATCCAGATTTAATAGAAATTTCAAATTACATATCTCAATTTGACTTTCATATTGTTTACAATCCAGGGAAAAAAAATATAGAAGCTGATTGTTTATCAAGAAACCCTGTACTGGAGTCACATGAAAGCCCATATTCTCCACCATTACACTCTACAAGTGTCCGGCAAGTATGGTTTTAATTACATGTCACAAGTAACTTTATATGAAATATATAAGTTGTAAAAAAATATAGTATAAAAGATATAGAAAAATATAGTTAAAAGAATTATTTGATTTCAGTGGTTTCATTCGAAGCAACTTCCTACTATCGTACAAAAACAATATGAAATTATATGTAAATTATTGAATTGAATTAAAATAAAAACTAAATAAATGTAAGAGTAAAAAGAATTATTTCACATCATTGATATTTTGTATACTTTGATATTTCAATTCAAAGTAACATTTCAAAAGTAAATTGTAAAAAATATAAAATAATATTTTTTAGTATTAACTAAAATTATATAATGAATGTGTTCGACACAAATATTGAAATACATAAAATAACATTAAATAGATTTCACAACTTTCGTGCGTAGAAATTTGTGTAATGACTTTTTATTAATCCGATAAGTAAATGATGACCTGGTAGCGGTCAAAAAATACATTAATAAAAAGAAAGATGATATTTAGCGATATTATTATATTTTATTGCTTACTTTAGTCTAAAATATTTTAAAATTACAGAAAATAAGAAAGTATGTTTATGAAAATTAATTATTAATTATATTTTTTCATATTTTTTAATAACAACGAAAACAATAATTTTTTTGTATTTAAAAGATTGTTGTATTTACATGTAGATATTCATTAGCATATTATATATATATAACAACATTGACGATCAGCTATGGTTAAAAAAAAATGTGTTGATACAAAAGAAAATACTCAGCAATATTATTTGATTTCACAACTTTCGAGAGTCAAAAATGCTGATTTTAAATATTCTTTTTGATAAGTTACTCACAGGTGCCATACTAATATTCGATGAATTGATAATACATGAAGAGAGCACAGAAAAATATGTTTAAACGACAACCAATACTTACCATAATTTTCTTTTTATTAAAAAGGTTGTATTTAGATTTCATAAATTGGGTAAAATATATATCAAATTATAAAATATTATATTAGATCTAGTATGAAAGTAATATGTGAAGAATGATTGCACTATATGATGCATTAGTTGTGTAGATAAAAGAAAATGAAATTCTAAAAAGTTGTAAAAATTTTGTAGAATGTTATAAAATTAACGTTCGTTCTAAGAAAAGAATGTAAATATTTCGAGAAACTTTTGGATATTGTTTTTTTTATAATTTTATTATTTTTATATTTTACAAAATGTTTGTGTAAAAACTTTATAAAAAGAAGTTAAATTTTAAGAAATTCAATTTTGATATAAATTTTATTATAAAAATAAGTTGAATTTAAAGTAATAGATAATAATCATGTACAAATTGTTTTGTAATTTTATATGCAAAATAACATTATATTAATTTATAATAAAAATATTGATAAAATTGAATTTATATTTGTGTTGTTAATTGAAAAATTTAATTTATATTTGTATTGTTGATAAAAAAATTTAATATAAATACTAGGTTGTTCAAAAAGTTTTGAAAGCGGAAATGAAGATACTTTTTTTTGTTGGTGAAATTACTTTTATTGCTCAGTATAATCTCCCATAAGTTCAATACACTTGGTCCAACGGTCTTCTAACTTGTTTATCCCATCATGGAAGTGACTTTCTGCAAGGCCTGCAAAACACTCCTCTACGACGGCTATAACCTCTTTGTTTGATGAAAAATGTTTCCCACAAAGGAATTTCTTGAGGTGTGGAAACAGCCAGAAGTCAGAGGAAGCTAAATCAGGCGAATAAGGTGGATGTTGCAACAATTCGTACTTTAATTCAGTTATTTTAGTGATGGTTTTTTGAGCTGTGTGAGCGGGTGCATTGTCTTGATGAAAAATGATTTTTTTCTTGTGCAAACCGGGTCTTCTTTCACTAATTTTTTCATCCAATTGGTCCAAAAGGTTACAATAATATTCAGAATTTATTGTTTTGCCAGTTTGGAGATAATCCACCAACAAAATCCCTTTTGCATCTCAAAAAACTGACGCTAACACCTTCTTCGCCGATTTCTGGACACGAACTCGCTTCGGTGCTGAAGTGCCTGGTTGACACCACTCTTTAGCCTCTTGTTTTGATTCAGGGTCATGATGGTAGACCCAAGTCTCATCCATAGTGATAAATCGACGCAAAAATTCCTTTTTATCCTTTCGAAAACGCTCCAAATGTTGCTCAGAAAGTCGCATTCGAACGTGTTTTTGTTCCATTGTGAGCGAATGCGGCACCCATTGTGCACAGAGCTTTCTGAAACCCAAAACTTTATTTAAAATATGACTTACACTGCCTAATGAGATGTCTAGGGCCTCTGCTAAATCTCTCTTGGTCAATCGACGATTTTCCAAAACCATATCTGGTACTTTTGCTATGAATGCTGGTGTTAATGCACTTTTTGGACGTCCTGAGCGTGGATCGTCTTCAACGCTTTTTCGACCACGTCTAAACTCTAAGACCCATCGATGCACAGTTAGAAATAAAAGAGCAGATTCCTTTAACACTTTCATCATTTTTGTATGAATTTTCGTTGCTGATAAACCTTCCAAAACAAAGAATTTTATCACTGCACGATATTCGGTTTTTTCCATTGTAAAAAAAATACACTGACACGTCAACTTCAAATGGCTTGTAAACAATTAATGAATTGACAGAGTGGAATGAAACTTTAGGTATGTTTATATAAAAGATAAAATATTAAAATGGCGTAAAAATTTTGGTTCTTCTACTGCTCTATAGATGTCGCTTTCAAAACTTTTTGAACAACCTAGTATACACAAATAGCTTCATTTAAAATTATTTTAAAATATAGTATGTATGTATAATATATAACACATCGTTTAATAAGTCCCGAGACTAACTTAGAGATGGTGCTAGTAGTACCAAACTGGCCACTTTTTCATAGAGTGCGAACCCTTACATGAAACGTGTGAAAATTCCACGTTGATCGGATCACAGACAGAAGAGTTATCAAGGTTAGAGTCACTTTGTAATTTGTTTGAAAAATGGAAAAAAGCGAGTTTCGCGTGTTGATAAAACATTGTTTTTCAATGGGTAGAAACACCGTAGAAGCCCAGCAATGGCTTGAAAAACATTACCCGAACTCCTCTCCATCCAAACCAACGATTTGTCGTTGGTATGCTGAGTTTAAACGTGGTCGTACGGAGACAAACGATGCGGAACGTTTGGGTAGGCCATTGGAAGCCGTTACACAGGAAAATGTGAGTAAAGCGTTAAAAATTGTAATGAAAAATCGCAAAGTGAAGGTTCGTGAGATTGCAGAAATAACACAGATATCATCTGGAAGCGTATTTACAATCCTTAATGAAAAATTGTGCATGAAAAAGGTTTTCTCTAAGTGGGTGCCGCGATTGCACCAATGCACCATGCCACAAGTCCATGAAAACAATGGCAAAATTGAACGAATTAGGCTTTGATTTGCTTCCCTACCCCCCGTATTTGCCAGATTAAGCCTCCAGCGACTACTGGCTCTTTGCTGATCTCAAAAAAATGCTCCAGGGAAAAAAATTCGGCTCGAATGAGGAGGTCATTGCCGAAACTGAAGCCTATTTTGAAGCAAAGGATAAATCCTTCTATAAACATGGTATAGAAATGTTGGAACGGCGTTGGAAAGATTGTATTACTCTAAAAGGAGATTATATTGATGAATAAAAATGATTTTTGAGAAAAAATGTTGTTTTCGTTGTTAGTCTCGAGACATATTGAACGATGTGTTATATACATACACATTTATTACAAATATACTATATATATAAATATTTTATTTTAGTATAGTTAGTAGATACATATATACATATAAAGAGATGTTTAAATAATCGAAAAAAAAAAATTTTTTAATTATCTTAGCTCTATGATTTTGTATTAAATTAGAAAAAATTCTACAAAACCTATAATATAGTTTATTAAATTTCGCCACTAACTTTATTATAGAGCAAAAAATATTACATGTAAGAAATCCTTTAAAAGTTATTTATTTCGAACGCACATTTAATTTTTATGGTAAAAATATTTAATAATAAATAAATCTCTACTGTATACATATATTTTTTTTTTTTTCAAGAATTATAAACACTTTTAAGTAAAAGTAAAACATTTTTAATTTTTAAATAGTATCAATACATATTTAATTTTTTTTAATACTATCAACACATTATATATATATATATATATATATATATATGTTCGTTAAAATCTTTAAAAAATATAACTTCTAAAATGCTATACATAATAAATCAATACACAAATAACCACTTAAATAGTATATATATATAAATATACACAAATAGCTTCATTTAAAATTATTTTAAAATCTAGTATGTATGTATGTATAATATATATATATACATATTTATTACAAATATACTATATATATATTTTATTTAAGTACAGTTAGTATATTATATATATACATATAAAGAGATGATGAGATATTTTAGTATAGTTAGTATATAGCCCCTTGATACATATAAGGAGATGATGAGATAAAAACTTGAGATTGTCTTGTTCAGATTATCTTATCTTAATATGAATCTAGATATTAGACGAAATGCTTGAAGAGCCATTTGATGAAAATTTGGGGGCGCATATCGTATCTTCGTAACGAATGCACGTATTTTCATGCTTTTTTTTTTATTTGAAAGAACATAAAAAGAATAGCAAAGTTGATATATTACATTTCATTAAATATTAAAATGTATAATTAAAAAAAATTTTTTAATTTTTTCATGCATTAATTCAATGTATAAATGGGTGCGCCAGGCGCCCGTGGTTAGTACCAATACTTACCACGGGGTGCTGGCGCGCCCCTTGATATGGAGATGACTCCCGCACTAACGGTACCGAAAGTCATGAGTTTACTCCACAGTGAGTTCCATGTTGACGCTAGGATTCTGTGCACTGCGTTCTCGTTTAGCAGACGCCCAATGGTACCGTCGCCATCGGTGATTGCGTGCCCGCTAATTTCGCGGGTGATTTCATTTCCAATAGAAGGAACTTCTATTGGAAACATTATTTAATCCTTAAGTTCTTCTATATCCCTTTCGGTGTAAATACCACTAGTGGCGAGGGCTCCAGGATTAACAGATTTCCAAGACATACCGGTCGTTGGTTTGAGTATTGTCGGTGATTTTGTTTCAGTGGGGCGAGGCATGATTCTAACCCATTCCTTGTTGATTCTATAATAGGCTGGAAGAATTGCGTTACATGATATTTGTGTCCCCTTTGCTTTCAAAATATGTGTTCTTGGCATCAGGAAAAGGGTAGTATTGTCCCTTGAATCCTCTAATTCTGTGTAGCATTTATTGCTATGTTGTAATTTTACTTCAACGGGGATGCATCTTATGACATGCACCACTTCGCCTGCTGTCACGGCCATATATCCTGGTCCTTTCAATAGGTGGTAGGCGAACATATCCGGTGCTTGAATGGCTAATCCGAGAGCATTTCCCAGAGTCTGTTGCTCTATTTTGCAACGCTGCATGAGGGTATCCCGGTACAGCGTTTTTATTTGCGAACGAATATGCTTCTCTACATACACGAATTTCGAATTTACATAAGAAAATATGTCCAGGTTTTCTACGAAGATCTTTCCCTTTTTCGCAAATGAGATCCCTTAAACTGTTTTGAATATAATTAACTTAGGGTGCTCGGTCCTAATCACTTGGTAGCCGCAAACGTTATCGAACGACTTAAATGCTAGCGCGAAGGTTATGTCATTCGACGACATAGAATATATGGTTCTCTCGGTGGTAAATTCTTCATCGGTAAGCTTATTCGCTATACCTTCGTATAGGATTCCATATCGACTGAATTTACACTGGTCGCTACGGATTGCGTTCCAAAATGTAAATCCATTCTCATAATCCATGCAGGATCCATCTGAGAGGGTGCACGACAAACTGGAGTGTAATTTGAGTTTATTTTGATTCACATTCACTTGAGCGTTTTGCTCTCTAAGAGTTATTTTAATCGTTCCTTGTACTACTACGGATTCCGATGATCCGTAGCGACCCGCAATCATAACCTATCATTGCGTGTACCTGGCTTATTAGGAAGGATAAGAAAAGGTTTCTTGGACTCATCTATAATCAAACGTTACAAGATAATACAATCATATAATGTAATTTTCTTAATTTTCTTGTAAAGTATCAAAAATTAAAAATCTCTAAATAAAATAATTAATCAAAAAATAATAGAGGATTTCTGGAAATTTTTTATCTAACTTACAGCTGATTAACTTCAGCCGTTTTCTTTTCAGTAGTATCAGTCGACACCATCTGAAGAAAAAAAACGTCAATAATTTTAATACTCTTTAATGGTTCTTTCGGTCCATTCCACGTTTACACTTAGAATTCTCCGGAAATTTTGCAGATATCCTAGTTTAATAAACGAAAAAAAATATCTCTTAAAGTAAGAACTTTTTCAAAAGTTGTTGGGTATAGAGAGTATTCAACTTATGCTGACCTTAATCTTAGTCTTGAGCTTCAGAAAGAAGGTTATTTTAAGGCTAAATTGATTTATTTTAACGAAAACTTCCAATATTGATTTCGTAAATAGAAAGAGTCGAAAATTTTACGTTTAAATATAATTTTGAGTCAATGCCAAGGCTTTGCATGAACTCAGACAGTTGACACATTGCGTATGGGAGACGAGATATCTCGTCTTTAGCAATCCGAACGTTTCGGCCGGGAGACGAGATATCTCGTATCGTATAAAGTGTTTCTAGAGCGCCCAAAAATGTGCGGGCCCTGTGAGCGCGTTGCGCGAGCAGAGCACCGTACACAATGTGTTAAGGTAATATCTCTACTCATAAAGGATCTGGCTACTTATTCTTTTTTTCGTGTTTATTTTTTTTAATTTTTCAACATAATCTCCATCAATATTAATACATTTTTCATAATGGTACTTTAATGCAGGGATGCCATTTTTATAGTGCGATATGTCAAGTCCCTCAAAATATTCGTTTGCAATATCGATGATTTCCTTATTGCAATTAAATTTTTTACCTCCGAGTCATTTTTTAAGGTTAGGGAACAAATGATAGTCGCTAAAGGAGCTAAATCTGCTAAATATGAGATGGTTGGGGTAACAATTCGAACTTCTATTCGTTGATCTTACCCATTGCAACAACCGAAAAATGGGCAGGTGCGTTGTCATGGTGAATCAAGATTTTTTCTTCGCCAAGTGAGGTCGTTTATTTTTCTCTTCGTCTTTCAAACGCTGCAATAACTCTGTGTAATATTGGCCAATGATGGTTTTACCCTTTTCTAAGTAATCAATAAAAATAATTCCTTTCTCATCTCAAAAAATATAATAGTCGCTAAAACCTTATTCGCCGACAAAATTGTTTGTGCCTTATATCGAGTTGGTTCACTTGATCTAATCCATTGCTTTGACTGTTGTTTACTTTTAGGAATGCAATGGTGAATTTGAGTTTTATCTATAGTTATAAAACGGCGCAAAAATTTGCTAGGGTTCTACTTGCATAGCGCCAAATTTCCAATCGAAACAGTTTTCCGGGTGAATTTTTGATCGACCGTTAGCAAACGTGACACCCACCTAGCCCAGAGCTTCTGTACCCTCAAATGTTTATGCAAAATATTGCGTACACATTTAGTTAGTATCTTAATAGCATCAGATATCTCCTTAACTTTCAATTTTCGGTCCTCTATCACTATTTTATGAATTTTTTTAATCATCTTAGGAGTTGTGACCTAAACGTGGTTCGTCAGAAGTGGTCATGCGACCCTTCTTAAATTAAACCCACTGTTCAACCATTGGAGAAGAGTCTTCAGTGTGGAACGCAGCTCTTATTCAATTTGTAATGGTGTTATGCCTTTTAAATAAAAATATTTAATGACCGCATGCAATTGAGGCGTGTTAAATCAGCTTTTAAATGTACACTCACAAAACAATCAATCGAAAAATTTATATACAATCTAGTAAAATGTCGGACTACAGAATACAAGCCAAACATTTGACCTGCTGACGTGATCTCTAGGTCAGGCCGGAAACTTTTCACCCCATCCTCGTATTTGCAAGTTATTATTTAAGGAAAACAGCGTTTAAAAGTTTTTTGATTAACTTAAAAGCAATATTTTATTTATCAAATTGAATTTAACTGTCTTCCTATTTTCTCCGAAAACTATGTAAAGCATTAGAAATCCATGAACACACCATTGAGTCAAATAAAGACAACGGCTGTAGTATAAACTCGATTTGGTGATCTATTTTTCCAATTTTCTATAATTTCATTGTAACACAATTAAAAAATATACTTGATTGATCAATCACATGGTTACTGCATCAATTCTACCGTCAGAAACATTATTTTTCAAGAGACTTCCAGACTTGAAGTCAAATCGTTCAGTCAGCCCTGAAGAAGTGAACTGCAATCTTCATGAAAATTCCGCCTAACGATTCAACAAATGAATAAATTATATGAAGAATACTATATAAATTTTTTTTCTTGTATTCATTTAGGAAATTAACCTTTGTAATTTCTAGCCCAAAGAATCACCTTTTAAAGTTTTAATTTGCTAACAAATTTTTAAATTAACAAATATTGGGAGTGTGAATAAGTTCTCGCCGGTTCATCGTCAGATGGCGGTACAAAAATTTTGTGTGTATAATTCAAGATAATGATACATCTATATTGTAGATCTATAACCTATGTTTAAAATTAGTGCGTGTCTTTCCATTAACCTATAAAGAACATTTTCTTTCTGTAGCATAAAACATGTCAAATTTCGTGCCAAATAAACCGTTTTTGCAGGAAATCTTACTGCACTATTTTATTCAGAAGGAATCTGCAGCTGAAGCACACAGAATTTTTGTAGAAACCTATGGTGATCATGCTCTGTCGGAAAAAACATGCAGAGATTGGTTTAAACGATTTAAAAATGGTGATTTTGATGTTCAAGATAGAGAACGCAGTGGTGCACCAAAAAAGTTTCAAGACGAAGAATTGGAAACATTACTTGCTAAAGATCCATGTCAAACGCAATTTGATGTTGCAAAATCATTAGAAGTTGATCTAACAACGGTTTCGCAACGTCTGACAGCATAAGAAATGATACAGAAGGAAGGATCTTGAGTGCCGTACGAACTAAAGCCAAGAAACGTCAAACGGCGTCTTGTCACGCGTAAACAGCTGCTTCTACGACAAAAAATAAAAGGTTTCTTACATCGTATTGTAACTGGTAATGATAAGTGGATATACTACAGTAATCCCAAGCGTAAAAAATCATGGGTTAAGCCCGGCGAAGCAGTAGCATCAACGCCAAAGCGGAATATCTACGGTTCCAAGCTCATGCTGTGCATTTTGTGGGATCATCTTTGGGTAGTGTATTACGAGCTACTCCAACCCAACCAAACCATCATAAGAGATCTCTATCGACGACAATTGATGTGTTTGAGCCGAGCATTAAAAGAAAAACGGCCGCTATACTAGTTTGTTCAAAAAGTTTTGAAAGCGACATCTATAGAGCAGTAGAAGAACCAAAATTTTTACGCCATTTTAATATTTTATCTTTCATATAAACATACCTAAAGTTTCATTCCACTCTGTCAATTCATTAATTGTTTACAAGCCATTTGAAGTTGACGTGTCAGTGTATTTTTTTTACAATGGAAAAAACCGAATATCGTGCAGTGATAAAATTCTTTGTTTTGGAAGGTTTATCAGCAACGAAAATTCATACAAAAATGGTGAAAGTATTAAGGGAATCTGCTCCTTCATTTCCAACTGTGCATCGATAGGTCTTAGAGTTTAGACGTCGTCGAAAAAGCGTTGAAGACGATCCACGCTCAGGACGTCCAAAAAGTGCATCGACACCAGCATTCATAGCAAAAGTACAGGATATGGTTTTGGAAAATCGTCGATTGACCGAGAGAGATTTAACAGAGGCCCTAGACATCTCATTAGGCAGTGTGAGTCATATTTTAAATGAAGTTTGGGGTTTCAGAAAGCTCTGTGCACAATGGGTGCCGCATTCGCTCACAATGGAACAAAAACACGTTCTAATGCGACTTTCTAAGCAACATTTGGAGCGTTTTCAGAAGGATTAAAAGGATTTTTTGCGTCGATTTATCACTATGGATGAGACTTGGGTCTACCATCATGACCCTGAATTAAAACAAGAGGCTAAAGAGTGGCGTCAACCAGGCACTTCGGCACCGAAGCGAGTTCGTGTCCTGAAATCGGCGAAAAAGGTGTTAGCGTCAGTTTTTTGGGATGCAAAAGGAATTTTGTTGATGGATTATCTCCAAACTGGCAAAACAATAAATTCTGAATATTATTGTAACCTTTTGGACCAATTGGATGAAAAAATTAGTGAAAAAAGACCCGGTTTGCACAAGAAAAAAATCATTTTTCATCAAGACAATGCACCCGCTCACACAGCTCAAAAAACCATCACTAAAATAACTGAATCAAAGTACGAATTGTTGCGGCATCCACCTTATTCGCCTGATTAAGCTCCCTCTGACTTCTGGCTGTTTCCACACCTCAAGAAATTCCTTCGTGGGAAGCATTTTTCAACAAACGAAGAGGTTATAGCCGTCGTATAGGAGTATTTTGCAGGCCTTGCAGAAAGTCACTTCCATGATGGGATAAACAATTCGGAAGACCGTTGGACCAAGTGTATTGAACTTATGGGAGATTATACTGAGCAATAAAAGTAATTTCACCAACAAAAAAAAGTATCTTCATTTACGCTTTCAAAACTTTTTGAACAACCTAGTATGAGTAAAGACACGATAAGGTGATTTTGCTGCATGATAATGCTTGGCCGCATCTCGCGTCACCAGTCAAAACATACCTGGGAACGCTGATATGGGAAGTCCTACCCCACTTGCCGTACTGAAGTGTCGTTTTTTCGATGTGGAATTTACATGCTGCCAGAAAGATGAAAAGAAGTAATCTCCAGCGATGGGCAATACTTTAATTGACTTGTTTTTTTATTTTTTTTTTTAAATAAAGGATTTATTTTCACAAAAAACGGTGAGAACTTATTCATACTCCCAATAATACTCCGAATTTTTGTTAAAAGTAATAATAGAATAATTATTTTTTATTATAACACAAATAAAAATATAAATATTACAATACAAAAATTATAAACTTTCATTCTGAAATTTTTTTATTTTTCAGGTAATGACAAAAGCTCCTTTAGAGTGCATGTGTCGACCGTGTACAGGCATTAAAGAGCATTCTATTATTCCTCAAGAAATTGCTAGCTTAGCTGACAATAGGATTTTATTAAATGCAGCACATTTTAAACATGTCGCAAAAGCATAGTCTAGTATAAATTTGATATAAACAGAACACAACTAATTTCTTGCTTCTGACTCCAAACGATTTCTATTAAAAAAGGGTTTTTTCAAATATTTAATATTGTTCATAATTTATTTAAAATGTTACATACAATCGTAAGGATCTTATTAAATTAATGAATGGATACCATAGCACAATTGTAATGTATTATTATAAGCTTCTATAATATAATCCATCAATAAAAAAATCAATATTATCAAATCATTTCACACCTTTAATTCTAATTTTTTCTTACAATAATAATTAACAATTCTTAAAGCTTATTTTAATATTAATATTACTGGAAGAAAATATTTAATTGAAGCTTCTTGAACTAAAAACGAAAATTTCTAATTATATCCTAGTAAGATATACGTCTATAAACATTTACTATAATGTAGCTGGATATTTAAAATCAAACTTATTTCCAGAACAAATATGATTACAAAATTTATCTGCTATTGTATAAACAGAGTATAATTATTGCCAATTTATCTTGACGGATTCAAGATAGTATTTGATTTTATGCATTCGTCTTTATCTCGTAGTGCATTAAAACTTATATTTGGTTCCAAGCAAGCAAACTCTTCTCTCCCTGCACATCATCGTGACGTATTACTTGCAGCCTAAAATCAACGATTTACTGTCTGCCAAAAAAGTACCGGGAATTTTAAATTAAAACAATATTTTTACGTTTAATAATCAAAATTTATTGGGTCACCTTCAAAATAGGCTCTATTTGCTCCGATACATCTATGCCAATGGCACTTCCAATCATCGAAACATTTTTTATAGGCGAATTTTGTTTTATGGCTTCAATCGACTGAAAACAGGTGCTACAGAGCGGCAATTTAAGTTTTGGGAAGAGGGAGAAGTCACAGGGAGCCAAATCCGGTGAATACGGTGGTTGTTCAAGCGTGTTCGTTGAGTTTTTGGCGAGGAAGTCGGTCACAATCGTAGCTCGGTGAGACGGCGCGTTATCGTCGTGCAAAATCCACGAGTTGTTTGCCCACAAATTAGGCCGCTTCTTACGGATGCGCGCACGCAAACGTTTCATAACGCCTAGGTAATATTCTTTGTTTACCGTCTGACCCTCTGGAACAAATTAGTAGTGCACCACGCCACGGATATCGAAGAAAACAATGAGCATCGCCTTCACTTTTGAGCGGCTTTGGCGTGGTTTTTTCGGTTTCAGCTCGTTTTTTTCCCACCCATTCCGATGCTTGCTGGCTTGTTTGCATATCGTACTCGTACACCCACGTTTCGTCACTAGTTCCATGAATGCGGGATCGGAATTGGCGCGATCCAGCATGTCCGAAGCGACCTGTTCGCGATAGCGTTTTCGACGAAAATTAAGCTCTTTTGGAACGAGTCTTGCGGCCACCTTTCTCATGCCCAGAATATTAATTAAAATCGTACGTGTGGACTCGTGGGATGTCTCAAGTTCTTGTGCTATCTCTCTTAAGCTGGTATGACGGTTTTCAAGCACCATTTCCTTAATTTTATCGACGTTATCTGCGGTCGAAGCCGTCGATGGGCGTCCGGAACGAGGCAAGTCTTCGACGACTTCACGATCCTCTTTGAAGGCTTTGTACCACTTATATGCACGGGTTTTCGATAGTGCTTTATCACCAAAAGCCTTTTGCAACATTTTCAACGCATCGGCACACGAAATTTCATTCGCAACACAAAATTTTAGACAAATTCTTTGTTTAACGTAATCACCCATTGTAAAAAATCGGCACGCACTATTGATATCGACTGACTTAACCAGCTACTGTAAACCCACTCGTTGACAGATTTCGCTCAAATTTGGTATAGTCATTAAAGATAGTTGTACCAACCTAGAAAAAAAAATTTTACCTGCCTCAATTGCCCCGCCAGATTTAAATCGATAATTCCCGGTACTTTTTTGACAGAATGTATTTCACTTTTTGTCTTTAGCGCGTGGATTAGAGCAACTCTAACTAAATTGTCTGAACCTTTGATTATTTTAATTACGGCGCCTAACGGCCACTACCATGGAGAAAAATTCTCTTAACGAATGAAAATCAGATAATTTACGCGAATGATTTCCGTTTTCTGAACGCCTTTTGACGAGCTGGAAGAGAACTTGTAAATTAAGCCCAGCGTTTCCAAAAATGCTGCAAGCTGTAAGAAATCAGTTTCCACTGTCTGATGAAAAATCTAATTGATCAATTTAGGTTTCAGGAAGTAAGATTTAGCATTTGATTAATGTTAGGGTCGATGAAATGCTTCTATTCGTCAAAATTCCTTCCGCTGCATTTCCAGTCACCAAAAAACTCGCTGCTTAACGAATATAAAAGCCGGTGCAGCGATGCAATCAATCTTGTTATCGAGATCACTGTGTATTCTTCTTGTACGATTGTTCTAAATATTTAGAACCTTTTAAACATCAATATAAAGTTTTTTATAAATGATTTTATCATTAGCTAAAGATGCTTGAATAAGTCGTAAAAAAAGACACCATGTCCACTTTATACTTTGAATTGAAGGCATCAAAGCATTGCAATATTAATCATGAAGATCTACTCCTCCTATATTTTTATAATACATAGAAAATGCATATGCAAAAAGAATGGATTTTTTTAATTTTTCATGCCATCTCTGCATTTCAACTTTTGTTTCATCTCTATATGTAGATGGGATTAACGCTAGCTTAGAGTCCATGATAGTTGTATAATTTAAATTAGAATTAGATTAATGAACTGAAATGGTAGTTCCTCTTTCTGATTTTTTTGGCATTTAGATTCTGTCGAACTATTCCAGTCGTTAATAGCCTTTTTCTTTTAAATGTATCATCATATTCGAGAAAGAAAAGATATTATCAAAATATTTATGGTGCGACGACGCAGCAGTAGTCCACAAGAGGGAACAGAAGAGTCTCCATTAAGTGCTTACGCAGGACAAAGTTAGTGCTTTGACGGAAAAAGTTGAGTCTGCAAAGCAGAGAATTTTCTTTACGACAGATGTAAGCAGCATGTTCCTTCCAGTTAAGCTTAGCATCGAGATAGACACCAAGGTTGCGTACAGATTTCTTGAGTAGCACACATGTATTATTTATGTGAACTTCCTTGATTGTCATGTCAATGAGCTAATTGATATAAAAATATGAGCGAAAGATTATGGCTTTTGTCTTAGCAACATTAAGATGAAGATGGTTTTCATCAGCTCATTGCAAGACAAGTTCAGCTTGCCTACCGATGAGTTCAACATATGTTACAAAGTTGGACAGAGGAAATTGAACGTAAATCTGGAGGTCATCAGCGTAGGTTAAATGACAGATAGTGGTGTCAAACCTGCTGGATACGTCATTGATGTAAATGAGGAACAATAATGGCCCGAGCACTGACCCTTGAGGAATACCGGTGTTGAGACTGACAAACGACGATGGGTTGCCATTTCGATCCAGAACTGCCTGCTTTCTACCAGTAAGGTAAAAGGTAAACTACCGAATAGTTTAAGATGAAAAACAATAATTTAAGAATTTTCGCAGAAGAGTGACATGGCAGATCTTGTCGAATGCTTTGCTAAAATCGAATAGCAAAAGTAAGGTAACCCAGAGTCTATCCATAGCTGTCCTAATGTCATCCGTGAGTTTAATGAGAGCAGTCTGAGTGTTATGGCATGATCAGAAATCTGTCTGAAATGAGTCAATAAGTTAACGAGTATGGAGATAATTGTAAAGTTGTTCATGCACCAGGCGCTCTAAGACTTTTGACAATTACGAAAGAAGGAAGATTGGTCGAATGTCACTCATGTCTCGAGGGGAGGCAACTTTGTTAATGGTTGTTACGAGTGCTATCTTCCAGATAGAGGGCATGTGGGACTCTCGTAAAAAGTCATTAAATAGCTGATAGAGTATCAGACCTAACACTGGGAAAGCAGCGACGATTATGGACTGTGAGACAGACGTGGGCCTGCGCCTGAGAGGAAAAGTGATGCACAGCACTTTTCACTACGTCGACAATACTGATTAAACTGGGGATTATAGTTTATGATGATATTAAGTGAGTCCAGAAAGGAATCAACAGTTGGTACACTAGGGACGAATGCTACAATACCGAAAAAATTATTTAAATCATCAGCAGAGAAGGTATGGTGAGAGTCAGTAGGGGAAGAGCAGATGATCAGGTGGCGTAGTTCCTTCCATAGGTTTAGGGTCAATAAGTTTTGTAAGTCTATCCTGGAAGTGAAGTAAGCAAGCACATTCAGTTTGTTTGTGGAAAACGTCGCATGCTATTCTGAACTATCGAAGGTTTGAAGGCAGTCTAGTGCGTTTGTAGAGTCTGTATACCTCTGTCTTGTAAAATATTAACAAAGGAGGGAGTAAACCATGGGCGATGAGCTCTCCTCTGAACGAAAACCTTAAATGGCACAAATTAAGTGATAGCATGATGTAAGTGTTCATATAAACAGTGTAGGTGAGCATCCTGAGAAGAGTCTGTTAAGGTGAGGATATAATAATAAGAGAAGTCTTTATAATAAGAGTATTTATTTTCTCTAGCGACCGCACATGACTTGTGCACCGAACGACGACCCGCGTTTAAGTGCTTTAACATAATGTGTCGCACGAGTGCAAAAGTAGTCTACATCGATTATCGATTATTGCGCTATCTCATTATATACAGAGATGGCGTCACAAGTACGATAAATTAAGTATTATAGTCAAGATTATGATATTATAGTTTCCAACATGCCTCCTTAAATTTATAATCTTGACTTTACATTTTTATTTGCATGATTACATTATTTTAAATTAAATTTAACGCTTCTCTATTGTCTAAGAATTTTTGCTTATTTAAACTTTTTGTTGACATATCCGCTGAATTATTTTCAGAATCAATCTTTACAATATCAATAACTTTCTTTTCGTAATTTTTGTTAACATAATGATATTGCACTTCGATATGTTTTGAATTTCTCGTAAAGTTACCAAACTTTCCTATAGCTATAACGCCAGAATTATCTTCATATATATTAATTGGTTTAATCGAATTTATATCAAACATTTCGCTTAATAGATTTTTAACAAATAATACTTCAGTTACTGCTTCTGACATAGCTGTGTGATCCGCAAAAGTTGAACATTTAGTAACTGCATTTTGTTTATGCGTTTTCCAATATACTAAATTTTCAGAAAATCTAATTATAAAACCTGTAGTAGATTTTATATCTATATTATCTCCTGCATAATCAGAGTCTACCATACAATCTAAGGTTTCACATTTTAAATTATCATAATACGTTAGTTTTAGATCTTTTGTTTTGTATAAATACTTTAATATTCTCATTGCATATTTAAAATGTGTTTCATTATAACATGTTTGGTATCGACTTAGATAATTTACGCAAAATGATATATCTAGTCTCGTACCTATGCTTATAAACAATAGTTCACCTATTAAGTTTCGATATTTTATTCTTTCATCAATCTCAGAAGATTGTTTTAATTTCAAATTTGTTTCCATATGAGTATCATATAGTTTTGCATTCTCGAGATTATATTTTTCTACTAAAGATTCAATATATTTTGTTTGACTTAGAGTCATCTTATTTCTTTCATTTTTGTAATCAATATCTATGCTTATATAATTTCCAATTTTACCCATATCTCTCATTGAAAATCTTTTCATTAATTTAACTTTAATCTCATTCAATTTTCTCAAATTCTTAAAACATATTAACATATCATCTACGAAGACTAATATGTATGATAAATATTTACCAGAATTGTTTACATACAAACAATGGTCATAATTACTTCTTACAAAATTTAATTGTTTCATAAACTCATCAAAACATTCGTACCAAGCTCTAGGGCTTTCTCTCAATCCATACAATGCTTTCTGTAATTTACAAACTTTATTTTCACCAGTTTCATAACCTTCTGGTTCTTTTATATACACTTCACTTTTTACAAGTCCATTCAAAAATGCTGTTTCTACATCCATTTGATGTATATACAAATTGTTCGCACAACAATAAGATAATAAAATTTTTAAAGTTTGCATTTTTCCTACAGGCGAATAAACATTTTCAATATAATCTTTGTTGAAATCCCCTAACAACTAATCTAGCTTTATAAGTATTATTATTTTTCTTTTTATATAGCCATTAAACATCAATTACTTTTTTATCTTTTGGCTTGTCAACAATTTGCCATGTTTTGTTTTTGTTTAAACTATTGATTTCAGAATCCATTGCAATTTTCCATTGTTTCTTATCATTAGAATTATTTGCCTCCTCAAATGTATTCGGTACATTTGCGTTAATATAATCTTCATATAACACATCGTTTAATAAGTCCCGAGACTAACCCAGAGATGGTGCTAGTAGTACCAAACTGGCCACGTTTCCATAGAGTGCGAACCTTTACATGAAACGTGTAAAAGTTTCACGTCGATCGGATCACAGACGGCAGAGTTATCGAGGTTAGAGTAAAGTCACTTTGTAATTTGTTTGAAAAATGGAAAAAAGCGAGTTTCGCGTGTTGATAAAACATTGTTTTTTAATGAGTAATAACACCGTAAAAGCCCAGCAACAGCTTAAAAAACATTACCCGGACTCCTCTCCATCCAAACCAGCGATTTTTCGTTGGTATGCTGAGTTTAAACGTGGTCGTACGGACACAAACGACGCGGAACGTTCGGGTAGGCCATTGGAAGCCGTTACACAGGAAAATGTGAGTGAAGTGTTAAAAATTGTAATGAAAAATCGCAAAGTAAAGGTCCGTGAGATTGCAGAAATGACACAGATATCATCTGGAAGCGTATTTACAATCCTTCATGAAAAATTGAGCATGAAAAAGGTTTTTTCCAAGTAGGTGCCGCAATTGCTTTCAGTGGAACAAAAACAGCAGCGAGTCGACGATTCAGAGAGCTGTTTATCGCTATTTACTCACAATAAAAAGGATTTTCTGCGTCGATACGTGACCATGGATGAAACATGGATACATCATTTCACTCCGGAGTCGAATCGGCAATTATCTGAATGGCGCATGGCTGGCGAAAGCCGCCTAAAGCGTCCAAAAACGCAGCAGTCTGCTGGCAAAGTCATGGCGTCTGTTTTTTGGGATACACATGGCGTGATTTTCATTGACTACCTGGAAAAAGGTAAATCGATCAACAGTGATTATTATATTGACTTGTTGGTACGTTTGAAGAAGGAGATCGCAGCAAAACGACCGCACATGAAGAAGAAAAAAATCTTTTTTCACCAAGACAATGCACTATGCCACAAGTCCACGAAAACAATGGCAAAATTGAACGAATTGGGCTATGATTTGCTTCCCTACCCCCCGTATTCGCCAGATTTAGCCTCCAGCGACTACTGGCTCTTTGCTGATTTAAAAAAAATGCTTCAGGAAAAAAAATTTGGCTCGAATGAGGAGTCATTGCCGAAACTGAAGCCTATTTTAAAGTAAAGGATAAATCCTTATATAAACATGGTATAGAAATGTTGGAAAGGCGTTGGAAAGATTGGATTACTCTAAAAGGAGATTATATTGATGAATAAAAATGATTTTTAAAAAAAAATGTTATTTTCGTTGTTAGTCTCGGGACTTATTGAACGATGTGTTATAAAATCTGATACAGGATTACCATAAAAGTTTACAGGACTTTTTTTTCTAGTTGACATTCTTTTTACTTGTAAGTTTTGTTCTCTATTTTTCAAAACTTCCTTTTTTTAAGGTTATCATTTATTTATTTAGTGTAAATATCAGAATTTATATCGCTATTATCGACTTCACTTATTTTAGATTCATTATCTTTAATCTCATTATCAAAATTTTCATTTATAAATTCATCATTTTCATTATCAGGTATATTATCATTTGTTTCCAAACAAATTAATTTAGTAGATTCTTCTACTACACATTCATGCCTAGCATTTATGATTCTATGGTTTATCAACACTCTATATCCATTATCAGTATAACCAACTAGTACATCTAAATTTGCTTTATCATCCCATTTACTTTTTCTCAAAACTTCAGGAGTTCTAACAAAGACTCTACTTCCATATATTTTCAAATGTTTGACATTAGGCTTTTTGCCGAAAAATATTTGATATGGTGTTTTGTTTTCAACGGTGTTAGCAATAGTGCGATTTTTCAAATAAGCTACTGATTTCATTATTTCTGGCCAATAACGTGTAATAATTTTTGCTTCTCGCATTAAGAATCTACCCATATCCATAGCTGATCTATTATATCTTTCCGCTACTCCATTAAATTCGTGAACGTAGGGAGGACAAGTTATCATTTCGATACCTTTGTATTTAATAAAATTAAAAATTTCTTTATTTATATATTCTTTACCATTGTCGTATTGCACTTCCTTAACTCTTTTGTTAAACTGATTTTCGACTAGATTTACATATGTTATACGAGGTCTGGCTATTAAATAACAAGACTGGTTACGAAAAAGAGTTTTATTATAAAAATTATTCTACATTCGAATGCTCCCCTTCAATATACTTCCCTTCCCTCGCCACACACCTTTCCATACGTTTTTTCCACTGATCGAAGCAGTGCTGGAAGTCTTCTTTGGTGAGGGCCTTTAGAAGCTCTGCCGTTTTTTGCTTTACCGCTTCCATCGACTGAAATCGGGTCCCTTTCAAAGCAGATTTTATCTTCGGAAACAAAAAAAAGTCGCACGGTGCCAAATCTGGCGAGTACGGCGCGTGTTCGAGCACTGGAGTGCGCTTACCGGCCAAATACTGCTTCACAGATAGCGCGTTATGGGCAGGTGCGTTGTCCTGGTGCAAAATCCACGAGTTGTTCTTCCACAACTCGGGCCGTTTCTTACGAACTCGTTCTCGCAGTGTTGCCAAAACTGACAAATAGTAAGTCTGGTTGACAGTCTGACCCTCTGGAACCTATTTTGATTTGGACATCCTTGCTTTTCTGATTCTGGGCGATTCAGGCGTCTTCCAATGCATCGATTGCCGCTTTGTTTCAACATCGTATTAAAAAATTCACGTTCCGTCGCAAGTAATAATGTTTTTCATCAGTTCGGAATCTTTTTTTAACCTTTCAAGGAAATCTGAGCAGACCTGTTGACGCAAGAGCTTTTGGTCAGGAGTCAGGTTTTTTGGCACCAACTTCGCACAGACTTTTGTCATGTGTAATTCCTCGTGTAAAATTTGTCTAACCGTTTTTTTATCGACGTTTACAGTCTCGGCAATCATCCGGATGCTCATTCGACGATCTGCACGCACAATTTGGTTGATTCTGGTCACCGTTACCGGAGTTGAAACAGTGACAGGGCGACCTGGGCGTTGGTCATCTTCAGTGCTCACTCGGCCCTCACTGAAGCGCTAACACCATTAAAAAACACGCGCACGAAATAGAGAATTGTCCCCATAGGCCTCTTGCAACAATTTACAGCACTCAGTCGGAGTTTTTTTCAATTAAACGAGAAATTTGAGATTGATACGTTGCTCCTGTTTTTCGTCACACATGGTTTTTGGCACGAGAAAAAAACATGTTCGTTTCAAACCGCTACTGCACAAATACAATAATAGTGACGAGAACGTGTTTTGGTGCGTGCATAGACAAGATATCTAGATACCCAACGCACTACTCGTTTTTTCCCCCACCTCCACCGAGTCTATGGCGCCCTCTAGGCGCGCAGTCTCGTTATTTAATAGCCAGACCTTGTATGTAGCTCTCGACATGAAAGACGACCTTCGACTATTTACTAACTAAGGAAAAATCTTACTGTATGCTTTGGGTAGACTGTATTTGAGGACCATTTAACTACATGCTAAATACAATTTCAAATCAGAGAATGCAAAGAAAATCCAGAAAATATAAGAAATCTTATCAAAGACCTTGAATCTAATGAACCAAAGACCAGCAAAAACCCTACCTCAAGACCCGAAGAGACTATCAATCGAGTCTCTTAGACCTGACAAGAGTTCAAGCGAAAGACCATGTACGATAATAAACACGCAGTTAAGCAGACTATTAATAATAGAAAGGACAATGACGACCACCAGAGCTCAGATCCAGTCTTAGTACTCAAGGCATAAGAAGAGTAAAAATGCATGTAAAAGATTAATATATATATATATATATATATATATATATATATATATATATATATATATATATATATATAGTATAGTATTAATACGTATAACCATACTAACACATAGGTCACACATTAGCATAAATCTTGTAAAAGCAATTTAAACGGTTCCATTTCGCTGGCATGCATTGTTAATTTTTACCATATTAATAAGTAAATCAGTTTAGATTGTTTCCCTATATATTGTTAACTATTACTAACCGAACCACTACCCATCAGAGGAAAAAAATACACTAACAACTAGGTTAAGAACCTTTTTATTTAAAAGTAATCTTAACAATTTCTATTTTTCTATGGTTAATTATGAATATTATAAAATCATATTAAGATTACTTACAACCCTAACATTGTTAAGCAAACTAAGCATTTACTAAATTAATAATTTTAATAATATAAAACTAACAACAATTATAGATGCTAACTACTAGAGTAAGTTTATTCGTGTGAAGTCAATCTATACAGTTTTCAAATCTATTAGTTCACATCTCTTACAAGTACAATCAATCTAATTTAAATGCCCTACAACTGTAATATTATTGTAAGGAATAACAAACCTATTTAATCACATATATGCTGATATTTTATCACATAATGGGTAACCAGAAAAGTATTCATAGATAATTTTATATACTCGTATAATCTTGAGTATTCAATATTAATAATAACTGTAAACAATGAAACTTACGTATAGGTTAAGAATCAATTGTAAACGCACAGACCACGCAGCACGTCCAGTTTGTACCTGGATGGTAAACGTCTTTAGGAGGGGGGGGGGGGGAGGATGTTACGTGACGTAAAAATTAAAGTAAAAAATAAAATTGATTAAATTAAAATTAAAATTAAGATTGGAGTTAAATTAATTACTATTAATTAAAATTAATTAGTATACCAATAAGAACAAATATGCAATACACCAACGATCAATGAGTATTGTAATGTATGATGACGCTGCGCGCTCTATACAATGGAACGTATCTATACGACAATGTATTGAGAGACCCGAGTATCGCAACTTCTATTGGCATACACATTTAAACAATAAATATACTGAAGTTGCATTTCTGTTGGAAGGCACAGGGAAGGCTTGGGAGTCTGCAAGGATTTATGCTGATACCTAGCAAGCAGAAATCCCTACGATGCATCCGATTGATAATGATGCATGCGATTGAGTCTTAAAGATTTGGGGAAGAGCGTGCCCGGTAATGAGTTTTCCTTCTGCGCGAGAGATTTTCAGAAAATATTTTTCCATATTTTTTTTAATACCAATATTTTTTGTTCCTTTTCGTGTCGAACTCATTCGTTCGGTTTTCGATGTGTACAAAGTGCGCCGTGCTGTGTGAAAGTGCGATGATTGAAAGTGTGAAGTGACTTGCGTAGATAAATATACGAGTATATACATATATTGTAACCTCAGTATCTCAATATAAAAAAAAAAAAAAAAAAATATTTATATATATATTCGAATAAATAAAGAGAAATTTATATAGATTATTGACAACAAATAAAATCAAAAATATTATAAAAGAAATTAGAAGTAAAAAATAATATATAATATAGCAATAGGATAAGGTATAAATAAGAATAAGAAGGATTAAGAAATTAAAACAAATTAAGAAAAGCTAATATCAAATATTAAATAAATTACGAATATGTTCACGAGCAAAAATAGACGAAGAGGGTTCAAGGCCACAAAACGGCAAGGGCATTGAACTTAAAAGTCGAAACAATCGTTGTATATTCTATGTAATACTATTTATTGAGATGAGAAAAAAAGTGAGCACATAAATTATTTTATATATTGGGTGTACAACTTTGCTTCCGCCGTTTTGCAATAGATGGCTGTAGCGGTAAGTAATAGTTGAAATAAATAGATCATGGATGTCATACAATAAGCTTAGGTATTTGTAAACATAACGCCATCGAAATATAAGTCGATTTCTGTCTGCATCATAAAGTTATTCTCGATTAAACATGTCAGCTTACGAGCCAAATTCTCGTCATTTGCGGGAGGTTTTAATTTTCTGCTTTAATATGAAGAAATCTGTGACTGAGGCTCATCGAATGCTCTCAAATACCTATGGTGAGGCCGCTATTAGTGAAAGAACGTGCCGAGAGTGGTTTCAACGCTTCAAGAACGGCGATTTTAACGTCGAAGACCAGCATGGCGGTGAAAGAAAGAAGGTTTTCGAAGATGCAGAATTGGAGGCATTACTTGATCAAGACTCGTGTCAAACGCAACAAGAATTGGCAGGATCATTAGAAGTGACGCAACAAGCCATTTCAAAACGCCTGAGAGTCATGGGAATGATTCAGAAACAAGGAAATTGGGTGCCGTACGAGTTGAAGCCGAGAGATGTTGAACGGCGTTTGTGTGTTTGTGAACAGCTGCCTGCAAGGCAAAGACGGAAGGGATTTCTGCATCGCATTGTGACTGGGGACGAAAAATGGGTTTACTACGATAATACCAAGCGCAGAAAATCATGGGGATATCCCGGCCATGCTTCCACGTCGACGGCCAAACCGAATATTCACGGTTCCAAGGTCATGCTCAGTATTTGGTGGGACCAGCTCGGCGTAGTGTATTATGAGTTGTTAAAACCGACTAAAACAATCACAGGCGATCGTTATCGAACGGAATTAATGCGTTTGAGCCGAGCATTGAAAGACAAACGGCCGCAATACAACGAGAGACATGATAAAGTGATTTTACAGCATGACAATGCTCGACCCCATGTTGCGAAAGTGGTCAAGACATACTTGGAAACTTTAAAATGGGAAGTCCTACCCCACCCGCCGTATTCTCCAGACGTTGCTTCCTCGGACTATCACTTGTTTCGATCAATGGCACACGGCCTGGCTGACCAGCACTTCCGATCTTATGATGAAGTAAAAAATTAGATCGATTCGTGGATGGATTCAAAAGATGACCAGTTTTTTCAACGCGGGATTCGTATGCTGCCCGAAAAATGGGAAAAAGTAGTGGCCAGCGATGGACAATACTTTGAATCATAAATGTATAACCAGTTTTTTACAATAAGGTCTCGAATTGCGGAAAAAAACGGCGGAAGCAAAGTTGTACACTCAATAAAAAAATAAATAACACATTCTACAAACAAGTAGAAAAAAGAAAAAATATAAAATTTAAATTAGGAAAAAAGTTATTGCAAATATAAGGTCATAGAAAGCCAGAAGCCCGAGAAAGTTAAGATTCCATCAAGTTCCACCAGGGTTACTGGATGAATTACAAATAAAATAAAAATTGATTTTACATAAATACGTAGATAAAGAAAGTACGTAAAAAGTAACTGAAAAAACAATCGACGAAATAAATTATTTGTACATATAAAGCGAACCAAAAAAGTTAAAAAACTTGTTAAGCGATAAAACAGCTTGAAATTTGCGAAAACCGCGACACTTAAATATAGTACATGTAAAGACGTGACTACATCCCAGCTAGGAGACAAGAAAAACACATCTTCAAGTGTATTGTAATTTATAAAGTAATTGTTAATAGAAGCTCATAGAACTTTGCCTCAACCAAGGGTTGGCGAGAGTATATGAAGCCGAGCTCGTCCAAGCTCCACTTGATTTCAGACACTCAGAGACGACAGTCGAAAATTAAGAGTTTATAAGAACAGATGTAAGAATATTTTAATAAATTCACAATTTAAATTTTAAATTGAGTTTTCTTTAACTCTATGAGTGAAATCAAGGCAAATTAAAAGCAAAATTACACGACCTCCAATCGAGGACATTTTGCAAGTGGTGCAGATGTCCAAGTATTGGTAATTGCTGTAGTTTTATACTCAATGATTCTATGCTGATTATAAAAGGATATACCCTTTAAGTAGACCGAAGATTTTCGGGCATATCGGCACTGTGTTCGATTGCACAGGAATCGGGTGTCAAAATTTAAAATTCAAAATCTAAAATAAAAAAAAAAAAGAGAATAATAAAGAAAAATAAATCGCACTAGATTTCTACTATCGAAGTAGTGTGTTTGGTTTAACACCTACGTATTAGTATGCTACGATACTGCAGTCGCTAGCAAGTACATAGGTATAGCTATAGTTAAATCTAAAAACCTTTAAACGCCAAACGTAAACATTGGCAGGTCAACGACCATAGTCGCGTCTCTCTTTAAGACGTCACACATTGGCGTATAATCGAAAAATTTGTATTATTGTAAGAAACAACTTTTGAACGTAGAAAATTTACATAAATCGAAATCAAATCGACAAATTAAATATTTATTTTTACATTCACAAGTAGTATTATGGTTGATAATAGATATAGGTTAAAACAAAAACTTTTTAAACTATTTGGGAGAACACACACACCATCACACTCGGTAATTGTCGATAAATCGGGGTTCAGCACTTAAACGTGTACATTTAAAAACTATTATGTATCTAAAAAACAAATAACTTATCATACATTTATGTTAAATCGTTATAACGTGGTTCGATATTTGACACGTTACAATATATACATATATTTATAAAATAAGAGGAACAGGCATACAGAAGATATAGTTGTTGTTTATTGAGTTGCCCCCGATTCCTGCAACTAATCTCTTTTCCACGCAGCGGATCCGAAGCGGACTTCGAGGCTACAGCATCGACCGGAAGTCTGAGATAAGAATTTTTATTATCAATTTTAATGTATTTATATTTGTTGGAATGTCTCCCTTGCCGTGTCTGGGTGCTCCCCTATCCGATAGGACAGAGGTGTCTTTGGAAATTTCCGTAAGTCGTGACAATAAAATCTTTTACAGTTTGCGATGTGCGAGCGGGCCCGTACGAGACGGGTTATTGTGTCCCACATTAAAGTAAATATTAAAATTTTATTCTGTGCGTATTCCCCCGCACGTAACAAAGTTTGAGTCAACAAAATGTGATATAGATGGAATCTGTAAAGACGCAAAATCCTGCTGGCTGTCGATCTCGAGATCCCAGTACGTCTGTGAATGTTAAGCAAAGAGATATGATGATCCGAATCATCCACTGCCAAAACAACGAGAATTCGAGAGTCATCGTTGTTCTGTACCATCATGCGACGACGATTTCTACGTATTAATGGTTGATGTCTCTCTCTTTGCTCGATGATATGGATTCTCTCATGGTTTCGGTAGTAAAGCCTCCCTGGATAATTATGAAAGAAATACCTTGCCGCAGCACGATATCGGCCTCGGCATACCCTAAGAAACAAAAGAATATCAACAATTTCGTTTTTCCAATAATCCAGTATATTTGGTCCTTTTGAGTCGCCAGCCACTAAAATAATTCTACATAAACTATCCTGAAAAGAGTTGTTCACGAGTCACCTCTTGCACAAGAAACACTAGGGAAGTATTATTTGCCGATTTGGCTGAAACTTTGTAGGCTCGTCCTGAATTACGTCAGCAACAGAAGTAATTCATATCCGCTCAAATATTTGATACGAGACTCAAGATATTTGATACTGATTTCCTACAACATTTGCTGTAATTTAATTTTTCTCATTAAGGTTTGAAATACCTAAATTTCTTATTTATTTTCAACACTTTGCCTGATTGAAAGAAGTACTAAAAGAAAAAAAATTACTGCTTCTCTTCGGTTTATTCTTTTTAAAAAAAATTTTTTTTTGTATAAATTAAGTCATTACTTTTTGCTATCACAAAATTCTGAGAAAGGCTTTGAAAATTTTTGAATTTTAGAAATATTTTTTAATCAAGCAGCATGTTAAAAATTAATGAGAATTTATGTATTCTAAGCCTTAATAAGAAAATCCAAATCAGCCTATGTTATAGAAAATCAATATCAAATTTCAAATTTAGCTCATATAAATTTTCATTTCAATTTTTTGGCTTGATTCTGAACAAGCCTACAAAGAGAATCTAGGAATCTAAGCTGAGTGGCGGGAGGCGGTTTTTTGAGTGCAAGGTGCGTGGATGTAGACATGGGATGCAAGTGCGCGTGGGTGTGGTTGCGAACGAGCGCAGACTTAGTTGGGAGTAAGCGGAAGACAATGATCCAAACGAGCGCAGACAAACGTACGCGGATGGAGGAAAACGAAGCTATCGTAAGCGAGTAGATGGACATGGACGCAGGAGTCGAGCGGAGTCACCAAGGTTATGAGCGCTGTACATTACATTTTAAATATTACGAGGGTAGTGGTGGCCGAGCGCCTTTAAAAGGTATAGAGCAGGGAGGCAAGTAAGCAGCTGGCTGCACCACTCAGCTATTTGAGCTTGCTCGTCTCAGTGCCTTGAGGACGCCACAGAAACGTAACACGTGGTCGCATTGTCGCCTTGGTGATTTATTCAAAAAAGTGATCTCCAAACGTGCTGGCAGCTTACGGACTATCAGCCCTTGGTGTCGCAACTATAATATTATTTGACGTGGTTAATTTGGTAAAGCATCCAACTGAGTTTTTAGACTATGTGATCACTGGTCAGCCAACCTATCTGTGGTGTCAAATTTGGTTGTTATCAGGTTGTTTGATCTAACTGCTAAATTGAGTGGTTATTGATTCGGCTGCTTAACTATGGTGTTACACCCATTAGCAAAAGAGTGGTACTAACAAAAAAATGTTCCAAACAAAACTTACGTATTTTCTTACGAGTAATAAGAACCCGTGATGAAAAATATAGTTTGCTGTTTAAAAAACTGAAGCGTACTTTAATTAGACCTTAAAAACCAAGTCAAATATCAAACTTAAGATCACTGTTGTTCAACTCCTACTATTACCTAAAACTTTTGTTGAAAATATTTTTTCTCAGAATTCGTTGTTTTCGAGACTTTTGAGTGGTTTCTTTGAAATGTGACACCCTGTATAATAGAATAAATATTCATTACTGAATATTCTTATAGGAAAATAAAGAAATATAAATAAAAAAATAAGTTGCTAACCAGGAAAGAGCAAAACATGTTCTAAGAACTACATAATAATTATACGTTAAAAAAATATGTCGAGCATGACGATTCATTGTATAAATCAAATTATTATTTGAAAAAATTATTTGTACGTCTTACGAGATTGGAGACTTCAATAACTCCTGAAAAGCACACACACTATAGTACTTCCCTTTCCCTAGTTATTCTAATATATCCTATCCTTCCCTTCTAACTCTAACATCAAGTATGAAGAAGGTGCTTGAGTCATCCAGCTGATGAAGCAGCCCAATAGAGTAAATTCTATAGCTTACAAGCACTGTAGCTATAGCTCAAGGGTGCATTAATGGTCTTATAATTCAAACACATAAAAAAAACAAAGTTCAACCAATAATTTCTTGGGAGAAGGTTTCTTGCATAGCTCCAAAAATAGCTCACCTGACTTGGTGGAGAAAGACAGACTATCTAGGTTATGGTGGCACTTTCTTAACATAATGATATTAACACTTAGCGCTCCGCACGTTTTTATACCAAATGACGGACGGTTCCGTGGCGGAGCCAACGGAGCGCTAAGGGTTAAACATCGTCAGAATCTGGTGACTATAAGTGCAATCCCTCCGCAAAGCTTAAGTGATGAAGATTATTCATGAAGAAGCTGTCAACTGCATAAGTCACTGACGGGGAGCAATCAAATGGAAAACCGAAGAGTAAGCGCTAAGAGCTATAAGATGTACGAAGAAGAAAGATTTGACAGCTAGAACAGATAAGATGAGCGGTGCGCACAGCACTTACATCAACGGCGTTGTAGTTGAGCGGGCCTTGCTACAACGCGCGCGCTGCACTAAAGAAATCGGATTTCGGCGAACTAGACGGAAAAGAAAACATTTCTCCGCGTCAAGGAAAGTTAGTCAGTCGTTATAGTACCGCCCTTAGACAGTTAGCGTTCACCAGTCTTAACGGTCGAGCCGCCATTGCGTTACAAGTTATTAGAGACATATTGTGCTTGACGTGAAAACAAATACTGTAATTATACGAGCGAGTTTTCGAGAGTGATTTTACGACGAGCGCGGAATTTCGAGGTGATTTGCACTGGGTGCGACCATTTTTCCGAATTCTTTGTTTGTACATGTAGCGTGTGCCGTCGATTTTCGTGCTCGAGCTTAAGCTCGAGTTTATTTTATTAGTATTATTTTCGGGTTGATTATATCGCGAACTCTTAAATCTTTCGTCTAGGACGAAAGTAGAGCCCATGCCGAGCCTGGGCAAATAGTGAGTTAGGCTTACAAGTTTTTATTATTCGAGCTGTAGCACTAATTAGAGTGCCCTGATACTTGCCAGCGCGGCAAGCGCCCATCTTTTTCAGAACTAATTTTGTATAAAAATTAATATTATAATACGAGTACTTCTTATCGTAAGTCTACTTTTATTTTAAGTGTTGTGATAAGTTCATTTGTACGCCAAGATCCCCGCAGGCGTTACAAATATAAGTTTATAATAATAAATATTTAGTAATATAAATTCATTTACATGTCAATAATAAAATTTTGTATTTAAAAGAAGAAAAAATTAATTGTATGAAATAATAAAATATATTTTTTTTTTAAATAAGTTTTTCTTTATGATCTACTTTATATTAAATAGATGTTTTTATTTTAACATTTGTTATATCAAGTTTGATTATGTTTTAACAGCGAAATTTAATAAAGTCTAGATTTGATCTTTAAACTACACGTACTCATCACAAAATCTATATTCTATATGTTTAAGTATTTAGAAACTCAAATATCGTATAAGAGTCACTTATATTCAAGCTAATTATTAAAAATCGTGACTGCTAAATTTTCAAAATTTGTCGGTTAATTTAAGGGTTAAAGCCAAATTAAAATTTGATTTATATTTATTTAATGTAATCTCTTATTAAAATAATGAATCTTATGATGAAATTATTTGTATTAACTCTAATTTAAAAATTATATAGTATATTGATATATTTTAAAGTTAGCTTTGTGTAAATCACGCAATTAAACGGTTCATAAATCGACAAGATTTTTCGCGCGCTTATTAGTTCGATTTCTCGTGCGAACCGTCACGTAATAACACATCGTTCAATAAGTCCCGAGACTAACCCAGAGATGGTGCTAGTAGTACCAAACTGGCCACGTTTCTATAGAGTGCGAACCCTTACATGAAACGTGTAAAAATTTCACGTCGATCGGATCACAGACAGCAGAGTTATCGAGGTTAGAGTAAAGTCACTTTGTAATTTGTTTGGAAAATGGAAAAAAGCGAGTTTCGCGTGTTGATAAAACATTGTTTTTTAATGCGTAAAAACACCGTAGAAGCCTAGCAATGGCTTGTAAAACATTACCCAGACTCCTCTCCATCCAAACCAACGATTTGTCGTTGGTATGCTGAGTTTAAACGTGGTCGTACAGACACAAACGATGCGGAACGTTCGGGTAGGCCATTGGAAGCCGTTACACAGGAAAATGTGAGTAAAGTGTTAAAAATTGTAATGAAAAATCGCAAAGTGAAGGTCCGTGAGCTTGCGGAAATGACACAGATATCATCTGGAAGCGTGAAATAGGTTTTTTCCAAGTGGGTGCCGCGATTGCTTTCAGTGGAACAAAAACAGCAACGAGTCGACGATTCAAAGAGCTGTTTATCGCTATTTACTATCAATAAAAACAATTTCCTGCGTCGATACGTGACCATGGATGAAACATGGATACATTAATTCACTCCGGAGTCGAATCGGTAATCATCTAAGTGGTGCATGGCTGGCGAAAGCCGCCCAAAGCGTCCAAAAACGCAGCAGTCTGCTGGCAAAGTCATGGCGTCTGTTTTTTGGGATACATATGGCGTGATTTTCATTGACCACCTGGAAAAAGGTAAATCGATCAATAGTGATTATTATATTGACTCGTTGGTAAGTTTGAAGGAGGAGATCGCAGCAAAACGACCACACATGAAAAAGAAAAAAATTCTTTTTCACCAAGACAATGCACCATGCCACAAGTCCATGAAAAAAATAGCAAAATTGAACGAATTAGGCTTTGATTTGCTTCCTCACCCCCCGTATTCGCCATATTTAGCCCCCAGCGACCACTGGCTCTTTGCTGATCTCAAAAAAATGTTCCAGGGAAAAAAATTTGGCTCGAATGAGGAGGTCATTGCCGAAACTGAAGCCTATTTTGAAGCAAAGGATAAATACTTCTATAAACATGGTATAGAAATGTTGGAAAGGCGTTGGAAAGATTGTATCACTCTAAAAGGAGATTATATTGATGAATAAAAATGATTTTTGAAAAAAAATGTTGTTTTCGTTGTTAGTCTCGGGACTTATCGAACGATGTGTTACTTCGCGCAATTTTTTTAGTTGGCCAGTGCTGCAGTGAGCTAGAGAATTTTAACAAAACTGTTTTACAAGAAATAACAAATTTGAAATGTCAATTTGCTAAAGGTATAAAAAAAATTGAGCATCTGTCAAAGGTAGTTACAAAAAAATTCTCGAAGAATCATTGAATAATTTACTTGATGTTATTTTGTCTACTAGTAAATATAACAGAAACTGTCAAATTGAATCTGAGTTCGATGCCGAGAATAAGGTATGTAAATAATTTCTTTTTTTGTATGATAAAATAAATAAAAAAAAGGAGAAAAAATAAACTATTTTTACTGCGAAAATATTCAAATAATTAAATAATTTTTAAATAATTTAATTATATTGGTACTAAGTAATTTCGTTTTAGGAAATAATAATAGATTTTTCCATGACGTTAGATAATTATAGTAGCGCAATAAATGCTACTAGTAATGCAAGAAGAGCAGAAAATGTAATGGCGGATTTTCGGCCATTCAAAAAGATGCTTGAATTACAGAACAAGTTCGATAGTGTCGGATGCCGATTATATTTATATAATCATATAATATTTTGTTGATTTAATATTTCTATTTTGATATTTCAATTAAATTTTAAAACATGATTTACACGTTTCAGAGGTAGTTAACGAACTTAATCATAATCGTTTTCACTTTTATTTGTATTTTGCCTATACACTTATCCCCAAAGGCCTTCTGCATCATTTAAATAGCTTCCGAACTAATTTTTCTGAGTTTGAAGCAAAATTTGATGCAAATTCGTTAATCTGATCTTTCGGCCATTTTTAACAATAGCAAAATTCAAAAAACGCAAATAAAGGCTTTGTAAACAAATACGCGCTGCACAAAAAATATACGTCCTCTAGGTATCGGCGAGCAGCCGATAAGTTAGTGAGGCTTTACTGTTGACGTTCATGCCTCACAGAGGTCGCTAAAATACTCTGACGCGAAGATATAAAAGCAAGTCAGATACTTCTCGAACAGACCTCGTATATTTTATACAAATTTTTCAAACTTTGAACATATTACATGATGACTGATTAAAAATTTGAATCTATTATTATGTTCGAAATGTTATTTAAAATTTATTTAAGCAGCTTAGACTCATTATATAATTATAATTGCTGTATTTATTTTATTGTATTTATTTATATAAATAAAATACTTTAAAATATAATAAAAACTAATGTACACTGGTTTGTATGTTAATTATCAACATATTCTTTTTTAATTATAAAAAAATTGGAAAATCTTCTTTTATGTAAAAATAATTTTTAAAATATATTTTTTCAATTAGAGATTAAATTGTTATTTTTAAAATATAAATTGAATAATTTATATTAATAAAATAAAATAATGTAAACAAGACTTTCCGCACAGCATACAAGATTACAGTGAAAACTTACAGAAAGGTTTCATTGTAACCTTGCAAATATATTTTAAAGAAGCATAACATTGCTGAAACATTACACTCAAATATTTCAAAGAAACCTTTCAGAGATCTTTCAAAGAAACCTTGCTAAAAGGTTTGTGCAACCCTATTAAACATGACATTTTTTATAACGTTACATAATAACGTTAAAAATGACATTAGTAATGACGTAATTAGGCGCCTCAGGTATTGAAACGTTTTTTAACGTTACTTGTCAAATTTTTAAAGCACAAAAATGACGTCATTTATGTGTTAAAGACGTTATTTTTACACTTTATGTATTTCTTTATTTCAGCATTGAATTGATTATTTAGTTCTAAATTGTCCTTAATTTATCGTTTATATTAATAATTCATGGAAAAGAACACAGAACAATTTTTTGACCTACGGTGGGGCCAAACCTGGATCCTTCGCATTATGAAGCAGACACCCTGACCACTACGCTATACGCAACGCCTGCGCAATTGAGATTTGAATTTAAGTTATAAGTTGGCAGCTGTTGCACCGTTAATTTCCGTAAGACTTTTATATTCAATCGTTGATTAGTTGTTCATAACAGTATTTTAAAATGATTTATTTTACGTAGTAATATTTAATGAATAATAATATAATATTTGAACGAAAATGCAAGAGTATTTGAAAAAATATTTTTAATGAATTTATTAATGAATTAAATAATATTTACAATTTTAAATATATTTAATAATTATATCAAGAACAATAAAATTAATGTAAATAAACACTATCTGAATTTTAGTTACCGTACTACTTAGTCAGGTAAAAAATAGTTTTTATTTAAGCATTTTTTTCCATGGTTTCAATTAAAAAAATGATTTAATTTGAACTCATCTTATAAATTTATATAAACCTACAATTATATTATATTGAGATTGATTTTATTCATTCTATTAAAAAATATTTATTTTTTTTAATAAAAAAATTCACTCTTATCTAAACTATTATTAAACTCTTAGACAAGTAAAATATAAATTTGACTTGAGTGTTTTTTTTGGTATGCCAATAAAGCGAAGTTTACTTTGAAAAAATTTTTCCTTTTTTTTAAATTCAGCTTTAATTGCTGCAAATACTCAAGTATTTGAACAATGTAACATCCGCCAACTTCTAACGTAAATTGAAATCTTAATTACACAAGCTTTGCGTTATGATCAGGGATAATGCGAAGGATCTGGGTTCAATCCACCACAGGACAAAAATGTTTCTGCGTTTTTTTCCGTCAAATAATGTGTAAAATAACACTTGCAACAATGCGAATAAACGATTAAATGTAATGCGGATGCTAAAAAATACATATAATCATAATAAATAATGAAATTCTAAAATCTATAGGAATTTTAAATAAAGGTTACAAATGATCTTCCAGAAAGATTGTATAAAAGGTTACTTTAATCTTTCATTGAAGATAACTGACAGTTTTTAAAGTCGAACCCTTTGATCTTACAGCAATATTTTGTGAGCTCCATGGAAGCTTCCGAACCCTTCACCAACAGTAAGCTTCCTAAAAACTTTCGTACCATGTGGGGTTTTACTTAAATATTACATAAATCTTTTTAAAACTTTTACACAAAGCTTTCTATACATTGATTAAAACATCTTTTTTGAAGCATTCGACGAAAGGTTCATGTAAGCTATATGCTGCCTTTTAAAAATTATCTCATTTTATAGTATAATGCACAGTGTGTCCCATAGAAAACGAAACTTTTTCAAAACATCGATTTATATTGGCGCCACCTATTGGTGGATGTTAGCAATAGAAAGGTCCATTCTTAACTGACATCCTGTAAAAATTGTATGACATTTCGTTTAATCGAAACCAAAATATCGCGCTCGAAGTGACAGTGTGTTTGTGACATCGGTCGAAAAATGAACTTCAAACAAAGAGCAAATATTAAGTTTTGTTTTAAACTCGGTAAATCCTTTACTGAGACGTATAATTTTCTGAAACATGTTTATGGCGATAATTGTCTATCCCGTACCAGAGTGTATGAGTGGTATAAGCGGTTCCAGGAAGGTCGTGAAGACATTCAGGACGACGAACATCCAAGTCCTTCGAATACCGTGGTTACTCAAAGTAACATTGAAAAAGTGCGTGAATTTATAAAAAATGAGCAAAAATCTTCATTGCGATACATGGAAATGGAATTGAATATGTCCAAAAATTCAATTTATCGCATTTTGACCGATCATTTAAATCTACTAAAGGTGTGTGCACGCTTTGTTCTACACAAATTGACCGACTACGAAAAATTGCTCCGAATTTAACATTGTAAGGATTTGATTAAAGAGTCAAAAAAGGACCCAAACTTGAAATATTCAATTGTGACTGGTGACGAGACATGGTGTTTTCAATATGATCCCGAAACCAAGCGTCAAAGTGCTGAATGGAAGCACCCAACCGAGCCCAATCCGAAAAAAAAGTCGTCTTGAAAAGTCAAAAGTGAAGACAATGTTGATTTGTTTCTACGATTTGGAGGGTATTATTCATCGTAAATTCGTTACACCTGGTCAAACGATTACTGCTGTATTTTATCTTGGTGTTATAAAGCGTTTTCTCAGCCGTATTCGTCGTGTGCGGCCACAATACCGTGAAAAAGGGAGCTGGCGTTTGTTGCATGATAATGCCCCGTCTCATCGATCGAACTTGATCACGAATTTTTTGATCAAAAACTCCATTTTAACCACCAACCATTTACCGTACTCGTCGGATTTGGCTCCGTGCGACTTTTACTTGTTCCCCAAATTGCACTTGCCTATGAAAGGAAAACGTTATGCCGAAGTAGAGGCCATCCATAGAGCGACGACCGACATACTAAAGTCGATGGATAAAAATGATCTTAAAAACTCATTCGATATGTTAATTGATCGTGCAAAACGTTGTATTGATGCGGAAGGAGACTATTTTGAATAAAATAAATGAGATTTGCCGGAATATTGAGTTTTTGTCTTTATTTTGAAAAAGTTCCGTTTTCCATGGGACACACTGTGTATAATATTGTGCTCATTTTATAAAAAATCTAACGCACTTGTGGAAGTGTTCATTTTATAAAAAATCTAACGCACTTGTGGAAGTGATTATTTTATAAAAAATCTAACGCACTTGTAGAAGTGCTGATTTTATAAAAAATCTAACGCACTTGTGGAAGTGCTCATTTTACCAAAAATCTAACGCACTTGTGGAAGTGCTTATTTTATAAAAAACTAACGCACTTGTGGAAATGCTCGTTCCATAAAAAAAAAAAAAAAAAAAAAATTTATCGCACTTGTGGAAGTGCTCATTCCAAAACATCTCGCACTTGTGAAAGTGCTTATTTTATAAAAAATCTAACGCACTTGTGGAAGTGCTCATTTTACAAAAAATCTAACGCACTCGTGGAAGTGCTTATTTAATAAAAAATCTAACTCACCTGTGGAAGTAATCGTTGCATAAAAAAAAAAAAAATTAAACGCACTTGTGGAAGTGCTTGCTCCAAAACATCTTGCACTTGTGAAAGTGCAAAAAAAAGGACCGTGCCCGTGAAAGGATTGAACGTAAAGCGCTGTGCTTAGGGCTACGCTCAATCTACTTACGAAGAAAAACACACGCAAGCAGACGTTCGCATTCTCCGGAACAGGTGCCTGACAACTGTTTAACACTTTAAAGGACTCTCCGAGAATTATTGCAAGCTAAGTTTACTGAAATTATTAATTATTCGTTTTCATTAAATTATTAGTTTAAATTGTTCATAATAACGTCGTAATAAAACCAATTTACGCTAAAGAAACAAAAAGACAACGGTTTGTTTAAACTTGTGCCGGTTAAATTAATTAATTTTTAAATTCGCGTAAAAAACTCTCGCTGACTTTTTACTCTTATATCTGATAAATAAATAAATTTCACTATGAACCGGATTTAATTTATCACACAGAAGCGTACAACGTTAAAACAACAACTTACGACGTTACAAAATTGCTTTTTACAAAATTGATTAGACAAGCCTATCCTTAAAATGCGTTTGAGTCATATTACTCAACTGCTTCAAACTTACGAAAAATTACACGAAGAACTAGCAATAATAGAGCCGGAAAACGAAAGATTAAATGAAATATATAAAATCCAGGATAAATATTATGAAATCGCGTGTAATATCGAAAATATGAGGGACGAACGCGCTTCAACGTCGGCAATGAATAAAACCATAGGAAACGCGACATTTATCGAAAAACAGCGGCGTTCAAAACTACCGGTTGCGCAATTACCACAATTTAACGAGAATCTTGAGCAGTGGCTTTCGTACAAAAATACTTTTCTTACGATGATTGACGCGCGTACGGACATTACAGATTTAGAGAAATTTTTATATCTTAAGGGCTCGTTAAAGGACGATGCTTTATAGAAAATTTCGATTTACCACGTGAGCAAGGATAATTACAAGATCGCTTTGCAGAATTTAGTTGACGTTAACGAGAAAAGACGCATTTTAGTGACAAAACATATTAATGCAATTTTAGACTTGCTGCGTCAAACAAATGCTAGCCATAATAATTTATCAAAAATCATCGACAAGGTGCGACAACATGTAAATACGTTGAGCATGCTTAACGTGCAACCCGACCATAATATCATCGTGCGCGTAATAGAAAGGGCGTTACCCAACGAAATCCGACAAAAATAAAAAGAGTCATTAGATCTTGATACTCTTCCTAGTTTTGAGCAATTATATGAGTTTATTGCCAAAGCGACCTTTCGTTTTCTCACAGTCGAAGAGAACGTTTTACACCGTAGTGTAGAATGGAATCATAAACGTCGAAACGCAGATCAAGATTCAAACGCGCGAAAGGTGCGAAAACGCGAACCCGTAACACGAGCGTTAGTAACGACAAATAATGTAACGAAAGCTATTTGCACGTGTTCTAAGGCTGCTCAACATCCCTTCTACAAGTGCACGAAATTTAATAAATTGCCTATATCGCGTCGATGGGATTTAATTCGCGGAAGCAAATATTGCAAAAATTGTCTACGCATTCATGCGGGAAGCTGCTCGTCTTCAACTTGCAGACATTGTGGGCGATTTTATCACTCCTTCCTCCATCATTTTAAAAACGAGCAAGCAATCGCAAGCAATTCCAAAGTAGCTGAAAGGCCTGAAGCATGTAAGGTCGCATCAGATTGACAATCAATCGTATCGCTCACTTCTTCCTTGTGTTCAATGCGATCGCGGTTGATGATGAGTGCTGTTATACGAGTAAAAAACATCAACGGAAAATTCATAGAGGCCCTTGCCTTACTAGACACATGTGCAACAGCGCATTTTGTAATAAAAAGATTCAGTCGATTGTTAAAATTACCGTCGAGCCCTTGCTCCATGCCAGTCAGCGTGATCGGCGGAATTTACACGTATACAAAAGACACAATTGAATTAACAATTTATTCAATGTATAGCAATTTTCAAAAAACGCTCACATTTTTAACAGTTCCCGAAATCGCCAATCGTGTTCCCGATGAACTGTTCCCACGTGAATCAATCGCTATACTAAAAAACTTGAAATTGGTGGAACCGCGATTTCACGTACCGCGAGCGATAGACTTACTTATTGGCTCAGGAGCCACCATGTCCATGTTTTCGATCGGACAAATCAATCTTTCGCGCCATGGATGTGATTTGATTTTATAAAAAACTCAATTAGGATGGATCCTCGGAGGTGATACGATTTTTAACAAAAAAACAAAATAAAATTAATTGTCACTTAACGAAATTATCAAGGCAAATCGAAAGGTTTTGGGTCATCGAGAGTAATCAAACTAAACGCTTGAAAACGCGTGGCACTCTCGCGAGCGCGGATTTAGATAATCGTTCTGCGCCAGCGCAACGTACGTGTAAAGTACGCTACGCGAGGCAGCCGCCGCACACGCTAAGCGCTGTTGGCAGTTGATATTACTGCTCGCCAGCAGCGCGCGTTTAGGTTATCCGCTCGCGAGTGCCAGTGTTATTGTGTCTTCCCTGGAGCGGCGAGTATCTACCTCAGGTGTACAGAGAGTCAAGGTCAGTCAACGCGTTCCATAGCTGGTAGGCGTCGACTAATTTATTTCCTCTTTTTCTTTTCCAGGTGCGGCAGTACGGCGGATCAACGGCTACTGATCGAACTATGAGCTGTGGAGAAAACGAAGCAGCGGTGTCGGTGACAGCGATAGCCTGCTTGCAGCGGCAGCGAGGCAACACTATGAGACACCTTTAGGTGCGTATTTACTTGCACTTAAATGCTGTGCTTATGTGTTGTTGCTTGCCTTCTAACCTCCTCTTCCACTTTCCTATGATGTTGTGTGGCAGCTTGTACTTCTCTCCCAGGTGCAGCTGCTACTATTATTTTCTTCCTTGTTTAATTGCTGTCTGGGAGGTTGCAGGCGCGGGAACCACTACAAGGACAGGAAGGAGTTTAGAGAGGAACCCTGCTGCAGTGTGTGTGTGCGAGCACTGCAGTCGCCTATTCATGGGCTCCTGAGACTGGCTCCTCGCTGGAGTCTTTACTTGAGCTCGAAGCCCATGTACCTGGTGAAGGTAAAGTATGTACAGCCCTGCGTGGCTGTTAGTTAGGGTCAAGCGTGGCAGTCCTGCGCGACTGCCAAGATTGTGAAAGGGGGGTATTTCAGCTACGAGAAGGCGCACAAGCTATGCTTTGGCCTTCTCATGTGACTGGTGCAAAACACCACGTCACAAGCTTACAAAGGAAATTAAATCATGATCCGAAACTAAAAACAGAATACGCGAGAGTCATAAACGAGTACATTTTCCTTGGCCACATGTCATTGGTTACTGATGAGACTGACAATGGTTATTATTTACCGCGCCATGCAGTAATAAAGACAAACAGCGCTACAACAAATATTTGCGTAGTATTCGATGCGTCGGCAAAATATTCTATGGGCATTTCGTTAAATGATAACCTAATGGTCGTCCCTACCATTCAAAATACGATTTTCGAACAAATTCTAAGATTTTGTACGCACACATACGTGATGACTGCCAATATAGAAAAAATGTACAGGAAGGTACTTGTACACATGGACGACCAGCGTTATCAACGCGTATTCTCGTATTTAGACGATCGTGTTCGTGTTTTAGAATTAAACACTGTTACTTTTGACATTTCATTAGCTCCATTCCCAGCTATCCGTGCGATTCAGCAGCTCGCTGACGATAAAAGAACAAACTTTTCCCTTGCCCATAAAATTCTAAAACATGATTTATATGTAGACGATCTTTTAACGGGAGCAAATGCACTCGACGAAATATTAAAAACACGCGATGAAATAATTGAACTTTCAAATCACGGCGGTTTTACAATTTAGCAATGGGCATCGAATCACGACCACGCATTCGACGACATTCATGAGAAAATTTTGGGCTTGGATAATCTTGTTGAAAAAAGGAGTATTTCAAAGGCTTTTAGCGTGGAACTCTCGGCTCGATCAATTTCTGTACACGGAGCAGCCTATCATTATCCCGGAAAGGATTACAAAGCGTCATATTTTATCAGAAATTACAAAAATTTGTGATCATTTAGGTTTATTAGGACCTGTAATTTTAGCCGCGAAGTTAATTATGCAAGAATGTTGGAAAACAAAAATAAAATGGAATGAATCGATACTACTCGCGTTGCATGATTCGTGGATTTCATTTGCAAACGAGTTTAAACTCATTAAAACATTAATAATATATCGTCAATTATTACTCAAAGGGGCAACCGACATCGAAATTCATGGTTTTTGCGATGCAAGCAAAGTTGGATATGGCGCGTGCATTGATATTCATACCCGCGACAAAAACAATCGTATTCTTGTACGGTTAGCATGTGCAAAATCTCGAGTCGCTCCACTCAAAGCCATCACGATACCATGTCTCGAACTTTGTGCTGCCGTGACGCTCGTTCAACTTCATCAAGAGTCGCGCTCGGCCTTTAATTTTAACATAAATCGCATTGTTTTTTGGTCAGATTTAACTATTGTCTTGCATTTGCTCAATAAATCTCCGAGTCATTTGAAAACCTTTGAAGCCAATCGCGTCACGCAAATACAAGAAGGTAATAGAGATATTGAATGGCGCCACGTTCGTGCGAACAATAATCCAGCGAATGCACTTTCACGCGGTCAAATGCCTTTCGAATTTCTACGTAATAAATCATTGTTCGAAGGTCCAACATGGCTTTGACATCCCGAAAGCGAATGGCCTATAAACGAAAAGATTCATATTGAAAATCTACCTGGTTTAAAACAAAATACGTCTCTTGCTATTGTAATTAAAGAAAACGAGATATTTAAACAATTTTCATCCTATACAAAATTGATACGTGTAATTGCTTATTGTTTACGTATGCGTCTCTTTAATCGGTATAAAGAAAATTTGTGTGTCAAACAAAAAAGCGATGCCGAACAACGCGTCTTGTGAATCATACAAAAAGAGCAGTTTACGAGGGCGGTTCAATAAGTACCCGTGTTTGACGACAAATGGCGTTCTTGAGGGAAGTTGGTATTATCATCGTGTACTGCAATCTATCAAACGACGGTAAAACAAATTTCAAGCTGATGAATAGGTCAGTTTGCAGTTGGCAGCCAATCGAGTAAGACGTGTTTCGTGATTTTCTCTAAGATGGAAAAAGAGCAGTATCGTTCGGTAATTCGCTTTTTGTTTTTGGATGAAAAAAAATGCAAGGAGATAAAAGCAAAGTTGGATGCTGTTTATGGGGACACCTTGCCATCTATGACCACAGTTAGATATTGGTTCAACAAATTTAAACGTGGGCGAACATCCGTTTTTGATAAGGAGCAACTAGGACGCCCAGCAGACGCGGTTACCAAGGAAATCATTTAAAAAGTCTACGACGTGATTCTCGCTGATCGACGAACGAAAGTGCGCGAAGTAGCAGAGGTCGTAGGTGTGTCGACCGTAACGGCAATTAGTATTTTACATGATAAGTTAGCGATGAAAAAATTGTCGGCCCGATAAGTGCCGCGATTGCTCACGGTGGACAACAAGCGGATACGGCTGTTAACTTTGAAGCAGTGTTTGGAGCAATTTAAGCGATATCTGAAGGAGTTGCGTCGATTTGTCACCGTTGATGAAACCTGGATTCATCATTACACACTAGAAACTAAGCAACAATCAAAACAATGAAATTCTTCCGGTGAATCTGCTCCAAAGAAGGCGAAGACGGTCCCATCGGCCAGAAAGATCATGGCGACGATTTTTTGGAATGCGAACGGCGTTATCCTCATGGATTTTTTAGAAAAAGAAGGAACGATCACTGGACAATACTACAGTGAGTTATTGGGCCACTTCGACAAAAAATTGAAGGTGACACGGCCGCATTTGGCGAAAAAGAAGGTGCTGTTTCACCATGATAACGCACCAGCACATTCATCCAGAGTTGTCGCTGCCAAACTGCATGAATCGCGTTATGAATTGCTGCCGCACCCCCCGTATTTACTCGATCTGGCTCCCTGCGACTTTTTCTTGTTCCCTAACATGAAGAAATGGCTCGCGGGAAAAAAATTTAGCTTAAACGAGGAAGTCATCGCCGAGACAGAGGCGTATTTTGGAGAGTTCGACAAATCCTATTTTTTGGAGGGGTTAAAATGGCAGGAACGTTGGGAGAAAGATATCTTTCTAAAAGGGGACTATGTTGAAAAATAAAAAAAAATTTTTTGAAAAAATCGTGTCTTCATTTCTAACCCGGGTACGTATTGAACCGCCCTCGTATCAATAAAATTAATTAAATTGAAAAATACTGAAGTGTTAAAGACAGCATCTTTAAACCCTCTTCTCGATAAGTACGGATTAATTCGCGTCGGTGGTAGATTGCGCAACGCTAACATCAATTTTAAACAAAAATATCCGATTTTGTTAGCATCACATCATTACGTTACAGATCTTCTAGCACGAGAGATACACGAACGTACGTTTCATGCCGGAATTTAAAGTACACTTTACACGATTCGTCATCGTTTTTGGCTACTAGATGGAAGAAGTCAAGTCCGAAAAATAATTTGAAAATGCGTTCGTTGCATTCGTTTTCGAACGTTACCGATTTAAACAGAAATGGATTATGTACCGAAATCACGAGTAGAAGAAAACGTTATCTTTTCTCACGTCGGTGTAGATTTCTTAGGACCTATTTTTATAAAGGAGAAAAAATTTCGAAATAAAAACAAAATCAAAGCCTATGGATGCGTGTTCATATGCATGGTCGTAAAAGCTGTTTACATTGAAATCGTAAGCGATTAGACAACCGAAGGATTTGTCGCGGCTCTTAAACGTTTTATCGCGCGCAGAGGAATTCCATCTAATATTTATTCTGACAATGGGACTAATTTTGTTGGCACAAATAATTAACTGTGTGAATTATACGTAGTATTCGAATCAGATTTAAAGAGAACGTTCAAAATTTCTCAACAAACAGAAAAATAACGTGGCATTTTAACCCGCCTCTAACACCACATTTCCGCGGCATTTGGGAGGCAGCTGTAAAATCGTTTAAACATTATTTTAAACGAGTTGTAGGAAAAACCTTATTTACCTTCGAAGAAGTAAACACTCTTGCTATCGAAGTCGAAGCTATACTCAATTCGCGACCGTTATCTCCCATCTCGTCAGATCCGAACGATCCGCTAGCATTGATACCCGCACACCTGTTAATTGGTCGTTCATTTACAATGCTACCCGAAAATAATTATCTTTCTGTTCCAGGTAATAGATTTACTGCTTGGAAATCAATAACCAAGACTCGTCAAGATTTTTGGAAGCGATGGAACATCGAATATCTCACAGAATTACAGAAACGTCAAAGGTGGCTTAAAACCAATAAATCTTTAAGAAAGGATGATGTTATTATCGTCGATAAAAATGAGCCATGTACACATGTGTATGCAATGGCAACTAGGTCGAATCTTAGAAACACATCCCGGCAAAGACATCGAAATTAGAGTCGTTACCGTCAAAACGACCAATGGAAATTTTAAACGAAACACTAAACTTTTATGCCCATTGTTATCTGATTTATAGAAAAAAAAAAAAAAAAAAAAATTTTTGTGATTTAATGCAATTGTAAACACATACACCACACATAAAATACGAATTATACTTTGCTTGCATCCTCTCGCAAGAAGGGGGAGCGTGTACAGTAGTTAGAGTTCTTATTTTTCTTTTAACATGAATATATAAACACTATTTTCTATCAAAGTATACAAAGTACAAAATAAAATGGTAAAATCCGTATTGCACACGTATTTATTTAACTTTATAGGACAAACCAAAAATAAATATTCGGAAAATAAAACTTCTCGAAAATTCTTACATTATAATATATTATTTCGTTTGTCACGTACACCACGCTTTAACTTTCTTTTATTCTTTTGGGTTTTTTCCTCGCATAAAACCTTTCCTCTAACGTTTTATTACTTTATGACTTTGGACAAGCAAGCTCTACGAGACTCGAACGTAGAATGACAGTCCTGCTATCCTTTCGGTATTTTCGAGCATATGCAACACAGATGCAGCTCTAGTTTTTACTAAAACAAAGCATTATTGTTCCTTACCCCTACCATCTTTTTCCGAGGTAATGATTCGATTGACAAAATGTAAGTAAAGTCAGTCTACGTTGTAGAGTCGACCGGTTACGATCACTTGCTTCTTTCAATCTTTCGTTTTGAGAATAACGTTCTTCACATTTACGCGAGCCCTAAATTCATCATTCATATATTATACTACACCGATGACACTTCAACACATTAAAATCATTGTTTATATAAATAACGTAAATTTCAAGGGTTTTTTATGTCTTCGGGCTTTTTCCCAATAATATTTAAAATTAATTAAATGAATTAAATCTATATTTTTAACCTAAATTCAGTGTCTACTTAGTTTTTACCTAACCACGAGATCTTCTCCATGTTGGAGCAGGTTTCGACCATACAGCTTATGCTTCTTAGAATATTTTTTGGAACGTTTTTGTGCACTTCGAAAAGAAGTTCTTCAAATATTTATTGAAAGGTTTATGAAAGATTTTAAAAAATATAGCTGATCGATTTACAAACCATCATTTTATCATTCCAGAAATATTTTTCCTAAACTTTTAGAAAAATTTTTTCAAGAAAATTTTTTCAAAAAAATTTGTTCAAGAAACCTTTCAAAAACTTTCCAGAAGCCTTTCGTGCTGTGTGGATGGTCTCGGTTGCGTTTCACAAATAGGTGAAGCGATAGGCGACAATGTCGAAGTATCCTGTCTAGTACGATGTAATAGTGTCATGTACGATGTAATGCTTGTCTCGGACTTATCTCATTTACATAGGAAGCAGCGATATTTTTGTGAAGCCTGATTGTGGATTAGGACAGTCAAAATTTTAAATTTTGATCATGATAATTGATTTTATTGAGATTCATACGTCTCCTTGATACTTAAGAAGTGTGCGACCGGGACTGATAAAAGCTTATTCTATAATATTATAATATATAATAAAAGCTTATTATGTAAAAAAAGATTATGTCACTTTTTTTAAGAGACATCACTGCTAAAGTCAAAATTCAACAAGTTAAGATTTATTATTAGATAATTTCATATCGCTGTTAACATCATTTAATTTTCACTAACAAGGAAAGACAGATTGGTGTAAATTACCGATTTCTATGAAACTTTGTTGGTGAATAGAGTATCAAAAAATATTCGCACATGTTTATTTTTTCCAACTCGCTGGTTTAGGTTTACTGGTTCAGAAGGTTATGATTATCTCCGAAATGATCGAAATAAATACCCCGTTGTAAATCTCCAGATTCAAATCCACATGAAAATCCACCTAGAATTAGACATGGAAAACTACACTAAAATAGGTTCAATTACACAACATATATAGATATTCGTAGATTTCCATGTAAATTTCTACATGTAATGTACATGTATTTCAGAATGAAATCTACGTAGAAATCCATATGTAAAGATGCATGGTAATTCATATGCATTTCCGTATTAAATCGATAGGAACAATTAGAGAATTAATATTAAAAATAATAGAAATAAATAAAATAAATGAATAAAAATAATCATTTTTTTATTGTATATTTTTATTAAACCTATTATTTCATATATTAAATCATTCTAATAATATTTTTACACTATATATATTTTTTCTATTTTCACATTTAATTAATTTTTTAGTTGTAAATTGTCGTTGATATATTGTAAACATTAACATCTCACGGAAAAAAGGCAAAAAAATTTTTTGACCAACAGTAGAATCAAACGCAGGTTTCTCACATTATGAAGCAGGCGACCTAACAACTACGATATACTCATTGATTATACAACTAAAATTTAAATTTTATTCTCATGTTGGTGGGTGTAACAATATAAAAAAAATTAAGTTATCTCATAGAAATTATAAAACTGCTGTAAAATTACAATTAACTAAAATATTATTTTAAACCAATTGAAAAAAAATAACTAGAACTAAATATAATAGTAACTTATTTAGTATTATTATTATTATTATTAATGATGGAATATTAACAAGTATATATATTGTAACAGGGCAGATTTTCTGCCTATTACTTGAGCGTTGGTAGCTAGTATTATTACTAGCAACGTAGCAACATTTTTAATAGACATAATACAAGGATGGTCTGAAAAGTTTCCGATCTTAATGTGAAGATAGCAGCACTCGTCAATAAAAGCTAGCGAATTTCGTTGTTCATCTGTTGGCAGTTGCTCACCAAAGTTTCAGCCATTTTGGATGCGCAGTTGTTAGTTGACAGTCGTTTAAGTGAGTCGATGTGAGTGTTGTTGTGAAAATGGACAAAATTGAGTATCGAACTGTCATTAAATTTTTGTTTTTGAAAGGCAATACGCCTACGCAAATCAAAAATGAGTTGAACTCTGTGTATGGGGACTCTGCACCATCATTTACCACAGTGAAATTTTGGGTAGCTGAATTCAAACGTGGCCGTGAGAGCTTGGGAGACGATAAACGTTGGGGATGTCCAAAAACTGTAACCACTGACGATAACATCGCCAAAGTTCACCAAATGGTGCTAGACGACCGCCGAATTAAAGTGAGAGAGATAGCAGAGGTTATGAACATCACCAAAGAACGTGTTTGCTACATATTAAATCAAGATTTAGGCATAAGAAAGCTGTCCGCACGTTGGGTGCTGCGTTTGCTCACGTTAGACCAAAAACGTGTTCGAATGAACATTTCCAACGCTCTATTGGCGCAGTGTAGGCGCAATAAATCCGAGTTTTCGCGCCGATTAATTACTGTAGATCAAACTTGGATACACTATTATACGCCCGAAACAGAAATACAGTCAAAACAGTGGACTGCAAAGGGGGAACTGGCTCGAAAAAAAAGCAAAAACTGTTTTTTCAGCTGGGAAAGTGATGGCGACTGGTTTTTTGGGATAGTCATGGAGTTATTTGAATCGATTATCTTTAAAAAGTAAAAATCATTACAGGAGCGTACTACGCATCGTTACTTGACAAGCTGAAGGCAGAACTTGCGGAAAAACGTCAACATTTGCAGAAAAAGAGAATCCTGTTTTACCAAGACAACGCGCCATCTCACACCTTAGCGGTTGCCATGGCAAAAATCCAGGAATTACGGTTTCAGCTGCTTGACCATCCGCCTTACCCACCAGACCTAGCCCCAAGCGACTTCTTTTTGTTCCCTCATCTGAAAATTGCACTCAGAGGACAGAGATTTTCGTCAAATGTGGAGGTAATCACCTTCGTGAACAGTCATTTTGCAGAGAAAAACGCCGAGTACTATTTGGATGGGTTAAAGAGATGGGAGCATCGCTGGGGGAAGTGTATAAAATTGCAAGGAGACTATATTGAGAAATAAAAAAAAAAAAAGAAAAAATGTCTTGTATCTGTGTTAGCTCAGTAACTTTTCAGACCACCCTCGTAGATAAAATAATCAAAAAGTTAAGCACACACACTATACTATTTCCTTCTCCATCAAGCTATCCTAATATGCCCTATCCTTTCCTTCGAATTCCAGTATTCAGTATTAAGCAAGTGCTCGAGTCATCCAGCTCGGGTAGTCATCAAGGAGTGCAAAACGTTAAATTCCATAGCTTAAAACCATTGTAGCTATAGCCTAAGGATACGTTAGCAGTATATTAACTTAAGACACAGAAAAAGAATCAACTTCAAATATTAATCAACTGTGAGAAGAATTATAATGCAACTCCAAGAACGGTTCACTGGGCTTGATGAAGAAAAGACAGCCTATCTAGGTTATGGTGGCACTTTCTTGACACAAAAATATTAAATACAGCCCGCACTTCGCGACTACAAGTGTCAAGCTTCCGTAAAATTCAAGGGCAGGAAATCATTTGACAAGAAGCTGCCGACTGCACAATTTACAGATGTAAAGTAAAATATTATTGAAAGTTGACGAGTTTAGAGCTAACGGCTATAAGAGAGACTAAGATGGAATATTTGACGGCTCGAGCAGAAGAGAAGAGCGGCGCTTGCGGCACTCACGTCGACGGCGTTGTAGCCAAGCGGGGCTTGTTGCGTCACGCACGCCCTCATAAAGAAACAGAAGCGTAAGGTACCAAAGGAGAAAGCAAGTCTCTTTCTCTGAGCTTTAAAAAGAGTCTTTCTTCGTAGTACCGCCTTATGGAGTTAATGTTTAGCCGTCTTAAAGAGAGTCACCGTCGAGCCGTTGATTAGCTCGTTAGAGTGTTACGGTCAAATCGCTATTGTTCAAGGGAATCGTTCTGCCGCCACTGCGTTAAGAGTTTTGGTTGAAGCGTGTCGCGCTTAATAGCAAGGGGTGTTAAATCATTTTAATCAAGCTGTTGCAGAGACGTTGTAAGGTATACCAGCGAGTGAGTTCTCGAGCTCGATTATTCTTCGGGTATTTGATTGCAATATAAGGAGGTGAGTTGCACTGTGTGCGACCATTTCTTTCAAATTCCTTTGTCTGGGCGTGTATTGTTTTTGCCGCGGGTTTTCCAAGTTCGAGCTGAAGCTCAAGAGTGGTTTTGTTACAGCGGTTTCCGGGTTAATTGTATCGCGACTTATAAAATTTTCTATCCGGGACCAAAGTTGAACCCACGTAAAGCTGGAGCATTCAATGAGTAAGATTTTGCGTAGTATAAGATACTTCGAGCTAGAGCTCGAAGTGCCGTGATACTGGCAAGCGCGACTGGCGCCCATCATTGTGAATGTAAGAATATTTTTCTATATTATAATAATTAGACTGTTATTTGATATCGTATGATAATTATTTATACGCCGACCTGATCTCCACCGATGTTACAAATTGGCGCGTACAAAGTGGAGCCGCGAAAAATTGATGAAAATTTTTCGTACAACGGGATCAAGATTTTTATGAACGCGCCACACGCACGTACAACAAATAATTTGGCGGCCATTATACGTTTAGAAGTCTACGGTTTGTAATTTATAAAATAATTAAAACATTAATTAAACTTACATATTGAAATTTTCTGTAAGTGAAAATATTTATTTTTTAAGAAAATTTGTTCATGACAGTGATCACAAATTTTTTATCTTGTATTTAAGCTTACGAGGATAGTTCCAAAAGTACCCGACCTGACTTATGAATACAGGTAGTTTTAAAAAAACGATTACTGCGATTGACAATACCACCTTTCAACAACTTAATGTAAAAAATTCATAACGGTACGTTTATTATTATTTTTTTTACAGACATCTAAAGTTAACGCTCTCAGTGAATTTAAAAATATGGAAAAAATCGGGCATCGTTATGTGATAAAATACTTTCATTTAAAAGGTCTAAGTCCAACCGATATCAAAGCCGAGTTGGATTCTACTCTGGAGAAGTCTGCTCCTTCGTTTACAACGGTCAAATATTAGGTAGCTGAGTTTAAGTGAGATCGTACGAGCTGCCAAGATAAACACCGCAGTGGTCGACCAAGTGAGGTCACTACGTCAGAAAATGTAAAGAAAATCCACAAAATGGATATGGCAGGCATTTCAAAAAGTGCTGTGCATCGCATTTGGACCAAAAATTTGGACATGAGAAAGCTGTGCGCAAGATGGGTGCCGCGTTTGCTCACAATGGAGCGCAAACAGCAACGTGAGGATGTTTCCATCGAGTGTTTGACAATGTTTTGCAGTAATAAAGCCGCATTTTTGCGTCGATTCATAACCATGGATGAAACATGGGTCCATCATTTTACATCTGAGACCAAGGAGCAGTCAAAGCAGTGGGCTAAAAAGGGAAAACCGGCTCCAAAGAAAGCCAAGACAGTTCAGTCAGCTGGCAAGGTCATAGCATCCGTTTTCTGGGATGCACGTGGAATAATATTTATTGATTATCTTGAAAAAGGAAAAACAATCAACGGCGCATATTATGCAGCCTTATTGCAGCGTTTAAGTGATGAAATCAAGAAAAAACGGCCTCATCTGACAAATAAAAGTGTTGTTTCATCACGACAACGCATCAGTCCACACGTGCGTCATTGCGATGGCTAGAATCAATAAGTTGAAGTTCAAATTGCTTCCACACGCACCCTATTCGCTAGATCTGGCTCCTTCGGATTATTTTCTTTTTCCGAATTTAAAAAAATGGCTCGGCGGCAAAAGATTTGCCAACAATGAAGAGGTAGAGTCTGCGGTTAATAGATATTTTGAGGAGCTTGACGGTTCCTACTATAAAGCGGGTATCGAAGTTATTGAACATCATTGGGAAAAGTGTATCGAACTGAAAGGAGAATATATTGAAAAATAAAAAACATTTTCGCAATTTTTTTACTGTTTTCTTTGTCGGGTCGGGTACTTTTGGGACTGCCCACGTAAATAATTTGATAATACAAAAAGGTAAAAAATTTTGTTTTTAAATCTCTTTTATCTCTCTTTATCTTGTTTTTAAAAATCTCTTTGGTGGATAAAGTTGAGTATAGCAATTACAAATTTTGTGGGGACAAATGTAATTTTAATAAAGGGAGTTTATAAGTTAATATTAAAGTGTAATTGAAACATATTTTTTTTTATAAAATTTTGCAGAGAAATATTGTTCATATTAAACCTAATCAAATTCGAAATGTTGAATAGAATCAAACATTATTTGGCTTTCTCTTGCGGCTCATACATTCAAAAAATTTGTTTTTATTATTTATATATATTCTGTCAAAAAAGTACCGGGAATTGTCGATTTAAATCTGGCGGGGCAATTTAGGCAGGTAAAATTTTTTTTTCTAGGTTGGTACAACTGTCCTTAATGACTATGATAAGTTTGAGCGGAATCTGTCAACGAGTGTGTTTACAGTAGCTGGTTAAGTCAGTGGCCTTCAGCTCGCAAGCCAAATTTTGTTTTATGGCTTCAATCGACTGAAAACGGGTGCCACGGAGCGGCAATTTGAGTTTTCGGAAGAGGAAGAAGTCACAGGGAGCCAAATCCGGCGAATACGGTGGTTGTTCAAGCGTGTTCGTTGAGTTTTTGGCGAGAAAGTCGATCACAATCGTAGCTCGGTAAAACGGCATGTTATCGTGTCTTGCAGCCACCTTTTTCATGCCCAAAATAACAATTAAAATCGTACGTGTAGACTCGTGGGATATCTCAAGTTCATGTGCTTTCTCTCTCAAGCTAGTATGACGGTTTTCAAGCACCATTTCCTTAATTTTATCGACGTTATCTGCGCTCGAAGCCGTCGATGGGCGTCCGGAACGAGGCAAGTCTTCGACGACTTCACGATCCTCCTTGAAGGCTTTGTACCACTCATACGCATGGGTTTTCGATAGTGCTTTATCACCAAAAGCCTTTTGCAACATTTTCAATGCATCGGCACACGAAATTTCATTCGCAACACAAAATTTTAGACAAATTCTTTGTTCAACGTAATCACCCATTGTAAAAAATCGGCACGCACTATTGACATCGACTGACTTAACCAGCTACTGTGAACACACTCGTTGACAGATTTCGCTTAAACTTGGCATAGTCATTAAGGATAGTTGTACTAACCTAGAAAAAAAAAATTTTACCTGCCTAAATTGCCCCGCCAGATTTAAATCGACAATTTCCGGTACTTTTTTGACAGAATGTAAGCTTGAACTGGTGAGTGAGTGAATAATGAGATAAAACAGCAAGGTAACCTTAACCTTGTGAGCTGGTAAACAAAGAGTAAGCCAGCAAATAGTTCAAATACTATAGCTCTAAATTATAACTCAACTTAGAAATAAAATTTTATACCAGTAATAGATTTAAAATATGATTGAAACGGAGTTGTAAAGTTTGTTTTTTTATTTTAAAAAATCAAGTATTATTAATATAATTACAAACAGTCAACTTTTTTTTCAAGTAATAGATTTTACAGAATTGAAATTTTTTTTTTTGTTTAAATATAATAAGGAAGAGGTTGTATTCAAATTGAGTAATATAGTCGAGAGGATTCAAGAATAAACTAACATTTTTTTTTATACTGTTCACTCATTACTTTGGTCGAGCTCACCAAAGGTAAAAGTTTTGCTTAACATTAAGTATCATAAAATATTATTATATGCAATACTATATTGTAATTTATTATGATTATTTAATCAATTTGTCAAACTGATTGTGCAATTGCACTAGAGTTATTACTCTTCGAGCTACCCGTACCTTCTTTATTCACCAATTTATAACCATATTAGTATGTTTAAAATTGTTTTAAAAGATGTTTTATATATATACAAGGATCAGCCATTGATCGTATAAGACCATTCTTCATTATAAACGAGTGGAACCTGTTGTTCCAACATCTTAGCGATTGTTTTAGGCCGTATATTGACCTTTTCAATCGACAAACTCTGCCTGATCCATCGTCGAAACCTTGTGGTTGCGTCATATAGTATGAATTTCTGTATCAATGTTGTCATACAGGAAAGCAGATTTGACATCAAACTGTACCAAACGTAAATTTTTACAAGCAACGGTAGCGACTAACGCACGAATGGAGTCATAACGAGTGACAGGACTGAAGGTTTTGTCGTAATCAAGCTCAGACTTCTGAAACAATCCACGAGCGACGAGAAGTGCACGATATCGATAAACTGAACCCTCTGGATTATATTTTACACGTAAAATCTAAAGATTGTCGACAGCACGCTTTTCTGCAGGTAAATGTACCAAATACCAGGTCTCATTTTTTTTGAATGCGTCCATTTCTTCTTTCATGGCTGCAAGCCACTTATCAGATTCATCGCTCTTCATTGCTTAGTAAAAATTCATTGGTTTAAGATGCTCCTGTAGAGCTTTAGTCAAGTATGTCTGGGCAATATTTGCTCGATTATTTGACGACCTGTGAGGCGTATAGCCTACTTCGTAATCATTAAACTTAGCTGGCTCACGAATATTTCGTACAGGGCGTTGGTTTTTAGTTGGAAGCTCATTTTTCTCTTGACCAACTCCAAACTCTTCATTTTCGTGAATGAGACTGCTTTCTGGAGAGAAGGAAACTTCTTCATAGTTATTATCTTCTTTTTCTTTATCATGGGCTTCTTCGTCTGAAAGAGGCAAACTGAGTTCAACTATTATACTTTGTCGGTAGTACATAATTTTTCAGGACGAAAATCTACATTGCGTGATTTAACTACCCGATGCTTTGATGGTACCCAGATCCTATAACCATCTTTTTCATTGACATATCCAACCAGATTACCGAAAACAGCTTTGTCATTGAACTTAGTACGGAACTGCTTTGGGATATGTACGTAAAATTCGGACCCAAAAATGCATAGGTAGTTGAAGCTCTTAAATGATTTTTCTGACCACAGTACAATTAATGTTTTATCAGGGCTGCTTGATTTTCCTGTACGATTTATCAGGTGTACAGCTGTATCACATGCATGAGCCCAAAAGCCTTTTAATAGCTCACTAACTGAAAGCATCCAACGTGCCAGCTCTACTACGTGTCGATTTGACTCTTCTGAAACACCGTTTTGCTCAGATGTATATGGGCACGTCAGATTTAACTCAATACCACGTTTGCGTAGTTGTTCACGAACGGCATCACAGTCAAATTCACCGCCACCGTCTGCACGAGAAACTTTGACTTTATGAGCAGCAGCATCACACTCATTCAAAAATGTCTAAATGGGTAGTAACTTCCGATTTCTTTTTCATGAAAAATATACGCACATAACGTGAAAAATTGTCTTAAGAATCACGTAATATCGAAAGCCATTCACAAAATTAATGGACATAGGCCCATTGACGTCTGAATTGATCAATTCACCAATTACTTGCGGACGATTTTGACGAGCGTGGAACGGTTTGCGATGTGATTTTCCAAGAACGCATCCATCGCAAAAACTTTTAGTGTCTAAATGTTTTACTAAAATTCCATTTCTAGACAAAACATCGCAAACGTGACGCTTGTCTTGGTGTCCTAGTCGCTCATGCCATCCTTGAAGCTGATCTGTGCTTGTAGCAAGATTGGCGACTACTTGCGATTTTGGAGCGCGAACGCAAATGTTCATAACATAAACTGCACCACTAAGTTCACCTGTTGCAACTATTTTACCATTAAATTTAATTTAACACCATCGAAGTCATATAATATTTCATTTCCGTGCATGGTAGCTTGTCGAACGGAAAAAAATTGATGACTAATATCGGGCACGTACCAAACGTTTTCTAAAACAGCAGGATGCCAATGTTTATCTACAAGAGTCTCGATATTGATACTACCACACCCATACGCAAGAACACAATTCTTGTTAGCAACTTTAACGGGTTGAGGAATTGGAAACTTTTCAAACTTAGAGAAATGTTGCTTGTTTGCAGTCATATAATTTGTTGCACCAGAGTCGGAAATCCAGGCATCAGTGGAATCGAATTCTGTTTTTATGGTAAAACCTGATGCGAGAAAAGTACTTGGCTTACTGAATGTGTTCTTCGAACTGGAATCTGAACAGACTTTATCAGTATTACTCGCCTTTGAACTTGCCGCTTTCTCTTCAGCAGCTATGCGTTTTCGACAATCTGCGATATAATGCCCGACCTTTTTGCAATAATTGCATTTCCGCTTTTCTTTGTTCTCAAAGTTCGTCGATTTTTTCGTATTTTTATATTTATTTTGAGCTTTAGCTTGAAAAGCACTAGCAGTCTGAGACGACCGCTGCGTCGCTAGTAAACTTTCGATAGAAATCAAATTCTTCACGAGCAAATTCGTAGTTTGCTCTGCTTCAGGAATACGATACTAGGTCGAACGATAATACTGGAATTCTGGACTAAGAGTCTTGAAAATGCGATGATGTAATAAAGAAAGAGGAATAGAGGCATTTGGATTCTTTTTCCTTAGCTCTTCGAGAATATCGTCGAACGCGTTTGATAACCTTGACGTGTGTTTTCTAACGGAGGTTGCATCATCCTTTATAATCTCATAAAAACTTTCGAACAGTGTATATAACCTCTGCATGGATAATTGTTCATATACTGAAACCAATGTGTCCCATATTTCCTTAGCATTGGTTTTCTTTCGGACGTGCATAGCGGCGTCTTCTTCGAGAGAAGTGCCGATAATGCGAGCTGCTCTTGCAATATCACGTTGCGAAGTATTATATTTATCTAAAGGTTCGTCCGAGCCTGTTAGGCCCGCAGGACACTTTCGGGTACCATTGACAATAGAATAAAGGCGCTGTTCATTTAAACAAAGTTCAATTTGCCACTTCAACGTTTCCTATTGCTCTTCGTTTCTCAACTTGCGAAGTTGAAACGAGCGATTCTACTCATCGTGATTCTGAGCGCTTGCCGCCATTCTCGCGCGTAACCAGAACTCTTTGATTCACTGCTGAAAGATGGAATTCACAATAACACACATGTACTCGAGCAATTAATGCGTAGCTGAGCCCATAACCTAAAGTTGTTAAGGGAATTAAGCAACGAACACAAAATGATACTTTAATAATAAACGATAATACTTTATTATAAACGAGAAATACATGCGGCACGCTCTAACTCAAAAAAGGAACCGATCAACTTAGGCCACTCATGTTATACATACATATTATATATTAGTACATGAAAACGAAGAATAGATGGCAGCATCTGTCGGTATGCAAAAGGAGACCAAACAGAATATAGTATAGTTTACATATGTATATCTACATGTAGGTGTATTTAAATACACTTCAACAGGTAGCACGCAATTTCGAATAGCGTAATCTTAGTGTTGAAATTTTTATAATTTTCGAGCAATTTTTTTTTAAGTTTTTTTGGCTAGTCACGCTTATTGATCATACGACAGTTTACTTTTCTTGTTTGATTTTTGAATTTAATGTGGAGTGAAGAATTTTATTCTTGATCAAATATTCAAGAATTATATTCTTGTTCAAAAATTTTTTTTGTCATGCAGGGATTGTGTTTTAATTTAAATTTGTAAGGATAAGAATAATAGTTCTCGTGTAGAGATTGTTTTGGTAAATTGAACTGAGTCTGTTGAATTTTAGTGTGTGGCATTTATCTATTATAGCTTAGGGCTCAGTTAGGTTGGCTTGTAGTAGAAAACTTTATAAAAATAGTTAAGTCTCAATAGTTAATTTTGGATTTCATTTTCAGTCGTGTGTTTATTAAGAGCTAAAAGGAAAATCAGTTGATTCGAATCTGTTTGAACTAAATATTGAAAAGAAAAACCTGTCTTCCCAGGGCTAACCGATAACGATAATTTATCGATTCTCTATTTTAATTAATTTTAATTTATAAGAGAACCACAATCAAGATAGAAGGGAATAGTACAAGTTTACTAGAGGCTGAGCTATCGATGGCTCATCTAGGTTTCTAAGGTGTAGAGAAAAGAATCCGAGTAATAAGGCGAGCCATTAATAATATGACGGATGGCGGATTATTTGCCTACGTAGTAGGTTTAAGACTAAACTCCGATCGTAATAGTCTCATAATCAGAGATCGGGTAGAAAGATTCCTAGACGATGGTATGGACCTAATACAGCTCCTTGGAATCCAACCAGCGATGAAGAGGCCCGAGCATCGATTCTAGTCGACGAACATAGTATACAGAGGCGTCAGTATCACCCTAAACCTATAGATATTCAAGCAAGTATAGAAGGAAGACCCCGGTGTAGTACAACTCCGTTGAGCTCCATATTAACAATCGGATTTCCTAGAGTTCAGTCGTCGGCCGTTCAAAGAAGTTTTGAGAATAAGACGCTGATAATGGACGAGGCAATAGAAGAAACTCTATCAGCCATCGTTGAGGAGTCACTACCTCGTAGGATGCATGTAGAGCGAATAACATGCTTGTAGCATACTACTACAAGCCAAGAATGTGCCAGTATCGAGTAGCATTGTGACTCAAGCTTCGTATACGATATACCTATACGACGTCCGTGACTTCTTTGAGTTTTGGAGGTACACAGGTTACGACTACAGCCGGAGTACATCATTCTAGTAATAGCGTTTGGACCAGCATCCCACCTTGAGTCTGTGAAGCATGTGCGCCTGTGGATTGAGCGCACAATGAGTCATTCGTACTTAATACAGCTGCTCCATCAAGAGCATCGGACTTTGCAGGTCGCAGAGTTCATTTTCAACCATGTCCGAGTTCTACATATATTCTGTCAAAAATGTACCAGGAATTATCGATTTAAATCTGGCGGGGCAATTTAGACAGGTAAAATTTTTTTTTCTAGGTTAGTACAACTGTCCTTAATGACTATGCCAAGTTTGAGCGGAATCTGTCAACGAGAGTGTTTACAGTAGCTGGTTAAATCATTCAATGTCAATAGTGCGTGCCGATTTTCTACAATAGGTGATTACGTTAAACAAAGAATTTGTCTAAAATTTTGTGTTGCGAATGAAATTTCGTGTGCCGATGCATTGAAAATGTTGCAAAAGGCTTTTGGTGATAAAGCACTATCGAAAACCCATGCGTATGAGTGGTACAAAGCCTTCAAGGAGGATCGTGAAGTCGTCGAAGACTTGCCTCGTTCCGGACGCCCATCGACGGCTTCGAGCGCAGATAACGTCGATAAAATTAAGGAAATGGTGCTTGAAAACCGTCATACCAGCTCAAAAGATAGCACATGAACTTAAGATATCCCACGAGTCCACACGTACGATTTTAATTGATATCTTGAACATGAGAAAGGTGGCCGCAAGACTCGTACCAAAAGAGCTTAATTTTCTTCAAAAACGCTATCGCGAACAGGTCGTTGCGGACATGCTGGATCGCGCCAATTCTGATCCCGCATTCATGGAATGCATCATAACTGGTGACCAAACGTGGGTGTACGAGTACGATATGCAAACAAGCCAGCAAGCATCGGAATGGGTGGGAAAAAACGAGCCGAAACCGAGAAAACCACGCGAAAGCCACTCAAAAGTGAAGGTGATGCTCATTGTTTTCTTCGATATCCGTGGCGTGGTGCACTACGGATTCGTTTCAGAGGGTCAGATGGTAAACAAAGAGTATTACTTAGGCGTTATAAAACGTTTGCGTGAGCGTATCCGTAAGAAGCGGCCAAATTTGTGGGCGAGCAACTCGTGGATTTTGCACGACAATAACGCGCTGTCTCACCGAGCTACGATTGTGACCGACTTTCTCGCCCAAAACTCCACGAACACGCTTGAACAACCACCGTATTCGCCGAATTTGGCTCCCTGTGACTTCTCCCTCTTTCCAAAACTAAAATTGCCGCCTCGTGGCACCTGTTTTCAGTCGATTGAAGCCATAAAACAAAATTCGGCGCGCGAGCTGAAGGCTATCCCGGAAAGCGCCTTTAAAAAATGTTTTGATGATGGGAAGTGCCGTTGGCATAGATGTATCGGAGCAAATGGAGCCTATTTTGAAGGCGACAATAAATTTTGATTATTAAACGTAAAAATGTTGTTTTAATTTAAAATTCCCGATACTTTTTTGACAGACAGTATAGTGTGCTGAACCTACACGTAGCACATCTACCTTATTTAGCTCACACTCCATCGTATAGACTTGCATAGATCGAGCAGGGAAATTTCAAACTTCGAAAATTCGACATTCTTAAGAGAAAAGCAGACGTGCGAGTTGCTATATAAGTCGCATGTCGATTTTCGAGGTGCGGGAAAAAGAGATCTAGAGCGATTTTTGATGAGTTTGAATGGATGCAGGTTAGCATACAACTTGTCATTAGATGACATTATTGAAGCATTACCTTCAGTGTTTGAGAAGAAAGCGTATTATTGGTTTAGGCAAAAATATCCAATGTGATCGATTTATGAGGATTTTGTGGAAGCTTTTAGGCTACAATATAACATGGAAGATATTTATAGTGAAATGCGAGATAAATTGAAAATCGTATTCAAGGACCACATGAAGATATTTCGACCTATCTCTCTAAATTAAGAATTTCGATAGACCAAATACTGCCTCCATGGCCTTTAGAAAAAGAGTTAAAAAGAGCATATGACAACTCTCACCCCAGTTATCGGCAAAGAATAAATAAAGAACACTTTAGAACTTTCCAGGAATTGCAGCTCTAAGGCAAGGATGAGGAACTACGGTGTATGCGAGATCGAGTATATCGGCCTCCTCCGGCTCCGAACCTATGTTCCCGGCGTCAGCCTACGTGGCAGAGATTAGGACGCAGCCGCGAGCAACGGCAAGGTTACAAAATCGCGAGCTGCTGTTGAGAGGAATATTGAGCTTTGAACTCAAGCTAGTAAACTGGTTGCAAAGTGAGTTATGATCGATGAGAGCAGCCAAACCAAGCAGTTTCCTCTCTTCAAGTCGATAATTCTAGAGCTGAATCACCGCCGCAGTATCCGAAGAAACCATATAGTGAAGTGGCTAGAAATCCCCCGCGTTCTCCGAAAATGGAGCGGAGAAATAGTTTCTGTAGAGCGCCACTGAAAGCTTAAGCTCGAGTTTCAGAAGGCCAAGATACATGTCTTAGGTGTAAGAGGCAGGGACATTGGGCTCGCGACTGCCGCGAGTGATTTGTTGCTATGGATGTGGTTAAGAGAATACGCACATCGAGAATTGTGAAAACTTTGAGCGTAAGTTGAGGTCGTGAAACTGGAAACAGGAAGGCAAGTAAAAGTCGGCAAACCCTTCCTTAAACCAATACTGACTAAAAATAAAGCAAGCTGATACCGCGACTCAAGCATCGAAAAAGGGATTAGCAAAAAATAATAAAGCTAAAGAGCCTGTGAGTAGCATTTTGTCCTCGTTAATACAAGGAAGCGAAATAGGTAAAATCTAACCGCGTTTTTTCCTCAACTTGGATTTGAATAAAACGATTATATGGTATGATGGATGATGGTTCAATCTACTCTTATATTGGTAAGAGGATGAGTGTAGCGTTGTCGGACAAGCTCACTCAATATACTGATGAAGTGAGCGTAGCTGATGACAGCTTAGTGCCAATACAATTCATTTTTACAATTCAAATCAATATTTATAGCGAAATGAAAACTATCCCATTCAGAGTGGTGGATGGTTAACAACATGATGATTTTTAAGATTAGAATAAATTACGAGAATAATACGTGGTGGACACAGAGGAAGTAGTTCATCAATTTCATCCGATTAAATTGAGCTTTCCAGTTGTAGCCAGTCTTAGGGGTTTATTTAGAGCTACAGCTAAAAAGGAGGTAATTATTAGGTAACTTTTGGATAAATTAATTTCTCCTGGATTGGAGACTCTGAGAGTTACTCCGCTCACTAAGCGCGATATAGATGTGCAAGGGCATGAACCGATCCGACAAAGGAGAAGGCAACCCTGGCCGAAGATGTTAAAAGCTGTGCAAGACGAGGTTGACCGCACGCTGCTTGAAGACATTATAGAGCCGTCGGATAGCCCTCGGTGTAGCTGCCCGGTAATTGTGCCAAAACCGAATGGGAAATTCAAGTTTTGTATACGGTGATTCATTATTAGGTTTAGTTTTTAATCTCAAATAAAAGGCACAAAATTGAATTCTATAGTGAAAATTTTATTTTGAGTCGAAGGAATAATCTATGACATTTACTTTTTAAAGATTATCTCATTTAGATGTTGACCGCGACTACGCCGTCAATGGTCCATCTTGAGGGTCCAATTTTGGACGACGCGTTCCAGCATAGCGACCGGTATCTCGCGAATGACATGAGTAATGTTGGCTTGCAAAGCGTTGATTGAAGCTGGCTTATTCCTGAAGACCAGAGACTTCGTGTAACACCAAAGAAAATAATCTAAAGGTGTGATTTTACACGATTCAGGCGACCAATTTACTGGTCCAAAACGTGAAATCAGGTTCTCATCAAAATGATTTCTCAATAAGTCCATTGATTCTCTCGCTGTATGCAAAGTAGCGCCGTCTCGTTGAAACCAAAGTTCACCAATACCACGGACTTCAATTTTAGGTAGCAAAAAATCCGTTATCATGGTGCGATAGCGGTCGCCATTGACGGTTACATTTTGACCGGACTCATTTTGAAAGAAATATGGACCGATGATTCCACCGGCCCATAAATCACACCAAACTGTGCATTTCTGTGGCTTTCGTAATAGCTGTTGAAGCTCTTCAGGTTGTTCATCAGCCCAAATACGGCAATTCTGCTTATTGATGTATCTATTGAGCCAAAAATGCGCTTTATTACTGAACAAAATTTCGCGATAAAACAGCGGATTTACATTGAGCTGATTCAGAGCCCATTTGCCAAAAACACGACGCAAACCTAAGTCGCCTGGCTTCAATTTTTGCATGAATTGAAGTTTGTTTGCTTTAAAACCAAGATCTTTAAGTAAAATACGCCAAGTTGTTGCATACGACAAACCGAGCTGTTGAGAATGATGCCGAATCGATTCGTTACGGTCTTCAGCCACACTTTCAGCTACAGCCGCTATATTCTCTTCACTACGTGCTGGATGTGGTCTTATCGGTCAAGTATCATTCAATAATGTATGCTAGGTTTCAAATTTGCGGATGGTATTGGTTATAGTGGTTTCGGTAGGTCGACGATGGACACTATAAGTTGCTCTAAGAGCACGAAAAACATTTCTCACAGAACGCTGATTCTCGTAATACAGCTGAACAATTTGGATACGTTGTTGCGGTGTTAGTCTTTCTATAATGATTTGTCAAACAATACTGAATAAAAATTATATTACAGTTAGGCAGGAGTCACGCGTGATCTGTAAAAAAAAGCCTATTGAAAATCAAACCTCATAATAAATCACCCTTTATAAACTATAAAAAGGTAAACCAATGTACGAAATGTTTAGCTAATCCGCTTCGTAATATGGATACTTTGGACAAGTTAAGAGCAGATGAATATATTTCTAAGTTGGATTTGAGCCAAGCTTACCATCAGATAGAGCTTGAGCTTTAGTGTACAGAGATAACAGCATTTTCAGTCCTTGGAAGAGGATTGTTCTATTTTAAGCTTATGCCGTACGGTTTGACTAATGCGCCGGCTACTTTTTAAAGAGCCATCAAGCCGGAATGGGAGCCACACGTGTTCGTCTATTTAGATGATATCATTATTGTGACTCTCACCCTTAAAGAGCACCTCAATTGGTTGAAACAGGTGCTCAAAGCTCTCAGAGACGCGCATCTACAAATTAATCATAAGAAGTCAGAATTCTGTTGCTCGGAGGTTAAGTATCTGGGATACGTCATCAAACGCGAAGGGTTAAAAACTGACGAGGACAAAATTAAGCCGATCTTAGAGTACCCTGCCTTACCAATGTTTAGCTATTAAGAAGATTTTCGGGTATGATTGATTGGTATAGCAGGTTAATTATAAATGTAGCGGAGGTTAAGACTTCGCTGATGGGTTTGTTAAAGAGAAGTGTGCGTTGGCACTGGAAAGAGAAGTAGGAACGTGTGTTTATGGAGCTTTAGCAAGCTCTCACTCAAGCTCCAGTTCTAGCCCGGCCTAATCTATCATTACCGTATGTCCTACAAATAGATGCTAGCAATTACGCAATAGCGCGTGTGCTATTTCAAAATCAGGATGAGAAGAATCCAAATTATTATGTTAGTAGAACTTTGAGCAAGGCCGAGCGTAACTATACCGTTACAGAGAAAGAATATTTGGCCGTACTCTGGGCGGTAGATCAGTTAAGATGATATTTACAGGCAGAAACGTTCACGGTCGTTACGGATCATCACAGTCTTCTCTGATTCAACAATTTGAAGGATCCAGCCGGACGACTGGCTTGTTGGAATACGTCGCTGCAGGCATATGACAATAAATTTGTACATAGAAAAGGGGTTTTTCATAAGGTGCCTGACGCATTATCTCAAGCTCTAGAAAATAGTATTCAAGCTTTAGCTGAAGTATTTAAGGATGACGAATGGTATCATCAAAAAAGAGAAGCCGCGCAGAAGTTTTTGAAGAAGTATCCGGATTTAAAGATAGAAAATGGCCTTCTTTATGCGCATAAGCCGAATCCATTGATGGATCCGCTAATGCTGGATTTAGATGCGTGAAAATTGGTGTTACCTTAACGTGAAGCTCATAACATGCCTCAATCCAGACACATAGGTAATGAAAAGATATTCGCTTGAGTGGCAATATATTATTACTGTCCAGGATACTTCTACGATACCAGCTGTTATGTTCGAGCCTGTCAAGAGTATCAAGCACTCAAAGGCTCCAATTAAGCTCCAGCAGGGTTGATGGAGGAACGTAATATTAACAGTCCTTGGGCAGTAGATAGCCGCAGACATAATAGGTTTAAAGCCATCGTTAAAGTTAGGAAATCAGTATATAATAGTTTTTGAAGATCTGTTTGCATACTATGTAGAGCTTAAAGCACTGCGAAAAGCAGACGCACGGAGCGTACTTCAAGCTTTCGAAGATTTAGTCGTCAACAGATGGGGTTGTCCAGATTATTTAATCATGGATAATGACATGGAGTTTGCTAATCGGTTGGTAACCAAACGATTAGAGCAATATCCGATTATACTGTCGTCTATTTCGCCGTATCACGCTCAGGCCAATCCGATCAAGCATGTAAATCGAAACTTGAAGCCGATGATCGACAGCTTCTTAACTAAAGATCGTCGTACGTAGGACGTGCATTTGCACGAGTTTAGGTTTGCTTTGAATAGTGTAGTTCATGCGTCGAGAAAATTTTTACCGGCTTTTCTTAATTTTGAAAGAAATCCCATACCTACTCTATTAGCGCACTTAGGGCAACCCCATCCTACTTTCCCACCTAATCCTGACGAGTGGCTCGAGTGGGTTACTAGGCTCTCTGCTATTCATGATGTCGCAAAGAAGCACAGTGATAAAACTACAGCAAAACAGGCCAAATATTATAATCGAAATAGAGAAGATGTAAGATATCATGTAGGCGATCTAGTTAAACGAAGGAACCATATGCACAACAAGCACCGAAATTCGTAGGACCTGCCAAAATAATGAGAGTTTCCTCCCCTGTTGTTTATGTAGTCGAAGACATAGACTCGTAAAAGCAAATGAAAGTCCTTGTCAATGATTTGAAAAGTTATGTAACCCCTAGGACAGTGGTTTCAGAAAATTCTGCTTCTTGTCAGGATCAAAATGAACAACCATCAAGCTCGAGGTCAAGCTCGTAGAAGAGCATAGCCTATTCTGGCGGCGCTTTGCCACCCCAAAAAAAGTGAGATCGGCCGCCGGGAGCTTCCCGGAAATCAGAGTGGAGTGGGATACTCTTGCAAGATACAAGGCTTGGCCCTCGCCGAGCCCCCGTCGCAGCTGGGTAGAGCGACGAGATGTCCGGGTTATCTAGGCTACATGAGGGGAAAGCGTCATCTGTGCTCCCCGGACGCTATAGCTTAAGCGGAAGAAGAGGAGCAAAGACGCCAGGAAGAGGAGAGGGGGCATAATCAAGTTCAAGCCGAAGTAACCAGGGACCTTATCGATTTTGACTCGAGCCCAGTAGAACCGGCAAATGTATTAAAGGTAGCCACTCTTCCTGTTAGAACTGCGGAGGAGGTTATGGGGCGCAGCCTCATCGACCTACTCTATTAGATGCCTGTCGGGGTAGCATTCACGCCAGTGAAAATAGCTCCAGCAAGTTTAGCGATACCGAGTTTCACCCAAGCGGCCCCACTCGGATCGCCATCGGAATTGTTCAGCTTCTTGAGTGGCCCAGAGACCTCCCGGCTAGCTAGCGAAAAAACTGTAATTGAGCTTCCGCGTCAAGTTAGAGCTCCACTGGAAAGACTGGTGGCTGGAGGTATAGCTGCGGTAAATCCGGCAGCACCAGTTCCTGTACCACATCCACGAATTGAATCGGCCAGAAGCGACCGGGCGGCTGGAATAGCGACCGAATTGGTCATAGCTGGACGAAGTGTCCAATACCGATTAGATGGTTTTGCCGTATGTGTGAAGAGAAGGACGTATCCGTAGCCACTTGCCCTTACTGCGAAACCTCATGACTACCTAAGCCGAAGAAATAGTGCCCTCCCCCTTCAAGCCAAAGCTGAAGTGACCAGTGGTCGAGTTTTCTTTTATTTTGTTTTGTTTAAGAATGTTTTTTTTCCTTTTGTAAGGCCAGTATTATAAGTTAGATCAAGTTTTTTTATAAGTGTAACTTGTATACCTAGTTGATAAGCTAGGCTAAAAATAGGACCTTATGTAAGGCATTTAATTTTAGTATATACGAGGGTGATTTGAAAAGTTTCCGACCTAACACAGATACACGACATTTTTTCTAAATTACTTTTTTATTTCTCAACATAGTCTCCTTGCAATTCTAAACACTTCTTCCAGCGATTCTCCCGTCTCTTTAACCCATCCAAATAGTACTCGGCGTTTTTCTCTGCAAAATGACTGTTCACGAAGGTGATTACCTCCTCATTTGACAAAAATCTCTGTCCTCCGAGAGCAATTTTCAGATGAGGGAACAAAAAGAAGTCGCTTGGGACTAGGTCTAGTGAGTAAGACGGATGGTCAAGCAGCTGAAACCGTAATTCGTGGATTTTCGCCATGGCAACCACTGAGGTGTAAGACGGCGCGCTGTCTTGGTGGAACAGGATTTCCTTTTTCTGCAAATGTGGACGTTTTTCCGCAAGTTCTGCCTTCAGCTTGTCAAGTAATGATGCGTAGTATGCTCCTGTAATGGTTTTTCCTTTTTGAAGATAATCGATTAAAATAACTCCATGACTATCCCAAAAAACAGTCGCCGTCACTTCCCCAGCCGAAAAAACAGTTTCTGCTTTTTTTGAAGCCGGTTCCCCCTTTGCAGTCCACTGTTTTGACTGTATTTTTGTTTTGGGCGTATAATGGTGTATCTAAGTTTTATCTACAGTAATTAATCGGCGCTAAAACTCGGATTTATTGCGCCTCAACTGCGCCAATAGAGCGTTGGAAATGTTCATTCGAACACGTTTTTGGTCTAACGTGAGCAAACGCGGCACCCAATGTGCGGACAGCTTTCTCATGCCTAAATCTTGATTTCATATGCAGCAAACACGTTCTTTTGACATGTTCATAACCTCTGCTATCTCTCTTACTTCAATTCGGCGGTCGTCTAGCACCATTTGGTGAACTTTGACGATGTTATCGTCAGTAATTGCAGTTTTTGGACGTCCTGAACGTTCATCGTCTACCAAGCTCTCACGGTAACGTTTGAATTCAGCTGCCTAAAATTTTACTGTGGTAAATGATGGTGTATAGTCCCCATACACAGAGTTCAACTCATTTTTGATTTGCGTAGGCGTATTGCCTTTTGAAAACAAAAATTTAATAACAGCTCAATACTCAATTTTGTCCCTTTTCACAACAACACTCACATCGACTCACACAAACGACTGTCAACTGACAACTGCGCATCCAAAATGGCTAAAATTTTGGTGAGCAACTGTCAACAGATTAACAACGAAACTCGCTAGCTTTTATTAAAGAGTGCTGCTATCTTTTCGTTGGGTTCCGAAACTTTTCATACCACCCTCGTAATAATAACATTTAGTATTGGGTAAACAACTTTGCTTCTGCCGTTTTTTTCTGAAATTCGAGGCTTTATTGTAAATAACTGGTTATACATTTATGATTCAAAGTATTGTCCATCGCTGGCCACTATTTTCTCCCATCTTTCGGGCAGCATACGAATCCCGCGTTAAAAAAACTGGTCATCTTTTGAATCGATCCACGAATCAATCTAATTTTTTACTTCTTTATAAGACCGGAAGTGCTGGTCAGCCAGGCTGTGTGCCATTGATCGAAACAAGTGATAGTCCGAGGGAGCAACGTCTGGAGAATACGGCGGGTGGGGTAGGACTTCCCATTTCAAAGTTTCCAAGTATGTCTTGACCACTTTCGCAACATGGGCTCGAGCATTGTCATGCTGTAAAATCACTTTGTCATGTCTCTCGTTGTATTGCGGCCGTTTGTCTTTCCATGCTAAGCTCAAACGCATTAATTGCGTTCGATAACGATCGCCTGTGATTGTTTCAGTCTGCTTTAAAAACTCATAATACACTACGCCGAGCTGGTCCCACCAAATACTGAGCATCACCTTGGAACCGTGAATATTTGGTTTGGCCGTCGACGTGGAAGCATGGCCGGGATATCCCCATGATTTTTTGCGCTTGGGATTATCGTAATGAACCCATTTTTTGTCCCCAGTCACAATGCGATGCAGAAATCCCTTCCGTCTTTGCCTTGCAAGCAGCTGTTTACAAACACACAAACGCCGTTCAACATCTCTCGGCTTCAACTCGTACGGCACCCAATTTCCTTGTTTCTGAATCATTCCCATGATTCTCAGGCATTTTGAAATGGCTTGTTGCGTCACTTCTAATGATCCTGCTAATTCTTGTTGCGTTTGACACGAGTTTTGATCAAGTAATGCCTCCAATTCTGCATCTTCGAAAACCTTCTTTCTTCCACCGCCATGCTGGTCTTTGACGTTAAAATCGCCGTTCTTGAAGCGTTGAAACCACTCTCGGCACATTCTTTAACTAAAAGCGGCCTCACCATAGGTATTTGAGAGCATTCGATGAGCCTCAGTCGCAGATTTCTTTATATTAAAGCAGAAAATTAAAGCCTCCCGCAAATGACGAGAATTTGGCTCGTAAGCTGACGTGTTTAATCGAGAATAACTTTATGATGCAGACATAAATCGACTAATATTTCGATGGCGTTATGTTTACAAATACCTAAGCTTATTGTATGACATCTATGATCTATTTATTTCAACTACCACTTACCGCTACAGCCATCTATTGCAAAACGGCGGAAGCAAAGTTGTACACCCAATACTTTTGATAATTTGTAGAAACTTCTTTCTCTAATCCTACTGCCCATCCTAAGAGATCACGAAATGTATGAGCATCATAAGAGAGCGGCTAAACAAATAATTAAAGCATGGTATGTGTTGAAACATTAAAAATTTTGGTTTAACTTAGCTATGAAAATTTAAAATTGTATGGAATAGTGAGCTGTATTAAATTCATGTATTACGTAGCAATGCTGTATTATTGAGTAAAGTACTAGCATATTGAGAGTTTTATTGGCCTCCCAAGTATTGAAATTAGCCTACGATGTGGTAAATACATGGAATGCATCTAATAATGCAGCTGGCCAGGTATGTTTTATGATTCTTATTTTATATCAATTGTATAAGAGTATAAGATGTCAGTATGCAGAGTGAATTCCGGGGCTAGGATTCATTAAATGCGGTTTTTGTGTATTGTAAATAATGAAAATTGTAAGCGAACCAGTACGTAGTTGAATCGTAACAGTAATTGATTAACAGATAAAAAATCTTACACATGTACCGTGTTACACCCACATCAAACCAATACTATAGCTATGTCACGGAGCGGTACAAATACGCAGATGAATACACAACAACACAAACACTTACACGAGTACCCCGTTGCAGATAACACCGGTTATCTTAGTTTAAGAGCGAAATGAGAATAATTGAAATTAAGTTAGAAACCTTTAGCGATTAAATAAAGTGGCAACTATAGCGAGTAAGATTTGTCGTTCTTTTGTTTGGTAAACGTAAAGTTCAGCGTGCCTAACTTCGGTTAGGAGGAGGGGAATGTAACAGGGCAAACTATCTACTTGTTACTTAAGCGTTGTTTAGCAACGTAGCAATATTTTTAATAGAAATAATAGATAAAATAATTTAAAAGTTAAGCACACACATTATACTATTTACTTTTTCCACAAGCTATCCTAATATGCCCTGTCATTCCCTTCGAACCCCAGTATTCAGTATTAAGCAACTGCTCGTGTCATCTAGCTCGAGCAGTCATCGAGGAGCGCAAAAAGCTAAATTCTATAGCTTGAAACCATTGTAGCTATAGTCCAAGAGTACGTTAGCAGTTCATTAACTCAAGACACGAAAAAAGAATCAACTTTAAACAATAATTAACTGTCAGAAGAATTATAATGCAGCTCCAAGAACGGCTGTCTGGGCTTGATGGAGGAAAGATAGCCTATCTAGGTTATGGCAGCACTTTCTTGCCATAACAATATTAAATACAGCCCGCACTTGGCGGCTATAAGTGTCAACCTGCCGTAAAGTTCGAGTGCAGAAGATTATTCGACAAGAAGCTATCAACTGCACAATTTACAAATGCAAAGTAACAAATTATTGAAATTGGACGAGCTTAGAGCTAACAGCTGTAAGAGAGACGAAGATGGAAGATTAGGACTGCTCGAGTGGAAGAGAAAAGCGTCGCGCGCGGCACTTACGTCGACAGCGTTGTAGCGAAGCGGAGCTTGCTGCGTCACACGCGTCGCCATAAAAAAGCGGAAGCGCAGAGCACCAAAGGAGGAAGAAAGCCTCTCTCTCCGCGCCAAAGAAAGAATCTATCTTCGTAGTACTACCTTGGAGAGTTAACGTTTAGCCGTCTTAGAGAGTCACCGTCGAGCCGCCGATTAGCTCGTTAGAATGTTACGGTCAAGTCGCCATTGAACAAGGGAATCGTTCTCGGACGTGATTATTCTTCGGGTATTTGATTGCAATATGACGAGATGAGTTGCATTGGTTGCGACCATTCCTTACGTATTCCTTTTCCCGGTTTCAAAATATGAAAAAATTTATTTTTATTTATTTATATTTATCAATTTTTATAATCTTCAATATGAATTGTTATATTAATTATATTGATTTTATATGAAAGCGCATATAGATTTTCATGCATCTTTATATGCGGATTTTCACGTAGGTTTCTACATTTAAAATTTCAGGTGGATTTTCCTGTGAATTTTCATGTATGTATTTGTGACTGGGTATATTATAACATCTAAAGGCTGAATCATACTAGCTGCGTCTTTCGGTATTATATTTTTGACAAAAATAAAAAAGCGGGGTGAGATTGTCAATGTACTAAGTTGACCCCCAAGTTTAAACTTAGGGGTAATAGGATATAAAAGATTCGTGGTAGAAAACTGATTTTAGAGCTGAAGGAACATATGGATACTAAATTGTGTGTCTACTTTTGCTAGAGAACTCGACAGAAAAAGTTGTACAAAAATAACAATGTATAAGATGACAGCGCATTTCGCACTAAACTATAGGTACAGAAGATAGCATTGATTTACAGGTACCTTTAAGTCATTTGGTCAAGCTACCGTTGAGGCCAACCCTTGTCCTTGCCAACTTGACAATAAAAGTAAAAAAGTATAAGCAATTTTAAGAAGCGAAGAAAGGAGGACTGCGAGAAATGATGATTTTTACACTCGAATGGCTTAATCAAATAGTAATTCAATGCTCGATATTAATCACAGGTTCATATTTACGTACTGCAAATTAATTGAAAAAATTAGAGCTAGAGAAAGTTCTACCATTTTACACAATTTGAATAACTTGGAAACATGAAATGCCCGCTTAGAATAAATTGACTTTACAATTGGAAAAGATACGCTTAGGAAAGATGCAAATTACAGTACAGGACTACAGTGACAAAAGAATACAAGTTTGAACTTAGTAAAAGATGGAAATAATTTTCATCAAACCTGTGCGCACGAAGTATTGAGAGTGCTAGCTTGGTGCAATGAATCGTTTGATCTTATATGCGAGGGCTTTGTGATTTCTCATCATTCGCCCACTCTTAACTTAAATTGTTGCAGTATATTTTTATTATTTTGGAATGTTTAAATAAGAATGAGAAGGACTGAAAGGTGAGAGATCTACAACATAAATGCTTAAATAAGAATGAGAGGGACTGAAAGCTGAAAGATGTACAACATAAATGCAAAAATTGGGAGAACAAAATGATTACATCCGTTCTGCAAGAGTTCATATTTTAGAACTTATTACCTGTGTAGTCCATCAGAAGAAATTTAAAAGCTAATGTACTAATTTGTAAGCCTTCAAATCATTTCACAACCATATGTTAAAATGTAGAAAAATTATGAAAATAAGTGAGATAGGTCTCCCCCACAAACGGTGAGTGATGGAAAATAACAGAGGTCATAAAAGCATAGAAATTATCAGGAATGGTAACAGAAATGATTTTTATGTAAATCAATTTAATAAGAAGTTTAATAAAAGTATATTATAATGTATCATAAAATATTTAATATCAAGGATAAAAGAAATTTGAAAAATGAAGATTGATTAGTTTTTAATTTTAGAATCGTTTGAAAGAATAATTTAAAAATATAATCTATAATTTTAGTTCAGTAGAAAAATAATATACAGTATGTTCAATGCAGATTTAACAACATACACTCTACTGCAATGTACTGATGTAAACATAAAATATTTTTATAACATATTTTATAACAAAAATAAATACGATGCTAATATAGTATTTTATAAATTGATAAAAATTGAAATAGCTAAAAATAAAATTTATAAAATGTTACTTCAAGATAAATTATGAATATTAAGAAATTATAATTTTAATATACATCAGAACTTCTATTGTAATTCTATTTTCACGTATATGGGAAACACTACTTGTCAAGAAGCATAAAATATGACTGATTTAAAATTAAATATTCATATCTTTGAAATATTCTAAAAGTTTATAGTATAAAATTTTGATACTACATTATTATTGTGTGGATATCTATATCCAAATACTCATAATTTCTGGTTGTATACTAAATTTAATTATTGAAACTATACGATAGTTGAATATTAAAAAATTGACTTTGATCTGTAATTATTTTAATGATGCTTCTTTATTCCTTGTTCTTTAATTCCAGTTAAAATGACACCACCTGTAAAAAAGTAATTTTAAAATTAACTTACCCGTTTTCATTGGCTAAGAAATCTTAGGAGTCAGTATATAAGTCACAAGATAATCTTAGAGAGCAGATTTTACTCGTAGGTATAAATATATTATTAATGATTATTTAAAGTGAATATCAATTTAATTTATCAATTTAGTATTAAAAATAATTTTAATAAAAAATTATAGGCATAAGCTACGTGTTTACAAAAATAATAATAATGGTAAATAAACAATGCGGTTTCAAACACCTTAAATTATTGACTTCAGAGCATGTCTATCGTTAATTGAGCGATTTGCTGCGGTTGTCAGTAAATTAGAACAGAACACAAGCACTCTTATAGGCACTTGCAACTTTCACTCTATCAGTAAAGTAGAGTTAGCATAAAGATGACCGTCTTTGATATGCATTATTTTTATGAAAAATTCTGTACTCTTTAAAAAAGTAGAATACATTCTTAAGTAAACCAAATAATGCACGGTACTTCTTTGTTACGTCCTAGGGGATGACGCTACGACAAGAAAACTTATTTTACTAAGTAGTAAATTTAAAATAAAAAAAAAGTTTAAATTCCTTATTTCGGTCAACCATAACTGCCGAGGGTAGGAGGCAATAAATATATATACTAGCGCAGGTAGAAAGAGAGAGACAGAGAACTGGAGTCAGCGAGCGAGAGCGAAATATATATATATATATATATATATACTATACATAGTATGTATGCCTGATTTGCTTACGTGCCCTCTATGAGGACCAGAGAGAGAGAGACGTATCGCATGCATAATGCAGTTCAGGCGAGAGAAAGAAAGATGGAGAGAGAGACAACTGTTCTTACGTTGTTTTGAGTGCGCTGGTGTCGCTGGCTGGAGGCTGGCTAGTTGGCTGGCTCGGCTGCTGTTTGGCTAGAACGGGGAGAAAATTTAAATAATTAACTTCAAAAATTTCGTTAAAATGTCTTAATTATTATACGTTGAACTAGCGGGTGGCTTTATCCAGTTACATACAACTTCTGCGTTTGTCAGACTCACTCTCACACTTTGTACCTTATACTTATTCATTCGCGTGATGTATAATAGAACTGGCAGAGTTTCCGCGTACAAGAATATTTTAGGAAAAGACTACTGACTGTAGCAAACCGGCAGAGCCTCCGCGCACGAGAACGTTTTCGGAAAAAGATTGGTCATCTCGGTGCATCGTCCAACCCCTTTATATAGGCCAAGAACTAGACGTGCACGTTTGTTCCTTATCAAAAAAGGGATGTTCGGAAAGTAGGACACAAGTGTTCTTAGTCATGCAAGCATACCTCATTTATGCACGTATACTCTGATGCTCTTTCCGCATCAGTGCTTCCGTACCTTGATGTTATCACTGCAGCAGTAGCGCTTTTCATAGGGAAAAAAGAAAGGAAATAAACAAAGGTAAAATGTGAAACAAGAAGGAAGAGAAAAAAAGATGAAAGATGCACAGATGGTACCGTTCGAGCTCGCGGTGTGGTGTCGCAGCGGATGGTAGAAAAACAAAATAAAAAAAATAAAAATACAGCGTCGTGTCATAGCACGACGTGACATCTCCCCCTTTGAGAAAATCCAGCGCCAGGCGCTGTCACTCTTCTCACTCACTCATTCAGTCCCTTTATTTTTTAGATATAATTAATCGACATAATTTTTTTATTTTTTTACGACACCGAATATTAATAATTACATATAAAAGTAAATTCACGCATAAGATATTTATGTTATTTTGGAGTTTTTTTTTTTATAATAATATATATATATATATATATTTTAACATGCATATGTATATTATATATATACGAGGGCGGTTCAATAAGTGCCCGTGTTTGACGACAGAGGGCGTTCCTGAGGGAAGTTGGTATTATCATCGTGTGCTGCCATCTATCAAACGACGGTAAAACAGATTTCAGACTGATTAATAGGTTAGTTTGAATTTGGCAGCCATTCGGGTAAGACGTGTTTCGTGATTTTCTCTAAGATGGAAAAAGAGCAGTATCGTTCGGTAATTCGCTTTTTGTTTTTGGATGGAAAAAAATGCGAGGAGATAAAAGCAAAGTTGGATGCTGTTTATGGGGACACCTCGCCATCTATGACCACAGTTAGATATTGGTTCAACGAATTTAAACATGGGCAAACATCCGTTTTTGATAAGAAGCGACCAGGACGCCCGGCAGACGTGGTTATCGAGGAAATCATTCAAGAAGTCTACGACGTGATTCTCGCTGATCGACGAACGAAAGTGCGCAAAGTAGCAGAGGCCGTAGGTGTGTCGACCGGAATGGCAATTAATATCTTACATGATAAGTTGGCGATGAAAAAATTGTCGGCCTGATGAGTGCCGCAATCGCTCATGGTGGACAACAAGCGGATGCGGCTGTTCACTTCGAAGCAGTATTTGGAGCAATTTAAGCGAGATCTGAAGGAGTTTTTGCGTCGAGTTGTCACCGTTGATGAAACCTGGATTCATCATTACACACGAGAAACTGAGCAACAATCAAAACAATGGATTTTTTCTGGTGAATCTGCTACAAAGTAGGCGAAGACGGTCCCATTGGCCGGAAAAGTCATGGCGACGATTTTTTTGGATGCGAACGGCGTCATCCTCATGGATTTTTTGAAAAAAGGATGAACGATCACTAGACAATACTATAGTAAGTTATGGGACCGCTTTGACAAAAAATTGAAGGAGACACGGCAGCATTTGGCGAAAAAGAAGGTGCTGTTTCACTATGATAACGCACCAGCACGTTCATCCGGAGTTGTCGCCGCCAAACTGCATGAATTGCGTTATGAATTGCTACCGCACCCCCCGTATTCACCCGATCTGGCTCTCTACGACTTTTTCTTGTTCCCTAACATGAAGAAATGGCTTGCGGCAAAAAAATTTTGCTTAAACGAGGAAGTCATTGCCGAGACAGAGGCGTATTTTGGAGAGTTCGATAAATCATATTTTTTGGAGGGGTTAAAAAAATGGCAGAAACGTTGAGAGAAGTATATCTTTTGCAAAGAGGACTATGTTGAAAAATAAAAAAAATTTTCTGAAAAAATGTCTTTATTTCTAACACGGGTACTTATTAAACCGCCCTGGTATATATATTATTGCCACTTGCACACGTATATATATTTTTTTTAATAATAATAATGATAGGTCCCTGCACCAATAGATATCTACATGTACATATATATATATATATTTTTTTTCTTTTACGTGTATATGTATACTATTGTCACTCGCGCACGTGGTTTCCTTTCTATATTTCGCACTGTCACTTGTCACTGTTAGTTTTACGGTTGACTAGCTTCAAATATGTTGCTTCTTACATTTGCGCTTGACTGAGGCTAATGGATATTTGTACCAGTAGTAATTCCTTGCACTAATTACAATGAGCAGGCCCTTCTAGGTTTCGCTCATATTCCGAATTCTCACATTTATGGATTTAAGTGTCGACATCAAATCCTCCATTGGCTATGCTTGTCATGCACTTGAGGCAATACCTCTGGATGGGCCAAGGCTATTTGCACTTTTCATACTGGCCGTTTGTGTATGGTAGTAGTGAAACATCTCCAACCGTTTCCCCAATTGGCTGCGGCTCCATTCGGGGTAGTCGTCATCCTAAGGTTCTTGTTGATAGATGGCAATTGGTTGCAGCTTGTGGCATTTTCTGCATTGTATTGCCTGCACTAAATCTCTTTTATATATATTGGGTGTACAACTTTGCTTCCGCCGTTTTTTCCGAAATTCAAGGCTTCATTGTAAAAAACTGGTTATACATTTATGATTCAAAGTATTGTCCATCGCTGGCCACTACTTTCTCCCATCTTTTGGGCAGCATACGAATCCCGCGTTTAAAAAACTGGTCATCTTATGAATCGATCCACGAATCGATCCAATTTTTTACTTCTTCATAAGACCAGAAGTGCTGGTCAGCCAGGCCGTGTGCCATTGATCGAAACAAGTGATAGTCCGAGGGAGCAACGTCTGGAGAATACGGCGGGTGGGGTAGGACTTCCCATTCCAAAGTTTCCAAGTATGTCTTGACCACTTTCGCAACATTGGCTCGAGCATTGTCATGCTGTAAAATCACTTTGTCATGTCTCTCGTTGTATTGCGGCCGTTTATCTTTCCATGCTCAGCTCAAACGCATTAATTGCGTTCGATAACGATCGCCTGTGATTGTTTCAGTCCGCTTTAACAACTCATAATACACTACGCCGAGCTGGTCCCACCAAATACTGAGCATCACCTTGGAACCGTGAATATTTGGTTTGGCCGTCGACGTGGAAGCATGGCCGGGATATCCCCATGATTTTCCGCGCTTGAGATTATCGTAATGAACCCATTTTTCGTCCCCAGTCACAATGCAATGCAGAAATCCCTTCCGTCTTTGCCTTGCAAGCAGCTGTTCACAAACACACAAACGCCGTTCAACATCTCTCGGCTTCAACTAGTACGGCACCCAATTTCCTTGTTTCTGAATCATTCCCATGACTCTTAGGCGTTTTGAAATGGCTTGTTGCGTCACTCCCAATGATCCTGCCAATTCTTGTTGCGTTTGACACGAGTCTTGATCAAGTAATGCCTCCAATTCTGCATCTTCGAAAACCTTCTTTCTTCCACCGCCATGCTGGTCTTCGACGTTAAAATCGCCGTTCTTGAAGCGTCGAAACTACTCTCGACACGTTCTTTCACTAATAGCGGCCTTACCGTAGGTTTTTAAGAGCATTCGATGAGCCTCAGTTGCAGATTTCTTTATATTAAAGCAGAAAATTAAAACCTCCCGCAAATGACGAGAATTGGGCTCGTAAGCTGACATGTTCAATCGAGAATAACTTTATGATGCAGACACAAATCAACTAATATTTCGATGGCGTTATGTTTATAAATACCTAAGCTTATTGTATGACATCTATGATCTATTTATTTTAACTACCACTTACCGCTACAGCCATCTATTGCAAAACGGCGGAAGCAAAGTTGTACACCCAATATATTTTCATTACATATTTTTATTACATATATATCTGTTACCACATGTTTTATCATATACTATATTATGTATGTATATATATATATATATATATATATATATATATATATATGTTACATATATTTTCATGATATAATACTATATCGTATACTCGTATATTATTATTTATGTATTATGTGCTCGGTGATGTGGTAGAAGGTTCTATATAAGATTTGCATAGTCTGTTAATATGCACCAGCTTGGTTTTTGTACTGTTTATTTAAATTCTTACGTTCCCATTCTCAGAAACGTCAAGTACTAGATATGGCCCGGTGTATGGATTATCAATCTTGTGCGATTTTGGCCCTTTTTGTAGCCATACATATTCTCTAGTTTGAAGCATTTTTTCGTTGCACCTTTTGTCGTAGTAGCATTTTGATTCCCATTTTGCTTCAAAAAGATGGTCGTTTGCTCTTTTTTGTAGCGTATTTAAACGTGTCCTCAAGTTTTGTAGGTAACCGTCGAATGTCGGCAATAAATCATCTGTCTCGAGAGAGCCGCTTGTGGGTGTTCTCGCTAGATGCCCGAAAACAAGCTCGAACGGCATGTGCCCCGTTGCTTCACTCACTCCTGTATTTAAATTTAAAGTAGCTCATTCAATATATTCTTCCCAGTCGGCTTTGTAACCGTGTACAAACATTTTCAGAAATTCTACTAGACTTGCGTGCGAGCGTTTTAATGATCCGTTTGATTGCGGGTGAAAAGCTGTCGTTCTTGCCTGTTTTATCCGAAATCGTTTTGCTACCTTTTTCATAAGTTTGCTTGTAAAGTTTGTGCCTTAGTCTGACAAAATTACCCGTGGTGCTCCAAAAGTGCAAATAACGCTCCTTATTAATGCATTTGCAACGTCTAAGAGGTCTGGCTATTAAATAACGAGACTGCGCGCCTAGAGGGCGCCGTAGAGGGGTGGGAAAAAAACGAGTTGTGCGTTTAGTATCTAGATATCTTGTCTATGCACGTACCAGAACACGTTCTCGTCACTATTACTGTATTTGTTCAGTAGCGGTTTGAAACGAACGTGTTTTTTTCTCGTGCCGAAAAACATGTGTGACGAAAAACAGGAGCAACGTATTAATCTTAAATTTCTCATTAAATTGAAGAAAACTCCGACTGAGTGCTGTAAATTGTTGCAAGAGGCCTATGGAGACAATTCTCTATCTCGTGCGCGTGTTTTTGAGTGGTGTAAGCGCTTCAGTGAGGGCCGAGTGAGCACTGAAGATGACCAACGCCCAAGTCGCCCTGTCACTGTTTCAGATCCGGAAACAGTGACCAAAATCAACCAAATTGTGGATGCAGATCGTCGAATGAGCATTCGGATGATTGCCGAGGCTGTAAACGCCGATAAAGAAACGGTTAGACAAATTTTACACGAGGAATTACACATGACAAAAGTCTGTGCGAAGTTGGTGCCAAAAAACCTGACTCCTGACCAAAAGCTCTTGCGTCAACAGGTCTGCTCAGATTTCCTTGAAAGGTTAAAAAAAGATTCCGGACTGATGAAAAACATTATTACTTGCGACGGAACGTGAATTTTTTAATACGATGTTGAAACAAAGCGGCAATCGATGCATTGGAAGACGCCTGAATCGCCCAGAATCAGAAAAGCAAGGATGTCCAAATCAAAATAGGTTCCAGAGGGTCAGACTGTCAACCAGACTTACTATTTGTCAGTTTTGGCAACACTGCGAGAACGAGTTCGTAAGAAACGGCCCGAGTTGTGGAAGAACAACTCGTGGATTTTGCACCAGGACAACGCACCTGCCCATAACGCGCTATCTGTGAAGCAGTATTTGGCCGGTAAGCGCACTCCAGTGCTCGAACACGCGCCGTACTCGCCAGATTTGGCACCGTGCGACTTTTTTTTGTTTCCGAAGATAAAATCTGCTTTGAAAGGGACCCAATTTCAGTCGATGGAAGCGGTAAAGCAAAAAACGGCAGAGCTCCTAAAGGCCCTCACCAAAGAAGACTTCCAGCACTGCTTCGATTAATGGAAAAAACGTATGGAAAAGTGTGGCGAGGGAAGGTGAGTATATTGAAGGGGAGCATTTAAATGTAGAATAATTTTTATAATAAAACCCTTTTTCGTAACCAGTCTCGTTATTTAATAGCCAGACCTCGTATTGTAGTTGTAGCTGCTAGAGGCTTAGCAATAGTAAATTTTGTTCATAAATTTTGAAAAATTAAAATATATTTGCTTCCTCTTGTTGTTTTGGGTAATGGGCCTACTATGTTCATCGCAAGACGATCCATTGCGTGGCTTCCGCTATCTATTATTACCATTGGTGCTTGAGTTTTTCCTCTCACCAATTTCTTTAATTGGCAGTCCAAACACTTTCTTATAAAGTTTTAAACGTCTTCTTTTAAATTTTCCTAGTTGTAATTATGTTTGAATTTATTGTATGTCTTGTTCACTCCTCTATGTCCTCCCACTGCGGAGCTATGTGCTTCTTGCATTATTCTCTCGCGCTCTTCGAGCGGTGTATAGCGTATGAGACCGAGGCAAATTATTAATTTTGTATTACTCTAAAATAATGATTTTCGTAATTTTTTTAATAATTTAATTCCAATCTAAGTTTTCTATATATTGAGATTTTTGTACACAGTATGTCGGAAAAGTTCCCAAACTTTTGACATATAAAATCGAAAATTACATCTAAAGAAATTTATTCTAGTTAACTTTCAACATAGTCCCCTTCCCTAGATATACATTCATTTGAGCGCTCCATGAGTGATTCAAAGGCTCTCTGGTACTCCTCTGAAGTTATCGCTGTGAGACGCTCGGTGCAAGCCGCTTGAATGCTCGGTACATCTTCAAAAAATCGTCCTTTCAAGGCCATTTTTAGCTTGGGAAATAGGAAAAAGCCGGCTGGAGCCAGATCTGGCGAGTATGGGGCGTGATTGATGCGTGGAATCTGATTTATGCGAGATAACGCTTCACAATGTTTGAAGAATGAGCAGGCGCATTGTCATCCAGCAAACTCCACGATCCCGGTTCCTTGCACCGGGGTACTAAACACACGTTCACTCAAGCACGTCTATTTCGGCAACTAATGAACGGATACTAGTGAAAAAATTCTCAGACACTCCAGAGGGATGTAGCAACATAATACCGGTGTCGTCCAAGAGGTGGCGCTACCCGTACAAGCGCTACATAATAAGTTCGGGAACTTTTGCGACATACTGTGTATACTGATTAATGCAATGTTTAGTTTCTTAAGGTTTTTTTTAGATTTGTGCATAAAATTTTTAAATTTTGATTTGTTTCATAAAGGCTTAATTTTCTTTTTAAACCTATTGAAAGCCCAATATGAATTTTATTATTTTCTTGCATCAATGCTGTGTGACCTTAGTATCTTGTTATAAGAAAAAATTAAAATAAACAATTTATATAAGTTAATAAATATAGAAAATTTTATATAAATAAAATCAACAATATTATAAACAAAGTTAGAAGTAAGAAACGATATGAAATATAGCGATAGGATTAAGAAATTGAAACAAATTAGGAAAAGCTAATATAAAATAAATTACGAATAAGTTCCATGCCGTGAAACAGCAAGGGCATTGAACTCAAAGGTCGTAACAATCGGCGTATATTCGATGTAATACGAGTTATTAAAATAAGAAATCGAAGTAGAGTTTAAACATGAAAAAGCAAAAGAAAAAAGGCGAGCACCGAAATAATTTTATATAGAATAACAAATAACACATTTGACAAACAAATAGAAAGAAGAAAAAATAGAAAATTCGAATAAGGAAAAAAGTTATTACAAATAGAAGGTTATAGAACGCCAGTAACTCGAGAAAGTCAAAATTGTATGAAGTACCATCAGGGTTACTGGATGAATAAAAAAACAGAATAACAATTGATTTTATAAAAATATGTAGGTAAGAGAGTACACAAATAGTGACTGGAAAAACAATCGACGAAATAAATTATTTGTACATAAAAAGCGAAAAAGAAAAATTAATAAACTTGTAAACGATAAAACGGCTCGAAATTTGCGAAAATCACGACATTGTTATACATGTAAAGACGTGACCACATCTCAGCTAGAAAATAAGAAAAAAACCATTCTACAAAATATTGTAAATTATTAAATAATTGTCAATAGAAGCCCATAGAACTTTGCCTCAACCAAGGATCGGCGAGAGTATATAAAGCCGAGCTCGTCAAGGCAGAACACACTTGATTTCAGACTTGCAAAGACGACAGTCGTAAATTAATATTATCCAATGTAAGAATAATTATGAATAAATTCGCAATTTAAAATTTAATTTGATTTTCTTTTGTTATCCATGTGTGAGATCCAGGCAAAGTTAAATAAAATTACAAAACTTCCAATCGATGGCATTTTGCAAGTGATGCAGATGACTAAGTATTGGTAATGTTGTAATTTTTATACTCGAGGGTTCTATGCTTTTCTAAAAAAGGATAAAATCTTTGAGTAAACCGAAGACTTTCGGGCATATCGACACTGTGTTCGATTGCACCGGTGTCGGGTGTTAAAATATAAAAAATAAAAACAAAATTGAGAAAAAATAAACCGCACACGATTTCTACTATCGAATGAGTGGGGCTGGTTTAACACCTATGTATTAGTCTGCTATGATAATGCATTCGCTAGCTAGTGCATAGGTATAGTCATCTTTAAAGTTAAACTCTTTAAATGCCAAACATAAACATTGGCAGGTACGACCATAGTGGCGTCTCTCTCTAAGGCGTCATGCATTGGCGCATGATCTAAAAATTTTGTATTTTCGTAAAATAAAATCTAAAACTTCGAAAAGAAACATTAGTCAAAATAAAATTAATGAATTGAATATTTATTATAAAAAGACAAATAGGATCTTAGTTGATCATAGATATAAATAAAACAGTAAACTTTTTAAATCAAATAGAGATAAAATACACACGCACACACACGGTAATTGTCAAATAAATTGGGGTTCAGCACTCGAACGTGCACACTTAGAAATAGTTTATATATAAAAAACAAATAACTTAGCATAGATTTATGTTAATACGTTATAACGTGATAATTCGACACGTTACAGCTTGTTCACCAATATTTAAATTTTTATAATATGGTAATTTATTGCGTAGTTAATTGCATTGCACCGTCATCGCATGGCTCTCCGTTTGTTGTTACAAAATATAAATAGTTATCCTTGCACATGAATAGTTGCTCTTTGCAAGTGATCGTGTCGTATACCTGTGACGAAGTCATTATATCGGCGCTTTCGTCTTTCTCCGTATCTACCCTACTCTCTCCCATATCTCTCTCTTTTACTGTATTATCAAAGAAACTTACGTTTCTTATTTCTCTCTCATTATATAACTCTTTCTCTTTTACATTTTTACAGCGTCGCATGAATTTTTTACTAAGGGATTTTGTGACTTTTCTATTTGCATATTATTTTTATCAGGGCTTTGCTCTACACTCTCCGCCTGAGTGTTTACAATAATAGGTACAATCTCCTGTGTTTCTGCGTTTGTTACGCGTTTTCGCGGAGCTAGCCATTTTATCGCCTCTAAATATTTCTCACTCGCTTTTCAACCTGCTTGAACCCGAGTAGTCATTGAGTGGGTGGGCTGCGTAAGCTTTTCGCTCGGCGGCTCAAGTGCATTCGGCGGTTGCTCGATCTCGGGTGCATTCTGTTTTGTTTGCGAAATTATGCGGATGCTTTCTATCGGATTTCTTGAGAGCGCATTGGCTATGTTAAGTCGCCCTGCTCTATAAATCACTTTGAAATCGTATTTAGCCAGCATAAGACGCCACCGCGTTATTCGCGAGTTAGGATCTTTGTGCGTTTGAAGCCATACAAGCGGTCTGTGATCCGTTATGAAAAAAAATTTTTGGCCGAATAAATAAGGTCTAAAGTGCTTTATGCAGTATACGAGTGCCAGTCCCTCCTTATTAAACGTATCCCATCGTTTTTCCACATCTGTGAGCACGCGAGACATCTAAGCGACGGGCTGATCGGTACTGATCTTTCCTCGTGACAAAATGTCACCTACTACGTTTCCCGACGCGTCTGTTGCTAGATTAACAGTATTTTTAAAATTGGGAAGATTAATATCGGTTCCTCGCATAATTTATTTCTTAGCGTTTCGAACGCATTTTGAGCTTCATCCGACCACGTAAATTCCGTGTCTTTCTTTAAAAAACTCGTAAGCGGCTTAGCAATTTTTGCAAATTGTTGAATAAATCTTCAATAATAACCCACTAGTTCTAGAAATTGTTTAATATTTTTCACGTTTTTTGGAACTGGGTAATCTTGCACTGCTTCTAATTTATGTGGATCTGGCCGTACTCCTTCAGCGCTTACAGTCTGTCAAGTAAGAGCGTGGTCGTGTTAATTTATAAAAAAATTTATTTGATGAAACTTTCATATTTATATATACTTTGTGCACATTACAAACAATGATGCAATTTGGTCAATAATGTGTCCAGTCACCACCGGCGTCGATAATTGCCTGGAATCTCCGAGGCATGCTTTCTACTAATTTGACGGCGTATTCTAGTGGCAAGGATCTCCAGATCCGACGAATTTCGTAAGACAACTGCTTTAAGGTGTATGTGCGTCTTCCACGAAGCTTCCGTTTAATATATGCTCACACATTTTCAATAGGGTTCGCATCGGGCGACTGCGACGACCAATCCAATGTAACGATGCCAGATTGAGTCTTCCACTGAGTACAGAGCGTGCTGCGGTGTTTAGGATCGTTGTCCTCCTGCAGAATCCAATCTTCATTTTTTGTGATGAACCATCGTTTGGCAGATGGCAGTAAAGCTTTTTTGTAGATTTTTATCATTTTCTCGGCATTTAGGTTGTCAGTAAAGAGGTGCAAAGTGCCGAATCCCTGCTTTGAGAAGCAGCCCCAAAGATGCACCTTTATTCCATGTTTTACGGTCCGCTGAACAAGCCTATTGGTGGAAGTTGACCAGGCTCGCGTGAGGACAGAACGTGCCCATATAGAACATTCATCAGTAAAAATGACATTTTCAAAATCTCTATCAATATTCTCATGCGCCCAAGCAAGTCGCTTTGTCACATGTTTTTCAGTCAACAGAGGCTTCTTCATTGTTGTATAAGATAAACACAAATATGAAATAATCGGGGCAAGTAGTTAGGCGAATAATTTGAACACACTCTATTTCTTTCGTATATATATGTATATAATTTATTTTCGTTACAAAACTTTAAAAATATAAACTGCAGCGAATGAATAATGCAAAAATACTAAATTCCGAAATGCTTCGATATGCTATGTTTTTTCTGCTATGCTTCGATATGCTATGCGTTTTCTGCTATGCTTCGATATGTTATGCGTTTTCTGCTATGCTTCGATATGTTATGCGTTTTCTGCTATGCTTCGATATGTTATGCTGCTGCGCGACTCAAGCGCGCGCTTTTTATAACTTCGCGGGGAGCTAAGTCGAAGCTTCCCCCTCTATCGTTCTCGCGGCCAATTAGCTTCGACCAAGGGCTAAAAGCAAGGCACCGCAATACATAACATTTTATCATACGATTATAATTTACTATTATTATATAATTTACCATTTTCTTTCCAAATTTCCATCTTTTTCTGTGGAAGGGTGGGTGCTCACTGCATACCTAGCTCCCTGACGGACTCGGTTCCACCTTACGGTTTCCCCTTACCGCTGGACCCATATAACTCGAGGCCAAGCCTCGCGGCGGGTCAAACAGCCTCGGGGAACACAGAGTTACCCCGAGCTGAGGGCGATGGCGGATAATTCGACGCCGACTCTAGTCGCCCGCAAGCACCCGTCTCGACAATCCGAGAATCACCCCTATCCTGACTCAACTACAATCATAACAATTAAACGCAAGATCCTAGATCTTACTGCCATATTTTCTAATGAAAATTTTACATGAATAATTTGCAAACAATAAACAATATGTGTGTTACTTTAACGCCCCCAAGGAGCAATAAATCATATTATTTGCATAAGAAAACATTCAAAATTAAGTGCGTATTTGCCTTCTCTTCTTTCCCTTGGCCGATTACAATTAAAATCATAATTTTATACAAATTCTTACATCATAATATAATCAAATTTTCTCAATTTTCATTTATTTTAAAAAATAAATATTTTATTTTATTAAATACAAAAAATATTATTCACATTTTTTCTATGCTTAGCTTATGCCTACTTCCGCATTCCTCGGCTAAGACTTGTATTTCCGCGTTTACTTCCGCGTTTTACTTCCGCGTTTTACTTCCGCATGTACTTCCGCGTTTCAACGGTTTTTTGCCATATAAGGCAATGATTTCATCCCCGTCATTTACTAACTTTATACATAAAATTGTAAAATATTATTTTTATTTTATTTTATTTTAAAACTTTTTCATATATCTTTCTATCGTTAACAATTCTCCCCTCCGTACAAAATCAACTTGATTTTGTACTAATTTACGCTAAATAATTTAATTAATTTGTGCACAGGACGCACAAATTTGCCGCTGCTTGTATTTGCTTTCGCTACTCTTACAACATTGTCCGCACCGGGAAATACTTCTACAATTTGCCCCTTTCTCCACACATTTCGAGGAGCTTGTAGATCAACGATCAAAACAACATCGTAAATTTTTATTTGTTCGTTATCTGCAGACCATTTTGCCCGCGTAACAAGCGTCGGCAAGTACTCTCGCAACCAACGTCTCCAAAAACAGTCGGCAAAAGACTGTGCGATTTGCCATTGCTTTCTTAAATTTACATTTTCCGGATCGTAACTTCTTAGTTTTATCTCCCCGGATGACGAACCAATTAAAAAGTGATTTGGTGTTAATGCTTCCGAGTCTCGCGGATCATTTGACACGTGCGTCAAAGGACGTGAATTTATCGAATGCTCGATTTCTGCTAACACCGTTTGCAAAACCTCCTCGGCAGGAGCTTGCTCTTTTAAACACGCGTTGAGCGCGACTTTGACGCTTCGTACCAATCGCTCCCACGCGCCACTCATATGTGGCGCATCCGGAGGATTGAATTTCCATATTATGTTGTTTCTTAAAGCGTATTGTTTTTGCTTATTTTTGTCGATTTTCGCTTTTTCGTCGGTCAATTCAGAGCACGCTCCGCGGAAATTCGTGCCGTTGTCGCTATATATTACTTGTGGACATCCTCGTCGCGCCGAAAGGCGCTGTAGCGCCATGATCGCAGAGTCGGCGCTCAGCGAATGCGCGAGCTCGAGGTGTACTGCTCGCGTCGTGAGACACGTAAAAAGAACGCCCCATCGCTTTTCTCGACGTCGGCCGATTTTAACATTCATGGGGCCAAAGTAGTTTAACCCACAATGGCTAAACGGACGTAGCCGATACGCTAGCCTTCCCTTGGGCAACGGCGCCATTACTGGATTAATCGGTTTTGCGTGATTTATTTTGCAAATTAAACATTTGAAAATTATCGAACGTAACGCGTTTCTCAGACTCAAGATGTAAAAATGCTGTTTTAATTCATTTATAACCAAATCATTATTTGCGTGATAAAAACGTTTATGCATGTCCGTTATAATCAATCGCGTTATTAAATTTTTTCCATCTAGAATAATTGGATTGTTATTAAATTCAATGTCGGCGATTTTCGTTATTCGACCCTCTGCACGTAGAATTCCACTCGCGTCTAAGAATGGTCGTAAGTTTGCGATTCGGCTGTTCTTTTTTATTACTTTTCGTTTTACTAATGAATTGCATTCTTCGCTGAAACATTGCGCTTGGCTTTCGCGAATCCAAAATTCAATAATTGAATTATTATTCATTTCGACCGCAGCTTCGTCGCTTTTCTTTCGCCAACGATTAAAATATTTTTTAACGCGTTGTCCTACGGCTAAAAGACCTTGCCAACCTAATAACTTAGCGGTTAATAGCAAATCTTCGTTATTTACGGCGATATGATAAATCTGCGTTTTTCGTACTTCCAACGCATCGATAGACTTCTTTTCGTTTTCAGTTAATATTTTTTCTGGCGGCCATTGCGATTCCGGCAAACGTAAAAATTCTGGGCCTTTAAACCACGGTAAGTTTTCACTTAGTTGTTCATTCGTCCATCTTGTCGCGTAATCTGCCGGATTCAGACGCGTCGGCATCCAGCGCCATTCGACGCTCGACGTGATTTCGTTTATTTCGCCTAAACGATGCGCGACGAAAATTTGTCGCGTTCGCGGCTCCGTTTTTATCCAACGGATAACTGTTTGCGAGTCAGACCATAAAACTTTTTTCGATATTTTAATTTCTAGCTCCTTAGTGACTGAATTTACTAACCGCGCGCCTAATAATGCAGCCTGCAATTCTAAGCGAGGCACTGACAGCGGTTTTAATGGTGCGACTTTGGATTTAGCTATTAAGAGAGATACGTGTGCTGGCTTATTAGGAACTTCAAAACGAATGTAAATCGCGGCCGCGTATGCTTTCAAACTCGCGTCGCAAAACGTGTGGAGTTGAGCCTCCGTAAAAAATGAATTTTTTGGCGAAATACATCTCGGTACACGGCAGCTACTTAAATTTCGTAAGTTTTTTATCCATTTCCGCCAACCGAGGTGCTCTTCGTCTCTGAGCTCGTCATCCCATCCAATTCCGCTGCGCCAGATTTCCTGCATGAGGATTCTCGATTGCAGTGTGTGCGGACTCAATAAACCCAACGGATCATAAACTGACATTATAATTCGCAAGAACTCACGTTTCGTCGGTTTCCGTGTGCCATACACTATCTCTTTCGGTATGCGTTCAACGCCAATTTTAAAAGCCAATGTATCGGCAGAATTATCCCAGATTAAACCTAAGACGCGCTCTCCCCCCCGGTCGCAAAGCTGCATCCACGATTTTTCATTCAGGTTTGAGGCATTTTTTATTTCTATTAGCGCTCTGTTATCATTACTCGCCCATCCGTGCATATAAAAACTCGCACTTGTGTTTATTGCGATTACGTCACGAATCAAATGCTTCATTTCGATAACCGACGCGCGACTGACTAAATAGTCATCCATATATGAATTTTTGATAATACTTCTTGACGCGTCTGGTTTCTCTTTTTCGAATTCTTTCGCGTTTTTATCCTTAATATAAATCGCACTACACGGAGACGAATTTATTCCAAAAACTAAACGCGTCATTTCGAATGTTTTCGGAAAACATTTACGATTTTTTCCTCGCCAAAGAAATTTTAAGGCTCCGCGATCTTCTTCAATTACTTTAACTCGCAAATACATGTCGCGAATGTCCGCCTTACACGCGATTTGATACTGCCGAAAACGCAATAAGACTCCTAAGAGTGACTGCAATAAATCCGGACCAGAGTCAATTTGGTCATTTAAACTAACACCATTTACTTTTGCGGCGGCATCGAATACTAGGCGAATTTTTCCTGGCTTAGTCGGACTTGTAACACCGAAATGTGGCAAATACCATGTTCGCATTCGCGTCTCTGTGTCTTTCGATGCGACTGCATATCCGTTTTCGAATAATCTTTCCATTTCTTTATAATATAATGACGCATATTCCGGATTACGATCTAATTTATTTTCTAGCGCAAAAAGACTTTTTAAAGCCATCGCACGACTATCAATACTCGGCGGATCTTTTTCTCGCCATAATAGGCCCGTTTCCCATGCATTGCCTACGCGACGGCTAGTCTCGCTCATGATTTTGAGCGCTCTCGTATTAACCGAACTCGGCGTCTTTTTTTCGCTTATTCCGAGGCTGTCTAATTCGAAATATTTTTTAACGAGCTCGTTCAATTGCTCAAGCTCGCAAATCTCTAAATTTTCATTTAATGTATTAATTTTATTGATATTAATGTTTTTGTTTAGCTTTACACAATTTATAGCGTTTTCACGCAAAGAACTTTCGCCGCCGTGCACAGCCCAACCTAACGCTGTCAACGAAATCGCGTAACTTGTCTTTTCAATTTCTCGCGTTTCTCTAGCACATAATAAACGCCAATTATCTTGTCCGATTAACACTTTCGGTTGCGCGTTAACATAAGGTTGAACGCACACACTTGCATACTTCGCAATATGTCGAACAAGCTCGCTTGAAATCGACTGCATCGGAAAACATAAATTTTCCACTACCAACGCATTAGAAATCATATATTTCTCTGCGTCTCCGCTTATTTCAAAAATAATCTTTTCACAGCAAGTACTCACGGCGTCTCGCTCTTTTATATTATTAAATTTAATATTTAAACGCGAACCTCTTATTCCTAACTTATGCGCAAATTTTTTATCCATTACGGTAACCGTCGCTCCGTCATCTAAAAACGCAAACGTATCCGCCTTGCCACTCGGTCCAAATATCTGAACCGGTATTATTTTTAATAATGCGCCCGCGCCTAGTCAATCCTTTTCCGCTTGATTCTTTGACGGTCCATTATCGCGTTTTTGCGCATTTTTCTCGATTTTCTTCCGCTTGTCCTGCGAAAATTTGTTATACGTCGCGTTGTGTAATAAAACATGATGCGGTTTACTGCATCGTTCGCAATTTCGCGCCGTACAATTAATCGTCGTGTGCCCTTGCTTTAAGCATTTAAAACATAACCTCAATCGTCGTATTAAAAACCAGCGTCGCGCTAGTGTATCATGGATAAAACTCGTACAGTATTCTACCGAGTGATTCCCTCTATTACAAATTACACAAGTCGCCTCGCTGCTTTTCTCAGCGCAGCGACTTGTGGTTGCTTCATGCGCAACTGCATATACGTTTGCGCCAATTGGACGCATTCTTTTCTTCACGTTCCCGGATTGACTTATCGCGTCATTTTCACAGTTAAAAATTCCACCCGCGACAGCGAGTTCCGCTTCTTTAAATAGAAAATCCGCAAGTTTTTCTAAATCTGTTTTATTTACTTGCGCCATCGCGGCATACGCGTTATAACTATATTTTAACGCCGAAGGCAATTTACTTGCAATATTTCGTATTAATTCCGGGCTATGCAGGTAACCGATTAATTGAAGCGCTTTAAATGCTTGTACGGCGTTCTGTAGGCGCGACGCGAAGCGCGTCAATGTTATCGAGCCCGATTCTAAATCAGGTAAATTATTTAAATCACTAATTAATTTTCGCGCTATTACATGCTTATTTCCGTAATGTAATTCTAAAGTTTTAATTATCGTCACGACGTCACGGCTTGTTGCGAGCAAAAAGCTTACTATCTCTCGCGCCTCTCCTTGTAACGCGGCAAAAAGCAAAGATATTTTTTCATTTTCGTTCAAAATATTATTTTCCGTTGCTAAAGTATACGCTTGTTTAAAGTGCAACCACTCGATTGGGTTGCCTGCAAACGTAGGCAATGGCTTCGCCGATCTGTTTACGGAGAACGCGGCGCTTTGACCTGCCGCCGCATCTCGAAATGATAAAAGTGTCGCACTAAGCACGTCCGCAAGACGTGCGACTGGATCGCTCGCTGTTTCATTTGTCGACACGTTTCTCACATCTCCGTTATTTAATACACTTGCGTGATTATTATTCGATACGTTAAATATATTATCATTATTCATTAAACTTGAATTTAACGCATTCGCAATATTTCTATTATTACTCGCAATATCGTTTATCGCAATGTTCGCATTATTACTTTGTGTACTTATCATTTCGCTGTTGAAGTTCGACGCTTCGACGTAGCTCAGAGTGCCTCTCGATGCGACCTCAGGTCCAGCCCCCGCCGACTGCATGTAGCTCACGCAACCCTGTCTCGCTGCCGGCAAAATCTCGGCGGCGACGGCTGCTGGTGTTGTCGTTGCTGGATACATCCTCGCTGAGTACGCCGCCGATGACAGCGTCGTCGTTGGAGGCACCGCCGTTGGTAGAAGCATCGTCGTTGGCCGCGTCGCCGTCGGCTGCATCACCGTCGACGTCATCGATGGCGGCGTCGCTGATAGAAACACCTGCGCTGGTATCGCCGATGAAGTCGTCGCTGCTGACGTTGAAATCGATGCGCCTGGTTGCATCGATGCTGGCTGCGCCCGGCTCTCTTCGGATGAGCCCATAGCGCGTCCATTGTCCATTGTTGGTGATGATATTCCCATAGTCACCGTATTTGTTGGTATGTCATCAGTCTTACTGGTGCGGCGCGTAACTCTTTTTGTTGTCGTCTTCTTCTTCGGTGTTACATTCTTCGTCGTCGTCTTCTTCGGTGATTTCTTCTGCATTGGATTTGGCATCGTCTTCTTCTTGGATGATATTACTCGCGTTTTCTTCGTCTTTGGCTGCTCGCCCTCCGCACCAGTAGCCGCTCTCTTGCCTTTCGATGACATTTTTCTTCTTTTTTTTTTTTTTTCTGTCTTCACTGATGTTGACTCAAACTACTTGCTGATGACACTTACCCCGATTGATCTTAATTCTCCGGTAATAATTCCCGGGTTTCGGCACCAAAATTTTGTATAAGATAAACACAAATATGAAATAATCGGGGCAAGTAGTTAGGCGAATAATTTGAACACACTCTATTTCTTTCGTATATATATGTATATAATTTATTTTCGTTACAAAACTTTAAAAATATAAACTGCAGCGAATGAATAATGCAAAAATACTAAATTCCGAAATGCTTCGATATGCTATGTTTTTTCTGCTATGCTTCGATATGCTATGCGTTTTCTGCTATGCTTCGATATGTTATGCGTTTTCTGCTATGCTTCGATATGTTATGCGTTTTCTGCTATGCTTCGATATGTTATGCTGCTGCGCGACTCAAGCGCGCGCTTTTTATAACTTCGCGGGGAGCTAAGTCGAAGCTTCCCCCTCTATCGTTCTCGCGGCCAATTAGCTTCGACCAAGGGCTAAAAGCAAGGCACCGCAATACATAACATTTTATCATACGATTATAATTTACTATTATTATATAATTTACCATTTTCTTTCCAAATTTCCATCTTTTTCTGTGGAAGGGTGGGTGCTCACTGCATACCTAGCTCCCTGACGGACTCGGTTCCACCTTACGGTTTCCCCTTACCGCTGGACCCATATAACTCGAGGCCAAGCCTCGCGGCGGGTCAAACAGCCTCGGGGAACACAGAGTTACCCCGAGCTGAGGGCGATGGCGGATAATTCGACGCCGACTCTAGTCGCCCGCAAGCACCCGTCTCGACAATCCGAGAATCACCCCTATCCTGACTCAACTACAATCATAACAATTAAACGCAAGATCCTAGATCTTACTGCCATATTTTCTAATGAAAATTTTACATGAATAATTTGCAAACAATAAACAATATGTGTGTTACTTTAACGCCCCCAAGGAGCAATAAATCATATTATTTGCATAAGAAAACATTCAAAATTAAGTGCGTATTTGCCTTCTCTTCTTTCCCTTGGCCGATTACAATTAAAATCATAATTTTATACAAATTCTTACATCATAATATAATCAAATTTTCTCAATTTTCATTTATTTTAAAAAATAAATATTTTATTTTATTAAATACAAAAAATATTATTCACATTTTTTCTATGCTTAGCTTATGCCTACTTCCGCATTCCTCGGCTAAGACTTGTATTTCCGCGTTTACTTCCGCGTTTTACTTCCGCGTTTTACTTCCGCATGTACTTCCGCGTTTCAACGGTTTTTTGCCATATAAGGCAATGATTTCATCCCCGTCATTTACTAACTTTATACATAAAATTGTAAAATATTATTTTTATTTTATTTTATTTTAAAACTTTTTCATATATCTTTCTATCGTTAACAATTGTGTTGCGCCATCTCAGATGATGAGTACGAAGATGGGTTCGGGTAGTTTCGTAGGATATATCTAAACCTTTTGCTATTAATTTTGCTTGTCCTTGCCGCAGTGTTAAAGCAGGATTCCGCGAAAACAGATTCACTATTCTTTTTTCATCTTCTTTGTTTACTTTTCCTATCGAGCCACGTTCTGGTAAATCATCGACATTTTTAGCCACTTTATATGGCTGTATCCACTTCTGTACAAATGCCTTCGACTTTCTCATACATCTAGCAGCCGCTGATTGCGACATTTTGGGACCTTTCGGGTGGATGCAAAGGAACACAGCCTCGTAGCGCGACGCGTACTTAGCACTCATGGCGTTTAACGTTATTCTCTTTCAAAAGATCAACGACAACTGAATCTTTGTTGACAATGCATCAAGGACAAAGCTTCTTTCTATTGGCTTGCAAAGGAATTATAGCAAAATCTTCTATTACCTGTCGATGAAGTCGACTACGCTCTTACTTGACAGACTGTATTAAATGTCCGAGATACGTAACTTCTCGTTTGAAAAATTCGCCCTTTTCCGGCTGTAATTTCAAAACAGCTTGTCGTAGCCTTCTAAATAATCTTTCTAATCTACTTATATGCTCGGGGAGTGTTTTTAAATGAGAAATTATAACGTCGATGAAAAAGAAGAGTTCTTTGATTGTCAAACCTGATAACGCAATCGTCAATGCTCGAGAAAAGGTTGCCTGCATTATACGAAGTCCGAAGCTCCCTCGATCAAAATGATACAAGCCTTCGTAAGTTTGTAAATGCTGTTTTATGTCGATCTTGTTCGTCGATTTTAAGTTGATGGTAACCTGATGCTAAATCAAACACAGAAAAATATTTTGCGCCTCCTAATTGATCTGAAATTTCATTTATATTCGGTAGCGGAAATTGGTCATCGAAAGTTTTTGCATTTAACTTCTTATAGTCTATAACAATTCGCTACCTCTTTTGTCCTTGCAAATCCTCCTTTTTGGGGACTTAAACGCATGGACTGGAGTAAGACGAAGACAAGGGTTCTATTATCCCTTTGTCAAGCAACTCCGATACCTGCCTTTCTATTTTTGCCTTGTGCACAGGCTGTAGGCGGTATTGTTTGGAGGTAACAGGTACTTCGTCTATTGTAGGAATGGTTAACTTAAGAATGTGTGTTGCAGTAAGTCTCTCCCGGAATATAAAAGATATCATTGTAATAATTTATCTATTTCTCTGCGTTCTTTTGGAGCTAGGTGCTCGAGCCGTGATAGTTTTTTTATTGTCTCAATGCGTTCATCGCGTGTGAATGCTTCGATTGAGAGAATTGCCGAGCCAATTTTCTTGCAAGCCTTTCCCTTAAGCAATTTTTTTGTATTTACTACGTTCTTGAGAATTTCCTTTATAATTTCCCCTGGAGTGTTCTCACTCAGATTTATTTCAGGTGAATACTTTTTCATTCTTTGTTCAATTGTCTTAAATTTTAAATTTGTTTCAAAATATTTGGAAAGAATTCTAAATGAAGCTTCTAGCTGTTTCGAGTTTTCTCGTAACACATGTTTCTCGTGTAGGCTTTTATTTAAAATATTGTGTATCGTGATTAAATTTTTCAAGAGATCGTTTTCGTCGTCAGTTTCTTGCATAATTTTACTTGTACAGCCTTGAGCTGTATCATTAAGTCTTTTTGGGTTAAAATAGACTTTCTTTCCTTTCTCATTCTTACTTGTAGAGCCGGATAATGTGTTAGTTTTTTTTTCTTGGTCTCGCGATGCCTCTTGCGATAATATATTACTTGACGTATTTTCCTTTTCTTTCTTTTCAAAATTTTTGTTTGGACTAAGAATTTTATTTGACGACGCACTAGTGTTTTCAGAGAGTGTATTTGCTTCTCTGTTTCCAAACACTTGTTTTTTATTTTATTTTCTCGTGGAATATCGGGAGATATTTGACGTGTAATTTTTTTATCGCTTAGCGTGTCTGTTCTTACGTTTATCTTCCTTGGATTTGTTTCCAACGACTCATATTCTTGCGGAGTTGCCTCAAAAACTTGTTTACAGCTAGTTTTCTTTAATTTAGAGAGAATCGGATCTTTCTTCGATTCCGATTTACAACTTGGATTAGGGCTTTTCTTGCGCTCCTGGATTTGTAGAATATTTACTTTTAATTTTTGACGTACCCCTCGGATTAAACTAGCATTCGATATATTTTGACTTACAACACGCTTTTTATTACGTATTACAATCTCCCTTGGATTTGTCTGTTGCTTCGTATGAGTTGCGTTGCTATTATTTTCTGGAAACTCTCGGCTCTTTGTTATCTTTTTACGTTCATTCATAGATACCGCGTGGCTTGGCCTAGGGTTTTGTACCTGCTCCCGGCCGTCGAGCGGTCGTTGCCTCTTTGTCTCGTTGTACGGTAGAAGTCTCTCTTGTTCTCTATCTTTATTGCTCTTGGTTGCTTCATTTTTCTTCCTTCCCTGCACCTGCAGTGTGTTGGCAACGTTGAATTTTTTTATAAATGGAATTTTATTTTGACCGACTATTAGGCTATTATTTTCATAGTCGACTTTTGTATTAAATTTTGAAAAAAATTCGTTTCCCAATAATCTTTCATCTTCAATTGGAAACTCATTTGAAACTAAGTGAAATTCAATATTAAACTTGGGCAAACAAATGCTAATTTTTCTGAGCGTAAAAATGCTTTTGCTGTTTATATATTTTGAATTCCAAAATTTCTTCAGTGTTGATTTCGTTATATTAACTGATATTTTTCATTTTTAATAAATTTGGTACTGCTCCTGAGTTTGAAATTAATGTTATTGCTCTTTCACGCTTCGCGTCAAAGAGCTCGATGGTCCGAGAAATAGCGTCTTTGTTTAGTCGTACATACCGTTTGTCAAGTAAGTACCGGGAATTTTAAATTAAAACAACATTTTTACGTTTAATAATCAAACTTTATTAGGTCGCCATCAAAATAGGCTCCATTTGCTCCGATACATCTATGCCAACGGCACTTCCAATCATCGAAACTTTTTTTATAGGCGCTTTTCGGGATGGCCTTCAGCTCGCGCGCCGAATTTTGTTTTATGGCTTCAATCGATTTAAACGGGTGCCACGGAGTGGCAATTTTGGAAAGAGGAAGAAGTCACAGGGAGCCAAATCCGGCGAATACAGTGGTTGTTCAAGCGTGTTCGTTGAGTTTTTGGCGAGAAAGTCGGTCACAATCGTAGCTCGGTGAGACGGCGCGTTATCGTCGTGCAAAATCCACGAGTTATTCGCCCACAAATTTTGCCGCTTCTTACGGATAAGCTGACGCAAACGTTTCATAACGCCTAGGTAATACTCTTTGTTTACCGTCTGACCCTCTGGAACGAATTCGTAGTGCACCACGCCTCGGATATCGAAGAAAACAATGAGCATCACCTTTACTTTTGAGCGGCTTTGGCGTGGTTCTTTTCGGTTTCGGCTCGATTTTTCCCACCCGATCCGATGCTTGCTGGCTTGTTTGCATATCGTACTCGTACACCCACGTTTCGTCACCAGTTATGATGCATTCCATGAATGCGGGATCAGAATTGGCGCGATCTAGCATGTCCGAGGCGACCTGTTCGCGATAGCGTTTTTGAAAAAAATTAAGCTCTTTTGGAACGAGTCTCGCGGCCACCTTTCTCATGCCCAAGATATCAATTAAAATCGTACGTGTGAACTCGTGGGATATCTCAAGATCATGTGCTATATCTCTCAAGCTGGTATGACGGTTTTCAAGCACTATTTCCTTAATTTTATCGACGTTATCTGCGCTCGAAGCCGTCGATGGGCGTCCAGAACGAGGCAAGTCTTCGACGACTTCACGACCCTTCTTGAAGGCCTTGTACCACTCATACGCACGGGTTTCCGATAGTGCTTTATCACCAAAAGCGTTTGGCAATATTTTCAATGCATCAGCACACGAAATTTGATTCGCAACACAAAATTTTAGACAAATTCTTTGTTCAACGTAATCACCCATTGTAAAAAATCGGCTCGCACTATTGATATCGACTGATTTAACCAGCTACTGTAAACACACTTGTTGACAGATTTCGCTTAAACTTGGCATAGTCATTAAGGACAGTTGTACCAACCTAGAAAAAAAAATTTTACTCGCCTAAATTGCCCCGCCAGATTTAAATCGACAATTCCCGGTACTTTTTTGACAGAATGTATAAATACGCACGGGCACGGCCTTATACACAACGCATTTATCTCTTTATAACCTCGTTTTATTTCTTTTTTTTTTTTTTTATTATTAAAACTAAAATGTTTTTATAACTTTCACGTTAGAATCTTGATGTATATATAATATAATATTTCATCAAAAAGTTTGATGAAAATGTGTCTTTAATAATAAATGAAGACCCTTTTTGACGCAATGTACATTTATATATATGCTTTTCGCTTATTTTTTTACATTCGTAATAAATATATATATATATCTATTACGAATGTAAAAAAATATATATATATATCATTATAGGCTTCTGGGGATTTTTTTCATGAAAAATATAATGTTTTGAGGCTTTTTAGGTATTTTGAGGATGAGCCTTAAAAGTCCATGGCATTTGATAGGACTTTTGCGGATGATCCTTAATTACTAATACGGCATTTTGAGGAGCTCCTCAACCATCTTACCAATATCTATTCGAATAGACTTGTGAGGGTTTTTAAAATATTATAATAAATAAGCGTTTATAAATAAATTCTCTTAACACTAATTTCAAATGAGTTAAAACCTATTAATCTAAAATACTATTTATTTAGTTTATCATCTCCTACAATATTATAATTCTATAAAATATCACCTAAGAGATTCTAAATATATTCTTACCTATTTTATGTACTGTCTTTTACGTGTTTAATTTTGTGCCTATATCTAAGGACATCAGGTAATATACGTATTCATGAAGTTAGTTTCTTAACTTTAATTGCGTTTTAATCTTAAGCTTATGTGCTTTTTCTTAATCATTTTTTTCTTCCAGATTCTCGTTCATATTCAATGCTGATTGCGAGGTCAAATAAAAATTGTGGGGTAATCGTAATTCTTAACATTTTATTATTTTAATACTTAGTTTACTTATTAAATTTGTTCTTTTTATTATATAAAAATTATTTTTTTTTTTTATAAATTTGTAAAAGAAGTTATCGGTAAAAAAATTTTTTGTTTAGAATTCTATATAGGTTTTTATATAAGTATTTTATATTTGTTTGGGAATTTATACAATATATCTCTTAAAATTTGTAATTTTATAGAATTTGGAAACTTTAATTTAATTTCTGAATTATTGTTTAAATTAAATATACAATATTCTTATGATGTAATATTTAATTATGGGATATACAATATATGTTATTTAGCAAAATTACATACTTATTTATTAAATGTCAGAATCATATTATAAGATGTAATTTTTAGAAAATCATAATGAACTAACACATCGTTCAATAAGTCCCGAGACTAACTCAGAGATGGTGCTAGTAGTACCAAACTGGCCACGTTTCCATAGAGTGCGAACCTTTACATAAAACATGTAAAAATTTCACGTCGAACAGATCACAGACAGCAGAGTTATCGAGGTTAGAGTAAAGTCACTTTGAAATTTGTTTAAAAAATGGAAAAAAGCGAGTTTCGCGTGTTGATAAAACATTGTTTTTTAATGGGTAAAAACACCGTAGAAGCCCAGCAATGGCTTGGAAAACATCACCCAGACTCCTCTCCATCCAAACCAACGATTTGTCGTTAGTATGCTGAGTTTAATCGTGGTCGTACGGACACAAACGATGCGGAACGTTCGGGTAGGCCATTATAAGCCGTTACACAGGAAAATGTAAGTAAAGTGTTAAAAATTGTAATGAAAAATCGCAAAGTGAAGGTCCGTGAGATTGCAGAAATGACACAGATATCATCTGGAAGCGTATTTACAATCCTTCATAAAAAATTAAGTATGAAAAAGGTTTTTTCCAAGTGGGTGCCGCGATTGCTTTCAGTGGAACAAAAACAGCAACGAGTCGACGATTCAGAGAGCTGTTTATCGCTATTTACTCGCAATAAAAAGGATTTACTGCGTCGATACGTGACCATGGATGAAACATGGATACATCATTTCACTCCGGAGTCGAATCGGCAATCATCTGAGTGGCGCATGGCTAGCGAAAGCCGCCCAAAGCGTCTAAAAACGCAGCAGTCTGCTGGCAAAGTCATGGCGTCTGTTTTTTGGGATACACATGGCGTGATTTTCATTGACTACCTGGAAAAAGGTTAATCGATCAACAGTGATTATTATATTGACTTGTTGGTACGTTTGAAGGAGGAGATCGCAGCAAAACGACCGCACATGAAGAAGAAAAAAATCCTTTTTCACCAAGCAATGCACCATGCCACAAGTCCATGAAAACAATGGCAAAATTGAACGAATTGAGCTTTGATTTGCTTCCCCACCCTCCGTATTCGCCAGATTTAGCCCCCATCAACTGCTGGCTCTTTGCTGTTTTAAAAAAAATGCTCCAGGAAAAAAAATTTGGCTCGAATGAGGAGGTCATTGCCGAAACTGAAGCCTATTTTGAAGCAAAGGATAAATCCTTCTATAAACATGGTATAGAAATGTTGGGAAGGCGTTGGAAAGATTGTATCACTCTAAAAGGAGATTATATTGACGAATAAAAATGATTTTTGAAAAAAAATGTTGTTTTCGTTGTTAGTCTCGGGACTTATTGAACGATGTGTTAATATCGAACAAATATTAAAATTAAGAAATAATATATAATTGAAGCATGTCATATCTTATATGTATATGACAAATGATTCATTCTCATGTTTTTGAAATCTTATAATTTTTTTATACATAATTATTTTATAACATGAAACTTAATATCTATAAATATTATATAATTAAATAACCTATTGATTGATGCACAATAATTTTCATTTAATAACTTACTTCAATGTAATTAAATGAAAAGATTTATAAGTCGAACAGCTTCTCTCAAAAGTACTTTTAATTTGAATATTGTTTATATTGATTCAATTATTTTGAAAATTAATAAAATTGAAATAATAATTATTATACATATTTTTCTCTCTTACTAAAGTCATTTCTAAATAATCACGTTTCTTAACTATTAGTTAAATTTAAAAACAAATCAATAAAATAATATCTATAATTTTGTCATATTAAGAATATGCAAAATAATGTATCATAAGTATTATTTACATTTTATTTAAGGGGACTTTCTCATGAATTTTTGAAAAAAAGTGTTTTTTTTTTCAAAAATTCATGAGGAAGTCCCCTTAATTAACTTTTAGCTTTTTACTTGCTTGAAGAACTTGTATGTTCTTTGTGTTCTCAATATTGATGCTTTTAATACAACTAGCAAAAATTACTGTATTATTAAAATAATGTTGCAGTAATTATTTTAATAAATTATATTATATAATACATATTTAATTTTTTAAACTACGTAAATTATAGGAAAGTAGATTAAATTTTTCACATATTACAATTTTAATAATTTAAAGTTCTTTTGAAATTAGATTTACAAACCAAAGTAGTATAGTTATGAGTAAATACTGAGAAAGTACTCAAATATGGATTAATTTAACATAACTAACCTGAGTAAATAATTACTAAATATTAGATTACGAGCATTTTTCTAATAAATTTATTCGTTTAATAGTTTGCGAAATTTAACAAATGTAATATCTAATTTTGAAAGTTGAGCTAATTATGTTTTGTAAGCAAATTTATTTACTGAGCTTCTGTTAAATTGATTATTATTATGCAGCTTTAAAAAAATGATTAGGTTGAATTTATTAGATTATTTAATTATATACAGATGGAAATAATTTCTCCCATTCATGAAATTTTTGCTACGTTTAGTAATATTTTAGAGAATAAGACAGATTTACAAGAGTAAATTAGTAGCAAGAAAGGAAAGATAAAAATGCATGTTAAGAATAAACATTCTTTTATTTGGTGATCAACAAGAAACATGTCATGGATCTTTTCATCGATTTCCTCAGAAACCAAATTCTGCCATCCAGCAGCTGGGTGTTTCCTTTAAAAAAAATGTATTAGTATATATATATATATCTCGTATATATATCTTTAAAAGACGGTAGTTTGCGATAGCAATGCTAACTTCCCAATGTCACTTATTTTAAAACGAATATTTATTGATCCACTCTCATATTTTTAGCTTTACAAAACATTAATCATTTACATTATTTTAAATTATTCAACATTTTTATATTTAGAAAAATAATTAATTTCAGATCATTCAAATACAAATATGGATTTCCAATCATCGACTGAAAGTTCCTTACTTTATCAACAGGAAACAGATTCTAACATAAATGAATTCAATGGTATTTATTTAATGTACACGAGACAGATTTTATTTATTGTATTATTAGTATCAATACATTTAATTAATTATTATCAATAAAATGTATAGTGTTTTTCTAAAAATATTTATTATCTTTTATTATTAAAATTCAGAACGTTCATGTTTTTCTAATTATGTAAATCTCTTGTTTTTAATGCAGAACTGAACCTTTCCTTCGAAGAAGTAAGTCTCAATGGTACTTCATTGAATGAAAATAAAATGCTTTTAGAAGATATTAGTCTTGAGGATATTTCATTCAAAGAAAATGAAATTTTGAAAATATCATTTGACAAATTAAGTTTTATCGAACAATCTGAAATTCAAGAACCATCTCTAAAGAAAATAAGGTAAATAATTTATAATCGTCTACTTACATTTTTGTATGAATATAAGAAATGGATATAAATGTACTAAATATGTAACATAATGTATATTTTTAAAAATGATGTTTTATAAAAAATTATAGTTTATTTTAATTTACAGGTACTCTGGAAACAAAAGCAGTGAAAGAACGAATGTTTCATTAAGTACTAATCCCAAATCAATCTCATTGCAAAATTTATCATCAACTGACAGCAATAATTCTGGTAGCTCCGTAAATGAAGCAGAATTATCATTAGATACATTAAATGTAACATACTCGTTACGAATTCCGTCAGTTTATTTTGTTAAATTGCCAGATGTCACCAATGATTTAGGTAAAAGAAAAGAAAATAAAACTTGCATGCATGTATAATAAAATAATAAAGTTTAAGAATTATCTTTATAAAATTTTCTATTTTACATAATATTTTTTTATAATTTTGATATCTTATACAATAATTTCTATAATCTGTCATTATGTATAATACATTGTATCTTTGCTACTTTACTGCTAGAAAAATAAAAATAATTATAGGTGTTCAAAGAAATATCAAAAATCTACAGAGTTAATCTAAAATATTAAAATCTGATAGTTGTTATACCATTATTTACAGATAAAGAAAATTGTAACGATTTTAATGAAACTTCAAGAAGAAATAAAAATAACAAAAAAATTGCTCAACTAAAATTAGTAAAAAATAAAAATGTATTACTTAATAAAGAAAAAGAAGTAACAACAGAGATTCTCAAGAGTGTCGATTTAAATAAAATAAATAAAAATGCATTAGGAGCAGCGCTGCGCAACAAAGTAGACATTAATCCGTCTTCAAACAGTATGAAAAAATATAAATGTCCATATTGTGGCAAATTATGTAGCGGAAAAATTACTAATCATTTATTTGTCCACAAAGATAAAGACGCAGTCAGAAAAATCATGTCATTGCCTCCAGCAAAACGTGTAAAAGGCGTACCTCTAAATGAACTCCAAAAAGAAAGAAAAAAAGTAATTGCATCTTTGAGAAATAAAGGGGCTTTTTTACAAAATTGTGAAGCTGATGAGGCTGATGAAATATAGTTTATAAGACTTATCTTACAGAAAATAAGATTGGTCATATATTTATTCAATGAAATGCATTTTAAATTTTAAAAAAGGTTAAAACGGGAATTTCCACCTCTGTAAAATACACACAATAGTCTACAAAAAATTGGTTTAATGTTTATATATTTTAAAATTGCAGAATGTTAAAAATCTTCATAAATCCTCAAAAATTAGGATAAATGAAGATATTTACTTATCCATCGAATAGAAATTGATTGATAGAATATTTTGAGGGGTTGTTTTGTTATATTCTTTAACGATATATAAAAGCTTACATTATTTAATTCAATGATTGTTCTTGTAAAAACATTATAATATTTATTATCGTAGAAAAGAAGGTATTTACAGTAATAATATTTGTGGTCTTTTAATAACACATCGTTCAATAAGTCCCGAGACTAACCCAGAGATGGTGCTAGTAGTACCAAACTGGCCACGTTTTCATAGAGTGTGAACCTTTACATAAAACGTGTAAAAATTTCACGTCGATTGGATCACAGCAGAGTTATCGAGGTTAGAGTAAAGTCATTTTGTAATTTGTTTAAAAAATGGAAAAAAGCAAGTTTCGCGTGTTGATAAAACATTGTTTTTTAATGGGTAAAAACACCGTAGAAGCCCAGCAATGGCTTGAAAAACATTACCCGGACTCCTCTCCATCCAAACCAACGATTTGTCGTTAGTATGCTGAGTTTAAACGTGGTCGTACGGACACAAACGATGCGGAACGTTCGGGTAGGCCATTATAAGCCGTTACACAGGAAAATGTAAGTAAAGTGTTAAAAATTGTAATGAAAAATCGCAAAGTGAAGGTCCGTGAGATTGCAGAAATGACACAGATATCATCTGGAAGCGTATTTACAATCCTTCATGAAAAATTGAGTATGAAAAAGGTTTTTTCCAAGTGGGTGCCGCGATTGCTTTCAGTGGAACAAAAACAGCAACGAGTCGACGATTCAGAGAGCTGTTTATCGCTATTTACTCGCAATAAAAAGGATTTCGTGCGTCGATACGTGACCATGGATGGAACATGGATACATCATTTTACTCCGGAGTCGAGTCGGCAATCATCTGAGTGGCGTATGTCTGGCGAAAGCCGCCCAAAGCGTCCAAAAACGCAGCAGTCTGCTGGCAAAGTCATGGCGTCTGTTTTTTGGGATACACATGGCGTGATTTTCATTGACTACCTGGAAAAAGGTAAATCGATCAACAGTGATTATTATATTGACTTGTTGGTACGTTTGAAGGAGGAGATCGCAGCAAAACGACCGCACATGAAAAAGAAAAAAATCCTTTTTCACCAAGACAATGCACCATGCCACAAGTCCATGAAAACAATGGCAAAATTAAACGAATTGGGCTTTGATTTGCTTCCCCACCCCCCGTATTCGCCAGATTTAGCCCCCAGCGACTACTGGCTCTTTGCTGTTTTAAAAAAAATGCTCCAGGAAAAAAAATTTGGCTCGAATGAGGAGGTCATTGCCGAAACTGAAGCCTATTTTGAAGCAAAGGATAAATCCTTCTATAAACATGGTATAGAAATGTTGGGAAGGCGTTGGAAAGATTGTATCACTCTAAAAGGAGATTATATTGACGAATAAAAATGATTTTTGAAAAAAAATGTTGTTTTCGTTGTTAGTCTCGGGACTTATTGAACGATTCGTTACAATACATATCTGTTTGAAACAATTTTACTTAATACTAGCACGTAATTACAAGCATTCGAAAAATTTCAATAGATTCACAAAATTTTGGATAGATGAATATAATTATCTATCTTGCAAATAGAAATTGATAAATAGAACTTTTTGTGGCATTTTATCATATTTAAAAATTTTTTCAGAATTTAGCTTAAAGAGAAGCTATTGTTCAATAAATTTTCCTGCTGTAATAAAGTTAATGAGAAATTTTATGTCATTTTTTAAATTAATATTTAATAATATTGAAAATTCAATATTATGCGATATCAAAATTTGTTATATATATTTATTTTACAAAAGGCATTATATAATTACTTATATTCCGAATAGAAATTGATTAATAGAATATTTTAAGGAATTTTTTTAACATATTCCTAAATAATATTTCAAATTTTATATTATTTACTACTAAGATTTTTCATATAGCAACATTGTTATTTTCATTAACGTAACGCAAAAAAAGTTATTTACAGTGATAATATTGTATTTGTGAATTTTTATTACGTATTTGTTTAAAATAATTTTGCTTTTTTACACTGTAATTACAACCATTTAAAAATATTAATAAATCCTCACAAGTTGGGATAGGTTGATACAATTCTGAATTTTACGAATACAAAATGATATATAGAATATTTTAAGGAATTGTTTCATCATATTTAAAATTTTTCACAATTGAGCTTAAAGAGTAGCTGATTTTCAGTATATGATTCTGCCATAATCGAAAAATCTTCATAATATTCTATTCATCAATTTCTATTCGCAATATCAGTAATTATGTAAATCTCTTGCAACTTTTGAGGATCTATTGAGATTTTAGACATTTTGCAATTGGAACGTATGTATGTTAAACATCAAGCAAATTTTTTGTTGATTATTTATGTATTGTAATTCGGCAGACACTCCCGTTCTTACTCTTTTCTTTTATTTAAAATGCATTGCGTTGAATAAATATGTAACAAATCTTATTTTTACATAATAATAATCTTTTAATATTATTAAATGATAATTTGTAAAATGGCATACTTAATATTTCTGATTTGCTTTATAACTGCCAAACAATATATAGAACATTAGTTGCTCTTTTCGCTTGGTTCTAAAAAATTTATAAATATGATTAATCAATTCCTCAAAATATTCTATATATCAATTTTTATTCGTAAGATAAGTAATTATTTTAATGTATCCCAACTTTGGAGGATCTATTGAAATTTTTCTAATGTTTGTAATTACAGTGTAGAGATGCGAAACTGTTTTCAACAAATATGTATTAAAACTCGACAAATATTATCATTATAACAATTTTTTTTCTTAACATTGATGAATATTGTATTAAAAATCTTATTTTTAACTAATATAAAATTTAAAATATCTAAGAATATTTTTAAAGATCTTCTCAAAATATTCTGTTTATCAATTTTTATTTTCAAGATAAGTAAATATATTTATTTATCCCTACTTTTAAGGAACTATTATAAGGACCTTAAATGTCGGGGATCATAATTCTTATTAATATATAGCTCCTCAAAAGCCTGTCATTAAGTTATATTGTAAATATATATGGTAATTATATATGGATTTGGTTTAGAATTTATTTTTAACTTTATATTACCCATCTATTACTATCTATTCTATAATAACTTATATATATTAATTATTTTCTTATATATTTGTATCTATAAAAAAATCCTCAAATGTCTGTAACGATATATATATATATATATATATATATATATATATATATATATATATATATATATATATATATACTACTGTGATCAAAAAGTGAGGTGAAATTGTCATTTAAAACTCCCGGGCATTAGGAAGGCATGTAATTTTTTTTTTCTAGGTTGGTAGGACTGTCTACAACATTTGCTAAGCGTCTGTTTGTCAAAAGGTTTAATTATCTCCGAGTTACACGTGTTTTTGTAAACAACCAAAAGTGAATTTTTCGATTTTTACAATGGGTGATTTTGTTGAGCAAAGAACTTGCATCAAATTTTGTTTGTGGAACGAACATTCTTGTGCGGATACGTTGAAAATGTTGCGGAAGGCCTTTGGTGATCAAACTATTCCATAATAAAACGTTTATAAGTGATACGACGAGTTCAAAGCGGGCCGAGAACGCGTTGAAGACGAACCGCGTTCTGGACGACCATCAACTTTTACCGACGAGAGCCAGGTCCAAAAAATCAAAGATTTGGTGCTTGAAAATCGTCGATTGACAATTGGATACCTCGCTGATTGTGTTGGAATATCATTTGGTTCAGCCCAAACCATTTTGAAGGATGTTTTGTACCTCAAACGCGTTAAGTCTCGATTGGTGCCAAAATCGCTCAATTTTTTGGAAAAAAAGCGTCGCGTTGATGTGTGTGAAACTTTGCTGTCTGACTATCAGGACCACTTAAAATGCATCATTACTAGAAACGAGACTTGGATTTACGCATACGACCCTGAAACCACCGACCAATCCAGCGATTATCATGCAAAAGGTGAAGCAAGACCGAAAAGACCACGGCACAGTCGATCGAAAATCAAGGTCATGTTGACAGCTTTCTTTAATTATCGTGGTGTGGTGCACTATGAATTCCTTCCGCCAGGCCAAACTGTCAACAAAAAATATTATTCGAGCGTTATGCGTCGTTTGCGTGAAGCTATTCGTCTGAAACGGCCAAAATTATAGGCGAACAACTCTTGGTTCCTTTATCACGATAGTGCACCATGTCATACTGCATTGGTTCTTCGCGACTTTTTTGCCAAAAACTCGGCTTATATCGTTTCGCAACCACCGTATTCGCATGATTTGGCTCCGTGCGACTTCTGGCTATTCAGCAAACTCAAAAGGCCAATGCGGGGACGCCGTTTTGATACGATTGAGGAGATAAAAACCGAATCGAAGAAGGTCTTGAAGGCTATACCGGAAAAAGACTATTCCGACTGTTTCAAAGACTGGAAGAAGCGTTGACAAAAGTGCGTTTTATCAGACGGGGATTACTTTGAAGGGGATATAATTGATTTGAAAGAATAAGTAAAGAATTTACATTTTATAAACAAATTCACCTTACTTTTTGATCACAGTAGTATATATATAGTAATGTGTCAGCCTACAAACTTTTCAGTCGATCTGTTATTCTGATCCATATATAAATTGATTAATCTTTTAATATAAAAGACATTAATTTAGTAGTTGTTAACTAACCATTAACAAGCATTAATTTTAATCATAAAATTTAATATAACATTTAAAGACTATAGTTTATAAATATACTATAGGTAGTGGAGGTTGGGTTCAAAATGCCTCAGTTTTTACTAAAGAAGAAATGTTTGAAACTAGAATTTTGTTGTATATGTAAATGTTACTTTTGAAGATTTATATAATAAATTAAATCAATTTATTTAAGCTGGTTACAGGATTAGAATATGCAAAAGATATGTACAAGAGATGTTGCTAATCAATCTTGGAAGGCTTTGATTTTAGAAGATAGTTTACTATTTCGAAATGTTGGAAAGTTCACAGCACATTCTAAAAATTTTGACAAAGTTAAATTTAGGGTTGAATTAATTAATTTGTTAGAAAATACTACACAGTACGAAAATGTTACAAAAGTGTTATTACAACAAAGGTGCAAGAAAAATGAGAAGTTATAGGAAAAGTACAACTTTTGAAATGTCGATTAAATGAAATTAAAGAACACAAACTTTATTAATATAATATAATAAAAAAAATCAAAATAAATTATAAGAATTAGAAATTAAGTACGTGAAAGTTCAACAAACTTGACAATACAGCAGGTAAATTTAATAAAATAAAAAATAAATGAAAAGATGTAATGCAAGAATCTGAAAAAGAAAAACATGATTTTATGAAAAAAATTCAAGTTCACTAAAGTATTTAATAGAATTTACTTGGTTTGCAGTATCGAGACTAATTTGTTTATTGACAGTGTAGTTTTTAATTTTTTAAGTCCATCATTAATTCTTTATTGTATTCTTTTTAAATGCAAACTCAACATCTACATATATCTGTTAATTATTTACTAGCTATAGATTTAATTACATATGGATAAGTTGTAGACTACTTGTCTGAATATGTTTTTAGTAAATAAAATAGTTTATGTTGTAAATTTATTACACACGTTAATTTTTGTATCAGAAGAAAAAGCAAATCCAAATACTTAACCATTTTTTGAAAGATTTCGCAGCCTTCTTTAGCAAAAATTTTAATTTTTGCAATAGGAACACTTCATTATTTTATTTGACTTTCATTAGAAATTATTAAAAATAAATAATAAATAATTTAATTAATTATAATGTTAGGTGGTATCACATATTTACGCTACACACGGAACTCGCGGCTTCTAGTCGCGGATTTAAAATTGCCATTTATGCCTATCTTTTGAAACTAGCGTGGGTGGCTCTGCGACAACTTTTATTAATTTTGACTAAATTGAAATTTTAGAACAGACTGTAACTAAAAATTTGTTTTTCCTCGTTATATACCTAAATTTTGCAACGCATTTTTAAAAAATTTTTTTGAGAGTAGGGTTTTTATTACCCCCTTTTCTTTAGGATTTCCCGCAAATGTTTGATTGCGGGCTAAAGTTTTAAATCCTTAGCATTAGTATTGCATGCTATTAAAGGGAAATATTGGGTATTTGAAGTCGTTACCAGTTGTTTGAAGAGATCGACTTCAGTACAGCCTGATCCTTCGACGCCACACGCTTCGACGGCACTCACTTACTTTATGAAAATAAGTGCCCGACTTTAGTACAGTCTGGGCCTGGCGTGATAAGGCAAATTGCTAACCGCTTCTTTTCGCCAGAATCGTCGACTTCAGTACAATCTTCCCAGGAATTCAGCGTGGAAGCGGAGCGATATTTAAAGAGATTGGAAAATGGTAAGATAAAAGGGAATTGTCGGAAATAGGTTGGTGATTTAACTAATATTTGTAAATATTTAAAAAAATTTAAAATAATATATTTTAAAGAATTTAAAATAATACACTTCAAATTAAAATAGTAATCTTAATATTATTAATCACAAAAATTTTAAATATAGTACAGCGAATATAGAAAAGTTTGAATATATTAAAATTTTTGAATATAGAAAATCAAAAATAGATGCTAAGAAGCAGGGCTTTGAGGTCGCTCTGAATCATGTTCTTTGGAATTTCCTCAAAAAGGCCGTCAAATGCATCGATGCACCGGTTTTCATACTCGCTCGACTGCGAGTTCCCGGCGGCTTGAAAAGCGGCGAGATGAATATAGGCCAATCAGAGCATTTCCTTGGTCCTACCCTTGACCTTCGTAACGTTTCATAAGATATAAGAATATAACTGTGGCAGGAAGAAATCACGCCTCTGCCTACGCATCCTGTGTGAAAGAAAAAGAGAGTACATCGTGCGAAAGAGAGTGTCTATGTTGTGTGAGAGTGGGAGCAGTATCTGCCTGTCTCCGTCACTCTTATTTGTAAATACTTCAATTTTCTTTCTCTTTTCCATTTACAATTGTGAAATGAAAAATTAACAATAAAACTTTTGTAAATCATGTTATTTAAATGTTTCATGTAACAAAAAAAAAAAAAAACAATAATCAAATTTATAGTCAGGTATTAAGATTACAATTATATCTAAAAGTAACACATCGTTCGATAAGTCCCGAGACTAACAACGAAAACAACATTTTTTTTCAAAAATCATTTTTATTTATCAACATAATCTCCTTTTAGAGTGATGCAATATTTCCAACGCCTTTCCAACATTTTCATACCATGTTTATAGAAGGATTTATCCTTTGCTTTAAAATAGGCTTCAGTTTCGGCAACGACCTCCTCATTCCAGCCCAATTTTTTTCCCTGAAGCATTTTTTTGAGATCAGCAAAGAGCCAGTAGTCGCTGGGGGCTAAATCTGGCGAATACGGGGGGTAGGGAAGCAAATCAAAGCCCAATTCGTTTAATTTTGCCATTGTTTTCATGGACTTGTGGCATGGTGCATTGTCTTGGTGAAAAAGGATTTTTTTCTTTTTCATGTGCGGTCGTTTTGCTGCGATCTCCTCCTTCAAACGTACCAACAAGTCAATATAATAATCACTGTTGATCGATTTACCTTTTTCCAGGTAGTCAATGAAAATCACGCCATGTGTATCCCAAAAAACAGACGCCATGACTTTGCCAGCAGACTGCTGCGTTTTTGGACGCTTTGGGCGGCTTTCGCCAGCCATACGCCACTCAGATGATTGCCGATTCGACTCCGGAGTAAAATGATGTATCCATGTTTTATCCATGGTCACGTATCGACGCACGAAATCCTTTTTATTGCGAGTAAATAGCGATAAACAGCTCTCTGAATCGTCGACTCGTTGCTGTTTTTGTTCCACTGAAAGCAATCGCGGCACCCACTTGGAAAAAACCTTTTTCATACTCAATTTTTCATAAAGGATTGTAAATACGCTTCCAGATGATATCTGTGTCATTTCTGCAATCTCACGGACCTTCACTTTGCGATTTTTCATTACAATTTTTAACACTTTACTTACATTTTCCTGTGTAACGGCTTATAATGGCCTACCTGAACGTTCCGCATCGTTTGTGTCCGTACGACCACGATTAAACTCAGCATACTAACGACAAATCGTTGGTTTGGATGGAGAGGAGTCTGGGTAATGTTTTCCAAGCCATTGCTGGGCTTCTACGGTGTTTTTACCCATTAAAAAACAATGTTTTATCAACACGCGAAACTCGCTTTTTTCCATTTTTCAAACAAATTACAAAGTAACTTTACTCTAACCTCGATAACTCTGCTGTCTGTGATCCGATCGACGTGAAATTTTCTCACGTTTCCTGTAAAGGTTCGCACTCTATGGAAACGTGGCCAGTTTGGTACTACTAGCACCATCTCTGGGTTAGTCTTGGGACTTATTAAACGATGTGTTAGATAATTATACAAAATTATATAAAATACTCAAAATTACATATGTGTATTATATAAGGTTCTTAGGTCTTTGGCTTGAATTAAGCTACAAAGTGAAAAAAAAAATATAAAGCAAAATAAGATATACAAATAAAAAAGACGCATAATGCTTTTGACGGTCAACCTTTTGAGTAATTAACTCTTTTGTAATAAATAAGTAACCTGCCGGCGTATTATTAGAGAGGGTTTAACATAAGGTAGTTGACATTTTTTATTGTTGCTTACAAGTAGCTCAAGCGATTTAGTTTATTACATATAAAAATATTGGGCGTCTAATGGATATTTTTTAAACAGTTCGTAAGCTATTGTCTGTCTCTTTTTATTTTTCAAGTACTTGGTGCACATGTGTTCGCGATAAATACGCACTCCGAGGGAAACGTAGCTGGAATTTTTCCTTTGGCTTTCCTTTAATACTTCAAGAAGAAGAAAAAAAATTCTTAAAATCGGCTAAAATATAGGGTGTTTACCAAAAACTGCATGTTTTTGTATTGGGTAGTACACGGCAAATAGTAGCGAGGAGTTGGAAGTTTCAGTTACACTCATGATGTGGGATCCTGAACACTGCGCTTTTATTATGAGACGGTTGTACACAAACGATGAGTCCGTAACCTTAACCCAAAAAGACTTTTACCAGCACTTTAATATTCCGTCGCGTGGGTCGATTCCGGATCATAACACAATTTTGAGATGGATGCATAATGTGAACACAATGGGATTATTAATAAAAAAAACCATCAGGGCTAGCAAGAACGGTTCATACGCCTAAGAATGTTGAGCGTGTAAGCGTCGCTACGTTGGAGAGCCTCAAACGTTTGCCAAGGAAGCGAGCCGCAAACCTCGGCATTTCCGTCTCTACGGTTAGAAACATTTTGATTAAAGACCTCAAGTTCCATCCGTATAAGCTTGCGGTATATCATTAACTGAACCCTGGTGATTACAGACATCGTTTAGAATTTTGTCAGCGAATGATGGTTATCTTGGATAAAAACGGAAATGCAGTTTTACTCATGAGGGATGAGGCTCATTTTCATTTGGATGGTTTTGTAAATAAGCAGAACTTTAGATTTTTGTGTTCAGAAAATCCACAAATATTGCAAGAGAGGCCCTTAAACAGTGTTTGAGTGACGATCTCGTGTGCGGTAGTTGAGGTGAGGGTTATCGGGCAGTATTTTTTTGAAAACGATAATGGTTAGGCACTAACTGTTACCGCATCCTACTACTTAGGAATGTTGAATAATTTTTTCTTGCCTGCGCAATAGTAACACGAAACATATGGTTTCAGCAAGATGGGGCTACGACTCACACTGCTCGAATTTCGATAGAACGTGTCTAACAAGCTTTCCCTGGAAAAGTAATCTCTTGTTTTGGAGATGTTCCTCGGCCCCTATGGTCCCCTCATTTAACGATCCTGGACTTCTTTCTTCGGAGTTTCTTGAAATAACGTGTTCACGTTAAAAAACCACGCACATTACCAGAATAGAAGGAAGCCATCCGAAGAGAAATCCAAGCCATTCCACGAGAAAAGTTACAAGATTCAATGCATAACTTTAGGTAACATCTGGTAACACGTGTTTTATCAGAATGGCACCATCTACGCGATGTTATTTTTGTTACTTAATTTTTTGTAAGATTTTCTTTTAATTTCGAGTTTGTAGGAGAAAAGTCTGCTTACGTTGGGTATATTTCAGAATTGGAGCATGCGCTGTAAAGCTCAATGGGAAGATGTAACGCCGCTGAAGAATCATTTTTTTTAAATTATAAAAATACGAAATTTGGTTAATGGTTATAAAAATAAATAGAACTATTTAAAAATTTTTATCTTTTACAGTGTTAAATAAAATAAATTTTATAAGTTAATAAAATATAATAAAAAAAAAAATCTCTAAAATTTAATTTTTTTAGGGGTTGATGATGATTTTATAAGGGTGAAAGTATGTAAGATATTATTTTTTTGATGAGCTACTCCGAATTAAAAAAAAAAAATGCTCTATAATGTCTCGAAGCCGAGATATTCAAAATTTATCAAGTGTGCTCCAACTTGAAGTACCGTTTTCGGTTTCGGTGCATAAGAGCGAGATTTCCTCAACCACAACTCCTTGGCGATCTTTTATCGCATACCCTCACTTTGACCAGCTCTCATACTGTTAATTTGGCATTAATTAAGTCGACTATATTATATAATATAGTCCAAAGCTTTATGAACGAACTGTTAAAATTTTAACGTTTAATGTTTATAAACAATGGCTCTGTGATTTCCAAAAAAATTTGCTATCTTTGTTTCTATTGGTCGTACGATGTTTTCCTTTTTTCAAGTAAATGCGGTCTTAAATATTCTTTCCAACGGTATATTTTATTAATCAATCGAATAAGAAACAAAAAAGATATTCAAATCGATTACAAGGAAAAAAAGTACTATTGTTTCTTCATTGATTATTCATAAATAAATTTAAAAAAAACTTACATTTTCTTTAAGTAAAAGATATTTTCAACCTTTATGAAGAAAATGAGATGAAGATTGGCGTTTTAGTCATTGCCCAGCTAGCTGTACATCTGATTCAAAATGATCATTTTTTGCGAAAACGGGATAAATAAATTCAATTTTACAAAAACTATCAGACCGATTATGTTCACGTTTCGCACACATTTTAGGAACATTAAAACTCACAACCCGGTAGAATTTTATACTATTTTGATAAATATTTCAAAAGTTATCAACAATCGTAGAAAAGGCTCATTTTCGTCTTTTGATGCAATACCTTTTTTCTTTATGGAGCGATTGCAATTTAACATATCTATTTTCTTATAAAATTATATATGTGTATATTCATATATACATATAACACATCGTTCAATAAGTCCCGAGACTAACCCAGAGATGGTGCTAGTAGTACCAAACTGGCCACGTTTCCATAGAGTGCGAACCTTTACATGAAACGTGTAAAAATTTCACGTCGATCGGATCACAGACAGCAGAGTTATCGAGGTTAGAGTAAAGTCACTTTATAATTTGTTTGAAAAATGGAAAAAAGCGAGTTTCGCGTGTTGATAAAACATTGTTTTTTAATGGGTAAAAACACCGTAGAAGCCCAGCAATGGCTTGAAAAACATTACCCGGACTCCTCTCCATCCAAACCAACGATTTGTCGTTGGTATGCTGAGTTTAAACGTGGTCGCACGGACACAAACGATGCGGAACGTTCGGGTAGGCCATTGGAAGCCGTTACACAGGAAAATGTGAGTGAAGTGTTAAAAATTGTAATGAAAAATCGCAAAGTGAAGGTCCGTGAGATTGCAGAAATGACACAGATATCATCTGGAAGCGTATTTACAATCCTTCATGAAAAATTGAAGCATTGAAAGCATGAAAAAGGTTTTTTCCAAGTGGGTGCCGCGATTGCTTTCAGTGGAACAAAAACAGCAACGAGTCGACGATTCAGAGAGCTGTTTATCGCTATTTACTCGCAATAAAAAGGATTTCCTGCGTCGATACGTGACCATGGATGAAACATGAATACATCATTTCACTCCGGAGTCGAATCGGCAATCATCTGAGTGGCGCATGGCTGGCGAAAGCCGCCCAAAGCGTCCAAAAACGCAGAAGTCTGCTGGCAAAGTCATGGCGTCTGTTTGTTGGGATATACATGGCGTGATTTTCATTGACTACCTAGAAAAAGGTAAATCGATCAACAGTGATTATTATATTGACTTGTTGGTACGTTTGAAGGAGGAGATCGCAGCAAAACGACCGCACATGAAGAAGAAAAAAATCCTTTTTCACCAAGACAATGCACCATGCCACAAGTCCATGAAAACAATGGCAAAATTGAACGAATTGGGCTTTGATTAGCTTCCCCACCCCCCGTATTCGCCAGATTTAGCCCTCAGCGACTACTGGCTCTTTGCTGATCTCAAAAAAATGCTCCAGGGAAAAAAATTTGGCTCGAATGAGGAGGTCATTGCCGAAACTGAAGCCTATTTTGAAGCAAAGGATAAATCCTTCTATAAACATGGTATAGAAATGTTGGAAAGGCGTTGGAAAGATTGTATCACTCTAAAAGGAGATTATATTGATGAATAAAAATGATTTTTGAAAAAAAATGTTGTTTTCGTTGTTAGTCTCGGGACTTATTGAACGATGTGTTATATATAGCAAATATAAAAGAATTTAAAATTAAAATCAAAATTATGTTAAACTCAATAGACTAAATGCAACGCATAAATGTTCAACGAATGTGTAAGTGTGTTGGTTCTTCTAAAAAATGTGTAAAGCTTGCAGCAACGCTGCAAGTGGACTCATGTGAAAAAATCTAGGAGACATGGAGAATAAACTTTTTTTATAATTAGAGAACAGCATTCTTCCAACACACAGATAGAGAGTCGAGTAATCCAACTCTTCTTGGCACAGATACTTAGACAAATACATGAACTGGAGTTACATTTTAGTTGGAAGGCGCGGGGAATGCATGGTAGTCTAAGAGACTTATGCTGATGCCTAATAAGCGAAAATCCTTACCATGCCTCCGCGACCAAGTCTTTAAATAATAGGGAAGAACGGGCCGCGGGGATGGAAAGTGATTCCGCTTTTTCTGTGTAACGAGTGAGTCGTGAGTTTTTTCCGTGAGAGTAAAAATAAGTTGAAGTTTTCTTTCTTTTCACGAGAGACGATTTCGGGACTTCTAAAATAATAGTATATTATTGCTTAGTTTATTTTTTTTCCTTTCTCTTCATTATACGGTTTTCGGTGAATGCTGCGCTGTGTGGTCAAGCGTTAATAGAGACAGAGATGATTATACAAAACTGTTATATAAAATAAATAAAAGACATTTAGAGAAAGTTAATCTAGTTCGGCGATTTGGTGCCGATTGTATCCAATTCATCTCACTTCCACGCAGGAATCCTTAACCAGAGTTCAAAGGTTCAGAACCGATTACCGGATCCAGGTATCACTTTGATTACCTTTACCAATAAATCATTATTTAATTAATTTTTCGTGTTTGGTGTCCCGTTATTCAAAGGGGCAGAGTCGTCAACTCCCCCGATCCCCGTGATTAGAGACAGTACGGATTATTCAGTTCGCGATGCACGAGCGGGCCTGAACAAGACGGGTTAGTGAGTCCCGCATTGAAATAAAAATAAAAATTTCATTGCGCGCGTGTTTGCCCGCACGTAACAGTCTATCTCTTGTAATTTTTTCAGAATATTAAAAAAAAAAAACAAAAAAATTTTTTTCACCTAAATGTTTAAAAAAAATAATAACGCAGGTTCCAGGTCATAACCCACGAGATGAGAAACCTTTTTTATTAGCTTTCTCTAGACATTCCAATTGGAAAATCGCGGATAAAAATTTTTTGATTTTCAAATGCTTGTTTTCCTGGACTATTAGGGGACGGTAAGTGAGCTGACCTCAGAATTGTGGGATATAAAATCTCTTTCCTGAGATTTTTGTTTAGACCAAGGCTTCTGTCGTCCATGCTGGCCCCCATGAACGGATTCGCTGAGCAATGGATCCCTATAAACAGGCTCTCCGGTGCGGGAGACCTTACCCTAGAGGTAAGACTTGGTTCTGGTCGGGAGAATTGAAGAAGGAAGTGCCTTGGCTCACCCAAGTGGACAAGGATATCTTTAGGACTGCAGGGACCAACAAACATTTCTCAAACCGATGATGGTGGTAGCATGGTTTGGTATATACCACCCCCTTATCCCAAGCAGTCACGCGTACCGTACTGAGGGGACTTGCTGGTTCTCGGGGGCATGCAGAGGGTCTTGAACGGTGCCTCGGAGATACCGGGCATCCTCTCGGAGTAATTGGCCTTATCCATGCAAGCGGGATTCAACAAGGGTGGACCAAGTTTCCCTAACTACTCATAGGAATAAAATATATTAGAACATTAACAGAAAACAAAACCAAAATAAAAACAAAAAAGAAAGAAGAAAAGAAAAAATAGAAACAGTAATAGAAAAAGATAAAGAAAAAAACGGAAACTGAAACTAAAACAGAATACGAAGAAAGGAAAAAGGAACACACATACACACAAATACTAACATAAAACAATAACATTCCCACAAGGAAGGTAGAGGGACAAGCCCTGATGGAGGCCGTGGAGGGAACTCCTTCTATGCCTCTTCAAGGTGGTCCTATACCTCCTGAAAATATCCAGGTAAGACTTGAGGCTGGGTCTGCTGCTACTTCGGGAGTGGAGATCACAAGCCCTTGAACTCCTGAGAGAACACAAATACAACGTAGACTCCCTATCTTAAAGCCATTGTCCGCTAAAAGGTGCAGAGCCTACAGAAAGAAACTTAAATTAAAGGCGAGGGAAGAGGCCAACCTATAGAAGTGCCCTCTCCTCTAAGCCTTCAGGGGAGGGTTTTACCAAAAGAAGGAAAGAGTCAATAGAGACGCCAGGAGACATTCAGACCTAGCTGCTTCCCTCAAAGCCACTTTTACGTAAGGGAGCAGGGGTTAGAACGTGCCTCGAGGTAATAGGGGAGCTGCAGGGGTTCCAATTGAAGGGACCCATAAAGGCCGCCCAAACATAAGGGGCCTGGCAGAGGCCCAAGGGGCGAACCCTCTAACGATGATCCTGACGGCAGAGAAGTATCCCGAAGTTTTGCTAACATGGGAAAATCTAAACGCCTTTAGAGTCGCCTTCAGAGAGCTTAACTACATCCCTCCAGAACGGTGGCCGAGGTTTGACTCGTCCCATTGCAGAAGGGGGGTGTATGTTTTCACGGCCTCCAACGAGGCTGCCAAGGAGTAGCTGCTAACCAAGGCGGCAACACTGGCGCCCGCAAAACTGAAACTCGAAGCGAGACATGGTAAAACTCATCCAAAGAATGCTGAAAATCATCGCCTGGTTTCCTAGAATCAATGAACGTTCTAAGGTATCTGAAGGGTTATAACCTCTCTCTTAAAACAGCTAGCTGAAGGTTTATCAAGCCAGCAGTAAGGGACTCAGAATGGCATGAATCTGGGGATAAATAGATCTTTATTTTCCAGCTGCCCGAATCTCGAGCCAGGGCTTTAGCGGGCGACCTATTGATTATCAAGCGCTGGCTCTTCCTGCAGACCGTAATAGAATTAATGCAGAACGGTGTTGTAGCTGTAAAAAATTAGTGTAAGACTACAGGACTTAATGTGAACCCAGATAAAACCAAGGTCACGATCTTCACCAAGAAATACAAATGGGACAGAACATGCAACCTCCAATTCAACGGTCAACAGCTCAAACTGGCTGAAGAGATTAAATACCTCAGAGTTATCTTTAACAGCAAACCGACTTGGAAGAAACACCTCAAGATCAAATGCCACAAATTCATTATGGTACTTTGGCAACTCAACAAGGCTATAGAAACGAATTGGGGCATAAAACCCTCTATAATGAAATAGCTGTTTGATACAGTGCTTAAGCCGAGACTTACATATACAGTGGCCATTTGGTGGAAAAGAACGCTGCTCAAAATAATAAAAACTCAGCTGGAGAGACTAAGAGGTTTCAAACTGAGGTGCACTCTAGAAGCTGCCAGGACTACATCTACGGCGGCTCTTGGAGTAATACTCAGAGTGAGGCCCTTACATATATCCATCGAGGCCGAAGCTGCTAAAGGGCTTCTAAGGATAGAAGGAACCAAATAAAGAAGAGAAAAGCTACCGAAGATTCTGTTGAATAGCGGCATTCTGGAAATGCTCAAAGACAAAGCAGCTACCAGCTATTTTTTAGACAAAAGGTATTAAATCAGTCTATCCAGCAAAGAAGACTGGAAAACCTGCATCGAAAGTCTACCAAAAAACGGAGACATTTTGTTCACAGATGGATCTAGAAATGAGATGAATGCTGGCGCCGGGTTATACAGAAGAAGAAATGGCAAACGACATTCATACACCACGATGAATCAGGCCGAGCTACTTGCCATCATCTTCTGCGCACAAAGAGCACTGCTAGATACAATAAGGGAACATGTAATCATATGTTCAAATAGCAAAGGCGTGCTGTTAAGGCATTAGAAGCCATGACCAGTAAATCGAAGTTAGTGTTTGAATGCCACAACTCACTCAACATGCTCGCCTTCAGTCGAGTCAAGACGTCCGTCTTTGAAGGCGCATATTTCTGAATTAAAAATATACGTGCCTCTGCGGATTCTTTCTAATGGGAAAGCACGAGTAATGTTATACGTAACGCCGTCGGAATGCCGTATACACCACTGACTTTTACTACAACATCTTGGGGTACGGCAGCGTATATCAGCTGCAAGGTGGTGGCCAAAGAACGGCATTGACAGGAGGCGTTAAGAGTCTCCTTTTCAGTTTTTGAGGCACCAAGGCGGAGCTACAGCGTTGAATGTGTCCATCATATATGGCAACTTGGATATATTGCAACATCTACATACATTTTGTCAAAAAAGTACCGGGAATTGCCGATTGAAATCTGGCGGGGCAATTTAGGCAGGTAAAATTTTTTTTTCTAGGTTGGTAAAACTGTCCTTAATGACTATGCTAAGTTTAAGCGAAATCTGTCAACGAGTGTGTTTACAGTAGCTGGTTAAGTCAGTGGCCTTCAGCTCGCGCGCCGAATTTTGTTTTATGGCTTCAATCGACTGAAAACGGGTGCCACGGAGCGGCAATTTAAGTTTTGGGTAGAGGAAGAAGTCACAGGGAGCCAAATCCAGCGAATACGATGGTTGTTCAAGCGCGCTTGCTGAGTTTTTGGCGGGAAAGTCGGTCGCAATCGTAGCTCGGTGAGACGGTGCGTTATCGTGTCTTGCGGCCACCTTTCTCATGCCCAAAATATCAATTAAAATAGTACGTGTGGACTCGTGGAATATCTCAAGTTCATGTGCTATCTCTCTCAAGCTGCAATGACGGTTTTCAAGCACGATTTCCTTAATTTAATCGACGTTATCTGCGGTCAAAGCCGTCGATGGGCGTCCGGAACGAGGCAAGACTTCGACGACTTCACGACCCTCCTTGAAGGCTCTGTAACACTCATACGTACAGATTTTCGATAGTACTTTATCACTAAAAGCCTTTTGCAACATTTTCAATGCATCGGCACACGAAATTTCATTCGCAACACAAAATTTTAGACAAATTCTTTGTTCAACGTAATCACCCATTGTAAAAAATCGGCACGCACTATTGACATCGACTGACTTAACTAGCTACTGTAAACACACTCGTTGACAGATTCCGCTCAAACTTGGCAAAGTCATTAAGGACAGTTGTACCAACCTAGAAAAAAAATTTTACATGCCTAAATTGCCCCGCCAGATTTAAATCGACAATTCCCGGTACATTTTTGACAGAATGTATTATATTTTATATAAAATACGACTCATAATGGTTGTATAGTAATTTTAATGGATTTCTTGTATACAGGGTGAGCCATTTTAAGTGACCTACCTAAATTTCTCCGTTAATAAGCCAGATATAGAAACATATTATCAGGTTGCTGCAATTAAAATGTCCGATACAGCAATGACATAAAGTTGGCTGCAATTTTAGTGTATTATGTTGGCACAAGGCGGCGCAAATGATATGACATAATAAAGTATAAATACTGCTACCTTGGTTTATGGAGTCATTTCTGTTTTACACTTCATAGTGATCGTAAAAACAAAAAAAAAAGTGAACATGGAAGTGAATCAAAAACGGCTACTTTTACTATACGAATTTAAATAAGAGCACAACGCAACGGAAGCAACGAGAAATATCAACAGCGCACTTGGGCCTGATACAGTTAGCGAACGAACCACTCGGCGGTGGTTCAAAAAATTTCGATCCGGAGATATGGACCTTGGAAATGAGCCACGTGGACACTGAGGACCATCAATCGATAACGACGAGCTGCGTGCATTAGTGACGTCTGACCCCCCGCCAAACCATAAGGGATCTTGCCGAGAAATTAGGCGTTCACGATTCTACAGTTTGCCGCCACTTGCAACAACTTGGAAAAGTGAAAAAGCTTGACAAATAGGTTCCGCATGATCTTACCGAGCAAAACATGACGTGTCAAATGGAGATTTCAAGTTCTCTTCTCCCCTGCAACAAAAAGGAACCGTTTTTGCACCGAATTGTGACCTGCGATGAAAAGTGGATTTTATACGATAATCGTCGCCGATCGGCCCAATGGCTAGATGCAGATAAAGCGCCAAGACACAGGCCGAAACCAAGCCTTTATTCAAAGAAAATAATGGTAACTGTTTGGTGGTCTGTAGCTGGAGTTATCCACTAGTCGTTCCTGCAACCTGGCGAAATTATCAATGCTGAGAGATACTGTGCTCAACTGGATTAAATGCATTAGAAATTGATAGTCTAACGACCTAGGATTGTCAACAGGGATGGAGTGATACTGTTTCATGATAACGCACGACCTCATGTATCGAGAACAACGGTCCAAAAATTAAACGAGTTATGCTATGAGACTTTACCTCGCCCTCCATATTCACCAGACCTGTTACCAACAGATTACTATTTCTTTAAACATTTGGATCACTTATTGACAGGAAAAGGATTTGATAATGAAGCTGCTGTCAAAAATGCTTTCGAGGAGTTTCTTCAAACCAGAAACTTGGACTTCTACAAAACTGGAATAAATGTACTTGTATCTCGTTGGAAAAAGTTTGTTGCATCTATTGGTACCTATTTTGATTGAATAAATTGTCTTTATAAAAAGTTACCGCTGTTTAAAAAGTTATTACTAAATCGGCCATTTCTTCTGCAGCAACCTAATACAAAAAGCTTATGGTGAACATGCTCCATCGCAAGATACGTGTGAACGATGGTTTCAGCGTTTCAAAAAAGGTGACTTTGACGTTGCAGACAAGGAACATGGAAAACCGCAAAAAGAATTCCAAGATATGGGTTCGCAGGCATTGTTGGACAAACATGATTCGCAAATACAAAAACAACTCGCACAGCAATTAGAAGTTTTCAAACAAACTGTTTTCAATCGCCTACGAGCGATGGGTAAAATTCAGAAGAGCGGTAGATAGATACCACATGAGTTAAATGACAGGCAACTGGAAAATCGCAAAATCACATGTGAAATTTTGCTTGCTTGGTACAAAAGGAAGTCGTTTTTGCATCAAATAGTAACAGAAGATGAAAAGTGGATTTATTTCAAATATCCCTAACGTAAGAAATCATGGGTAGACTTAGAAGCACGACCATATCGACCGCCAGACGAGATCGTTTTAGCAGAAAGACGATGCTCTGTGTTTAGTGAGACCAGAGAAGCGTAGTCTATTATGAGCCTTTAAAACCTGGGAAAACGGTTAATACTATACGTTACCAATAACAATTAACCAATTTAAACTGTTGCTGCTTAAAAAAAGGTCAGAATACCGAAAAACGTAACACGAAGTAATTTGTCTTCATGACAATGCCCCATCACATACGGCATAACCGGTTCGCGACACATTGTAAGCACTCAACCAAAAAGTTCTGTCTTATGCGGTCTACTTACCAGATTTGGCTTCTTCTGATTACCACTTGCTTAATTAATTAGTACGCACTTACAAAGCAGCGCTTTGATTTCTATCAAGATGTCGAAAAATGGCTCGATGAATAGTTCGCGGCAAAAGGGGAAGATTTCTAGTGGCGTGGTGTTCACGAATTTCCCAAAAAATAGGAAAAATGTATAAAAAGCGATGGAGCATACTTTAAATAAAGCACTTTCTATTAACACATCGTTCAATAAGTCCCGAGACTAACAACGAAAACAACATTTTTTTTCAAAAATCATTTTTATTCATCAATATAATCTCCTTTTAGAGAGATACAATCTTTTGAACGCCTTTCCAACATTTCTATACCATGTTTATAAAAGGATTTATCCTTTGCTTCAAAATAGGCTTCAGTTTCGGCAATGACCTCCTCATTCGAGCCAAATTTTTTTCCCTGGAGCATTTTTTTGAGATCAGCTAAGAGCCAGTAGTCGCTGTGGGCTAAATCTGGAAAATACGGGGGGTGGGGAAGCAAATCTAAGCCCAATTCGTTCAATTTTGCCATTTTTTTCATGAACTTGTGGCATGGTGCATTGTCTTGGTGGAAAAAGATTCTTTTCTTCTTCATGTGCGATCGTTTTGCTGCGATCTCCTCCTTCAAACGTACCAACAAGTCAATATAATAATCACTGTTGATCGATTTACCTTTTTCCAGGTAGTCAATGAAAATCACGCCATGTGTATCCCAAAAAACAGACGCCATGACTTTGCCAGCAGACTGATGCGTTTTTGGACGCTTTGGGCGGCTTTCGCCAGTCATGCGCCACTCAGATGATTGCCGATTCGACTCCGGAGTAAAATGATGTATCCATGTTTTATCCATGGTCACGTATCGACGCAGGAAATCCTTTTTATTGCGAGTAAATAGCGATAAACAGCTCTCTGAATCGTCGACTCGTTGCTGTTTTTGTTCCACTGAAAGCAATCGCAGCACCCACTTGGAAAAAACCTTTTTCATTCTTAATTTTTTATGAAGGATTGTAAATATGCTTTCAGATGATATCTGTGTCATTTCTACAACCTCACGGACCTTCACTTTGCGATTTTTCATTACAATTTTTAACACTTTACTCACATTTTCCTGTGTAACGGCTTCCAATGGCCTACCCGAACGTTCCGCATCGTTTGTCTTCGTACGACCACGTTTAAACTCAGCATACCAACGACTAATCGTTGGTTTGGATGGAGAGGAGCCTGGGTAATGTTTTTCAAGCCATTGCTGGGCTTCTACGGTGTTTTTACCCATTAAAAAACAATGTTTTATCAACACGCGAAACTCGCTTTTTTCCATTTTTCAAACAAATTATAAAGTGACTTTACTCTAACCTCGATAACTCTGCTGTCTGTAATTCGATCGACGTGAAATTTTTACACGTTTCATGTAAAGGTTCGCACTCTACGGAAACGTGGCCAGTTTAGTACTACTAGCACCATTTTTGGGTTAGTCTCGGGACTTATTGAACGATGTGTTATTCTACCAAATTTAACGTGTTATTTTTTTTTTTTAATTCGCATTTTATACTCGTACACCTGGTAATATATAAAATATAATCAAAGTTTAAAATTTGGCCAGGAAAAGAGGTAAGAAAATAAGATGTAATAACGGAAAAGGATGTTTAAATAAAGATGTTTATCAATTAATGAGAGATATAGGAATTTTATTGAGACGAAAGAGGAGAAGAGAGAGAGAGAGAATGAGACAGAGAGAGAAAGACAGAGAGAAAGAGATAAATTGATATAATTTTTCACTATACAAAAATGGTGTACAAGGAAAGTACAGTAAATCAATAGTAAATTAACAGTTCATAATAATTAATAATATAATAAAAGTTATTCAACAATAAGCAAAAAGACATAAACTAATTATATAATGAAAAACAAGATATAATAATATAATAAGCAAAGAGCTAATAATTATAATTAACATTATAGCCTTGATGGTAGCGATATTGTATGGTCTCTCTCAATGGAAAAATGGTTGGTTAAAATAGTGCTCTTAAAGGGGGGAAATAGAGGATATCGTATAGAAAAAAGAAGGTAGACAGTTCCAAAGTCAAGACGAGTAAACAAGAAAAGATCTATCACAAAACTCAGTAGCAGATGACGGTATGGCCAACGGTTTCACATCACCCCGAGTGGGTCTATCTGACTGGTTCCATACGAAATGTTTAAATAGGTACAGTGGATCATGATGTTTCAATATTTTATAAAGCTGAGTAATAATTAAGTATTTTCGCCGATCAGAGGAAGTGAGCCAGTCAAGAGAAACCATATACGGAGCAATATGCTTGCGCCTAGTTACACCATAGACGTAACGAGCACCAGAGTTTATGACTCTCTGCAGCTTGAGATCAAGTTGACTATAAATATCACTGTAAGCGGTGCAATATTAGCCTTCTATAGGGAACAGAAGAGTCTCAATTAAGTGCTTACGGAGGGCAAAGTTAGTGCTCTGACGGAAGAAGTTGAGTCTGTAAAGCAGAGAATTAGCTTTACTACAAGTGTAAGCAACGTATTCCTTCCAGTTAAGCTTAGCATCAAGGTAGACACCAAGGTTGCGTACAGATTTCTTGGATGGCATAAGAGTATTATTTATCTGAACACTCTTGATTGACATGATAGTAAGCTTATTGATGTAGAAATAAGAGCCAAAAATTATGGCTTCGGTCTTAGAGGCATAAGAATTGAGATGGTTATCGTCAACCCATTCCATGACGAATTTAGCCTGTCTACCAATGAGTTCTAGATACCGGGTCATCAAAAAGTGTCGGACCCCCCCCCCTATCAGCAAAAATATGCGTTTTCGAGAGAAATGTTTCAGATCAAAGTTTTAAGGCTGTGAACTAGGATCTGAATGGGGACCTTGAAACTGAACTAGGCGTTGACCTTCAGGGTTATTTCAATATCAACTGTTATTTTTCAAATAGAAAGCCCTATTTTCGACACCACCAATCGAAATAACGGAAAATTTTACGTTCAGATATGCATCAAGGTCATGTAACCCGATGACTTTCAAGGTCATTCCAGGGTCGTATAAACTCAAACAAGGTTTAAACGGCTGTGACTAGCGAAAATATGCGTTTAAAAAGAAAATAGTTATTTTGTAATTTCTGTAAAATTTTCGTAAACAAATTTTTGTAAAAAACTCAGTTTTAGAAATTTTTGAAAATTTTCGCCCACGCATTTTTTCAAATTTTTGCAATTTTCAGAATATCGATTAGTTCTGGAATTATTTGCAAATGTGTATAAAATTCTCAGTTTTGCAAATTTTTGCAAGATTTCAGAAATTGCTCAGTTTTACAAATCTGTGCAAAGTTTCGCAAATTTTTGAAAACTTTTGATAACTGCATATTTTTGCGAATTTTTACAAATTTCCATAAACGGCTTAATTTAGAGAAATTTGGCAGTTTCGCGAGATTGCAAAAATTTGCAAAAATTTGCAAAACTGAGTAATTTATGAAAATTTTCTTCAAAAATGAATGATTTTCAAAAATTTGCACGACTAAACGTTATGAAATTTTTATAAATTTCCGTATACTTAGCACTTAACACATTTGATAATTAGTCTACGACAATACATTTATATTTGGTAAAGAAATGTTTATATCTATATTCGTTAATTTTACCGAAAATAATAACTCTTTTACATCAATCCAAAATAAAACTTACTTTTTCAGTTGTTAACTATTTTAGCTTTTTCACAGATCTTGAAATATTCACAAAGCAGTTTCTTGTAGTAAGAAGACACATCAATTTTGTCATCGCGAAAGAGTAGGCTATTGTACAAATAAAGTAGTTTATTTATAAAAGATTTATTGCATAAATTAAACTTTTCTTAACTTCACCAATCAAAGAAATGTGTTTTCTCTAATTAAAATTTCCGTTACTTGACCAATTACAAAAATTTCTTTTCTTTTACTTAATTTTTCGTTACCCATAGTTATTTAAAATGGCAGAGCTATCTAAAAGAGAACATTTAACGTTATTGATGATGCAAGGATGGGGGGATCAGAAAAGAGGTTGCAAATCAGTACAGCGATTATTTAATGAAAATTTTCGAGCCCAAAATAATGGAATCTCTAAAAGTACTATAATACGTACAATTTAACGTTTTAATGATACTGGTAGTGTTAAAGACCGTCCATGAAGATCTAAGACGACAAAAAATGACAATAAATCATTAGAAGTTTGGCAGTCATTTGTTGAAGATCCTCATACTTCTATTAATCGTGTTTGTCAGGAAAATGAAATCAGCTTCGGATCTGTTCATAAAATTTTAAAATTAAATAAATGGCACCCCTTTAAAATGTCTTTAGTTCAAGAGCTATCTGAAGAGGACTTTGAAAGACACGTGGAGTTTTCTGAGACTCTAATGGCAAGGATTATTGATGATCCCAAGTTGCTTGATAATACTGTTTTCTCTGATGAGGCATCTTTTGAACTAAATGGTAAGGAAATATACATAACTGCACATACTGGTCAATAGATGATCCGCACTAGATGAGAGAAAATCATACTCAGTATCCACAAAAACTCAATGTGTGGGCAAGTATTTTCAGAGGCCAACCAGTTGGTCTTTTCTTCATTAAAGGTAATCTGACAGCTGCAACTTACAAAACCTTACTTCGAGAACAAATAGTTCCAGCAAATTCAACGATTGGCTAACGGAAATTTAGAAGAAGTTTACTTCCAGCATGATGGAGCTTCTCCATATTACGGTCTTTATGTCTGTGAATATCTGAATAAAATTTTCCAAGACAGATGGATTGGGCGAAGGGGTCGAATTTAGTGGCCACCACGATCACCAGATTTAACTCCATTAGGCTTTTTCTGTAGGATTATCTAAAAAGTAAAGTTTACGTCAATAAACCTGCTGATTTGGAAGATTTATGCCGTAGAATAGTACAGGAGATGCATATGATACCACCCGATATGTACCGTAACGCAGTTAGAGGGGTTTCTAACAGATTGGCACATTGCCAAGCTGTGCATGGACAGCAATTTGAAAATTTGCTGTAAACTGGTCACATACGATTTTTTTTGTGATGTGACCTACTATGGATCTTGCCTTAACTGGCCGAATCTAGATACAATGTTTACCTATTTTTTTGTTTAAAAAACGCATATTTTCGCGGATCTGCTGTATCAACCTTCTTTAAGTTTCTACGACCCTGGAATGACCTTGAAGGTCATCGGGTTACATAACCTCAATGCATATCTAAACGTAAAATTTTTTGTTCTTTCGATTGGCAGTGTCAAAAATAGGGCTTTCCATTTGAAAAATAAAAGTTGACATTGAAATAACCTTGAAGGTCAACGCCAAGGTCAGCTTCAAGGTCAGATAAGGTATGAAGGTAGTCCGTAGAAAAAGAGCAGATGCCCAAGTGGCGTAGTTCCTTCCATAGATGAATAACACATCGTTCAATAAGTCCCAATACTAACAACGAAAACGACATGTTTTTTCAAAAATCATTTTTATTCATTAATATAATCTCCTTTTAGAGTGATACAATCTTTTCAACGCCTTTCCAACATTTCTATACCATGTTTATAGAAGGATTTATTCTTTGCTTCAAAATAGGCTTCAGTTTCGACAATAACCTCCTCGATCGAGCCAAATTTTTTTCCCTGGAGCATTTTTTTGAGATCAGCAAAGAGCCAGTAGTCGCTGGGGGCTAAATCTGGCAAATACGGGGGGTGCGGAGGCAAATTAAAGCCCAATTCGTTTAATTTTGCCATTGTTTTTATGGACTTGTGGCATGGTGCATTGTCTTGGTGAAAAAGGATTTTTTTCTTTTTCATGTGCGGTCGTTTTGCTGCGATCTCCTCCTTCAAACGTACCAACAAGTCAATATAATAATCACTGTTGATCGATCTACCTTTTTCCAGGTAGCCAATAAAAATCACGCCATGTGTATCCCAAAAAACAGACGTCATGACTTTGCCAGCAGACTGCTGCGTTTTTGGACGCTTTGGGCGCCTTTCGCCAGCCATGCGCCACTCAGATGATTGCCGATCTGACTCCGGAGTAAAATGATGTATCTATGTTTCATCCATGGTCACGTATCAATGCAGGAAATCCTTTTTATTGCGAGTAAATAGCGATAAACAGCTCTCTGAATCGTCGACTCGTTGCTGTTTTTGTTCCACTGAAAGCAATCGCGGCACCCACTTGGAAAAAACCTTTTTCATGCTCAATTTTGCATGTAGGATTGTAACTACGCTTCCAGATGATATCTGTGTCATTTCTGCAATCTCACGGACCTTCACTTTGCGATTTTTCATTACAATTTTTAACACTTTACTTACATTTTCCTGTGTAACTGCTTATAATGGCCTACCCAAACGTTCCGCATCGTTTGTGTTCGTACGACCACGTTTAAACTCAGCATACCAACGACAAATCGTTGGTTTGGATGGAGAGGAGTCCGGGTAATGTTTTTCAAGCCATTGCTTGGCTTCTACGGTGTTTTTACCCATTAAAAAACAATGTTTTATCAACACGCGAAACTCGCTGTTTTCCATTTTTCAAACAAATTACAAAGTAACTTTACTCTAACCTCGATAACTCTGCTGTCTGTGATCCGATCGACGTGAAATTTTCACACGTTTCATGTAAAGGTTTGCACTCTATGGAAACGTGGCCAGTTTGGTACTACTAGCACCATCTCTGGGTTAGTCTCGGGACTTATTGAACGATGTGTTAGGGTCAGTAAGTTTTGTAAGTCTGTCCTGGAAGTAAAGTAAGCGAGCAAGTTCGGTTTGTTTGTGGAAGATGTCACGTGCTATTCTGTAGTGTCGAAGATCTGACGGCAGTCTAGTATGTTTATAGCGTCTGTATAGTCTGTCTTTATTCTGTAAAAGAATAATAAATTGCACAAATGTAGTGATTGCACAATGTAGATGTTTATATAAACATTGAAGGCGAGCATCTATAGGAGAGTCACTCGCACACGTGGGACAATCCAAAGAGCGGTAGTAATCAAGTAGAGCTGCAGTGTTTATGGATCTGTAATCACCAAAAGTGAAACTACGGAAAAGCGTCGGTCGTGAGATAGAGAGCATTAAACAGTCGCAGTAATTAAGTCATGCCCGTCGATGAAAGGGGTGCTAGTTTTCCAGTAGTCAAGTACAGTATCGTTTGCATGCACCAAAAATAGGTCCAGCCAAGTATCAGTCATGGGAGTGTAGTGCGTACTACTATATGGTATGGAAAAAAAGGAGTTCTCATCGATGAGATTTAAAAAAATTTGCATCATCGCTGCTAGATAGCTGATCAGCATTGAAATCGCCGAGCAGTTATGCGGTTATGCATAATGGTAGAGACAGCAGGTATGAAGTCAGAGTTCGCTAGGCAAGGCGCATGAGTTGGTCTGTACACAACACTGACGAAGATTGGGGACGAGGTCCGAAATGTGAGTTCACAGAATAGATATTATGGTAAGCCAGGTCAACCACTCCAGAGAGACAGAGAGAGAGAGAGAGAGCGAGAGATGCGTTCATTTGTATTTACATAGAAAATTAATACACGTTAATACAAGATACAATATAATATTTAAAAGATGCAATAAAATATAAAACAAAACAAATATTGCACTTGGTGATATCATAGTCTCACTTAAAACTAGAATAATTCTGGTATGTATCATATAGTAGGTCAACTTCAGTACTAGTAATATCACAGTTCAATACAAATAAAATAAATAATTTGGCAGTACATATATCAGTCAAGGTCAATAATATACAATATAATAGAATCAAATACAACAAAATTTAGTCATAGTCAGACACTTAAAAAAAGTCAGATATATAAGACATTAAATAAAATAAAATACAGTCTGTCAAGTAAGAGCGTGGTCGATTTCACCGACAGGTAATAAAAGATTTTGCTCTAATTTTTTCGCAAGCCGATAGAAGGAAGCTTTGTTCTTGATGCGGTGTCAACAAAGATTCAGTTGTCGTTGATCTTTTAAAAGAGAATCACGTTAAACGCCATGAGTGCTAAGTACGCGTCGCGCTACGAGGCTGTGTTCCTTTGCATCCACCCGAGAGGTCCCAAATGTCGCAATCGGCGGCTGCTAAATATATGAGAAAGTCGAAGGCATTTGTACAGAAGTGGATATAGCGATATAAAGTGGCTAAAAATGTCGATGATTTATCAGAACGTGGCTCGAAAGGAAAAGTGAACAAAAAAGATGAAAAAAGAATAGTGAATCTGTTTTCGCGGAATCCTGCTTTAACACTGCGGCAAGGATAAGCAAAATTAATGGCAAAAGGTTTAGATATATCCTACGAAACTATCCGAACCCATCTTCGTACTCATCATCTGAAATGGCCCAACACAATGAAGAAGCCTCTGTTGACTGAAAAACATGTGACAAAGCGACTCGCTTAGGTGCATGAGAATATTGATAGAGATTTTGAAAATGTCATTTTTACTGATGAATGTTCTTTATTGGCACGTTCTGTCCTCATGCGAGCCTGGTTAACTTCCACCAATAGGCTTGTTCAGCGGACCGTAAAACATGGAATAAAGGAGCATCTTTGGGGCTGCTTCTTAAAGCAGGGATTCGGCACTTTGCACCTCTTTACTGACAACCTAAATGCCTAAAAAATGATAAAAATCTACAAACAGGCTTTACTGACATCTGCCAAACGATGGTTCATCACAAAAAATGAAGATTGGATTCTGCAGGAGGACAACGATCCTAAACACCGCAGCAAGCTCTGTACTCAGTGGAAGACTCAATCTGGCATCGTTACATTGGATTGGCCGTCGCAGCCGCCCGATGCAAACCCTATTGAAAATGTGTAGGCATACAGTCTGTCAAGTAAGAGCGTGGTCGTGTTAATTTATAAAAAAATTTATTTGATGAAACTTTCATATCTATATATACATTGTACACATTACAAACAATGATGCAATTTGGTCAATAATGTGTCCAGTCACCACCGGCGTCGATAATTGCCTGGCATCTCCGAGGCATGCTTTCTACTAATTTGACGGCGTATTCTAGTGGCAAGGATCTCTAGATCCGACGAATTTCGTAAGACAACTGCTTCAAAGTGTATGTGCGTCTTCCACGAAGCTTCCGTTTAATATATGCCCACACATTTTCAATAGGGTTTGCATCGGGCGACTGCGACGGCCAATCCAATGTAACGATGTCAGATTGAGTCTTCCACTGAGTACAGAGCTTGCTGCGGTATTTAGGATCGTTGTCCTCCTGCAGAATCTAATCTTTATTTTTTGTGATGAACCATCGTTTGGCAGATGGCAGTAAAGCCTTTTTGTAGATTTTTATCATTTTCTCGGCATTTAGGTTGTCAGTAAAGAGGTGCAAAGTGCCGAATCCCTGCTTTGAGAAGCAGCCCCAAAGATGCATCTTTATTCCATGTTTTACGGTCCGCTGAACAAGCCTATTGGTGGAAGTTGACCAGGCTCGCGTGAGGACAGAACGTGCCCATATAGAACATTCATCAGTAAAAATGACATTTTCAAAATCTCTATCAATATTCTCATGCGCCCAAGCGAGTCGCTTTGTCACATATTTTTCAGTCAACAGAGGCTTCTTCATTGTGTTCCGCCATTTCTGATGATGAGTACCAGGATGGCTTCAGATAGTTTCGTAGGATATATCTTAACCTTTTGCCATTTATTTTGCTTGTCCTTGCCGCAGTGTTAAAGCAGGATTCCGCGAAAACAGATTCACTATTCTTTTTTCATCTTTTTTGTTCACTTTTCCTATCGAGCCACGTTCTGGTAAATCATCAACATTTTTAGCCACTTTATATCGCTGTACCCACTTCTGTACAAATGCCTTCGACTTTCTCATATATTTAGAAGCCGCTGATTGCGACATTTTGGGACCTTTCGGGTGGATGCAAAGGAACACAGCCTCGTAGCGCGACGCGTACTTAGCACTCATGGCGCTTAACGTGATTCTCTTTCAAAAGATCAACGACAACTGAATCTTTGTTGACAATGCATTAAGGACAAAGCTTTATTCTATCAGTTCGCGAAAAAATTAGAGCGAAATCTTTCATTACCTGTCGGTGAAGTCGATTACGCTCTTACTTGACAGACTGTATATTAAACGGAAGCTTCGTGGAAGACGCACATACACTTTGAAGCAGTTGTCTCACGAAATTCGTCGGATCTAGAGATCCTTGCCACTAGAATACGCCGTCAAATTAGTAGAAAGCATGCCTCGGAGATGCCAGGCAATTATCGACGCCGGTGGTGACTGGACACATTATTGACCGAATTGCATCATTGTTTGTAATGTGTACAATGTATATATAAATATGAAAGTTTTATCAAATAAATTATTTTATAAATTAATACGACCACGCTCTTACTTGACAGACTGTAATCCATTTACTCATCGCAGGCACTTTTTACTCATACACCCCTTAAATACATTCATACTATTAAAAAGGTGTAAAAGGGACAATACAGTAATAAATAAATAAATTAACATGAAATATAAAACTTTTACCAACGCTATTCGAGTTCGGAGAGGTGCCTCTTAACTGCCTTTTTAAACCCACTGAGCTACGAAAAATTCCGTAACTCAGAAGGTAGGGAGTTCCATCGATGCGCACCTTGAACATGGAACGAGTGTTTACCAGTCTCGGTGCGCATCAAGGAGACAGTGAAATCTTTTGTCTCTCCCCTGAGAGAACCCCTGGGCACATATTTAGAAAAGAAAACCTCTAAACAGTCTGGTACATGCATACGCACGATTCTTTACATACGAAGGCAGTCCCAAAAGTACCCGACCCGACAAAGAAAACAGTAAAAAAATTGCAAAAATGTTTTTTATTTTTCAACATATTCTCCTTTTAGTTCGATACACTTTTCCCAACGATGTTCAATAGCTTCGATACCCGCTTTATAGTAGGAACCGTCAAGCTCCTCAAAATACCTATTAACCGCAGACTCTACCTCTTCATTGTTGGCAAATCTTTTGCCGCCGAGCCATTTTTTTAAATTCGGAAAAAGAAAATAATCCGAGGGAGCCAGATCTGGCGAATAGGGTGCGTGAGGAAGCAATTCAAACTTCAACTTATTGATTTGAGCCATCGCAATGACGCACGTGTAGACTGGTGCGTTGTTGTGATAAAACAACACTTTATTTTCGTCAGATGGGGCCGTTTTTTCTTGATTTCGACACTAAAACGCTGCAATAAGGCTGCATAATATGCGCCGTTAATTGTTTTTCCTTTTACGAGATAATCAATAAATATTATTCCACGCACATCCCAGAAAACGGATGCCATAACCTTGCCAGCTGACTGAACTGTCTTTGCTTTCTTTGGAGCCGGTTCTTCCTTTTTAGTCCTCTGCTTTGACTGCTCCTTGGTCTCAGGTGTAAAATGATGGACCTATCTTTCGTCCATGGTTATGAATCGACGCAAAAACTCGGCTTTATTGCTGCGAAACATTGTCAAACACTCGATGGAAACATCCTCACGCTGCTGTTTGTGCTTCATTGTGAGCAAACGCGGCACCCATCTTGTGCACAGCTTTCTCATGTCCAAATTTTCGGTCAAAATGCGATGCCCAGCACTTTTTGAAATGCCTGCCATGTCTGCTATCTCGCGCACTTTTAGTCAACGGTCATCCAATACCATTTTGTAGATTTTCTTCACATTTTCTGACGTAGTGACCTCACTTGGTCGACCACTGCGGTGTTTATCTTGGCAGCTCGTACAACCTCGCTTAAACTCAGTTACCCAATATTTGACCGTTGTAAACGAAGGAGCAGGCTTCCCCAGAGTAGAATCCAACTTGGCTTTGATATCAATTGGACTTAGACCTTTCAAATGAAAGTATTGTATCACATAACAATGCCCGATTTTTTTCATATTTACAAATTCACTGAGAGCGTTCACTTTGGATGTCTGTAAAAAAAATAATAATAAACGTACCGTTATGAATTTTCCACATTAAGTTGTTGAAAGGTGGTATTGTCAATCGCAGTAATTGTTTTTCAAAAACTACCTGTATTCATAAGTCAGGTCGGGTACTTTTGGAACTACCCTCGTAAGTACCGCCAAAAAATACTGTCTCCTCATATCAGTGCATAGCCAACCCAGAGAAACTCTGTGAGGAGAGACATGGTCATCCCTATAAAGACCCTTCATATATCGAACACAGGAGTTCTGTAACGTCTGGAGTCGTTTCTTCTGTTCTTGAGAAGCGTCCAGCAAGACCACCGAACAATAGTCCAAATGAGGAAAAAGCAGTGCCTCGGCGAGTCTCTTACGCAACTCTTGGGATGTATAAGGCCAAAAAAAGTGAAGACAATCAATGTCTCTATTGAATCTTTTTGTACTAAGATCTACGTGGGGTTTCGACAAAAGCTTGGAGTCTAGAACTATCTCAAAACTGGTAACAGTGTCAGAGAAAGGGATGCAGACGTCATCTTTAAGATCAATAAAGGCTTGCTCTTCATTGAGTTCTTTCACAAATCTTCGACAACTAAAATAAATAGCCTTAGTTTTATAAGTGTTAAGCCTCAGAGATGCATCCGCAGCCCGGTCTGACACTGCTTTAGCGGCTCGCCGAATCGCCTCCGTGCCGTGATTTAGACACTCAATAGGAAATTGCGTATAAATTTGTAGGTCATCAGCATACAGAATATGCTGAACGCTTCTCGAGTTAAGTACGTCACGTAAGTCATTAATGTATAGACAAAACAGAAGTGATCCCAGGACAGATTCCTGTGGCACGCAAAGATTTGTACTCAGCCAATCAGAGTTACCGGCCAAAGAAGTTACAGTTGACTGTAATCTATCAGAAAGATAAGAATTAATCCACTTAACAGCTGTCCTGGAAATCCCCATGGTCCGTAATTGGTTTAGTAACCGCACAGGACGTATCGTATCAAAAGCCTTACTGAAGTCAAAAACAATAGTAGCGTCATCATTTTTTTGTCAATACCACGTCTTAACACATCGTTCAATAAGTCCCGAGACAAACCCAGAGATAATGCTAGTAGTACCAAACTGGCCACGTTTCCATAAAGTGCGAACCTTTACATGACACGTGTAAAAATTTCA